>JAZDUH010000007.1:4889166-6103333 GCA_036419115.1 Scarus forsteni | reverse complement strand
CAGCTTTTCTGTTTTATTATTATAAATAAACACATCACATGTTTGTGTGCCTGCAGACCTGAAGAGTTTAGAGTTAATTCACCATAATGAGGAAAAAGCCTGAAATAAAAAGCATCATTTACTTATTTAGGATTAATTTTTAGGGTTAATGTGATTATGGAATGTAAACAGAACACAAACACACTCTCACTCTGCCACATAATGAAGTACTTATTAATTTATTATTACATCGTTTATTCAGCACAGTCTAATTAGAGGTGATTATGTTCAGCTTCACCACGACAACCAGCAGACCAATTAACTCCGTGTGTGTGTGTGTGTGTAGATGATCATTCCCGTGTGCGCCTGCAGCCTCAGGACGGAGAGAGCGGCTCCGACTACATCAACGCCAACTACGTGGACGTGAGTAACACGCACACGCACACAAGCAAGGGTCGATGAGAAAACGTCCTGGTCGACTCTGTTTCCATGGCCACGGTGGTTGGTGTTGACTCTGTAAACAAACTTGGAGGAAATGTCTCTGCTCAAAGTCAGCGTGTGTGTTTGTCTTTCTAACTTTGTGAGAGACGTGTTGGTTTACCGGCTCTGTGTGGACGTTGCAGTGGGTAGGATGTTCAGAGTGTTTAGAGGGGTCAAGCAGTCAAAGTTTGTCTATTTGTTACATAAAGATTTCACCTGAAGTCACCTTCAAGTCTCTAGCTGCTGTCCAATTCCCCTACTACATACTGCATATGAACGTAGTAGTAGTAGGCACTGCATACTGGAATGTAGTATGACTGTTCTGTTGTGCAACAAATCATTGAGTTAAGGGTACCATCATTTTTGTTGAGGCCAGTTTCATGAGTTTATTTTTTTAAATAGTTCTGTTGACCCACAATTAAAGCGCAATGTCAGATTTTCATTTGTTGGTTTTCAGTGAATTTTTATTTATTATTACTTTTGTCAGTTTCAAGTTATTTCAGTGACCATGTGGGTCTTTGTTTCTTTAACGGAAGGGTACCAACAATCTTTTATGCCCATTTGAAACTTGATTCATCATTTAAATTTTGTTCACAGTCTTTATGTTTGTGTAAACAACATCCTTTTCCCCCCCTGCAGTACCTTTTTGTCTTTTTGCACAATAAGGAGAGTTTTGTCCAGAGACGGCTACAAACAGATCGACAGAATACTCAAGAGAGTCAAGTTGAGCCAACACCATGTCATGGAAATACCTCGAGTGAAATCACTGATAATTTCTGCCCCAACACTTGGTGCCAAATGTTTTACAACACATGCTGAAACCTTCTCAGGCTTTTACTGTATCTAGTTTACTTCTACTTCTTCATGCATATAATTTATATAAATGAACATATTTAAATAGGAACCCTCAGGTGCCCCTCCTGTTGCCAACTACTAATCTAAAAGAATTTTTTAATCTCCGGCTTTATCTCCTCTCCAACGGTTGCCAGTGTTTTTCTGGAGTTTTTTTAAGATAAAAAAAGATGCATAATCCTTTAATGTGTGTCCTTGACTTCTGTTTTTATTACACTTTATTGACGGAGATCAAACCGCTCTTTCTCTCTTCATAGGGTTACCATCGCCCAAACCACTACATCGCCACACAAGGTAAGACCGAAAATCACCTGTATGCTCTCTAAGTTTCATGATCTTCTTTGTTAGCCATCTTTGTATAATCTCAGCTTCCACAGCAGGGCGGGTGTCTCTCAATGAGTCAGCTGAATTTTACATAACCAAAAATATTTTAAAACACCCAGCTAAGATAACAATAAACTATCATCATCTAAAAGTCAGGGTAACAGTCAGAACTTTACATTTTCTATCTTTATGATATAAAATAAGAAAGATAATGAAGATTTTATATTTTGAGCAAAAAATTAATTCAGAGAAAAAATTTAAAATAATTGTATGATGTAAAGAAAAATATTGTCAGACAGTTTCCTGTGAAATGAGATAGTTTCTACTCATCTTAGCTATTCATTTATGCCCCATACACAGGCTCTGCCAAAGTAAATATGGGAAAGATAATAGATAGCTCAAAGATTAGCTTAATTTTGCCATGTGACATGCTCTGAAAAAGAGTCCTTTAAAATATTTTATAAGATGGTGGTGTGGTCCATTTTGACCTGACTGGGAATCACGTCACATCCCAGTTAAACTCGCTCCAGTTCTGAGCTGGTTAAGTCAAATGGAACACACTTGATATCCAGCCAGCACAAGGTCCGCTAGCTTTATGCTAACACATAATAGAAAATTCCATAACCAGGCAAAAAAAAAAAAAAAACAACTTTAGCATTGTATTGCCAGACAGTTTTTTGCGAGCTTGTAAATACTTTTTTTTATTTTTTACAAGCTTTGAAAATAAATAAAAAAGACATTAATTTCAAAAGTATGAAATTGTTAAAAAAAATCATTATGAAATATTTAATAATAATAATTTGATATTAAAGAATAATAAAACATTTCATAATAATATTGGCTTATTTTACACTTTAATGGCCATATTACATATATTTGTCTGTTTATCAAAATGGTATTTATTTCAAAATGCTGTTTTTTTTAATTTAATTATGAATCTTTTGGGGTTCCATAACCTAAAGGCGCATTTCCAATGTCCTTAGAGGTTAACGCCAAGCTAAATTATGATAGGGAGTGACATGTTAACGCACCAAGTGAGCTCATGTACGGAAGCCTTGAAGGATCAAAACACTCACAGTCTCACTTACATCCATCCAACTGTTTGTCTGTCTGTCACACGTCTGTCCATATTTACATTTATCTATGTCTATCTATCTATCTATCTATCTATCTATCTATCTATCTATCTATCTATCTATCTATCTATCTATCTATCTATCTATCTATCCATCCATCCATCCATCCATCCATCCATCCATCCATCCATCCATCCATCCATCCATCCATCCATCCATCCATCCATCCATCCATCCATCCATCCATCCATCCATCCATCTATCTATCCATCTATCTATCCTCTGAACATGTGGTACTTGGACATTACCGCTAGTCCACCGTTCCCGTCCTGATCTGTGTCCTCATGTATAATGTTGAGCTCTGTCTCCGTGCTGCTACAGTCTGATGTGGCTTCAGCTGCACTCTCTGTGTCTGCAGGTAGAAACTCGCCCAAACAGGCCGAGTGTTTGAGAGCTCACGTCAGTCTGTGTGTGTGTCTGTGTGTGTGTCTGTGTGTGTGTGCGTGCACTCTGTAAAACACTTGAGGACAGGAATGGATTAGCATGAACTAATTAGCTCGTCAAAACACAGACTGTCAACAGTGATTAAAAACATTGCAGTGTGTTTGTGTTTGTGTGGTGTGTGTGTGTTTGTGTGTGCGTGTGCGTACTCTGAATTAATTAAGAGACTTGTTATAATTCATGTCCCGCTCTGGTGTGGCCCGCTGATCCACCGTCTCACACCAACTTTACCTTGTGTGTTGCAGGGCCCATGCAGGAGACGGTCTACGATTTCTGGAGGATGGTTTGGCAGGAAAACACCGCCGCCATTGTCATGGTAACCAACCTGGTGGAGGTGGGGCGGGTGAGTCTTCGCACACACACACTCGCTGATTGTTGTGACCATCTGGTTGTTTTTCCATCTCTGATGAAGGTTGGGACTTCGTTTCCCAGAGTGCATCTGTCTCATCTCATTGTTTATCGTGTGTGGTTAAAAGTTTTGTTGGAAAGTTTGAGTCTTTGTGAGGACGTGAGGTGAAAGATGTTTGTTTGCTTACCTTACACCTCGTAAAACTGCCATAACAAACAACAACAAGATTAATACTTAGAAGAATACTCGGGATGGGAATTGAGAAGATTTTATTGATACCAGTGCTATTAACAATCCTGCTAATCCATCCAATTCTGTAATGATTCCCTTAGTGATTCCTGCAGATTTTCTATGTGAGCAAATGTTGACCTGTAGATTTTCAGTGTCAACAATGTCAAACACACGTCACAGCATAGATAACTGCTTCTGCAAGTTGCTGGTGTTTCCTAACCTGACACGCCCAGATGGACAGTTCCATATTGGAAATATTTCACTAATCCATCTGGGAAGGAGCACCGTGAAAATGTTTTCAGGGGCAGAACCTTCAAAACGACAGCGACTTAGCCATTAGCCACTACAGCTATCGGCTTACAAGGGCAAACAAAAGTTAATGGCCGTTAGTGGTTAGCTTAACTACCTTAAGGCTATCGTTTCACATTAAATTATACCACACAGATGTATCATTCAACACTTATATGTGACATGAACCTCGTCAAAGACAATCCCTACGAAGTAAATATCTGAGGAGAGCATATTTCACCAAGTAACACTGAGGGGCCGTTTACATGGTGCCGAAAACGCTCAAATCCGATAGGTTTTCACTGCATTTCGGCCTTGTGTTTAGATGGAGCGTGTTGCGTTTTTACTGAAAACTGAAACTTTTGAAAATGTACTGCAGAGTGGAAAGGTTTGAATCAGCTCTCCATGCAGCGCCGTGTAAACCCGTATCAGAGCGTTTTAGGGTGAAACGCTTACGTCACCGCATGCGCAGTGCCTTCATTCACATGAAGGCTGCGCGCGCATACCAGGAACAACAGCGGTTTCGTCCGTCTGCTGAGTAACGTGTGAGCCTCTTCCCGTGCTCAGTTTGTTATCCAGACAAAACTATCCAGACAGATTTGTTGTCCGAACTGATTTATTGTCCAGAAAAGAAACTCCTGCGTCCCTGTGCGTCTATTCGCCATTATTGTTTGTGAAATGTTATTCTTCTTCGTTTGTGTGTGGTAGCAGCGCTGCCTCTCTGCAGACCTACACCGCCATCTACTGAACCGGCATGCACACTACAGCGGATTTACAGGGGACCAGCATTGTCATCTGAACGCAGAAGAATTTGAAAACACAAAGGAAGAATCTTAGTCAGGAGTTTCCATGTAAACGGCCCCTTAGTAACCACGATGACCACAGGCTAACTGGCATTAGCTGCCATTATTTTCAAACACATCCTGTCAAGTCACTTCCTGTTGTCGTCAAGTCTGCTGCTGCCGCTGTTCCCGCCTCTCTTCCCTGATTGGGCCGTTAAGCATTTAACCGAGTGAAACCGTGAACATGAAACGATCCAATGGAGATATGAACATTTCTCTATTATAACTGAATCAGACCAAAGCAGTCGAGCTGTGGGAGCGACGCCCCTGCAGCGCCCCCTGCAGGAGAGACGCATCATTATCATAATGTGAGTTTAGCAGCGACTCTGCTCTCTGATAGTGTGACACACATGCTAACACACATACATATACCTGCAGGCTGCTCCCTGTCCCAGCTCTCATTACCCACAATGCACTGGGGATCTGTTCCTCCTCTCCAGGAGCACCGCACAGGGGGATTGTGGGATAGATCGGGTTGATTATCTCCCTCTGTCACACATACACACTCTTTAGCCTGATTTGTTCCATAACCCCCCTCCGTCTCACCTCGTTGGTTGCTGTGGTAACAATGTGATTAGCTCTGAAGTAATTAGCCCTTAATGAGGGGGGTGAGGAGGGGGCGGAGCCTCTAATGAGATTTTAATATCAGCTGTTTATGTTGCTGTTTAATTAATGAGTCCATTTATTTCAGTTTAATGTAACAAATAAAATGTGTGTGTGTGCAGGTGAAGTGCTGTAAGTACTGGCCCGATGACACGGAGATCTACGGCGACATGAAGGTGACGCTGATCGAGACCCAGCTGCTGTCAGAGTACGTGATCAGGACCTTTGCCGTGGAGAAGGTACGACACACACACCTGTCTGTGGACACGGTGGGGGGCGAGGGAGTTTGGGACGGGGGGTTGACAGAAACATGAGCTGTCAGGTTGTCGTTTTCCTGCAGACATTACTCAGGGCTGAATGAGCACACGTGTTCATATCGTCGTGAGGAGATGTTAAACCTGAGAGACTGCAGAGGTCAGAGCTGTTTGGAGTGAAAAACAATCTGCTCACAGACAGAGAGACAGGTTTTCTTTAGGGTCACTGTTTGATTGACAAGGTCAGAGGACTGGAAACAGGTGGATGAGGAGACACGGCAGCGGGACATCTGATGGTGCCTTCAAAACAAACTAACTGGACCTTTGTGTTTCAGAGGGGCGTGGCGGAGATCAGGGAAATCAGACAGTTTCATTTCACTGGTTGGCCCGATCACGGCGTGCCGCTTCACGCTACTGGCCTGCTAGGATTCATCCGCCGAGTCAAGGCCAAGACCCCACCCACAGCCGGCCCCACAGTGGTCCACTGCAGGTAACACACTGTCCAATCACACACTCAGATCAGTTATACACACTCAGTTTAGTTATACACACTCAGATCAGTTATACCACTCTCACACTAAAATTAGCAGAGCAACACTGTTTTTTTCAACTCGGATTAACTGGCTAACAATCAGCAAGTGACTTGACAGAGGCTCGATCCCCCCCCCACTCCCTCATCCTGTGAACTTTGCCCTGGATCTCTCTCTCTCTTAAGGCCTTACAGTCACCTTATCGGACAACAGCTAAGGTTCTGAGCTAAGACAAGGGTGCAGGTTTTCCCTTCAAATTAACGACCTTGCTGGCTGCCCCCCCCCCCGACCTCATGTGCTCGTCTTTGTGTTTGTTGTTGTACGTTTTTTCCCCCTCTCCTTTCCTCTTGTTTTCTTTTCTGCAAGCACTTTGAATTACATATTTGGTAGGAAAAGTGCTTCATACATTAAGTTTGATTGAATGATTGATTGACTCTTTTCCCACTGCCAGCAGACCTGGTTCTAACCGGCAGCAGACGAGCTGCATGGCTGTTTATTGTCCTCTGGTGCATCAAGCTGATGTCTTCATGTTGATGACATCAGCGCGGACAAAGCCCCTCCATGTAAACAGTGGAAATGAGCATAGAGGCTGTGACATGGTTTTCTTTACTTTGTACTTTTGTCTGTCTTAAAAAAAATGGACAAACAATCTGTTGATGATACAAAGGCGGAGGGGACCGGCGTGATATTATGCGGTGGGCATGTTATGCCGATGTCATATATAGATTACAACCCGGGTGTAATGTTCCCACTGAAGCCGATCGGAGGCAGGCCAGTTAAAACCAGCATCAATTGCAGTGGTTAGTCGAACTGGGTCGAAAAGCTGTTTAAACTCTTTCAAACTGCCGACAGGAGCTGATTGTTACAGGTTTTAATGTTTTTTTTTTGGCCAGTCTGAAAGGGGTATTAGAGAGCTGGTGCTGATCTATTAGGACGTGTCTGAATTTTGTTTGTCTTTCTGTTTGTGTGTTAGCGCGGGGGCAGGGCGCACGGGATGCTTCATAGTGATCGACATCATGCTGGACATGGCAGAGAGAGAGGGCGTGGTCGACATCTACAACTGTGTGAGAGAGCTGAGAGCACGAAGGGTTAACATGGTGCAGACGGAGGTATGTACTACATCCTCTACATCCAACCATTCATCCATCCTATCATCCATCATCCGTGACACTTTTCATGTTTGGGGTCTTGGGGGGGATGTCAGGTCCTTCTAACATTGGACAAGAGGAAGAGTTTTAGCCTAGACTATCCCTTAGCCAATCACAGGGCTGAAAAGGGCTTTTTATTTATTTAATTCAATTGTAGAATACGCTTCTGTTTGTTAAACACAGTGGTTATTTTGCAATTTGAAAATATGTTTTTGTCTTACTGGATTTCTTGAGGTTACTTTTCAGAGTCTTCTACTTTATTTTTCATTTTTAATTTAATTGTACTATATTCTTATTCTTCAGGTTAAAATTTATTGAACCCGTGGGTTAGTAACAAATCGGCAAGTTTTTTCCATACCTACTATTTCTGACTGTTGATCTCTGTTTGAGTAATGTCACTTGATCAAGCCTTTTCTTACAGTCCATACTACAAAATAAGTAATAAAAGTCTGTATGATTCCTGCTGATATCAGATCTGATTGATATCAGTATTGGGCAACACTTAAGGCTGCAATATCGGTATCATATCAGAGGTGGAAAAGTTGTATCGGGACACCCCTACTTAATATTACTGACCTGCCCATGTGGAGCGTCAGATTAGTTTCTAGCATTAAATATGAATAAATTCTGACTGAAGACTTTTTTTTTTTCCTGTTTGACCACAGGTTTTGATTGTTGTATTGACAGTGTCCTGCCTGTATCAGTCCATCCCTTTGAAACTGGTGATAATGTTATCGTGGCTCTCATGGTGTCCACCATCCCTGAATTAACTTCATTAGCATCTTTTTGGCCTGTGAGATAAAAAACAGAGCACCTAGATGAACCCCCACATGTACAGGGAGAATATAACTCCACAGTAAGGATCTTATTGTGGTACTGATCCACTTAAGATCTGAATATTTCCTTTTTTTGTACTTTATTTCAGTGCAGCAGGTTTTGTCTGTGGTCCAGTCCAGTAAACCTGATGAGACCATGAAGACCAAACTTTTTTTTTAGGAGAGACGGTTCAGTAATTTTTCAGGGACTTTTCTCGTAAACCTGAGCTCGCTGCTCCAAACAAACCGTCATCTAGATCTGAAAACAGCCTGAGATGTGAGCGACCTGCCGTGATGTCATCAGACGGTGACGGACAGGATGTGACAGACGTGGACGAAGCCATGACCTTCTCTAACTTTTAATGTCACTCATCTGACTCCCCCCTCTCCCCCGTCCTCCCCCCTCAGTGTGTGTTGACATAAATCATTTATGAAGTGGCATTTGAGTGTCTCTGCTGCTGCCAATCAGCGCTGACGGGACGAGCAGCAGGGAGAGAGAGAGGGCGAGGAGTTATAATCGTCTCTATCTCTGTCCAACAGGAGCAGTACGTCTTCATCCATGATGCCATCTTGGAGGCGTGTCTCTGTGGCGACACGGCCATTCCAGCCAATCAGCTGCGATCTGTTTACTACGAGATGAACCGATTGGACCCTCAGACCAACTCCAGTCAGATCAAGGAAGAGTTCAGGGTAATGGGTTCATCCTACATCTTGGTATTTATTACTTCTGCCAAGGAGCTTTATTTTTGCCGGCTTATGTTTGTTTGTTTGCAAGATTTCAGAAAAAAACTACTGGACAGATTTTGCTGAAAGTCTCAGGAGATGTTGGTAATGGTCCAACTTAGAAATGATCTGATTTTGGTGGTGATCCAGATAACCACTCTTAGCAAACAATTGTTTTTGCTTAATAACTGTCTAACTAATAAAGATATCAACATGATTTAGTGATAGGTGTGGGTTTCAGGGTCATAAATAATATTATGATGGTAACTTTATCATGGAACTATTGTTTATAGATTTTACAACAATATGTGAGCTGCATTAGTGGAGGTTTGCGCTCCTGTAGATTAAATATTTTTCATTTGACGTTTGACTTTTATTTGTGTTTTGTTTGTGTTTTTTCCAATTTTTAACAGTTGAGTTTGTTAGTTTTAGTTTTTACAACTATTTTTACAGTACAGAGTGTCCATAAAGTCGCTTTACAATTTAAAAACATATATTACAAAGTTGATGCAGTTGATGAGACATCTTAACCAGATTTGTTTTATTTTAATCAGAGTTTATCAAAGATATTATTCACATTAACATTTAGTGTTTCAGATATTCTGTTAATGGGAGGAAAGGCTTGTCTGTTTTCCTCAGATGATCTTGGTCGCCCACTCCTCTCTTTATCCAACACTGTCCCTGTCTCCATACATTTCTTGTGCCATGCAGGAATTGAAGGACAAGGTGGTGGATCTCTTCCATACTTAGTTCTGTAGTTTCGTTGAGTCTGCACTTTCTATTTTGTCTCAATAAACCAGGATACACATTGTGCCTTCTCTTGAGGAGTAGCCATTTTGTAGTGGTTCATTTAACAGCTTTCCTTCCATTAACAGAATATCTGAAACACACAATTTTCCATCCATCCATCCATTTTCTATACCCGGCTATCCCTTTCGGGGTTGCGGGGGGCTGGAGCCTATCCCAGCTATCATCGGGCGAGAGGCGGGGTACACCCTGAATCGGTCGCCAGTCGATCGCAGGGCCACATAGAGAGACAGACAACCACTCACGCTCACACTCATACCTAAGGGCAATTTAGAGTCACCAATTAACCTAATGAGCATGTTTTTTGGTCTGTGGGAGGAAGCCGGAGTACCGGAGAGAACCCACGCATGCACGGGACAAACTAGCAAATTTCACACAGAAAGGCCCTCCCGACCCGGAATCGAACCGGGAACCTTCTTGCTGTGAGGCACGCGCTCTACCAGCTGCGCCACCGTGCCGCCCACACACAATTTTAATGTGAATAAAAGCTTTAATAAACACTAATTTAAATAAAACAAATCTGGTTATGATATCTCATCAACTGCCTTTGTGATAATTTTTTTAAATTGTAAAGAGACTTCATGGACACCCTGTATATCCTTATCCTCCCTATATGGAACGAGTTTAGCTCAGGTTAAAAGTGCAGCAACTTTCTTTAGAGTCTTACCGTCCCTATAAGAAATAAACAAATGTGTAAATAATCTAAAAATTAGGCATGAATGGAATTCCCTCATGGCTTCATTAAGCCGGCAGCACAATCCAGAAGTGTTTGACCAGGGTCTTTTATTGTCCTGATGGTCAATGTTCTCCGTAGACCCGGCCCTAAGTCCTGATGGTTAAAGGAGACATATCATGCTTGTTTCTCCTTTTCACTAAGCCAGACTAGGATGCCTGTAAAGCATTTCTGCCCTCAGTACAAGTCATTTAGTTCCTTCATTGCCCCACAATAGTGTTCTCAAAATCCTCATTTTAGGCCATTATCAAGCTCTCGTTGAAACGCTCAGTTTCCAGGCTGACCTAAAGTTACCTCGCAACGCACAGCCCTTTGTGCTCTGATTGGTCAGTTCTATCGGGGGTAGAGCCAGCCTGTCCTTCTTCTTCTACTGTATTTTCCGGCAGGCTCAAAGCAGCGACCGCGTATTGAGTCCCCCTACAGGCCAGAGCTGGTAATGAGTGAGTGTGAGCTAGGGAGCTACATACTGCTGCTGGTGGATGTGTTCCTCGGTGACGGTTTTGTGGCTAACAGACATCACAGAGGAGGAAGTGTTTTATCAGATTCCTCCAATAAAAAGAAATGTACCTCGTGTCGTCACGACGATTTAAATCTCGCAGACATCTCGCAGTGACCTATTTTCAGAGGCATCAAATCTCGTTCTAGGATATCAGAAAAAATACAATATCAAATTTTTTGAAAATTAAGGGGGTGTAAGGTCTTGTTTTCAAATTTATTATATTATATGTAAGTATTAAATCATGCATCAGCATGATATGTCTCCTTTAATGTTCTTGGTAGACCTCACCCTAAGTCCTGATGGTTAATGTTCTTGGTAGACCCCATTCTGAGTCTTGATGTTGGTTTAATACCTTGGAAGACTTCACCCTCTGTCCAGATGGCTTGATAGTATTGGTAGACCCCACCCTGAATGTAATGTTGGTTTAATGTTGGCATACCTGTCTGTGTGTTGTAATTCAGACCCTGAACATGGTAACGCCCACGCTGCGGGTGGAGGACTGTAGCATCGCTTTGCTACCAAGGAACCACGAGAAGAACCGCTGCATGGACGTGCTGCCTCCAGACCGCTGCCTGCCTTTCCTCATCACCATCGACGGAGAGAGCTCCAACTACATCAACGCTGCTCTGATGGACGTACGTCACACACACACCTGCCCATGTTGATAAATAATGAGTTCTCTCTATGAGGCCCTGTGATTGGCAGAAATGACCTCATAAACTTATTCTCACCAACCCATCATAACTTTTTATCTTAAAGTATCCCTGATTCACTGCTCTAAAGGAGTTTTCCGTTGTTCTTGTTCTTGTTTTGTTTGGTTGACGCGTCCATGAACAGCTCAAAATTTGGTATTGTGATTGAGCGTCTTTGTGCAAAAATCTCTCTGTCCTCCATCTTGATCTAAAAACAAGCAGAGGTCAGTCTGAATTGTTCCTTTAAATGACAGCAGTGCTGACGTGTGGAAACACTCTTAAACCGCAGCTCCGTCCAGAACATCCTAACCCTCCATTACCTCTGAAAAACATTTGTCGTCATGGAAACTGTCCAAACACTCGACCACAGAGAGGGAGTCACATTAAAGATGGATGATGGAGACAGATCATCTCCTCGTCTCTGTCCTCATAGACCTGATTCAAAACTTTATTTACCACTATGATGTCACTTCCTGTTACAGAGCTACAAACAGCCGTCAGCATTCATCGTTACCCAACATCCTTTGCCCAACACGGTGAAGGACTTCTGGCGTCTGGTCCTGGATTATCACTGCACGTCCATCGTGATGCTGAACGACGTGGACCCTGCACAGGTAAGGGCACACCTTCCAAAAGGTGTTTGCCAGAAAGCCGAAAATCAAGCCATTAGCTGTTTACCTGTGCCTACCTGTGCATCATTCACACCTGCGCCTACCTGTGCATCATTCACACCTGCACCTACCTGTGCATCATTCACATCTTTATGTACATATGCATCATTCGTACCTGTACTTACCTGTGCTTCATTCACAGCTGTGCCTACCTGTGAATCATTCACACCTGCACCTACCTGTGCATCATTCACACCTTTATGTACATATGCATCATTCGTACCTGTACTTACCTGTGAATCATTCACACCTGTGCCTATCTGTGCATCATTCACACCTGTGCATCATTCATACTTGTGCCTACCTGTTTATCATTCACACCTGTGCATCATTCACACATGTGTACATGCGCATCATTCATACCTGTGCATCATTCACACCTTTGTGTACATGTGCATCATTCACATCTGTGCCTACATGTGCATCATTCATACATGTGCATCATTCACAGCTGTGCCTACATGTGCATCATTCATACCTGTGCATCATTCACACCTGTGCCTATCTGTGCATCATTCATACCTGTGCATCATTCACACCTGTGCCTATCTGTGCATCATTCATACCTGTGCATCATTCACACCTTTGTGTACATGTGCATCATTCACATCTGTGCCTACATGTGCATCATTCATACATGTGCATCATTCACAGCTGTGCCTACATGTGCATCATTCATACCTGTGCATCATTCACACCTGTGCCTATCTGTGCATCATTCATACCTGTGCATCATTCACACCTGTGCCTATCTGTGCAAAATTTAATACTTGTGCATCATTCACACATGTGCCTACCTGTTCATCATTCACACCTTTGCCTACCTGTGCATCATTCACACATGTGTACATGCGCATCATTCATGCCTGTGCATCATTCACACGTGCATACATTTGCATCATTCACACCTGTGCATTGATTTGAGCATCACCAGTGTGCTGCTGCCCTAAGCCCTTCTTCAAGATTTTATAACATATTTCTTACAGACCTTGATTAAAATGCAACAAAAGGTTTGATGGTCTTATCAGGTTGTAGCTTTTTTAATTCACTGACATTCAAAATAAATGGGATTTTATTACTCCAAAAGATAAGTATTGAACTTTCTAAAAGACTAATAGTCCACATTAGCATATATTTATATTTACACATATATAAGCATCATGTCATAAGTATCATCTTTATATCCCGATGTGATGATCATATAATCATGTACCCTCGTCATATCCCCTCAGCTCTGCCCTCAGTACTGGCCCGAGAACGGCCTCCATCGTCTTGGATCGCTGCAGGTCGAGTTCGTCTCCGCTGACCTGGAGGAAGACGTCATCAGTCGGATCTTCAGGATCTACAACACCGCCAGGGTGCGTTTGTTTTACTCTCTGACTCCTCCCATCACATCATAAGCATGTCTTTGAAAGGGATTTAATTAGAGCTGCAACTATCGAGTATTTTTGGAATCGAGTACTCTGTCAATTATTTCTTCGAGTACTCGAGTACTCTAACAAAATATACTTTTTTGTTTTTAAACAAATAAATCAATTGTATACAATGCAACATGTTAGGGCTTTCAAATTTAGCAACTAAATGCCGTTTATTCCTCAGAAAAGGGTTTTTATTTTAACAAATTTCAAAGTTTAAACCAGTACTGGCTTAAAACAAAGCCAATACAATACTGATTTACAAAGCAGTAATATAATTCTGCAATTATATTTGTGAAGTGTGTTCTGGAGGGCATTGTGTAGTTTGGATTGAAATCCTTGATCATGTTCTTAAATCCTGTGTCCTCCAGCATGGAAAAAGGACGCATGTCTGTGATGAGCATATTTAAAATGCTGTTATAGTAATAGTTGCAGCCCTAACGACGTGCTATCATGCTAAGCTACGTGCTAGGCTAACTCTGTTTGACATCAGACACACTGCACTGTGTTTTCTTTTCGTCCCTTCTTGTAGTGACCACACACTTGGGACACTCTCTGCCATTTCTTCTGTGGACTCTCTCCTTTCTGTCCCTCTCTTTTCTCTTCCTTCATGATTTTACAAGCCGCGCAGCAGCGGAGGTAGCAGGCGCGTTGTGCCACAGAAATTACTGTCCGTGTCAAGCACTGTGCACTGTATAGTAGTCCAGATATATATTTATATGTATAATTATATATTAAACGAGGCTTCGAGGCACAAAATCTAATTCGAGGATATTTTGTAATCGAGTACTCGCGAATATTCGAGGAATCGTTTCAGCTCTAGATTTAATGAGTGTGTGATGAGCAACGGATCGATGACTTCAGGAAAACTTCAAAAATTTGATTTTGACCCCCTCAGTGCCCTCTGGGTTCATTTGACCCACTCTACCCTTTAGATTCAGATTATTTGAGCTTTAACCTGTTTTTGCCCCCATGTGTCAGGATTTTGTCATTAGTTAAATTTATTCATGTTACATTTGATTATTTTTACCTCCGCCAAGGAGGTTATGTTTGTTTTTTTGTTTCTGTGTTAGCAACATAACTCAATCAGTTATGGATGGATTTTGATGAAATTTTCAGGAAATGTTCAGATTGGGACAAGGAACAAATGATTAGATTTAAGGAGTGATCCAGATCACTGTCTGGATCCAGGAATTATTTAAAGGATTCTTTAATGTTGTGAGACAGGACCATTTTTGACATTTGTGCTTAATTGTATGTTTTCTTGGTCAAGGAATCTTAATATTTAGATGAAATAAACTTAGGACTTATATTTATGGTGAAAATCACAATATGGGTGAGGACTGTGGTGCTGGTGGAGGTCTGCGCTCTCAGAGTGCTTTTCTAGTTTCTACCCTTGTGTGTCAGGGTGATTTTTACCCATAGATACATGTGTTCAATTTTGATTTAATAATCTGATTTGGATTTCTTCTGTAAATGATTTGGACCCTATTCAACCCCACCTCTGTTCCTGTGCTTAAGGTGTGTTTGATTAGCTCCAGTTTTGCCCTTTAGTTTATGCAGTATGTAGTTGTGACCAAACTTTAGCTCTCTGGTTTTTGTTTTGTTTGACATGGTTTTTCAGGACCATCTTGATTTTGACCCCATTTTCGCCCTCAGAATGTTTCGGTTCCTTGATTTCGATCTTGTTATGACCCTTGTCCTCGTTTTGCCGTATCATTTAGTTTGATTTCTAATCATTTTAACCTTAAATCAGCCCAAACTCATCAGGGTGGGTTTGTTTTTGACCCTGCCCCTCCACCTCCTCAGGTTTTTAAAGAGCATTCGATTTTAACCCCGTCCCCCTCCTCATGTGTGTAAAAAAGCCCCTCCCTCCCCTCCTCAGGTTTCAAGGTGCGTTTGATTTTGACCCCGCCCCTCCCCCTCCTCAGGTTTCAGGGTGTGTTTGATTTGGTCTGATAGAGTCGAGCAGAGTTCCTCTTTGATCGTTTCTTTCCTGTTTCACCAGATTTAGATCAGAATGCGTTTGATTTAAACCTCTTCACCTCCCCGTCGGGCTGAGTTTAAGTTCTGCTGCGTTTGATTCGTGCCTCATTTCCTCGCCGTGTCTCTCAGAATTTGGGCTGCTTTTGATCCCGACCCCCCCACCCCCCCAGCCTCCCCCTCGCTGTGGCAGGTCGGATTTAGATTCGAGTGCGTTTGATTCGAGCGCTCTCTCCTCCCTGTCTGCTCACATTCATGTGTTTTCTGTTTACCCCCCCTCACCCGCCCCCTCATGTTTACCTGTCTCTCCTATTTTCCTCTGCCTCCTTCTTCCTCACTCTTTTTCACCTCCTCTTATCCATCCTTACATCCTTACCTGGTGTGACTCCATCTGTACCTCCTTCAAAGCCTTGTAGTGTAGTTCCCTCTGACCTGTTAGGTGTCTATGGTTTTTGTGAATCACCATTAGTCAAAATTTGGTTAAGGTACCAAAATAACTGATCTGTACTGTCCTAAATATTAGGAACACCTTGGTGGTGTACCTATTTGACTTTAAAGGGTGGAGCTAGACACTCTGCAGTCCACTATGTGAGGCTCTGATTGGCTGTGGAAACACAAAAGATCAGGGTTCACACATGTGTTCATTTGGTTGGCTTATTATTTTTGTCATAGTTTTCATCAACTATCTTTTTTCCACTAATGAAAACTGGACTATAACGCATAAAAACATGTGCACATGGACAAAAACTCGCATAAACTAACTTAATTTATTTTCATCAGCAAATAAAAGCTAAATGAAAATGTCTGACAGAGCTATTATCCAATCAGACCTAATTTGGTCGTGTAGAAAGCAGGAACAAGTTAGGAATATATCCAATCACAGCTACTTTGGTTGTGTGAAAAGGTTGGATGAGTTCAGAGGGACATCCAATCACAGCTGCCTTAGCTTGGCGGTGGTGGGATAAGTTGTTGAGCGATCCAATCAGAGCTGCTCTCTTTATTTACACACAAAGTTAATTTAGTTTCTTTTAATTTATACATTCAAACTCCACCAGCATTCAGTAAAGGGTTATTAGATGTTTTATTTTATCCAAGTGTAAAACATGACTTCAGAAATTCAAGGAAACATAAAAAATTTGATACCCTAAAGCTGGGACATATGACCTAATCTCAGTATCACGATTAACTGAAGCTCTTACCTTGATTATTATTATGCCCCAGTCACATCATTCCCATTTCTCCTAGTGATTGTGCACAACTGTACATGATTGATACGGGATGAAATGACTGCCTCACCCCTGGACACACCCTGTAAATACACCGTCAGTAGAGCTTCTGCAGCGCTTCAGGGGCATTTGTCCCACTCAAGTTAGGTTAATAAAACAATATGACGAGGATTCCACAAATTTCCATCCCGCTGACACGACGTCAGCCCCGCTGGAGTTCAATTCACGTCACGTTAGCCCCGACTGAGCCCTGTCGCTTGCACCGTCTTGAACAGGACACAGTCGGGGCTCAAACTGGTACGTCCTTGTCAGTCTTCCCCATCAAGCTTTCAGGATTGAGCCACGATCGGCCCGATTGAGCTCCGTACATGCCACGCTAATACCGTTCGCATTAGGACTGCATTAGGCTTCCACCATGCTATACTGAGAGCGGCGATTCTCCACGACAGTTTTGAACAGTTCAAAACTGTCGGGACCCTTCCACGTTCCCCGCCGTTCATCTCCGACTATACAACGCTGATCCAGACCAAGTAGCACATGCACCACGACCAAAGCACGTTTCACCAGGATTATGGCAATCGTGTACAATCGCCATGAGAAACGGGAATGTGTGACTGGGGCTTTAATGAACAATTATTTTATGCTATGCTGGAACAAATTGGTGGTGTTACTAACGGTTCTCGAAACAGTCTTCCTGCAGTATATACTTGGGCTGGGTTAAGAAAATCAATTTTAATCGATTTCCCTTTAAATGATTCATAATCGATCCATAAAATCCAAAGATCGATCTTTTAACGTGGGTAGTTTTGTCTTCATTGGACGTCTGAGAAGCAGCCTGTGGTATCAACTCTGCTCGTCTCCCGTTTAGCTCTGCTTTCCACTGATCAAGATCGAATGAGATGTTACTGCAAGCAGTCAAAAAAACATGGCGGAAGCGAGAAGCACTATAGGGGCACCACCAGAGAGTTTAAAAGTTGACGTTTGGGCATATTTCAGATTTAACAAGCATGAAAGAAAACACAAGTTGGACAAAAAACAAGTAACTTGCAGAATATGCATTAATGCATATCATTAATATGTGATTAATGTAACTGCTTTGGGTTCAGTTCTTAATGTAAAAACAGTTTTAATAATGTACCAGGTCAAAAAGTCATTTATAGCATTATTTTTACTGAGATAACCCAGACTGAACAAATATCGAATCAAATTGGGAATCGAATAGATTTGAGACCTCTTAATATCGAATCGAATCGATCCAGAAATCTGAATCGATACCCAGCCCTAGTATTTACACTAAAGTTTTTTTCTGCTTGATGTCTTCAGCACAGATCCAAATCCAAAATGTGCCCAAACAACGGAGACAGGATTTTTCTTGGCTACAAGGTCCTCTGATAGATTGGCTCTTGTCTCCTCCATATTGATAGCATATCTTTCGCTCTTGGCTACTCTTAAAGTGAATGCAGACTGTATGGAGGGGGCGCGGTCATGTGACTCACACAGGGAAATAATCAAAATAATTGACATGAGTAAAATTACTTTGATTAGAAGGTCTTAATGTCAGTTTCCATTATTTTTCGATTAATTTCCCAGCCCTACCTTACCCTTTACACTTCATATTTTAGTCGACTAAATTTACAGTAGATTTCGTCGACTAAAATGTTGTGAAATTCCATCAACTAAAACCAGACTAAAATTGAAACAATTTAGACGACTAAATTATGACTGAAACTAAAAGATATTAAGGCAAAGACTAAAACTGAATTAAAAAGTGTTGCCAAAATGAACACTAGTTTACACCACCCTTCTTATATCCCAGGCAGATTCCCTTTCTGACGTACATTTGTGCATCACTGTGGCATCATCGCTGCATTAGCTGAGGTCAGAAGAAAGCAAAACTGGAGGCAAACATTACAGCAAGCAAGTGGCAAAGAAGACTTTTTTTTTAATGTTATTGCCAGCGTCTGTTTGTTTGTTTCTCTGTTAGCAACATAGCTCAAAAAGTTATGGACGGATTTTGATGAAATTTTCAGGAAATGTCCAGATTGGGACAAGGAACAAGTGATTAGATTTTGGGAGTGATCCGGTTCACCATTTGGTTTCAGGAATTTTTTAAAAGAATTCTTTAACATAGCAAGATAGGACCATTTTTGACATTTGTGCATATTACTCCACCAAAAATAGTCAGGGCATTTGGAAAAAAAATACAGGATAAGTTTTCAACAGGTTCTACAAGATATCAAAGACTGATCTGGATCAAAATTCTGGATTCTGCGATCCAAAACAAGAAAAATTTAGATATCTTTGGAATTTTTGTCATAGCAAAGGAACAAATAAAGGCATAGACTTGCAACAAATTCCAAAATATAGCCAAGACACTGTGGAATCTGGAGTGTTCAATCGGATTTGTTGTATCTGCAAAAAGTTTGGAGCAAGATCCAGAAGAAAACCGGCATGACGAAAAATGTTGTTTTCGTGAATAACTACTGAACTAAAATAGATATCATTATGAATCCAATTGCTGATGGTATGTTTTCATGGTCAAGGAATCTAAATATTTAGATGAAATAAAGGTAGGACTAATATTTATGGTGAAAATCACAATATGGGGGAGGATGGTGGTGCTGGTGCTTTTCTACTTTTTGTTTAACATTAACATTAATTAAAACTCTTTAACTTTATCCATCAGCTGATCTTCTGTTTTAACATTGGTCCAGTCTCACTCATGCTGAAGGAAGGGTGTGTTAGATTTAGCCCCCTCACACTCCTGTCTTTTGGATCTCTCTGACCCTGCAGCGTGGGTGTGTTTGTTCTTACCTCCCTCTCTCCCCTCTCTCTGCAGCCTCAGGACGGGTATCGGATGGTGCAGCAGTTCCAGTTCTTGGGCTGGCCGATGTACCGGGACACACCGGTGTCTAAACGCTCCTTCCTGAAGCTCGTCCATCAGGTGGACAAATGGCAGGAGGAGTACGACGGAGGGGAGGGACGCACGGTGGTCCACTGCCTGTAAGTGACCCACAGATGTAAAATGATTATTAATGTCTTTAATTAGATATTTACTGATCACTGGGCTCAGCTTATTAGAAAATATCCCATTATTAAGTGGGTCAGAATTCATAGCTTTCTTTGTTATTCTAAGTTTTAACTGTCTCCTCTTTAACATGCTGAATAATCACTGGATCTGCCTGTTTGTCAAGAAAAAAAGATGCTTCAAATGTGTCAGAAATCAGAGTAGAAATGTGTCGTCTTCGTGGTTTGTTTCAGCCACATGTGTAAACATGACAGACTCACGTGGCTTGATAGAAACCCACAAACAGGATCTAAAATTAACTTTTTGACTCACCAGCTAAAACTGCAGCCTGATACGAAACAAAATCACACAGTCTCCACAGCAGATTGTTCTAGAGTGTTATTAAAATAGGAAATGTAGCCTGCCTTTGCACTATTTTCTACTTTACTTTATGCTTTATTTTACACCTTCCAACCCTTATTTTTATTCTTATTTATGTTGATTGTTTTACCAAGTTCTAAATATAATTTTATTGTTTTTAAAGAGTGAAATAAGTCCCCCAGGTGAAGCTGTAAAAAGCACCTGCAGAGTTTGTCAGCATTATATTCACAAAATAAAAATTCATCTTTAAATCTTGAAGCTGCTTTACTCCATTAAGATAGCAAAATCTTTATTTGCTCTGATGATGCTGAAATAACGGGACAGAATTACTGTTTTAATTAATTTAAAGGTGCTATGAGGAGAATCTATTTCCGGCGACATAAAGACTCTGCGAACAAAAATTAAGAATAAAATGAACACATATGAACAAACAATTAAACCCCATGCACCCACCTTTAAGTAAAATAAAGAAGAAACGGTTGATAATAATACAAAGTGAAATATCGTGTGGTTTATAAGGCAAGGTTCTCAGTCCAGATTAAAATGACATTATTGGCTTTTGACATAATTCGAAAACAAGCTCAAGTCAGATGCAGACAAGATCAGCCTGATTTTCCCAGTGGGAAATTTTAACCAGGACGCTTCTTGAGGTTGGAATTTCCTACTGGGAAGTTAGGATGACAATCCAAGATGGCTGCCCCCGGTGCAAACAGTTATTAACCCTTTAACTACCAGCTCAACTGTTTGGCAGAGGTCGTCAATAAATTCATGGATGTTTGAAGTTTAAAACAGAACAAATCAAATCATTGTTTGATCCTGTTAACACCTTAGGGAACAGAGAAAACAAAAAAAACCATATATTTTTGCCATGGGATTTAAAGGTTAAAAAGCTAACAGCTGATTGTGATGCCATAAAAGTGCACAAATATTTGGGATAAAAATTTGATTAGAAAATGCAGACATTTTTGTAAATAAAAAAGCAATAAAAATACGTTAAAATAGATCATACTGTACTGAGGCAATTAAATGTTTTTGATTAATTTTAGATTATATGTAAATAATATCAGTAAATGATCAAGTAAAGTATTTAAAATAATGATAGTAATAATGATAGCTGTTAACTTTTTAAACTTTAAAATCCTACACAAAGGAAATATCAGTTCTTTTGGTTGTTTGCAGTTTTTCCTTTATTCTAAGAAATTGACAGAAATAAACATGACATGTTATGTTTTTTTAAGACATTAAAAAAATTCCTGGGGTGCTGGTTTGGTGTAGTGGTTAGCAACCATGCATGTCCCATGTACATGCTACTACTGGTCCGGGTTCGAATCCAGCCTGTGACCAGTTTGCAGAGTGTCTTCCCTACTCTCTCACCCCCTTTCACAAGCCTATCCACTGTTTCTCTCCTATCAATAAAGGCACAAGATGCCCAAAACAGACATTTAAAAAATATTCCTGAATGTGTTAACTTCTGCCAAGCAGTTGAGCTGGAAGTTAAAGGGTTAAGCTCCTGCAGTATTCAGTTTATTAGCACTTCTGAGTGTTTGTTGTACTAAATCAGTTGCATACAAAGTTTTGTTCGACGTATATATGGAAATTCTGCTGCAGCTATGTGTAAACTACAACACAGGGCGTGCTAACAGCGGCTAACAATAACCTGGTAGATCGGCAAGTTTTTTCCGACTTTGTAACTGGAACGCTGATTACTTGGATGTGACGTCATTCCTGCTCCCCTCTTCCCAGTTCTGGTGTAAATTTTCATTTTTTATGTCCAAACGTTAGCCCGCCAACTCCCACATGAGCCTCTTAAAATTACCCCTCAAAACAAATACAATTTCATTAATCATCTTGATATCTATCATTTAGTCCCTATTTGGTGATGATTTTGGACTCCGCTCACAAAACAGTCTCATGCTACGGCCACACAAGATGCAAATTGGTGTATTTAAACGCGCGTAGTGCCTGTGACGCACCACGCGTTACGCCCGAGGCTTGACGCTGGACCATTTTGAGAAACTGAGGGGCGACGCGCGTCACTGCGCAGGCGGAGTAGAGAGCCGGAGCCAGTCGGACTCAGTGATGACCCATGCAGGCAAATCCAGCTGGAAACGAATATTTACAGAACTTACCTTCAAAACCTGTCTCCTCAGCGACTTTCACCCAAGCCTGCTCCTTTTTGTTCCGGTCTCTGTAGAGTACACACGTCCAATCGTATAGCTCTGGATGATGGCAAACAGCGCAGATCAACCTCTCCTCCATCTTTCAGAGGGGTTTGAGCAGGAGCAGGTGGCCGGAGCGTCACACGTCATCAAATCAATGACGTCGGGGGGGGATGTCATCGCTGATTGGCTGCCGTGGCACAGCGTCACGCGAATTTGCGTAGAAAGTTCAATATTTTCAATATTTAGAGGCATTTGATGCCCCAAACGCGCCGTGCCAAACGCGTCCAACGTGCCGCCCGGGGCGAATCTGCGTCCAAAGGCGTCTTTGCATTGAATTTGTATGTAATCTCAACGCGTGTCTTTGCGAATTTGTGTGCCGTGTGGCCGTAGCATCATACCTGAGCTTGAACAGGTCACCCACCATTTTGAAAACATCTCTTCATGTTCCTGTCCGAGTTAAGTCCTCAGCAGAGTATGATTTATAAACATAAACATTTAAAAAAGTCATTCAGCATTGTGGGTGATGGTAATCATTGACTCCCTCCTGCCCCTTCGTTTACAATGCCTTTAAGCGGTGTTATTGTGCTCCTCTATTCAACAAAAACATCCAAATTTTTTTTGTCCCACAAGCAATCTGATTCTTCGTCGTGTTAAATAGGTCAAACTGGTCTAGATCCTCCTGCCTGTCCATCTCTATGAGGTTTCCTTCTCTTTTCTCCTCAGTGTGAGCACAGTGTTTGAGTTTCTAACAATGTTGATGTGTTTTTATTTGTTTATCATCAACTCTGTATCGGTGTTGACATTGTATCTCGTTGCCAAATGTCTGTGATTCCTGCCGCACCCCAATTTCCCTACAGGGGAAAAACAAACTAACTACATGGACCAGCTGTCTACAAGAAGCATTCAACTTTTTAATCCATCTGCAGGATCAGGCTCTCTCGTGTCCTCATCTCAGAGGATCAGTCCAATATGATGTCCCACTGTTGATTTAATGTGCTTCATAAATAAATAAATAAATAATCTACTTTAATCAACATGTGATCAGATGACTAATATACCATACTGGTGTTTATTTCTGTTCGTGCTGCATTGAAAAAGCATCCTCAGTTTGGATCTTAAATGAATCTAAAAAAACTCCTGAAAAGTCTTTAAAGTCTAAAACTTAATTCTTTTAGTGAGCAGTGACCCAGATTTATACACATATTATTACCATACCGTCATCCTGCCTGTTTCCTCACAGCCCATCTACTCTCCTCTGTCTCCATCTAGCTGTAAGAGGGAGAAACAACCATCATTACCTCCTTGTTTCCTTCCCTCTTCTCTTCTCCAGCCATGTAGCTGTGAGGGGGAGAAACAATCATCCTTAGCTCCTTGTTTCCTTCCCTCCTCTACTCTGTCGTCATCTAGCTGCGAAAGGAAAAAAAATTATTCTTGGCTCCTTGTTTCCTTCCCTTCTCTCCCCTGTATCCATGAAGCTGTGGTAGGGAGAAACAATCATCTTTAGCTCCTTGTTTCCTTCCCTCCTCTACTCTGTCCTCATCTAGCTGTGAAAAGGAAAAACAATTTCCTTGGCTCCTTGTTTCCTTTCCTTCTCTCCCCTGAATTCATGAAGCTGTGGAAGGGAAAACCAATTATCCTTAGCTCTATGTTTCCTTCCCTCCTCTCCTCTGTCCTCATCTAGCTGTGAGAGGGAATAAAATTAATGCCTAGCTCCTTGTTTCCTTTCCTTGTCTTCCCTTTAGCCATGTTGCTGTGGTATGGGGAAACAGTAATCCTTGGCTCCTTGTTTCCTTTCCTTCTCTCCCCTTTAGCCATGTAGCTATGGTAGGGAAAAACAATCATTCTTAACTCCTTGTTTCCTTACCACCTCTCCTCTCTAACCATGTAGCTGTAGTAGGATGAAACAACCATTCTTTACTCCTTTCTTGCTGTCCTCTGTCTTCATCTAACTGTGAGCGGAAACAATTATCCTTAGCTCCTTCTTTCATTCCCTTCCCTCCTCTGTCCTCATCTAGCTGTGAGAGGGAGAAACAATAATTCCTGACTCCTTGTTTCCTTCCCTCCTCTTCTATGTAGTCATGTAGCTCTGGTAGGGAAAAAACTATCATCCCTTACTCCTTGTTTCCTTTCTTGCTGTCCTCTGTCTCCATCTAGCTGTGAGAGGAAACAATTGTCTTTAGCTCCTTGTTTCATTCCCTTCTCTCCTCTGTCCTCATCTAGCTGTGAGAGGGAGAAACAATAATTCCTGACTCCTTCTTTCTTTCCCTCCTTGCTAGTGGGGTCAACAAATTAACCAGAGAGGAGAGGTTGGATTGAAACACAAAACAAATGTGTTAGATTATAATAAATTTTGCACTATTAAAATATCAAACAATCACTCTAAGCACCTTGTTTCCTTCCCTCCTTTCTGGTGTCGTTAATTTAGTAAACAGAGAAAAAAGGTTGGACTGAAACACAAAACAAATGTGTTGGATTTTAATAAATGTTGCGCTATTAAAATATCAAACAATCACACTAAGCACCTTGTTTCCTTCCCTCCTCTCCTCTGTCCGCTCCTTTTAGGAACGGTGGGGGTCGCAGCGGCGTCTTCTGCAGCATCAGTATCGTGTGTGAGATGTTGCGTCAGCAGAGATGTGTCGACGTTTTCCACGCCGTCAAGACGCTGAGAAACAACAAACCAAACATGGTGGACCTGCTGGTGAGAAAAACACAATGACACTAAGGGATGAGCGATCTTGTCCTCTGGGTGTCACACTCGAACTGAAAAAATACTTTAATTTCATAACTGCTCTGTAAAACAAACACATATAGCGTTTATTAAAATATTAACTATACACTGTAAAAGGGTTGTAGTAAATTTTACAGTAATTTACTGGTAACAAAATGCCAGTAAATTACTGTAAATGTCTTTACAGTAGTGTGACTCTATGTACATTAACAGGACTATTATTGTATTTTCTATAATTGTTATGGTCCTGTATTTTATTTAAGGATTCATTACTGTCCTTCAATTTACATTTTTCCATGTACAGAGTCATTATTCTACGACTTTTTGATGCAATTTGCATTACAGTGATTTTGCTGTATTTTAATTCAAATAACAATGTCTTCAGTGGTTTTACTGACCATGTATTAACAAGATAAAATTCACATAAAATCACATACATCATTTTTATGCAATAAAATACATTTACTCAGACAATGGTTTCATCCAAATATGTGAAACAATATTGAAAAAAAATCTTACCTGCTGAAAAAAGTGGATTTTTCTCCTGATCCTTTACCATTTTCAGTATTTACTGTATTTATTGCAGCAAATAACTGTAGATTTTAATGGCAAATGCTATACATTTTGCAATAATTGAAATGTTTTTCTATAATATTAAGCCATTTACAGTAATTGACTGCATCACTGTTTACAGTAGGTGGCTGTAGATATTACAGTAAAATGCTGTTAAGTTTGAAAAATTAATTACAATGTACCAACCTTTAAGTTTTAAATAAAAAGGCAAATGTTAAGAGGTCATTCAACAAGCTGTACACAGAATTAATGCTAAATAAAACACCTTTTCAGTGTAATGAATGTAATATTTCTGTTTCTTCTCTGTTATATTTAAATAACAGATCTTTTTTTATTTAGAAAAATACACATTTTAAGTACTAGATTACTGAAGAAACAAGACTCAAGTAATTTCTTGCTTGAAACTAAATAGCCAAACATTATGAAAAAAATAGTTTGATTCTGATATTTTATGGCAGATTATTTTTGCCTAATTAGGTAATTGATGTTTTATATTAGCATGGCCTACAGTGAAAGAGAGGGAGGGCCGCCTGTGGCCCCCGGGCTGCATTTGCCCATTATTGATTTATATAAAGATTATTAATTATGAATGACCAAACACATTATGAATACATGATGGCTTAATGAGGTCTCTATGCTCATGGATGGTACCTCTCTATAGGTCTACCACCTCTAATGTTTATATATCTATATCTTTCTCATCACGCTGCCTCTCTTTAATAATTGATCTCGTTAACATTAAACCACATGAATATTAAATAACCATTAACGTGATGAATAAGTGATGTCTCACTGCGTCTCTGCTCATCTCTGTTTTTCAGGAACAGTATAAATTCTGTTATGAAGTCGCTCTGGAGTATCTGAACTCTGCTTAGCCTCAAACATGGACGCTCTGTCACCGTCCTCTTCCTCCCCAAACATGCCGCACACAGACAGGAAGAGGCGGAGCGAACTACTGACTGACAGGAGGACGATGAGGAAGAGGCGGGCGATCGCGAGGAAGAGGAGGAGGAGATGTTTTTGCACTGAACTGTCACTCACCATATTTTATTTTGTATGATTTTTTTTATTATTTTTGTTTGATTGATGAAACTTTAAGAACCAAAACACTGTCAGACGTGAAGAGAAGATTCTGCTTTCTGTTTCTTTTTGTTTTTCAAAGTCCGAGTGGAGCGTCCGTCAGAAGAAAGGATCTACGTCAACTCAACTCCCTCTTTAAAAAATCATGTTTCTGTTTGTTAAATGTTTAAATGCTTTGGGGAGAATTTCACTTAAATTATGGGAAAATTAATTATCTGCTGACAGAACATCTGAGGTATTAATATTTATTTTTAATGTTTTTATAATTTCCCTTAAGCTTCATCTTACTTTAGTCGGTGGTTCTCAGCTGGTCTCTCCTCAGTGAGATATCCAAACAAACTTTATCAACTTCTTTACAGCTCAGATGTTTGGATGAGCATGTTTGACTTTGGGAATGTTTTTAATCCCTCCGATCTTCACCTGCGACGTGTGTCAGGACAAACCCTGTTGTCTCTGTCCTGTCCCCCATTTGAAACAACAACAACAACAAAAAAAATAAATCCATCAAACTTTATTTATATAGCACTTTTCATACAAAAACTGGAGCACAAAGTGCTTTACAAACGTACAGATAATTAAAATAGGAAAAAAGGAATTAAGACCCAAATCCACTCCATCCAGGAATCCATACACAGTTTTGTTAAAATGCATCATAAATAAAAAACAGTAATAAAGCAGGATCATTATTGTACCCAGTACGTACCGAGGAAATGCCATCTTAAAGATTTAAAATGAGTAAACACTGGAGGTTAGGTTAAAGTGTAAAATGAAATATATCATGACATAAAATAAAAATACATTGAAATGAAGTAGAAGATGAAATTAAATAAATTAATGATAAAGTGAAGCTGTAAAAAAATAAAAACACTTAAAGATCGTGCTGGTTAAAGCCAGGCTAAAAAGTTAAGTCTTAAGTTTTTTTTTTTTAAATAACTCACTTTTTGTATTTTATTCATCTTTAAATTTGATTCTTTTTTACAGGTGGCCTCACTGAATGTGTAAAAAATTAAAAAGAAATAAACATGGCCCCTGCAGCATGGATAAACTTTTTGTGTTATCAGTGGCATTTCTGAGAAACTCTAAAGTTGCTCCAAGAGCACAAACCTCTGCCAAGCTATCTCCAACACAGTCAGGCGAGTTAACTGTCCTCTCCTAAAGTTTTAGCAAATCCTTTAGAAAGTTTCTTGATCCACATTAATTGAGCTTGAACTTGTTTTAAGGTCGATTTAAAGAAAGCTATTATGAATTGATAAAAGGAGGCAATGTTGATCATCGTAATTACTAAGCAATTAACAATTGTCAATTACAGAAAAAAGTTTTCTTTTATTGTTGAAAGAAAGGCACTTAAAGGGTTAAAGTAAAAAAAGTTGATGATATAATCAAAGATGCATTTCTGTTTCGAAGTACTTTAACTGACATGCATTTTAAAGCTTGATGTTTTAGTTCACTTGCATTCTCACCTCAGCGTTTATCACAAATTTTTATCGTCTTTACGCTTGAAGCCTATTTTAACTTACCAAATGAATTAGATAAGATTATTGTAATGTACATGATAAATTAATGAATGAAGCCCTTTTATTGTCATTGCACATGTCACAAGTATAAAGTAATGAAATCTTAGTCACATGCATGGGGGGACAGGATCGGGAACATAAACATTAGTGCCCATTTTCTTAGATAGGAAAAGGGGGACAAAGGGGAGAGAGGCGGAGAAAAAAGGCTGGCCTCACACTATACCCTGTAGAGCACAGTGTTAGATCAGAAAAAAACACCTCAGTTGTTGAACTAGAAAACTGCACCATCTCATAGTATAACCACGTCCTTGACAAAAATCCTGGTTTTGGATCACCACCAAAATCTAGGCAGCTTTTATTGCACCATTAGCAACATTTACAGAAAATAACCTCAACATCTCTCGAGAAGTTATTGAGTTATTAGTGGAAATTTGGAAAAACTGTCCTTTATTGCAGTGTTAACAAATTCGTTCAATAACTCCAGGATCTGCATCTGGATTCAGATCACCATCCAAATCTGATCACTTCTCCCTTGTCCCATGACCAAAGCTCACTGAATATTCCATCATAATATGTTTATAACATTTTTGAGTTATCATGCTCACAGATAAACAAACACCAGCAGAAACGTGTCCCCCCATGTGGGGTTAATAAACTTCACAGAGAGGAGCGGCCGAACTAAAACATAAAACAAATGTTTTGTATCTTAACAAATGTAGAACTAAAACTAGAAAAGCACAGACCTCCGCCAGCGCCACAGTCCTCCCCCATATTGTGATTTTCACCATAAATATTAGTCCTACCTTTATTTCATCTAAATATTTAGATTCCTAGACCATGAAAACATACCATTAGCAATTGAATTCATCATGATATCTATTTCAGTTCATTAGCTAATCACGAAAACCACATTTTTCATCATGGCGGATCCAGACGGTGATCTGGATCACTTTCAAAATCTAATCATTTGTTCCTTGTCCCAATCTGGTCCTTTCCTGAAAATTGCATAGAAATCGGTCAATAACTTTTTGAGTTGTGTTGCTAACAGAGAAACAAACAAACAAAAAAAAACAAACAGCAATGGAAATAACATAGCCTCCTGGCACAGGTAAAAACATCACAATATTTGTGTTAATAGAATTATTGTATGTGTACCAAAATATCTGAATAAATTGGTGCATCTATATTTTCCTGACCCCCATTCATGACCCAGGGAAAACAGCTTTTGGACCCTCTTTTGGGTCCCCACCCGCCAGTTGAGAACCACTGATTTGCAGTAAAATGTCTTTATAGCAGATTATTCTCATGTTTTTGAGCATGAGGTTAAAAAGAGGCTTCAGTCCTCGTTAAACTGGTCCAGGGTTCGATGATATCGTTGTTGTTGCCCTGAAGCCGTCCTGTTAAATCATGGGTGTCCAAACTGTGACCCGAAGGAAACCTGCGGCCTGTGGTCCACATTTAATCGGCCCACAGGAAGTTTCAGAGAGTGATGAACATGTGGAACACGCCAGAAGCTTGTGCATGACCAATGAGTAAAGTCGTAACAGCAGCTTTAACCACGCTCACCCGCTCTGCTGTCGTCTCCTTCAGCCAATCAGCTTCAAGCACCAGCAGACTCTTGTTTGAGACCCTCAGCTTCTCTCTGCTGAGAGAGCTTGGTGAAAAAGGTTTGGACACCCCTGAGTTTAACACTGAAAATGTCCACTAAATGATTTTATATGTGACTTTTGTCAGACTTGAAACAAGATGATTTATTGTTTACCTCCTGTAAAGAGCATGATGGGAAATGAAGTCTGTCTGCTGGCAGCCAGCGAGAGTGAATCACTCTGAGATTAGATTTTCAGAGTGTTAGAATTATTTATTTTATTTTACATTTTATTCACTTAAAAGAGCTATCTGACATTTTAACCACTGACTCTCTTCTGATTGGTCAAGGAGCAGCACGACATCACAGCTCAGAATCATTAATCTGTTGGTAATCAATAAAACGCCAATCACAACACAATCATTTTCCTCTTTTCAGATCTCCAGTCCTGTCACAGATCAACTCTTCATATTTTAAAGTGATAAAATATATTTAAATAAAACAAACATAAAGAAGCAGATATCCTAAAACACAAACTCTGCGATGATTGTCATTATCCAGAGAAGTATTCATAAACACTCGGATATAAATGAGTCCTCCATCCGTCCGTCTTCTTCGTTGGTGTTTGATATTCTCAGCAGCAGATAGTAAAGTGACCTGGACAGCCCCGCTGCACATGCTCAGTTCACGCTCGGTTTTCTGTGTTGGTTTTGTCTCCAGGTTAGTTTTCTCCTCAGCAGCAGGACGATGTTTTGGACGCAGGCGACGTGTTAATAATGTAAATAAATCAGGAGGAGGCAGGAAGAAGAATATTTATTCCTTCAGTTGTTATTTGTCCACGTTGATGTTGTTGTTCTGAAGCACAAACAGAGAGGAAGACAATCATGGAGGAAGAGATCAGTGATCCGCCATCAGAGCCACAGAGCCCTGCACACACTGCAGAGGAGGATTTAACCCAGTGTGTGTGGCTCTGGAGTGTTTTAACCCTGCTTATGTTCAACCAGGGCTAATGTAAACCTGGTTCTGTGAGGTTCAGAGTTAACCCAGGTTAAGCATGACCAGGGTTGTAGTAAACCTGGTTAATTATAACTAGGGTTAATGTAAACCTGGTTCAGTGTTGTTTAGAGTTAACCCTGATTATGAAGGTCCAAGGTTAATGTAAACCTGGTTTTGTGAGGTTCAGAGCTAACTTAACCTAGGTTAAGCATGACCAGGGTTATTGTAAACCTGGTTATTTATAACTAGGGTTAATGTAAACCTGGCTATGTATGACCAGGGTTAAAGTAAATCTGATTCAGTGAGGTTCCGCGCTTACTTAACCTTGGTTATGTATAGCCAGGGTTATGTATAACCATGTAAACCTGGTTATGTATAACTAGGGTTAATATACACCAGGCTATGTATGTATGACCAGGGTTGAAGTAAATCTGGTTCTGTGAGGTTCAGATTTAACTTAACCCTGGTTATGTATCAGTAAGGTTAATGTATAATGCAGAGTTAACTTAACCCTTGTTGTGTATGTCCCAGGTTCATTTAACCCAGGTTAAGTATGACCAGGGTAATGTAACCCTGGTTAAGTATGATCAGGTTTAGTCCCTGGTTCTGTGTGGTTGTGGTCTCTTGGTGTCTGGACTGGACCCTGCTGACGTCTGGCTCTGGTGCTGATAAGAACTCTGATGTACTGAAATCTTTTATTTATGTTGTATGATTAAAAATATTACAAATAAAATACTTCTGTATACACGCTTACTCCTGATTCTCAGTTATTTCTGCTGTTTCAAGAGGTGATATGTCCTGGATTTCATATACATATATAAAAATAGATAGATAGATACATAGATACATATATACATACATACATGTATAGATAGATACATAGATGGATAGATACATACATACATACATACATGTATAGATAGATACATAGATGGATAGATACATACATACATACATACATACATGTATAGATAGATACATAGATGGATAGACAGATAGATACATATATAGATACATACATACATACAATAGTAGATACATGCTGTAGATAGATAGATCTAGATAGATAAATCGATTGATAGATACTAAAGATAGATAGATAAATAGCAAGATAGACAGACAGACATTCAGACATACATACATAGATACATAGATGGATAGATTGATAGATAGATAGATAGATAGATAGATAGATAGATAGATAGATAGATAGATAGATAGATAGATAGATAGATAGATAGATATTTTGCCAAACAATAAATAACTTGTGTTGAATGACATGTACAAAAACAAACTGAATAAAGAAACTTTACACTTGGTAAGTTGGTCAAAATTAAATGAAGAGCCATTGTGCTGACAGCAACAAAACAGATACTCTAAATATTAGGAGTGGGAGAAAAAATCGATACACCTAAGTATCGCGATTTTTTGTCTGCCGATTTTAAAATCGATATTTTTATTCAAAAATCGACCCCCCCCCCCCCCACACACACACACACACACTCACACTCTATAGGCGCTAAAGTCGCAAGTCGTATATAGAGGCAAGCGACATTGCTGGATAAAATAGGCCATAGCTGTTAAAATAGTGCTGAGTAGATTTACTACTTTTCACCAGCAGATAGTGGACAGGTGACAGGTTTCTATTCAAAGTTTTGGCGTATATTTATTTTAAAACACACACACCGGACCGAGGGACGCGAGTGTGGCTGCAGAGGCTGTGGAGCGGAGCAGAGAGAGAGACACAGAGTGATAGAGACTGAGTAAGAGTACTCACGATGCCGAGAGTACTTTGTCAAGTACTGTCTGACTCTGAATCTGAGGAATATTTACTCTCTGAGGATGACGGTCAGTCGTCCAGTGAGGACGAAACTGGCAGCGGGAGCGGCTCCGCGCGCCATTACAGTCCCGGAGCAGTACATACCGAGAAGAGTGTACATAGTCTGGGATGCAGGGAAGCTCAAAACACCCCGAAAAGTGACGGTGTTAGCGGAGAATGAGAAAGACCGCGGAGCTCTGGTCAAACGAGGGAGAAGCCGGGGGTAAACAGTGCAGGCAGCAGAGGCGTTCATGGTCGGCCCGTAAATTACAGTGATGACGATGGCTGGGAAAACTAACCACTTTGAAACTATAGCCTTTTTAAATCTTGATAGCAAAACTGAATATTTCTTGAAAAAACTCTGTTGCCTGAAGGGTTACTAAGCCTTTTTATATGCAATCCAGGCTTTTGAAGAGAGGGAGCATAAACAGCTGGTTAAAATATATTGCTGAATAAATCTTTAAAATGGACTCACATGTGATGTGTATTTTTCCTGATATAGTCTGTAGGCATCACCATTGTTCATCTTTTTCACTGGTTTTAAAAAAGCTAACTAAAGATTGCAAAAATCGGCAATATCGTAGAATCGCAATTTAAATCGTATCGGCACCTAAAATAATCGCAATAAGTCGTATCGGGAGAAAAGTGAATCGTCCCACCCCTACTAAACATATTTAAACAGTTTTACATCTCTCTCTGAGCTCTCTCTCCTGCAGGGGGCAGTGCAGTACAACTTCCGGGCGGAAGTGGTTTGCTAAGAGCAGAAGAAGAAGAGTGTCCAGCCATAGCTGAAGTGTTGAAGTGTGTCAGTCAAACTTAGATTTATTTTTATTTTATTTTTTTTCCTGATCAACAAACCGGGCTCACGCGCACTCTTTGACCTGCTCCACGCGCAGGCAACACGAACAGAGGTACGTCATCACCCGGACAGAGGGCGCGAGCGAACTGGTGTTAGCACTGAGCTAATGTGCTAATGGTGTTAGCATGAGAGTCCAGAGGAGCTGGTGTCAGACTGACGGTCAGAAATGACCAGAGAGCTGATTTAGGAGACTATTCTGGATATTATTTAATATCAGCTCGCATGGTTTCAGCCCGGCTGTGTTAGAAGCAGATGTGAAGCAAGAAAAACAACATTTTAGTCCTGAATTCATGAAACTGTTGATTCATATAATGAGGTGAACAAACATGGTATATTTTGCATATATTAAAGTTTGTATTTAAAATGATTATGGCCATTTCTTGTCGTCAAAACGTCGACAGAGATGTTTTATACCTGCTGTTAAAGCCATCGTGCATCCCTAATTATTAACACATACTTATAATGTCATATTCTTTGTGTGGTTCATATTTGATATTAGTAATGTATAGATTTATTACTATGATGATACATCCCTCTGCCAGGCTATCTTTAGTTCATTCATTATTATTATATCTATTTAAAATACTTTAAGTCAGAAGTTGACATTAATTGGTGTAAGTTTGGGTGTCCCATCAAAACCAAACCAGAGAACCACTAAGACATCAGGTCTTTGAATGAGCTTAGTTTCTCTTACTCGAAAGAAGATAACTTCAGGAGATATTATGCCATTAAAGACTCAAGTGACTTACGTTTTTATTTGTCAGACTGTTGATATTAGAGATGGAAATCTCCATCCCCAGGACGATACGATATGCATCTTGATATGTAGGCTACGGTACGATACACTAACCATTCACATGAAGCATCTACCAATTCAGGATGATACGATATATCTTCCTACCACGATGCAATCAGGATGCAAATCTGTGCAAATTCAACTCAACTTTATTGTTCCTTCAAGACCACTTCAAGACCACTTACAGTAGGCTACTTAAGCAGTCAGGAGGTGTGTTTGTCAACATAAAAAAGTAGGCCTATTTCACAAACAGGGACATAGGCCTAACAGTAGTGGAGCTCAGCCTTCAAAGCTGTCATTAACAATTTAGACTAAACATATAAAAAGCACTTTGAAAAAAACAACACTTTCAGCACACTGAAAATAATATTTTTAAATTTTAATAATATATATATAATAACATGACATCGGATTTTACCGATGCAAAGCTTTTACAAGGCGATGCATTGTGGTTTCAGCCCAGTTTCTAAGCCGATGCACACCACTCCAACCGATGCAATTTACTATAGACCCTCGCATCGATGCACTGATTGCGCATCGGATGAAATGCCCATCCCTAGTTGATATTGTGCATCCACATTTGTAAATGTTACTGTACATTTAGTGAATATTGCACTGAAGCCTGATTTGAAGAAAATTGTAAACTTAATTGAAAAAACACGATTAGATCTTTTCCCTAAAATTGTTCAATCTTGGAATTATTCACTAATCAGGCAGCTTTGATGCTTTTGTCTATTCTGCTTCATTATTGGTTTAAATTAGCCTCAGGTACTGTGAGTGGCAGAACACTTGCAGTGAGCATGCTCAGTGTCTGTCCTCTGTTCCTGTCCAGGTGTGAAGATGTCGTCTGGACTCCTGGAGCCTCCTGCAGGAGAGCAGCTGTGTGCCCTCCTGCTGCAGGGGGAAGAAGAGGAGGAGAAGGGGAGGATGAGAGAGGTGGGCTGTCAGTGGGAGAGTCCTGATGATGAGGAGGAGCAGCAGAGGAAGGAGGTGGGCTGTCAGAGCGACGCCACAGAGAGGAGGGACGCCGCCGTCCAGGTGGACCTGCTGACTCAGCAGCTGAGCTGGAGGCACACAGGTGAGACACACCTGCAGTGACCAGGTACCTGCACATGCACACAGTCAGGGTGAGAACAGAGACACCTGCTGCATGAACATGAGTGATTATGAACCTGTGCACATGCACATTTTGAAGGATAACAGAGACAGTGTTAAACAGGCGAGACAAACCTGTGAGAAGTTCTCGAGCAAACACACCTGTATTTAAGGCCGGCCTTAACACCAAGGAGGTTTTGTTTTTGAGGGTGGCTGTAAGTTTGTTTGTGGGCAAACAAACGTACAGCAAAAACTACTGGATGGATTTTGTTGAAATTTTCAGGAGATGTTGGTAATGACCCAAGTTAAAAATGATTAGATTTTGGTGGTGATCCAGATAACCACCATTAGCTAGCAATCATTTCTGCTCAATAACTGTCTAACTAATAATAATATCAACATGATTCTGAGTGCTAGGTGTGGGTTTTCAGGGTCAAGGAATCATGTTATGATGGTAGCTTTATCATAAAAAGTGCTTTCTAGTTTTGAACGTTTTTAGCCATATTTTTATATCATTGAGCGTGGAGGTGGATGATCAGCAACAGACAGAAGTCAGAGAGTTAAGAGAGCTGCAGTAAAGGTGGCTTGTAAGTAGATCAACAAGCACTTCTGAGGTGGTTTGCTGATGCACCCAGTGGTTCAGTTTCGTGAGTATTTCTCTCAAAAAATTACTTAAAGTGCTAATGTTAGTCTAAAAATAGATAACATGACACAATAAAAAACAAGTCACAACAAGCACACAGGGCTGTTTAGAGTGGCTGAAGAGTTCATCTGATGACTGTAGGCAGAGATAGGCTAACATTACCCATTGATTGTCAGTGTTTAAGCTAAGCTAATTAACTGTGGATGGGCTCTGCTCTTCTGTTTGTTGTTACTGAACTCTGAGTTTAAAGAATGTAACCTAACCTTGAGTGAGGCAAGATATAACAATGAATAAAAAATAGTTCCCTTTAAGGCCTGTCTTTTAGGCACACGAGCTAACCCCTCAGGTATCAGCACTAATTTGACCTGTGGTTTTCCACCTGAAGACCCTTGGGTCCTAGCAATTACTCCAATATGAGAAACCAGAACCCCAGACCTCCTTCAAATTTTGACCTCTTTTTTTCTTGGTTGAAATAATCTCCTTGTTGGACTTTAAATGCCCCATTTGGACACGGAGACAAACATGCTAAATATTCTCTCCACACATAAATCACAGTATGATATTATTCAGACACAATTTTACTCTTTTTATCTGCAACAAGGGAATTTTGTCACTTTTCTTTTCATTCAGATTGGAAAAAGAAACTTTCTGTTTCCAATATTTTATACCTCTTACCTGGCATACGTTGTGGACAGAAGAGTAGGAATTTCATTGTGCAGGGAAACATGTTTCTCAATGCAAATGACAATACACACTTTGAGTCTTGAATCTGACTCTTAATATCCCAGCTGATTTACTCAGATTACATTAATGAATGTGTCCGTACAAACCAGTATATATTATTGATGAAGCTCTGTGACCCTGTTTTGGGCCCTGAACCACCAGTTGAAACATGTCAGTAATAAAAACACATTACAATCTTTAAGAAGAGTCTTTATTTACATGTTTAAGATGAAGCAAAAGAGAAGTGAGTAGGAACACTAGTGAATCCTCACCTAATTAACAGTTTAAGAGACCTTATTGAAACAGTAATCAATCACAGATACATAAAAAATAAGTAATGTATTACATTAAAAAGTTATGAGTATTATATGATAAATATAATAAATGCATTTTCTGACCCTGTAGGAATAAAGTGGTGAAGGTGATAATGGATTTAACATGTTTTATCTATTTTTACCTCATTAAAAGGACTTTACAAATTCTGCTGATGGATGTTTTGGAAGCAAAATAATTATCTAAAGTTTCCAGTCGTCTCCTGCCTGCTCTCTGATTGGCTTAAATGCATCGGCCACATAATTAGGAACAGAAAAGTCCTGAAGCTGCTGTTTAGTCTGCTACAGTGATCATTTACTTCCAGCAGGGGGCAGCAGAGCCTCTCACTGAAATCCTTAAAATGATTGAAATGTAGAGTGCAGATTTTAAATTGAAGTCCATTTAAAAGTCTTAATGAGTAAGCTTTTATCAGTCACTCTGCAGAAACATCATCTGATTGGTTGTCACTGACCTGTCCTGTGTTTTAGAGACAGACTGACAGACGTGGTGAAAACTGTAAAACATACATGTACATGTGAACATATGTGTCCTGTAGAGGTTTGAATGCTTCCCTTAGGTTCATATAAGAAAATTAATGAAAACATGGTTAAACAAAGCAATTTGGTAGCATATAAGTAATTCTATGTAAGTATATTAACAGTGATTATTATTAACATCTGCAAATAATTATATAGAATAACATAAGATGAAGTTTAGAACAGATCTACTGCAGAGAAGCTTATTGTAGTAATTAAGAGATAGATGATTATGAATACAGAAGTTTACATTTAAATAAATATTTATATGTATATACTATATGTATAATATATGAATATATATAACAGGGGTACCCAAAAAGGGGCCGTGAGCAATAGAAGATAATAATATTGTATATATAATACTGTACCTCCTATCCTTGTCTCCTGCTTCCTACCTTTTTCTTATATTCTTGTTTCTTTTTGACCTGCTCTTCATTTTAAACCCCTCCTCTCCCTTCCTTCTTGTATCCTTGTGTCCTTTACTTTCTTTCCTCTATTATATCCTTATCACCTTCTGTACCTGCTCTGCTTTATTCCCTAAAGTCCTTCTCTACCTCCTCTCATGTTTCATCTCCTTGTTCACTCCTTCCTCGACATTATCTCTTCAGTCCTTGTCACCTTTTCGACGTACCCACTTTATCATGTTCTTGTCTCCTTCTCAGTCTCATTGTTTCTATCTGTCCTTGTTGCCTCTTCTCTTCATCTCCAAGTCTCCTTGTATCCTTCAACTCTTTTCCTTCTTACTTCTTTTTTAATCCCTTTCTCCTCCCTTATTTATCTCTGCCCCCATGTTAACATCCTTGTCCCCTTTCTTGTTTCTTCTTGGCCTAGCCTCATTTTCATATGTCCTTATCTCCTGTTTCACCCCATCTCCCTCTTGTATCCTTGCATCCTTTTGCCTACTATCCCTACTTTTGCATTTCTGTCTTTAAATTGTTTTCTACTTCCCTTCTTCCTTTCCTAATGCTCTGACCTTCACTAAATTATCTCCTTAGTATCTTTGTCTTTCTTCACCTACTTCTCTTTTTATGACCATGTCTCCTTTCCTAACTCCTTTCCTTCTTTATGTCCTTGTCTAATTCTTTATATGCTTCCCTCCTTTTTTTGCTTTCTCAGCATTATCTCTTTTTTAAGTCCTTGTTACCTTTTAGACTTACCCACTTTATCATGTTCTTGTCTCCTCTTCAGTCTCCTCACCTCTTTCATGTCCACACTTCCTTTTATATCCTTGCCTCCTTCTTTGCCCTCTCCATTTGTCCTTGTCTCCTTTTCTACTCATGTCCTTCACACCCTTGTCTCTTTTCATCCTTCAGCTTTTCTGTCCTTTCCTTGTTGCCTCTTCTCTTCATCTTCATGTTGCTGTGTCCTTCAACTCCTTCCCTTCTTGCTTACTTTAGTCTTTTTCAATCCTTTTCTCCTCCCTTATTTATCTCTGCCCCCATGTTAACATCCTTGTCCCCTTTCCTGTTTTCTTTCCTTCTTTATTTGTTTCCTCATGGCCTACCCTCTTTTTTATATATCCTTATCTCCTGTTTCACCCCATCTCCTTGTGGTATCCTTGTTTCCTTTGCTTTTTTTCTCTCCTTTTGTATTCTTGTCTCCTTTATATTCTTCTCTACTTCCTTTCTTCCCTTCTATACTCTGTCCTAACTTAACTCTTTTTCTTAACATCCGTGTTTTTAAATCATTTCCCCGCACATCCCTGCAGGCTCGCCCCAGATGCTACTTCAGTGTTTCGCAGTCCGACCTGATGGGCCAGATGGGGGCGCTCTGCTGCAGCACTGCACGCCCAACAGGACCAGAACCAGGACCGTCCAACCGGCCGTCAAACTGTCCCCCGAAATCACCTCCAGCAGGACCAGGACCACGAAGAGACCCCCACCCAACACCACCAAGAGGAAACGAGGCCGTCCCCGCAAACACGTGTCACCTGAGCCTGATCTGCAGCAGGAAGAGGAAGATGAGGGAGAGGAAGAGAGGGAGGGGGAGGAGGGGGACACGGGGGACCCCACCTGGTCTCCGTCTGGGACAGGTGAGTGAGGTCACTGTCTTCAGGTCAGCTTTGGTTTGATTGACAGGTAACTGAGCTGATGTCTATCCGTCCTCAGGTGCTGTCTCTCACCCGGCGCCGGCGGCTGTCATTAACACACAGATGGACGGAGTTTCCCAGCATGCACCTCTGCATGCGGTGAAGCTGGAGCCCGACACCACCATGTGTGACGTCTGCGGTAAAGTGATGAAGAACAAGACGAGTCTGGCGCGTCACTCCTTCATCCACACGGGGAAGAAACCATTCGCCTGTCATCTGTGCGAAATGCGCTTCAACCGCCGCGACAACCTGCAGCACCACCTGAGCCGGCTCCACCCCAACGGCGTGGCCAAGCTGGAGAAGCAGCGCGACGTGCAGGCGTGGCTCTGCGCTGTCTGCGGGAAAACCTTCAACTGCAGGTCACGCCTGAAGACGCACGAGGCCATCCACTCAGGCGTCAAGCCGCACCGCTGCGACCTTTGCCCCAAGGCTTACATGAGGACCAACGACCTTGAACACCACAAGAAGGTCGTCCACGTGGACGGTGCCGCCACTCCGCGGCCCAGCCTGCTGCTCTGTGATCTCTGTGGGAAAGAGTTCAAGTCCAGGTCGCAGCTCGCCATCCACTTCCAGTCTCACACAGGAGAGCGGCCACACCTCTGCGACATCTGCGGGCGCAAGTTCAGCCGCCAGTACCAGCTGAAACGCCACAAGATCCTGATGCACATCAACCGGGTCAACGGCGAGGAGAGCCTGCCCGACTCGCCCTTCTCATGTGACGTCTGCGGGAAGCGCCTGAAGTCAGAGGCGCTCCTTGCTGCCCACACTCGCATCCACTCTGTTGACAAACCTCATCGCTGCGGCGTCTGTCTGCGCAGCTACCAGAGCGCCACCTGCCTGAAGCAGCATCACAACCGGGTTCACCTGAGGGTCAAGGTAAGCGAGGCGCCACGCGGCCTGGGCGGCAGGAAGAACCCGACAGAGTCGAAGGAGTTCCCGTGTCCCACATGCGGCAAAGTGTTCAAGTTCAGGTCTCTGCTGGTGAGTCACGCGCTGGTCCACAGCGAGGCGCGGCCGTACCCCTGCGACTTCTGCAGCCGCAGCTTCAGGCGCCACGGACACCTGAAGAGGCACCGCGAGGTCGTCCACGCCAATGGCGCCCGCCTTCCACAAAGCTTCGTCTGTCACATCTGTGGCAAAGACAAGAAGTGTCGCTCGCAGCTCGCCAGGCACATCGTCATCCACACGGGGGAGCGGCCGTACGCCTGCGACCTTTGCCCCGCCCGCTTCAACCGCAGCGGGAACCTGCAGCAGCACAGGAAACGCATGCACGGTGTGGGGGCGGAGCCTGCAGAAGACGCCCCGCCCATCCTGTTTGATGATGAACTGATGCCCGCTCTCACCTACAAGCAGGAAGAGACGGTTGTGGCCGTCGACGCCGTGGCTGAACTCTGTGAGGCCGCAGCAGCGGACGAGGCCCTGCAGCAGCTCGTCAACACGTGAGCAGAGAACACAGACTGAGCGCGTTCACAACGCAATAAAGCCACGCCCCCTGAACTTAAACTCAGAGCTGATCTGATGTTCTAGAAGGTTCTTCATGAGAAAGACCTGAGGAGAACAGGAAGAACTTGGGAAAGAACCCAGAGAACCAGGAGAGCAGGTGCTCACCTGAGGGGAGAACATGGAGGAGCCGATGGAGGAGGTGAAGAGAGGGATGATGGGAAATCCTGACCATGGGGTCACAGCAGGCGTGGTCTTGTTCTCTGGTTTGAAATAAAGTGGATGCATCATGAACACTCTGGTATCCTCTTATTCTTCTTTACCTCCTTGTTTCCTTCTCTCCTTCATTTCCTTGTCACCTTCTCTGCTTCACATCCTTCTTTATATCCTTTTACCCTTCCTTCCTTGTCTCCTTGACCTGCTCTCTTGTGTAACCTTGAGTACTTCTTCTCCTGTCTCCGTCTTGTATCCTTGCTTCTTGTTTTCATAACACCTTGTCTCTTTCCCCACTGTCTCCTAGTCCCCTACATCTGCTCCCTTAGTCTTTCTCTCCTTTCTACTTCTTCTTCTGAGTGTCCTTGTCTCTCTCCTCTCCTCTCACCACCTTTCACCTCCTGTAATTCTTGTGACCTTTCCTAATTAACCTTCATATTCAGATTATCTCCTACTTTACCTCCTCATATCCTTGTCGCCTGTCTCCTACCCATTCTTAAATTCTTGTTTCTTTTTGACCTGTTTTATGTTTTACATCCTTTTCTCTCCCTTCCTTCTTGTATCCTTGCGTCCTTACTTTCTTTCCTCCATTATATCCTTATCACCCTCTGTACCTGCTTTGCTTTATTCCCTCACCTCCTTCTCTACCTCCTCTCATGTTTCGTCTCCTTTTCACTCCTTCCTTGACATGATCTCTTTCGAAGTCCTTGTCACCTTTTCAACGTACCCACTCTTTCATGTGTCCTCTTCAGTCTCTTCACCTCTTTCATGTCCACTTCTCCTTTATATCCTTGCCTCCTTCTTTGCCCTCTCCAAATGTCCTTGTCTCCTTTTCTACTCCTCTCCTTCACACCCTTGTATCTTTTCTTCCTTCATCCTTTCTGTCCATGTCTTTCAACTCCTTTCCTTCTCGCTTCCTTAAGTTTTTTTCAATCCCTTTCTCCTCACTTATTTATCTCTACCCCATCTTAACATCCTTGTCCTCTTTTCTGTTTTCTTCCTCCTTTCTTTATTTCTTCTTGGACTAACCTCATTTTCTTATATCCTTATCACCTATTTCGTCCCATCTCCCTCTTGCATCCTTTGCCTACTCTCCTTTTGTAATCTTGTCTCCTTTATATTCTTCCCTACTTCCTTTCTTTCTTTCCAAATACTCTGTCCTTCCCTACATTATCTCCTTAGTGTCTTTGTCTTTCTTCACCTATCTCTCTTTTTTTGACCTTGTCTCCTTTCCTACTTCCTTTCCCTCTTTCTATCCTTGTCTAATCCTTTATATGCTTCCCTCCTTCTTTATTGCTCCATCCTTGTCTCCTCTCTTACCTCCTTTTACCTTTTCATAGCCTTGTTTTCCTTGTTTTTACTCTCCCCCCCCCCCCCCCCCCATCCATTTCCTTAATGAGCCGTTAAAGAAGCTGATTGGCTGATGTCCTCGACTTCTGCACCAATAAGAGGCTCAGGCGTCAGGAAGTGTTTTTTTATTCTTGACAAACATGAATGCACGTACAAAACAGACGACAGAGTGAGCATTCGTCAGCTGATGGATCCACCAATCAAACGCATGACAGGCATTTCCATGGCAACAGAAGTCAGAAAAATTAATTGGGACGGTCGATGAGGGATCGATGGATTAAAATGAAATGAAATGAATGAGATAATTTAAAAATGAACTTGGATGGAAAAATTAATAAAGTAAAGTAAATTAAAGTTTTAGTGTGAAATGAGCTTTAATCTGAATTCTTTAAGGGTATTAACTCGTTTGAGGTTTAATTAGATTTTGATTTATTTAATTATTCTCCTTATCCAGACATGATGAGCCTGAGGCCTTAGTGAGAAAAAGCCCAATTATTATCTTTAACATTTTTCATTTACAGACAGTGAGCCCAAAACCTCGGCCTGAATGTGAAATAATTATAAAATATATTTATCTGAAGCTGCCACAGGGACCAGGGAGGGCTAAACTGTGTTATTTCAGCAATAAAGTGAAACATTTTTACCAATTATAGACGACAAAACATCGAAAAAAAAGTGAACTCAGTCAGCTTCATGAAGATTTATAGTCAGTGTGAGCTTTTTAAAGCAAGAAAGTAAATTAACTATTTTACCAAAATTCATTTAGTAATGCTTCATAAAGAGTTAAAATATCAGTATATGATGTGAACATGAATAAATGAAATAATTCTGTTAAATTCTGGTATTTCTGGCAAAGTTCAATGAAGGTAATTTAATATATTAATTAATACAATAAATTTAAAAAATAAATAAATGGTCCCAATGTTCCTTAAAACTGAATGAAGCTTAACACATTTAAAAGTATGACTTGTTTTTAGAATATAAAGACTTAGAGATTTATTTGAAGTGATAACAGCTTTTGTGATTTTCATAACTTTTACATGTTACTGATTTTTAAAAATGTCTTTGTGAGATGTTTTTTGGTCTGAAATGGGGTCCTTGTAATGACTCCGGGCCCCATGTTGCTCACCTTTGTTCTAAGTTGAAATGAAACCAGGGGGTGGAGCCTGGTGGAAGCCCCTTAGTTAGCAGGCGTTTGCAAACCTGATGGAGTCTCTGGTTAAAGAGCTCTAATATTTACATGATCCTGGTTCTGATGGTCCTTGTTTTTGTGATAGTTTGAATCCATGTCAGTGCTAAATGTGACTCACTGAGACAGAAAGGAAGTAAAGATATGAGAGGAACATATATCCACAAACAAACTTCATGTCATATTTAACTAGCCTCTTTCAGCCTTGGTGTCCCTCGACCTTCTCATGCTCCTTTATCTGGATGTTGCTCTAACTTTGCTCCATCCACCACCTTCTTCTGGTGTTGGACCTGTTTGTCAGTCTGTATCTGGAGGTCTCCTCTGGTCTGTACTGGTCTGCAAACTCTGCATTACACAGACACGCTGTGATTATGATGTGCGTTCACGAGGATCCACAACAACTGAGAAGGCTGTAGCGTGCATGCCAGGCCAGTAGTTGGCGATTTAAGTTTGGTGAATATAACAAATACCTCTCCGCTGGTCAGAACACTCATGCAGCAACTCCACTTTTTTGTTGGAGGAGTGATAAAAAACAGCAGCTAGCAGCACACGCTTCTTAAAAATCAGCCATGGCTGCTATTGTTGTTGTTGTTGTTGTTAATGTCCTTAGCGTGCGCGTTACGTTGATCTGAAATAGCACTGAACATGCACCACACGGCCCTGTTTTCTCTGACTATGCTGATCCCTGTTTACACAGAGACGACATAGGAAATGTTTCAAAAGTTGTAGGATTCAGGCACTGTTTTGGTGGGAACGGAAGGCGCAAACACTACCAAAGTCTCTGATTTTAGTGTTTTTATTGTTGTGTAAAAGAGCCCATCAGGGCAAAGTCTTGGGCTATGTTTACACGGACACTCTCTGACTTAAAATGCAAAGATTTTTTCTTTGTCGATCCACGTTCAGACGGAGACGCTGGAGATGAATGAAACCGCTGCAGTGTGCATGCTGGTTCAGTAGATGGCAGTGTAGGTTTGCAGAGAGGCAGCGCTGCTACAATACACGTACGAAGAAGAAAAACTTTTCACAAACAACTATGGCGAGTGGACAGACAGAGACACAGGAGTTTCTTTTCTGGACAACAGATCTGTCTGGATAGTTTTGTCCAGATAACAAACCAAGCACCGTAAGCGGGTCACATGTTACTCTGTAGATGGCCGAAGCTGTTGTTGTTCCTGCTAAGTGCATGCAGCCTTCATGTGAAAGAGTACTGCGCATGCGGTGACGTCATTGTTTCACCCTGGAACGCTCTGACTTTGGTTTACACGGTGCTGCATGGAGGAGCGTTTTGAAAACTCTTCACTCTATAGCCTGGTTTCAAAAGTTTACAAATTTGGGAAATCCACAAAGAGTTTCCATGTAAACTCAAGACAGAACCGCAGTGAAAACTTAAAGGATTTGACCGTTTTAGGCCTCGTGTAAACGGCCCCACAGAAGTAGGACTGCTGTTGTGTTACGCCTCCAGCTCACCTCACACACGGTATGTGTCAATCTTTCTGTCCATATACATAAATTGATATGTGTGTGTGTGTTGATAGTCTCAGTGGTAGTATTTATTAGAACTGACATGCGTTTAAACCATTACATATAAAAATGATAAATCAGAATCATTGTCAGGTTAATTTTTTATTCAGTTGACCTTCAGTCTCTGTCCAGTCGTTTGGACCACATTACGCTGACAGACTGCAGCCGAACTGTCCAGCCTGCACATGTGTGACTATGAAATGAACAGCTGAGCTGCACAGAAATATTTTTAAAAAAGCATTAATTAATTAATGATTTATATGATACAGGGTGTCCATACAGTCTTTTTACAATTTAAAAGAATTATTGCAAAGGCAGTTGATGAGATATCTTAACCAGTTTTTTTTTTTTTTTATCTTAATCAGTGTTTATCAAAGTTTTAATTCACATTGAAATTTTGTGTTTCAGATATTCTGTTAATGGAAGGAACCCCTAAATAATATGGCTACTCCCAAAGAGAAGGCACAATGTGTATCCTGGCTTATTGAGACATAATTGGATGTTCACTCCCTTGGACTTCTTTCTGTGGGATTACGTGAAAGATCACATGTATATAACGAAGATACGGGTCATTACTGACTTGGATTTCTAATGCCATTGTCTCCATTGATGAAGCAGTCCCACAGCAAACGTGGCAAGAAATCGAGTATCGTCTAGATGTGCTTTGTGCAGCTAATGGTGCCCATATAGAGGTGTATTAAATAAGGTAAAAAAAAAAAAAGTTAATAAACACGGATTAAAATAAATAAATTTGGTTAAGATATCGCTTCAACTGCCTTTGTAATATTTTTTTTAATTGTAAAGAGACTTTAGGAACACTGTTCATCTTTAAGGGTTGTATCATATTTATGATTGTGGTGTTAAATGTACAGAAATAAAAAATCACAAAAGTAAACAAACAGATGTGTACCCAAACGCAATATCATGTGAATCTGAAGAGAGTAAGAGTTTCTTTAGGCCCTGTAACTCCGCCCCCTTATCTCAGACAGGTGAGCCAGGCTTCATAGTCTCTGATGACCAAACGTCAGGTAGACGTTGGGTGGAACATAAATGTGTGGACTGTGGACCAGAGCAGGTCGTGTGATGGCGTTGAGGCAGGAAGAAGCTGAAGCAGCAGCTGTGATGACATCAGTGTCTCTTCTGGGCCCCGCCCCCTTCCATAGATGCACACTCCCTGCAGTGAAGCTGATTGGTTGAGCTGTTGTGATGTCACAGGGTGATGTCAGACCTCCATACTGTCTGCTTTGGGTGTATTGGAGATCCAAAGGTTTGACTGGTCGACAGCGGTCTTTGTGCGAGTGGAGCTGTGGAGACAAAGACCAGTAAGTGTTTCAAACCTAAATCAGTGTTAGCTCTGATGTAACAGCTTTAAATGATCATATAAACATACATCAGCTTTAAATGTTACAGCACTGAGACAAACATTCATAAATCAAACAAATATTCCAACAAAAATACATAAGATCCTACATACTAACGTTCACTTTATGAGTAATTGAATGTATGCAAGTTTGGATGAAAGTTTGATGAAATGTTTATCTGAATGTTAAAAAATTTGTTAAACTCAAGTTTTAGGAAAAACAAATTGATTTGACTTGCCAACTTGATTTTTAAATCTTATCAATTTTTTGCACAGGCCTAACATATACACACATTCATGCAAACACTGATACACAGAAACACACATATATATATTTAAACAGACATAAAGCACATACATACAATAATCAAAAATATATACATAATATAATACTTTTACAACCTTAAATATACTAGCATTCATTCATACGGTCCTGTTGTACAAAGTTAACAGATTATTGTTTAAAGTTTATTTACATCACACTCTGTCTTTGTTCCAATGGTGCTGCCCTGTGATTGGCCCAAACATGAAGCAGTATCTTCATCATCATCCTCTCTGAGACTGCAGCCTCAGACTGAACACAGACTGAGTTCAGAGAGAAGATCCAGAATCAGCAAGAAATCCTGGAACTGATGCCAGATATCGATAACACACACACTCACACACACATTTATACGCGCACACACACACACATTTATACGCACACACAGACAGTGCAGCAGGGCAGGGAGCCAGTGAGGCTGTAAATCAGCTCTTGTTAACACAACATACGAGTATGTGACCCGTCATAATCACTGAGTAAGCACCACACATACACACACACATATATTTACACACATTAACAAACATACACACACAAACACCCACGGCCTGTTTCTCCAGCTCAAGCAGAAGAGTCTCATTTTCTCTGGTCTGAACCACAGACCACAGCTGGAGCTGAAGCTCTGATTGGATCCCTCATGATCCCCCAATCCCTCGAACCTTTCCACACAGCCAAGGTAGCTGTGATTGGATATGTTTTGAACATTTTAACATTTTTGTCTATTTTTTATTTGTTGAGGAAAATATCAGTTAAGTAAGTTTTAGTTTTTGTCCATGTGCACTTGTTTTTATTAGTTACTGTATAGTTTTCATCAGAGGTAAAAAGGTTGTTGACAAAAACTACGATGAAAATAATTAGTCGACAAAATAAGCCTTGTGTCATATCTCTGTCACGCCCCTGGCTGGATAAAAACACTGGTTACTTAATGTCTGCGCTAATTAATTAGTTTTGTTCCACTGGTAATCTGCCTTTGTCTTCTGTGAAAAGAGTTCCCACACAATCCTGAAGTGGGTCGCCGTTCAAATCCAGCTATCAAATTCAAATCGTTCTTTTAATGCAGGTGTTCTCTCAGGGGCTGTTTACACGGTGCCAAATACGGTCAGATCCAAAAAGTTGTCCTTGCATTTCAGCCTTTGGTTTACATAGAAACTCTTTGTGGAATTTCAAAACGCTCCTCCATGCAGCTCCATGTAAACCCAAATCAGAGTGTTTCAGGGTAAGATGCAGACATCTCTGCATGCGCAGTACTCTTTCACACGAAAACTGCGCGCGCATACCAGGAACAACAACAGCTTCGGTCGTCTACCGAGTAACGTGCGTGCCGCTTACCGTGCTCGGTTTGTTATCCAGACAGATTTGTTGTTCGAACTGATTTGTGGTTCAGAAAAGAAACTCTTGGGTCTTGTACATCCATTTGCCATTGTTGTTTGTGAAAAGTTTTTCTTCTTCGTACGTTTATTGTAGCAGCGCTGCCTCTCGACAAAGCTATACCGCCATCTACTGAACCGGCATGCATACTACAGTGGTTTCATCCACCTCCAGCGTCTCTGTCTGAACATGATGTGATCGTCACTTTACGTCGATGTCATGACGTAAATTAGCAGGTTGACCCAGGTTTGATGTTCCCATTGAGGCCAATTGGAGGCGAGCCGATAAAAACATGTCACTTGCAGGGTCAGTGGACCTGAGTCGAAATGCCTTTATTTAATTTAAACTCTTTCAAACTGCTGACGGGAGCTGATCGTTACCTGGTTTTATCAGGTTTGGCTAGTCTGAAAAGGGGAATTACAGACTGTGTCTTACTGAGGGGGAGGAGAAACTTTCCAGCTGGAATGCTGATTACTTGAATATGACATTCCCACTCCCCTCTTCCATTTCCGATATAAATGTAACATAACCTTCAGTGTGTGCGCAGATGGAGCAAGGACTTGTGGGAGTTGTAGTCTCACCTTCTGCTGAGCATCTGAAAACAACACGTCCCAGAAGCCACCAGGATGAGCAGCAGCAGGGGTATTGTGGGTATTATGACGTAGATGAGCAGCACACCTGGACAGAGAATAGAAAGGACATGAGAGCTGAGCAGACTCAGTTAAAGGGCTCAAAGTCAATGACTGGCTCACCTGAAGCTCCAGCTACTGCCACCTGGTGGGGGGGGACCTCACTTGAGGACTGTGTGACGCTGCCCCGGTCTGTGGCCTCTGAAAAACACAAACATGAGCTACATGTCTGTGAGACTAAAAAGTTTTGATACGAGTCTAAGAAACTTTCAGTGACTGTTGGTCCTGGTCCAAGGAGGAAGTGGTGATCTGATCTAGATTTCAGATTCAGGTTTTGTGGCCATGTTTTTGCCAGCACATTTGTTCATCTGTTTGTTTGTTGGCAAGATTTTTGTGGAAATTTTCAAAGGTGCGTTCAAATAGTCCTTTTTTTCATAAGGGGCCTTCCTAACTGATGAATGACCCGGAAACACTTAACTATGAGCCATGATAAGGGCTGTTCAAATTCTCTAAAGGTTAAGGAAAGGAGGCTCGTTGCTTCCTTTATTATCTCCTTTAGCTTAGGAAATACTGGACCATCCTTTAGGGAAGGAAAGGAGAAAACAACGCCCCATAATGCCTTGTGGCAGGTGACGTATATAAATCAGCACCCCCCAAACGGAAACTTACGAAGGAGATAGGATGACGAGTTTCGTGGAACTATCAAGATAAGTAGGCTATATAATACTAATAGAGCTGAAACGATTCCTCGAATATTCGCGAGTACTTGATTACAAAATATCCTCGAATTAAATTGTGTGCCTCGAAGCCTCGTTTAATATATAATTATACATATAAATATATATCTGGACTACTATACAGTGCACGGTGTTTGACACGGACGGTAATTTCTGTGGCACACCTCGCCTGCTACTTCTGCTGCTGCGCAGCTTGTAAAATCATGAAGGAACAGAAAAGAGAGGGACAGAAAGGAGAGAGTCCGCAGAAGAAATGGCAGAGAGTGTCCAAAGTGTGTGGTCACTACAAGAAGGGACGAAAAGAAAACACAGTGCAGTGTGTCTGATGTCAAACTGAGTGAGCTTAGCATGTAGCTTAGCATGATAGCACGTTGTTAGGGCTGCAACTATTACTATTACAGCATTTTAAATATGCCTATCACAGACATGCGTCCTCTTTCCATGGTGGAGGACACAGGATTTAAGAACATGATCAAGGATTTCAATCCAAACTACACAATGCCCTCCAGAATACACTTCACAAATATAATTGCAGAATTATATTACTGCTTTGTAAATCAGTATTGTCTTGGCTTTGTTTTAAGCCAGTATTGGTTTAAACTTTGAAAGTTGTTAAAATAAAAACCCTTTTCTGAGGAATAAACGACATTTGGTTGCTCATTTTGAAAGCCCTAACATGTTGCATTGTATACAACTGATTTATTTGTTTAAAAAGAAAAGTATATTTTGTTAGAGTACTCGAGTACTCGAAGAAATAATCGATAGAGTACTCGATTCCAAAAATACTCGATAGTTGCAGCTCTAAATACTAAGTAAACATTTTTTGCAGGAAGAAAGAAAAAGAAAGAAAAGAAAAATATTTGCTTCAAAGTCAGTACTTTCAAAAATACAACCTTTAGTTAATTTCTTTATTTATCAGTTTCACAATGGTGGACGGACAAACAGTTTAATGTTATCATTTATAAAGCACTAAATTCAAAGCATTTCTTTTTCTCCATAACTGCCTACAATGTTGATGAATAATAAAACAAACAATTGTGGTACTTGTAAATTAATTTTATATATTAGTTACCACGTTTCTAGCCTTGCAGAGCAGACAGACCTGCCTGATTCTGAAATCCTGCAGGTCTGTCTTGCCAGCCACCGTTGTCCAACAAATTCATTCAGCTGAATTCTTAACGGCCCAACCAGGGAAGAGAGGCGGGAGCTGCAGAATGCGGACGTGACGACAACCGGAAGTTGAGAACGGACATGCTGATTAGCCTATTGTCCTCATGGCTTCTCAGTGGAACTTGGCGAAATCTGCCCTCCTCAGAAGTTTACTTGTAGGGATTGTCTTTGACGAGGTTCATGTCACATATAAGTGTTAAGTGAATCATCTGTGTGGTACAATTTAGAGTAAGACGATAGTACAAGGCCGTTAGCTGTTAGCAGCTAAGTTAGCGGCTAACAGCTAATAATCATTAACTGTTGTTAGCTGTTAGCGGCTAAGTTAGTGGTTAACGGTCATTAGCTATTGTTAGCTGTTAGCAGCTAAGTTTGCCGCTATGTACGGTGTACATTTTAGGACATCCTCAGTCTCAGGAATACCTCTGTCATTTCTCAGACCAAACGGCATCAGAACTTCCGCCCTCAGACCGAACGGCATCAGAACTTCTGCCCTCAGACCGAACGGCATCAGACCAAACGGCATCAGAACTTCCGCCCTCAGACCGAACGGCATCAGACAAAACGGCATCAGAACTTCCGCCCTCAGACCAAACGGCCTCAGGCTTCAAAATAATACATTCTTGATTATCTCCTTTTACGTCTCTAACGCTTTTGTAAATTGGGCTCTTGTTTTGGAGCCGACCGGAAGTTTCTTCGATATCATAATGGCGCGCTTAACAGAATGTCCGAAATGTCGAAATGAAATTTGTATCCGTGTGTTTTATGGCTCAAATGACCACATTTTGGTATTCTACGTGGTGACTTTCTCGCCTAAAATGCTCTTTGAACTTTCAAATGTGGTGAATCAATAGAGATATTTGATAGTCTGGTGTGCATCCGGTTTTTGTCGTCTGAGGTTTGAAATGCATCATGGGAAACTTAGTAGGATACTACAGTGTCAACGTTGGCACACTAATTATACTTAAATGTAGTATAAAGTTTATTTATTTGAGTCCGTTTTTCCAGTATTTTGTCTGATGGCTTTCATTCTGAGGCCGTTTTATCTGACGTCGTTTTGGTTGAAGCTGTTTAAATTGACACCGTTTTGTTTGATGACTTTTATTTTGAAGCCTGAGGCCGTATTATCTGATGCCGTTTGGTCTGAGGGCGGAAGTTCTGATGCCGTTTGGTCTGAGGGCGGAAGTTCTGATGCCGTTCGGTCTGAGGCCGTTTGGTCTGAGGGAGGAAGTTCTGACACTGTTTGGTCTGATGCCGTTTTGTCTGAGGCCGTTTGGTCTGAGAAATGACAGAGGTATTCCTGAGACTGAGGATGTCCTAAAATGTACACCGTAGCTATGACTAACGTCCATGAAGTGTTTTTAACTGTTGTTAGCCATTAGCCGCTACATTACCCTGCTTGATGTGGATTGGTCTGTGATGAATGTGACGAGCCAAACAATTGTCCAATCACAAGCTTGTGTTTTTTTTTAAATGTTCTGCCCCTGAAAACAAATTTAAAGGGCTCCTGCCCAGATGGACTAGTGAAATATTTCTGTGGCAGATATATTGAGCTGTCCATCTGGCTTGTCAGGTTACCACATTTCCATCAATCTTCATTTATGAAGTAAATCATGCCTATAATAACACAAAACAATGGATTGCTAATGTTCATGGATGAAGCTGACACAAAACAACCCTGTGAGATAAAGCAGATGACAAAGATGCTTCTTGTAGTTCATTTCAGAAAGTTTCAGTTCATCATTACTTTCCTACGTCATAAGAAATCGTTGTCGCATAAATATGACACCACAGTGAAAGTGCAGCTGAATTCCTCTTTTACTGCAGTTCTCCTTTCCTTTCCTTTTTTTCCCTCCTTCCCTTGACCCTGTGATGTTTCCATCGGGGTTAAGGGAAAGTGGATGGGAAAGGTTTTAGGAAGGATTTTTCGAACGCACCCCAGATGTTGGTAACGGTCCAACTTTAAAATAATTGATTTTGGTGGGGATCCAGATAACAGCCATTAGCAAACGATAGTTTTTGCTCAATAACTGTCTAACTAATAATGATATCAACATGATTCTGAGTGCTAGGTGTGGGTTTTCAGGGCCAAAGAATCATATTATGATGGCAACTTTATCATGAAACGATTGTTTATGTAACAGACATATGTGAGCTACCTTGGCAGAGGTTTGTGCTTTCTAGTTTTTGATTAGAACTCATCAAACAAGGTCAGAATTGCTTTAAAAATCTGCATGTTAAAGTTTAGAGCATTTATCTGTCACGTGTTCAGTTATTAATGTTCATCTCGGTATAAAGTGGCCTGACTGTCCAGATATTAATGGAATTTCCCCCTGTGGCTGGAATTTCCCCCTGTGGGACTAATAAAGGTGTATCTTAATCTTAATGTTTACTTTTGCTGCCACAGATGTTTACAGGTTATGACCTTATAGGGAGTTTCCTGCTCACCTGTGCCCCGCCCACCCGCTGCGTCCGCCTGTGTTTGACTGAGCTGGCTCTCTGGAAGACACGAGAGAGACATATGAGACCGAAAGGAGAGACAAACAAGAAAGTAAGAAACAAACAAATCTGATGTTTGACAGATTTGACATGTTTGGACTGGGATGTAAATTTTGAGATATCACATAATTTTAGAAATATGGTTTTGTAGAAGTATCAGAGGATCATGTTATAACAGACTCCCTGCTCTCTTTATTTACTCTGAAACCATCAACTGTGGGTGTGATACAGATGTGGAAAAACTTAAAAAATTAAAAAAAAAAATGAAAATCAGCGAATGGAAATCAGACATTGCTTTTAAAATGTGGTTCAATGTAATTATTTTAATTATTTTTGTCAGTTTCCAGTTATTTCAGTGACCATGTGGGTTTTTCTTTCTCTAACAGAGGGGTACCAACAATTTTTTCCACTTCTGTAAATCATGGTATATTATGATCAGTCATGTTTTGTAGCGTATTTTGCATTGCCAGGTTCTTGCTGATACACACCACTATCAAAAAGGGATTAGTATTGTTTCATTATACTAAAATCTGTCAAAGTTTAAATGACTAATACCATGAAAAACATTTAAATTACCACATTAAACACTGAGGTGAAATCTGGTACTGGTCAAAAAACTTAGATATGAGTTCAGTCTGTATTGCCCAGCCCTAGAACATGACTCTGATTGGCTGTTACCTGGATTGTATTTGCAGATGAAGTTGTGCTTCATGTTGCAGCGGTCATCATTCCATTGGTAGAGATAAGCCCCGCCCAGACCAGGAAGTGCAGTTGGCTGATGGTACATGACGACGCAGGCCTCCCCTCCGCAGGACGGCTCGTCAAAATACCAGTTCCTACGTCACCATAACGTTAACACGTCCATCATCGTCAGCCTGTGATTGGCTTAAATCGACCACCTGATGTTCTCACTCACCTGAAGGAGGCGGGGCTTCCATCCGTCCAGTAGTAGAGGTCCGGACATGAAACAAAGGTGTTGGTGTGTTCAGGGTGAGTCTGGTCGTCTCCGTCAGACCGGGTCAACCCGATCCAGAAATCACCATCAGATATGCCCCCTCCTGCTCCGCCCACTGCCCCGCCCACGGCTCCTGAACGCAACTCCTAAGGATAAGGACAAGGTGAGAAGGAGGCAAGGAGGTAGAGGAAGGATGGAGAGAGAGTGTGTTACCTGCAGCAGGTGTTCAATGTCTCTCTGCTCCTCTGGACTCTCGATGCTCAGCAGCGACCCCCTGTCCATCTCACAGGCCTGACACGCCTCTTTGAACGCCACACGGCTCGACACATCGTGGAAATACGCGATTTTATAACATGGACGCTCTGGACCGCCCAAACACACCGTCTGACCTGAGGCAGGAAGAGAACAGTCGATGATCTGATGAGATAAATTTTAGTTTATACTTTTACTGATGTTTTTCTTAACTGTCACTGAACTCATCATAATATAGCCATTAGCATCTGTTCATTGAGGTTTTTTACCTCCACCCATGGAGGTTATGTTTTTGCCGGAGTTTGTTTGTTCACAAGATTACGCACAAACTACTGGACAGATTCTGCTGAAACTTTCAGGAGATGTTGGTGTTGGCCCAACATGAAAACTATTAGTTTGTGGTGATGATATGGATATTTGTCTGGATGCAAAAAATTCCCAAATCTTCCCAAAAACATCCTGTTTGTTCACATTGGGCCGAATTTTAAAAATATATCTGTCTCTGCCATTTCCTAACAGATTTGATTCCAATTTCACAGGATAATATACACAAAATTTGATGAAATACACTTGATGTAGCGTTATCAGGAAAGATTCAGAACACTTCGACCAACATTTACTTGTGCGTTCACAGGTTTGTGGGATAGAAACTTTCCTGAGAAAGATCCATTCATCAGATCAATTCATTAAAATTAGGATTTATTTTTTAAGAAAGTTTGTTGTTGCTTACAAAAACAAAGAAGTAGACAATTTTTTTATGAGTTACATCAAAATCTAAAGTTTGTTTTTACTAATGCAACAATGTCCACATCTCTTTCATCAAGGTTAATTTCATCTGGATCCAATCCAAATTGACGTCACAAAAACATTGGACTTTATAATGAGAAATCCCATTGACAACATTCAATAATTCATATAAAATCAAAACGTTACGTGATGTTTCTAAATCTTACGTAAAAACAGGACAACAACCTCCGTGTACGTGCTGAATTCTGCCTGGATCCTGGCTCTGTTTCTTTAACAGGCTCTCTTGACTCTTGATCAAGTTCTGATGGTCTTCTCTTGTCTGTTTGAAGCAGGTGAGGAGGATTTTTCCTGCTTTGAGTTTATGCGCGTCCTGTCAGACCTAATAGTGTTTGTGCTCAGGTGATTTAAGAAAATGGCCCTCAGTCACAAGACCCACAAGGCTCCATCGCTGCTGAACCATCTTCACAAGGCCCCCTCCTCTCAAAGCAGTAGTCTTCAGCTCATTGATCCTCTGAGCAGGAGTTTCCTCAGCCCTGCACTCTGACTCACAGGCACAAACGGCAGCGCAGATACAGACAGAAGACGGCGACGATGTTTGTGCTCCAAACTGGATATGTTATAGTTCAGACGTGAGTATTGAACCGTGGTCCCTGTACCAAAATGTTTGGTATTTCCTGATCCTGAACTGTGTTATACTGCTTTTACACTAAAATTAGTGGGTCAACATGGGTTTTTTCAACCCGGATAAACCTGCTAACAATCAGCAAGTGACTCTTTTCCCACTGCGAGCAGACCCAGGTGTAATCAGCAGCAGACAAGCTGCATGGCTGTTTTTTTTCCTCTGGTGCATCAAGCTGATGTCATTATGTTGATGACATCATCAACGCGATGAAACATGACCATGTAAAAAATGGAAAGGAGCATGGAGGCTGTGGACACGGTTTTCTGTACTTTGTACTTTTGTCCCTCTTTAAAAATGTACAAACTCGGCGCTTGTGATGCAAAGGATGGAATTTGTTGCATAGATGGCAAAGAGTCACATAACTTACAGACAGAGAGGACAGGTGCAATGTTGTAACATCAACACGTAACGCCAACGTCATCCGTAAACTAGTGGGTCGACCCTGGTGTGACGTTCCCACTGAAGCTGTTTGGAGGCGAGTGTCGCTTGCAGGGTCAGTCTACCCCGGGTCGAAATGCCGATTAAATCCTTTCAAACTGTCGACAGGAGCAGACCAGGTTTAAACTGTTTTTTGTCCAATCTAAAAGGGGTAATAGGTAGATCTGTCAGTCTGAGCTCGTGTTTGAACATGTGAGGAGCTGCTGCTCTTATGTTCTCTGCTCTTCATCACTCTCCAGAGGCTGATATAAAAAAGGAGTGGACAAAGAACCCCTCAAGGGAACCATGTGGACTCTGGGCCTTGTTAGACTGAGGGAAGTTCCCCGAGGATCCTGGTGGTGATGTTCTGGTTGTCTCTGCTCATATCTGTCTCTCTGCTGCAGCTCAGTGGTGCTGGTCTTTACGTATCAGTAAACAGAGTCTTATATCTTCAGCAGTGAGGGAGGTTCTCTGAGGATCCTGCTGTTTTTACCCTCATGCAGTTCATCAGTCTGTGCTGCAGCCCATTGGTCCTGGTCTTTAAGGGTCATTAAACAAAGAGTCTAAGATCTGGATCAGTGATCGGTGTGATCAGTGTTTGCTGATGGCAGCACGGAGACGCTGCAGTGATTAATACAGCGGCTTTAAAACGTCCACTCAGAGCTACTTTACCTGATTAACTTGTGCTGCACCATCATCACTTTACACTCAGAGAGTAAGTCTGTCTGTGGGTGTGCCCTAGTGCTTCTGCTCAGCTGTTCCCCAGATCCACGTCCAGATCCAGGAAGAGGGTTACATACAGAACATCAGTCATTGAACATGACATACAAACACATCGCTGTCTGCAGAGTCTCTCTATTCATTCTCTCTAATTGGTCAAGGCAGCTATTTGAGTACATTTAAGAGAAAAATCCAAAACAAGCTCATCCCTCTGTGGGTGCAGATAAAAAAAACATTTAAATCTAAAAGTCTGTCTATGTATATTTATATTCAACTCTGCCAAGGAGGTTTTGTTTTTGCCAGCCTATGTTTGTCTGTTTGTTTGCAAGATTCCGCAAAACTACCGAACGGATTTTGATGAAATTTTCAGCAGATGTTGGGAAAGGTCCAACGCAAAAATGATTTGATTTTAGTGGTGATCCATGTAACCGCTATTAGCGAGCTATCGTTTTTGCTCAATAACTATCCAACTAACAATTATATCAACATGATTCAGAGCGATGCATGTGGGTTTTCAGGGTCATAAAAAATATGATAATGGTAATTTATCATGAAACTATTGATTAGAGGTGTAACAGCAATATGTGACCTACCTTGGCAGAGTTTTGTGCTCTTAATGGGCTTTCTATTTACCTCAGCTAAGGAGGTAATATTTGTTGCTGGCGTCTGTTTGTTTGTTTGTTTCTCTGTTAGCAACCTAACTTAAAGGTTATGGATTGTTTTTAATCTCATATGATTTTTTTTTTCATCCCAGTTTACAGGGTGAGTTTTGTCAGTCTGTCGACCCTGGAGGTGACGATCATCTGGCACACAACGAGCCATTGTTTTTGCTCAACAACTGTCTGACTAACAATGATATCAACATGATTCTGAATGATATGTGTGGGTTTTCAGGGCCATGAAAAATATTATAATGGTAACTTTATCATGAAACTATTGATTAGAGGTGTAACAGCTATATGTGACCTACCTTGGCAGAGTTTTGCGCTCTTAGTGGGCTTTCTAGTTACCTCAGCTAAGGAGGTTATGTTGTTGCCGGTGTCTGTTTGTTTGTTCGTTTGTTTCTCTGTTAGCAACCTAACTCAAAAAGTTATGGATGGATTTCTATGAAATTTTCAGGAAACATCCACATTGAGACAAGGAACAAATAATGAGGTTTTTGGAATGATTCGGATCAGCGTAAAACCGCCATAATGAAAAATGTGATTTTCGTGAATAACTACTGAACTAAAACAGATATCATTATGAATCCAGTTGCTAATGGTATGTTTTCATGGTCAAGAAATCCAAATATTTAGATGAAACAAAGGTAGGACGAATATTTATGGTGAAAATCATAACATGCGTGAGGACTGTGGTGCTGGTGGAGGTCTGTGCTCTCCAAGTGCTTTTCTAGTTATACATTGTTTTTGTCCTTTTTTGTTACCTGCATGGTCAGACTGTGATAGTCTGAGCTGGACTGGCTCATATGTGCCTGCCTGCATTTTAGATTACAGCTCAACAACTGTTTTGTCAGTCTGAGGAGGAGCCATGAAATATAAGTTTTAAGGTCTAAATAAACATCTTTAGAGGCTGTCTAAACCCTGGAGCTCCATGATTGTGGCTCAAAGAAACATCTTTACAGTCTGCAGCAGTCTGAATATTTCATATCTCCAAGGCTCTCACCGCTCAGGCTGAATTTATTATATCACACTCATTTTTATTTTATTAAGGATTTCTTGTTAAAATGTTGGGGACATGACTGACATGGATCCAAGCATATGCTGGATCTCTATTAGTCAAACAGCCTTAAGCCCCAAATCCTTATGCCCACTCAGTCTGTCTGTAGGTTGATCCAAAGTTAAGCTGAAGGTGTTTACAGCAGCTGTGTTCGAAAACATCCACTCATTCACTCACTCCCTATTCCCTATGTAGTGTAAATGAAATACATAGCAAAAGACCAAACCGGATTTCGGACACTACACTCAGATTTTCTAAACGTCATAGCGTCAGTAGATGAACAGGATGTTCTTGTGATGGAAGTGGATGCACCAAGAATTATGGAAACAAACCGGGCACTCAATACCAAATTTTGCAGCTGTTTACAACCGTTAAGAAACGTTAAAAAAAGTAAGCTACGAATGTGTTAAAGATACATTTACGTTTCATACATTTATAAACGCAGTGCCAGTTTGTGCCTTAGCAGCTTCTTTTACTTCTTCTCTGGAAAAACCCGACCGCAGTGCATTGTGGTATACGGGAGTACAATATAGGGTACATCGTATGTACACTCACATTTGCTGTACTTTATAGTGCACTATGTAGTGAATGACTTATCCTCTGAGAATTCAAACAACACTACAAAATCGCGAAAACACTATATAGTGCACTATATCCATTAGGGATGGGAATTGATAAGATTTTATCAATACCAATGCTGTTAACGATCCTGCTAATCGATCCAATTCTTTAACGATTCCCTTATCGATTCCTGCAGATTTTGCATGTGGGCAAATGTTGGTCTGATTTTCAGTGGCAACAATGTCAAACACGTCACAGCATAGATATCTGCTTCTGCAAGTTGCTGGTGTTTCCACTCACTTAAGGTTGTGTAGTAGGTGCAATGAAAATTAAGCTACAATTCTGACGCTTCTGAACCCTGTCAGTGGAAGGAATTGATAAGGGAATTGATAAGCAAAAAGATTAATGATATCGATTCTTTGATGGAGTTGTTAACGATTCTCAACTGGAATTGGTTTTCGATTCCCATCCCTAATATCCATGATAGGGAATGATTTCAAACACAGCTAGTATTAATCCACTGATCGTCTTCAACAACGTCCCAAAGCCTCCAGACAGCTGAGATCACGGGGCTTTGTCCAATCAGATCTACAGGTGGAGTCTCTATTAATTAATAAATATATGTATATGTTGTACGTTATTTTCTTTAATAAAAGCAGCCCTAGCCCTGAACAAGGGCTTCTGTCTGGCCTGACAACACCAAGGAGGACAAAGTTTGATGAACTGTCAGCTGTCCAACATCCATGTTCATGAGGAGCATCTGAGCATGCTCAGTCCTGTTCACAGCTTCATTATTCAAAAGGTTCCAAAACACTCACATAAGTATATATAATACACTCTAAGTGAGAATAAACATGAGTTCAAATCTAAAAACAGGATGACATCACTTCATAATCACCAAAGCTACCAGAAGGACTCCGCCCACTACGCCACAGACACACCCAAACACGCCATGACAGCCTCAACAACAAACGAGGACTTATTTTTCCTCTTCTTACTTTAATTAGTTATAATTATAATAGTAATAATACGTCATTGATTGATTGATCTGTAATGAAAGAAACAAAGACTCTTGTTGGAGGTTAAACACTAAAAATCTCTGACAGAGATCATTAACCCGTTTTATCAGAAACACTGCAGGCTCATTGAATATACATAAAACCGAAAAATAATTTTAAAAAATTATGTACTTTTTTAAATAATGAAAAACATATTTCCAGTTAATAATAGAAAATAAAATACAGCCAAAGAAAAAAAAAAATTAAATTAAAGAGCAAAAATGATTCAGTTAAACATAAAGTCTGAATACCATTATTTCTGTAAATAATTATTAATGTGATGAAGTAAGATTTGAGTTTCTGAAGATTAAAAAACAAGCATGCATCTACTGTATCGCTGCACCCACTGTGTCCTGCAGTTTTTTTAAGCTTAAAAGACACAGAAATAAAACAAAACATTTGCTTTTTCAAGGAATAAAAATAATCAATTTCAAACATTATCAAAAATAACAATTGTAATAAAAAAAGCATTGAAATATTAATTCATAAACCAGTGATTGAATAAAACAATCAAATTTATCAGAACATCTTATGGTAAAACACATTCTAAGAATTATTAGGAAAAGGGAAATTAAAATGGTTAAAAAGGTTTAATGATAAGTTGACATCCTTTAAATAAATGTTAAAATTAAAACCATTGCCCATGTAGGTTACTGTAATAAACTTACATTTGTTTATGTTTTTATTAGTTAGAAAAACTTACAAAAACGCATAAAATGAGGTCACCACAGCTGCCTCAAATCATCTTACAGGTACAAAAATATGTTAATTACGTTTATTATGGGCCACCATGACAACAACACTTAATTATTTCTATAAACAAAAAATATTGTTGCAGAAAAAGCTGCAAGGAAATGAACTTATCTGCTAACTAAAGAAGCTTTAATTTCTAATGTCTAAAATAATTTAGGTTTGGTAATGTGATGGTTTGAAAGGTGTTACATAGAACAACAGCTGAATATATATTAGATTAAAAATTTAAGTGATGACTGATTATTAGTTTAAATACTGAGGTAGAGGAGATTTAAAAAATACTTTAAAAGAAGAATTTTATTAACATTAAGTAAATTAAAGTGGTTAAATAGGAGACATCAGTGAAGATAATTTAATATGGATACATTTAATAACTATTATATCTCAAAATAAATGAAAAATAACGTGGTTTGAGTTGGTGATTATTGAAGTTTTACTTTAGATTGAAAGTTTTTGGACATGTTTTAAAATTTCTGATCACAGCAATTTTAAACCAGCACACATTAATAAAAGTATTTAAACGATTTCAGTGCCAAATATCAAAGAAGTGTTTTAAATGACAAAAAATTTTAAGAAATACAAAACAAAATTAAAACTTCAAACCACCAATAAAGTTTACATGTGTGTCAGCATGTATGTAACTGTGTATAAAACCCCCCAGAAAATTAGTAAACAATAATTAATTTGATTAACTCACCGCTCATCACTCGACCCCCGACCACCCCGCTGACCATCATCACCATGACGACCCCGACCGTCCCCTCCATCAGCTGGAGACGTGACGTCATCCTGATCAAGATAGTAAAGAAGTATGTTTTAGTTTGGATGAATAATCCGGTGGTCCAGGTGTTTGTCCGGTCTCAGCGTGTCCGTGTCTTCAGTGAGGTCCTCTCTCCATCTCTGCTCCTCTCTGTCTCCCCCTCGATCGTCCATCTGAGGTGGAGGGAGCAGGAGAGAGAGAGTCCGTCCCTGATCGGCCCTCCCCCCCCTGATCGATCCTCCCACAGACCCCCTTCATTGAGCCCTGGGGGGCCACTCTCTCCTGTCTCTAATTCACTCTCACATGCTGGACTCTGATTGGCTCCCAGATCAGTTATGACGGACTCCTCTTCATCGGTTCTCATCGATCCGAGAAGGTGTGAGCCGGACCTGCATCTCCACTCTGATGGGAAACATCTCATCCCGAAGCACAGATCATGTTCATCTACACACGCCTGGATGTGTACATGTTTGACATGAACAATTTAACAAACTAGAAAAGCACTCGGAGAGCCCAGACAAGCACCACAGTCCTCTCCCATATTGTGATTTTCACCATAAACATTAGTCCTACCTTTATTTCATCTTAATATTTAGATTCCTTGACCATAAAAACGTACCATTAGCAATTTGATTCATCATGATATTTAAGTTCAACTGTTTTTCACTAAAATTATATTTTTCGTCATGGCGATCCAGATGTCCATTCAGATCACTCCCAAAATCTAATCACCTGTTTCTTGTCCCTGTCTGGACATTTCCTGAAAATTTCATCAAAATCCGTCCCTAACTTTTTGAGCTATCATGTTAACAGAGAAGCAAACATAGAAACTGACAAACTAACCAACAAACCAACTTACTACTAACTAGAAAAGCACAGGGAAAGTGCAGACCTCTGCCAGCATCACAGTCCTCACCCATATTGGGATTTTTACCATAAATATAAGACATACATTTATTTTATCTAAAAATTTAAATTCCCTGACCATGAAAACATACCATTAGCAATAGGATTCTTCATGATATCGATTTTAGTTCAGTAGTTATTCACGAAAATAATATTTTTCAGCATGGCGGATCCAAACGGTGATCTGGATCATTCCCAAAATCTGATCATTCGTTTCTTGTCCCAATCCAGACATTTCCCTGAAAAATTCATCGAAATCCATCCATAACTTTTTGAGTTGTTGATGTTGCTGAAAGAGTAACAAACAAACTTACAAAATAACAAACAAGCCGACAAACCAACAAACAAAAAAAACGAACAGACGCCGGAAATAACATAACCTCCTGGCGCAGGTAACCAGCGAATCAGATCCTCGGATGAATCAAAAGGATGGACTGGATTAATGTTTCCTCGGGCTGTCCCAGCAAGTCCATCAGGAGTATTAGCTTCTCTGTGCTGGTTTTCCAAAACATTAAAAATAGAATTCAATTCTCCCCATCTATGAGGCCCTAAATCAGCAGGCACTTATTTGTCTTGAAGAACTTGTAGTGCCGTACAACCCCTCTGGAACACTCCACTCCTAAAATGCTGGCCTGTGTGGTCCTATCACACTCAGGCCCTGTTTACACAGGGATGCACTCACTTGAAATGCATTTTCAAAGCAATCCGCGTTCATATAGACACGCCAGAACAACTGAAAATGCTGTAGCGTGCGTGCCTGACCAGTAGATGTGGGTTTGCAGAGAAACAACGCTGCTACAATGCTGTGTCAATTAACCTCGGAACTAGGAAGAGGGAAGTGGGAGTGACATCATCTCTGAGTTATCAGCTTTCCAGTTACAATGTCAGAAAAAACTTACCGATCTACCAGGCTATTGTTAGCCGTTGTTAGCACGCCCTGCGTTTTAGTTCACAGATACCACATGAAGAACATAAATAACACTATGGAAGCATTTCCATAAATACAAGTTGAACAATACTGTACGGCTGATTTAATGCCATAAACAATAGTCAGAAGTGCAAATAAAGTGAATATTACAGGAGCTTACTAACTGTTTACACTGGGGGCAGCCGTCATTGATTGTTAACTCAGAGGTGGTGAGGATCCCCGAGTCCCCAGTGGGAAATTCCTCGGGGGGCGTTCCAGTTTAAATTTCCTACTTGGAACTCAGAAATTCCGACTTACCAGCAAAACTGGAATGCAGTACAACACACGTACGAAGAAGAAGCTTTTCACAAACAACAATGGTGAATGGACGCACAAAGATGAAAGAAATTCTTGTCTGGACAACAAATCTGTCTGGATAGTTTTGTCTGGATAACAACCAGATCACGGTTAGCAGCACTCGTTATTCGATAGCGGCCTGAGCTGTTGTTGTTCCTGGCATGCGAGTGCAGCCTTCATGGGTATTTACCCTAAAATGGTGAATACCATTCAGATGAAGCCTGGCGGCGATGTGTTTTGAAAACTTTCCACCCTGGACCCTGGTTTCAAGAGTTTGCGGATTCAGGCACTCCAGGCCCAGTTCCCATGTAAACGGGAGGGAAAAACACAATGAAAACTCTTCGGATTTGACTGAATCTTGCCTCATGTAAAACATTCATACATGTAAATGTAACACATTCACATAGAGACAGCGTGATAACGATGAGTGTTCACATGGATCTGCAAGAACACAATGTATGTTTGTCTCATCCTTGGAGAATATAACAAATGTGTCTCTGCTGTTCAGATTATTGATGCAGCAAATCCACATTTTGTTGGAGGAGAGACAACAAACCAAGCACAGAGAGCAACATCTAGCAGCTGCTAGGTAGTCGGCCATAGCTGTTTTGTCGTTGTTCCTATGTATGCAGCGTTGCCAGATGGGAAATATAACATAATCATACCAGAGTCTCAAAATTATCGTAAAATTATGGGGGAAATTATCGTACACCCGACATGATGAAAGTAACTGTCTTATTGTTATGCGAAAGTCACAATTGATCACTCTGTTTAGTGTCCTACAGGCACTTTTGTGGGCATTCATCGGCCCACCCCACATCAGCAGCGTTTGATCAGCAGCTCCAGGCTTGATCACCCTCGCCCTCTCCTGCGGTGCTCATTTTTCTCAACTGACTTCCTGACTGAGCTCCTATGAGCATGATTGGCTCAATTTGGCTGTCAGTCGTTCTGAGACAAATGACACTCAAACTATGATTGAGTGGAACGAGCTGGAAACGTCACTAGATTTAAGATGCATTTAGGGTTTACAAATAACTATCCGTCAGACTGGGGTAGATCTATAACAACCACATGAAACTGTCAAATTATCGTACATTTAGCCTTTTTTGGAATTATTGATCGTACAACGTACAGAGGGCTAAATTATCATACAAATACGATAATTATCGTACGTCTGGCAACGCTGTATGTACGCGCAACCTTTATCTGAGAGAGTACTGAACATGTGCCGCGCTTCACCGTTTTTCCAGATAGCGGGGATCTCTGTTAGCACAGGGACAACAATGAAAATGTTTTCAACATGTTTAAAAACTTTTAGATTTATGCACCGTTCTTGTGTAAATGGAAGGCAGAATTCATAAAACTCTGTTTTTGGCCATTTTCGTTATCTTGTGAACATATCCTAAAAGTAGTATATTGATAAAGTTTTCAGTTAAGAAAGGCCTGGACCAGCTCATAGTTTGGGGCTGTTCACAGGACAATAAAAATGAGTAAAAACAGAGTTTTCATTGTGTTTTCACCTTCTGTTTACACGAGAACGGTGGCTGGGGTGCCTGAATTTGCAAACTTTTGAAACTGCGGTCCAGAGTGAAAAGTTTTGAAACGTTTTCATATCTGTCGCCATGTTAACAGGAATCAGCGTATAAACAACAAATAAAGGTTGCACATGATTTTGTACTTGAACACCACGTCCAGTTGCAGCCCAACTTTGTCGTCTGTTGGGATGAAAAACTCCTAAGTATTCATGTGGCCACTCGCCATTGTTGTTTGTGAAAAGTTTATCTTCAACTGAAAGTGTTAGTGCGGAGACACGTATTTTAACACCCCTGTTTGACTACAGATCTACAATGCCAAGACCTGGCCTAGTATGCATGCTATGCAGCATTGTCAGTCGTTCTCACGGATCCACGTAAACACACATCGTTTTCAAACCTACAAAGCTTCAACTGCTGCAATTAAAAATATCTGGCCTTTAACCCCAATCCATAATCATTATATTTCCAAATATTAACTTCAGAGTGATCAGTTTATGAAAATAAACAGTAGAGCCTTCAAATATCACACATATAGTCCTATTCCAACCAACATCAGAGACAACATTGACTCTTTTGGGTCGATGCTGGTCTTGGCTGAACTGTTTCTCCGTCTGGGGTCTATACTGGGTCTCTGGTCTGTGCTGGTCTGGCAATTCGTTGGACTCAGGGATTAAATTAAGGGGAGAGAATGAGGTTGAGGTTCTTCATCGCCTGCAGCCAGAGGATCCATCATCATCATCATCATTAGTTTGCCCTTCATCTTCGTCTTTGTCTTCATCAGTCGTGTCAGATCTGCAGCAGAAGCAGAAAATGTAGCAGGACTGAAGAGACTGAACTTTAAAAATGCTTAGTGTCCATTTGTTCCCGACTGCTCTGCCCATCAAGATGTTTTCTTCCTGAGTAAATATCTAAAATACATACATTTAAATATGGATGTATTTATTTATATGAATGTGAACTTTTTATTTGATACTTTTAAGAACATAAACAGAAAATTAAGTTAAAATATGTCAATATAAATGACAATGGCACAAATTAAATGTGCAGGATACTTTTCTGTACAACAAATACAGTTGGGTGCATTCAAGCAAACAAACAAAAATGAACAAACAGAAAATTACTCTAGTTCAAGTCACACACCAGCAAGTCATTAAATATAAATATATCTGAATTTAAATCCATAATGATGAAGAATGCCTCACAGTCAGAGTCTCATCAGGGTTCAGATGTTTGTGATCGTTCGTGTCTGAGAGGAAACCGTGCATCAGGGAGAGTCAAACACGTTATTGTTTCTCTGATGGAGATCAGAAATCAATGAGAGCCTGAGCTGCCTTCAATGACCCTCACTAAAATGAATCGACTGGTTTCATCTGAGCAGTTGGTCCCTGAACGTATCACGAAGCATTAAACACGACATTTAAGGCCGCATCCATCAACCAACAGGTCACATGTTTGTCTCCGACAGATGTGTTCCTGGTCAAACAGGTAGGAGAAACACACACTTTAATTTTAATATGTTTTATTGAACATGAAATGTGATTTACTTAAATATAATCAATCATTATTAAGTTTATCCAAGGCAGGTATTCTGACTGCTTTTTTAAAAAAGACAATTTGACAGTAAGAGCATTAAAGATGTAGAATTCACAAAAAAACAAGACAGTAAAATAGAACTTAAATCTTAGATTAAATATATGCATCTTATTAAAGTACGTAGCAGATAAACGGAACAATAGCTGGACTGATTTAACCCTGCAAAGCAGCTGGATCCTCTACGTGACCTGGCGAGTCTGAAGAGTTTCCTCCTCTGATTACTCCAGTTCATAACCCTGTGCTGTACATCCACAGTACAGGAACACAATCGTCACTTTAGTCTGAATCACTCATATTTGGTTCAGTGTGGGTTTCCTTTGGCAGAAGAACACATCACCATTTGCTGCATCGTAAAATACTGCCAAACGCAGAGACTTCCTGAAGGGAAAAAAAAGCACCCAGACATAATTTATCAAGCTGCACATTCAACCTAACACAGTCTTATTATTGCTTTTATGTAAAACTCAAAATAATCTGAAATAACTGTACCCACCGACTGCGATGTTGATTGTTGACACTGATTGTTGTCAAATACTTGAAGCAAAACAACTTAAAAAATACTGTACTATCCCTTCAACGTGTACATACAAAACACTATGCAGACTAAATACAGTAGGACAAACCCAAGGACAGTAGACAAGTAAAAAAGAAACTAAAACATATATAGTACATCCTCCCATCACATAGAGTCCACCAAACATTTAGCAAATACAACTTCTATTGCACCAACCCCTATTGCACTGAATATTATTGCACCAGTTTATATTGCACAAATCAGTTGATATTGCACCAACATGAACAACGTATACTGTAGGTCATACATGCTCACATGACTGTATTTCTCTCAGCCCCAGTTTTAGCTGTCTCTGAGTCTTTGTCTTTGAGGATCATGGTTGAGACTCCGAGAAGGCTTTCACACCGGCACTGGCGTATTCAGACTGAAAAAAAATTGCTTGGAACCTGAAAAGTTGGTTCACCAGTGGAACCGATAAAGTTGGTTCCAACTTGCAAACCGGGGCATCATCAATAGGCGTGCCATATTCTGTGACGATAGAATTAGCAAGATACCGAGGAAGTCGAGGAAAATGGTGATTTGGGCCCTAACCAGATTTTCAGTTAAGGTTTGAGAGTAATGTCATCAACAGTCGTTGCTTGATTGCTGCCTGAAAATGAAAACCTTCAGTAAAGCAAAAAACCCTTTCAAAAAAATCTGCACAACCAGGGTGCTGGTTTGGCGGAGTGGTTAGCAACCAGGTACATCTCATGTATATACTTCTGCCAGGGTTCAAATAGAGCCTGTGGCCAGTTTGCAGAGTGTCTTCCCCTACTCTCTTGCCCCCTTTCACAAGCCTATCCACTGTCTCTCTTCCATCAATAAAGGCACAAAAAGGCCAAAAATACATTAAAAAAATATCGATGCACCCGACATGTTGCCAGTGTGTTGTTTACTTCTGCCTGAGTTTCAGAATAATCCCCTCCCACTTTTGTTCCTCTTAAACTGGTCTGAACGTGGTAAAGTTCGTGAGAAAGCACCAAGGTTCTGAGGATCTGTAACAGAACCGGTTCCAGAACCAAAACTATGCCGGTGTGAAAGCCAATTGAGAGGGCACAGTTGGATGACAGTGAGTCAGCCCCTTACACTGCTTTCACACTAATATTAGTGAGTCAACGCAGGTTTTTTCAATGAGGGTTAACCCGCTTACAATCGGCAAGTAGCTCCTTTCCTACTGCTAGCAGACCCGGGTCTAATCGACAGCAGACATTAGCCAGGCGCCGAAACACGTCCATGTTAACAACAGAGGGGTGAATGGAAGCCGTGGCCACGTTGGTCAGCAGTTTTCTGCCCTTTGTGCTTTTGTTACTCTTTAAAAATGTACAAACTTGACTCAGACTGAACGACATTTGAGCTCTGATGATACTGTAATGGGTTGGGCTGGTGAGGTGTAGAGGCTGGTGGCTAGCGCAGAAGACCCGGGATCGCAGGTTAGCTCAGACAGGAGATTAGAAGTGACAGGGATTTCCACACGGTGCTTTATTCTGCAGCTATTCACAAAGACCATGTAATGCTATGTCTCCACGGTGCTATATTCACTATTCATATGTGAGAAGTGAGACATAGGTGTAACCTGTACCAACCCGTTTCTTGTTAGGAGTCCATTCTCTGTCGATCTCCTATGGCGATGAGAGGGAAAGGAGAATGTGCATTTACTGCATACAACTCAGATAAAGTTAATGTGCCATCTACCAGCCCAACCATGTATAGCAACAATAATATTCTGACTGTTTCAATACGAAGGCAGATGGAATTTGTTGCTGAGATGGCAAAGAGACTCAGAAGTTACAGACGAAGGGGACGGGCGCAATGTTATAGCGTTGGTCCGTGACATCAACGTCATGATGTAAAATAGCAGATAGACCCAGGTGTAATGTTACCACTGAAGCCGATCGGAGTTGAGCCAATAAAAAAACCCTGTTGTTTGAAGGGTCAGTTGACCTAGGTCGAAATGCCGATTAGACACTTTCAAACTGCCGACAGGAGCCGATTGTTACCGTGTTTAAACGTTTTTATTGGCCAGTCTGAAAGGGGTATTAGTCCAGGACTTTGCTTAGTGGACAGTCTGAAGGTTGGGGATTCGAGCCCAGGAGTGACTGAGATTGTTTTAGAAAAATTGGACAGACAAAAAGCTTTTTAGATGAATCGTTATGAAAATGAGCGCCAGTCAGAGCTCAGGCATTTAGAGAAGCCCTTTCGGCTGACAAAGACGGGTGGTCAGATAATTCGGTTTACAGCTTAAAGAGGGAGCATCTGGGAACACGTCTCCTCCATGTTCTCCTTAGCAGGATGCGGACCCTGATTGGACCAATGGATTTTTATCCTTTTAGACACGAATGGACCACAGGTGTTCAGATGTGTCTGAATAATAACTGAGCACATGTTTCTGTTCTTCACTGCAGGACACGTTCAGAGCTCTCAGTGCTCTGCTCAGATGTTCCCTCAGAGGCTGACCGAGTGTGTGTGTTAATCAGCGGTAAGTGGAGTGTTTCTGGACGGAGACGATCAGCCGCCTGCAGAGAATCAATACAGCGATCAATACGGAGGATGGACGGAGCTCTAACAGGTCATTATGAGTGTGTGTGTGTGTGTGTGTGTGTGTGTGTGTGTGTGTGTGGATTTCATTATGGTAAACATATTTACACTAAAGTTTGGACCGGCTGTCCAACTGGCTCTGAATCCAGAGACCAAGTCAAGGTTCAGACTGTGGTCACACATGGAGACACACTGACACAGACTGACACAGACTTAACCGCAGGACGAGGTGCAGAGAGACCCTCAGATATGATGGATCTACAGTTCTCCTCCATTCTTCTCTGCAACACCTTTAATGCGTCCACCACATCTTCTCGATGTTTCACTTGATCACATTAAACTCACAAAGCTCAGGTTTCAGGTCTAAGTGAGTCGGTAAGATGAGCTGATCACTTGTTCCTGTCAGAGAATAAAAACACATCAGCAGGACCTGATGAATCTTCTTCAGGGTTGATTCATCTTCTTCTCATCTGATCTGGGTTATTGTGACAGCCAGGACCAAAACATCACTCATCTCTGTGGGTTCCTGGATCCTGAGCGAGTTCTAGTCCACATCCAATAAGTATAATATGGAAAGTTGATGTAGTCTTATCATATGTAGTCCAGCTCTACTAGTACTTAAATGGCCCTTTTCCATTAGCCCTACTCTACTCTACTCGACTCTACCCAGCTCTACTCTACTCCCCTTGTGCTGCTTTTCCTTTAGCCCCAATCGCCTGCCGAACGGGGTGCAGTGTCGCTGAGCGGCTCTGCGGTGACGTCATTTTGAGCGCGACACATCAATCTGTGGCTTTTTGTCACAAACTTTTTTTAAATTTAAAAAAAAAAAAGGGTGCTGCATCAAAGAAGAACAACGGACACTGGGGATGGACAATAAGAGAAGACTGAAACAAGAACTATGTCAGAGAGCAAGAACGTGATAGTGAAAAAGTATGGAAACCAAGGATATTACCTGCAATCTGAAGTTACCAAAAGATGAAACAGTGTTAATAATGATAGACTTTCAATACGGTTCTGTGACATAAAATTGTTGTGAATATTTGAATAATTGCCTGGATGCAATACTCTGAAAAAAAGAAAGAAAGAAAACTCTCTGTTCTCGTTGTTGTGTTAACGAGCCCTTACCCGTGCAGAATGTCAGCTTCAGTGAGTGCCGCCACAGCTTTCACACCAGGTGCATTAATGTCCTGAGGCTTCAGAGCGTCTCTCTGCTGTCACAGCTCTATCTCCCCATTTACTGTACATCAACATAATAATCAACTTGTATTGAAAGTTTACAAAGAACCACAATGAATGTCCCCGCAAGAAACCTGAATCACGAATAACTGACCTGAAACCTGCTGAATGAAAGAATTCTGACGAACAAGGGAAAGCAGAATCAACAAATCACGAAGTTTCAAATGTTTGGTTTTGAAAATGAAGAATATTATGCTCCTGAATATTGAACTCATAAGAATAGCTCATTAGCTGCTGTGTAGTTGTATTAATGATTCATAGCAGTAAAACCCCAGTGAGCCCCCTCCATTCGAGAACCTCTGGTTCACAGTAAGGCCACATCCTTAGACGTCTTCAGTTAAACATGGCTCCATCCAGGTCTCTGTGGTCACTTAATGTTACAGATAAATAAAATGTAAAACAACTTTAGTCCCTTTAGAGTTCAGGCGTCTCAGAGGGTTTAACACACTGTGCTCCAGTGAATGAGTGTGTGTGTGGGGGGGGCTCGTCAATAAACCCAAATGCTCCCTAAAGTCAAATGGGGTCAATAAGGTTAATGTGTGTGTGTGTGTGTGTGTGTGTGTGTCAGCCTGTGGCGTATTGACTGAAACTGAAAGCTAATTATTTGAGGGCCGACTTGCTGCGAGCCATCAATTACACTCTTATTACACACACACACTCAGTATTGATCTCCATGGTTAACAGGAAGTATTTACAGCGTTCGCTGCTCTGTCAAAAAGCTCCAAAAGGGCCTTGAAACCTTTTCAAGGACCTTGAAGACCCGTAATGAAGACTGAGTCTTTCTCAAGGCTCCTAGAATCTTTAAACTGTCAGGAGCTCCAGACCTGCAGGTGACCTCCAGCCCACTCAAGGGGTCCTGGAAACATCACTGTGAATATTTTCAAGGCTGAGGCGAACTCTAGTGAGCAGAAGGAGGAACTACAACCATTTCATGAACTGTCTGATTACACTGGGGGACACATTTTTGTTGAGTTAGGTCTGATGGCTATTTTTAACTAATTTTTGGGTGCTGAATCCAAAGCTGATCTTGCTTTCTCTCTATCATGTCAAGTTTTTGAACCATAGGATTTTTGTTTTCTTAAAAAGTTTGAAATACTGTACCTAACAGGCCCAAAACACATCAAATCCTTCATCTTGTGCTGATGAAATCCCCTACAGACTGAATCCGTGTGAATTTCAAAATGTGCATCATTGCTGTCACTGCGTTCTTTAACATCGATCAGATCTTCTAGAGGAGGTAGTTGTTTAAAAACTGGCACTGGAATTTCAGCTGAATGAGGCATTGGTCTTGTAGCTGACAGTAGATTAGGATATTCTATTTTACTTTTATTTTTCTTGTTGAATCGAGATGTTTTCAATAAGCAAAAGTAACAGTCTGTGCAACGATTTTTAGCCAACTTTTCACGTGTTCGTTGGTCCACATCCGTAAACTCTCAACACACTGCTTGCACACTTTGTAAGGGGCCCATGTTATGTCTTGATCATAGAGTTTTACTGTAAAATATGTAAAGTATGCTTGTTTGAAAATGCAATGGTGTTTGCCTTCTGACTTAGAATGGAGAAACTACCACAAATACAACAAAAGGAGTCAGGGTTGTTTGGGCATTTACGACAAGAAGTAGCAGGAGCAGACATGATCTGGAAAAAAAAAATATATATATGTAAATAAAACACTAAAATGGATACTTACAAGCTTTGAAAACTAAAAAAACAACATGAAAACAAATAGACCTTAAAATGGTATGTCCATTATTACAAGGTTAAGAGAAAAGACAGCACAAATCCTCTCAGCTCCTACTATGCTAGCTTTCTGTTGCAGATATTGATAGTGCTAACCTATTGGGAGCTGCACGCACCTCTCACCGCACTGTCTCAACTGTGACGGCATAAACAAGATGCCATGTAGCTGCAAATAAGTCCAATCGTAATGAGCTGGCAAGTCTAATTACAGCTAATCCGTGGAATTTTGATATCTGGAGGGTTAGCTGTGGAGAAAAAACTTGACATGCTAGAAAAACAAATGGCCAAAATATTGGAAACAGCATGCCAATTTTAGTCTAAATCAGCACAAAAAACTAACTCAACATTTTTTTTTCAAATTGTTCCCCAGTGTTATCTAATGGGACGATCCCAAACCCTTCCGAGTCTGTGTTGTAGCAGGTTCATTATAGTGCAGCATCATTTCATTACAGTCTACCTGAAGACCTGAGAGCAGCAGATACCGTTCACATTTTTAAAAGTAAACTCAAGACCAGTCGTTTTAGTCTGGCTTTCAGCTGAATATTGTTTTATTTTCTTATTTGCATTATACATGTTTTACTCCATTTTAGTTCCAGAGTTACTGTTTTATGCTTTACCACTTTTTACTTAGGTCCTTAAGTGTTGGGTTTTAGGCAGTTTTACTGATTTTAATATTATTTTTTATCAACTTTTAGCACTTTATTACCTGTGATATATCCTATCATGGTTTTATTTATTTAGTCTTAGCTCCTGTGTTTCCTCATTTTGAATTCAAGATAGCATTTCCTCAGTCCTCTGTTATTGAATAGTCCTGACTAGTGTGTGTGTGTGAATGGCTGTCTCTGTAAATGTGGGCTGGGATGGAGTTTCTTATTTTTCTTATTTTAGTTTATTTTATTCCAGTGTTTTATTTTTTCTCCTCATGACCCTTATCTGCTTGTGTAGATAGATAGATAAATAGATAGATAGATAGATAGATAGATAGATAGATAGATAGATAGATAGATAGATAGATAGATAGATAGATAGATAGATAGATAGATAGATAGATAGATAGATAGTGTTTTTTTTTGCCAGTGTGTGGTTGTCTGTTTGTTTGTTTGTTTGTTGGCAAGAATGCACAGGAGATGTCAGGAGATGAACTTAAAGATGATAACATTTTGGTGTTGATACATATATCTGTCTGGATGCAAAAAAAAAAAAATCCCTGAAGTTATCATTGGGTGGAATTTAAAAAAAAAATCATATTTCTGCCATTTTTAAAACAGATTTCCCTCATATTTTCCAGGATAATATGGAGTCCTTGTCTCTGTCATCAAGGTTAATTTTTATCTGGATCTGATCCAGACTAACATCACAAAAAACATTTAACTTTATCATGGGAAGTCCCATTGCCAACATTCAACAATTCATTGAAATAAAAAATTTTAACCCTTTAACTTCCAGCTCAACCACTTGGTAGACCAAACTTGGAGTGACTGTCTTATTCATAAATGCTTCAAACTTCTTAAACCTGATTGGGCCATCTATCTCAGATAGGTAAACATAGTGTTGTAAAAATAGTCAGAAAAAGAAAAAATGATTTTATTAATTGACTATTACATCCACAAAGTTATCAGCATTTTTCAAACGTAACTTTGTCCCTTTTACAATGAAACCACTTCTTTGACTCTAAACTTTTGTCAGAGGTTAATGATTTGTAAACGTTTAGAACATAAAAAATGTTGCATTAGTGCCCCAATAAGTCAAAAAATGTATTTTTCCTAGCTATTTTTATGAGGAAGTTAAAGGGTTAAGTGATGTTCCCGAAACTTGTTGTGTTCATGCAGGATAACAACCTTGTGCTTTTCTACTTACACCTTGATAGACTTTGAATTTTTTAACCAAATCACCACTGCAAAAAAATTCCAAACTCTGTGTCAAAATCTATGAAGCTAAAATATACAGTCCTGATCAAAATCTTAAGATCAGTTGAAAAATTGCTAGAATATGCATTTTGCACATTTGGACCTTAATGAGGTTTTAAATAGAGCTACAATATGCAAAAGCAAGAAGGGGGAGTGTGACAAAAAGCACTTTGAAAAAGTAATTTATTGAAAACAACAAGTAAACTGAAATAGGCTGTTTATCAGCTGATCAAAAGTTTAAGACCACAGGCTATTGAAGCCAAAATCTGCTCAAAATTTTCATTTTCTGTCAGGCATTCACACGGTCATGCCCTCCTGATGGCTAAAGCTAAGAAGCTTTCTCTTCTTGAACGTGGTCGGATCGTCGAGCTGCATAAGCAAGGCCTCTCGCAGCGTGCCATTGCTGCTGAGGTTGGACGCAGTAAGATAGTCATCATACATTTTTTGAAAGATCCTGAGCATTATGGAACAAAAAAGTCAAGTGGTAGACCCAAAAAAATGACACCTGCGCTGAGCCGGAGGATCCGATTAGCTGTCCGTCAAGACACAGGGCGGTCCTCGACCCAAATTAAGGCCCTTACTGGTGCCGACTGCAGCGCAATAACCATCAGACAGCATCTGCAGGAAAAGAGTTTCAAAAACAAACATAAATTCAAAGACCTCGTCTCCTTCAACACCCCAAACTGCCCGTTTCAACTTTGCCAGGGAGCATCAAACATGGGACACTGAAAGGTGGAAAAAAGTTTTATTCTCTGATGAGAAAAAATGTAACCTTGACGGTCCAGATGGCTTCAATGTTACTGGCATGACAAGGAGATCCCACCTGAGATGTTTTCTACCCGGCACAGTGGAGGGAGTCCATCATGATCTGGGTGCTTTTTCATTCGGTGGAACACTGGAGCTTCAGGTGGTGCAGGGTCGTCAAATGGCGGCTGGTTACGTGCAGATGTTGCAGTGGGCACCCTCATGACTGAGGGCCCTCGTCTGTGTGGTAACAGCTGGGTTTTTCAACAGGACAACGCTGCAGTTCACAGTGCTCGCTTGACCAAGGACTTCTTCAGGGAGAATAACATCACTCTTTTGGACCATCCCGCATGTTCCCCTGATTTAAATCCCATAGAGAACATTTGGGGATGGATGGCAAGGGAAGTTTATAAAAATGGCCATCAGTTCCAGACAGTTAATGCCCTTCGTGAAGCCATCTTCACCACTTGGAGCAATGTTCCCAAAAGCTTCCTGGAAGCCTAGTCCTTGTTTTCAATAAATTACTTTCTCAAAGTGCTTTTTGTCACACTCCCCCCTTCTTGCTTTTGCATATTGTAGCTCTATTTAAAACCTCATTAAGGTCCAAATGTGCAAAATGCATATTCTAGCAATTTTTCAACTGGTCTTAAGATTTTGATCAGGACTGTATGTGCAGCACATATCAGCTGAAATGTCCATACTGCAGATTTAACACCACAAAGATAATGTCACACCCCTGATCATATTGTTGGTGAAAATGGGGTTTGAAGGATTGAAAAGATTAAAATTATTGCCATAAATCTTTCTGAGCTGAGGCCCCTCTACAGCCTGATCCTAAAACGGCCCCTTGAGGCCTCCAAAAGCACCTCTGGACTCTGATCTGCATGAGCAAGGGCCGTCATGTTTGCGTTTTATTGTGAAAGTCATGAGCGGAAGTCCAGTACCAATACCTACTGCCTTCATCATACTTGATTTTCTTTGATGACCAAACAGACTAGAACACCAGGCTGGCTGTTTGTCGGCTCCCTCACTCACAGGGGACCTTCATAAATCATGTTTTATTGTGAAAGTCCTGAGCGGAAGTCCTGAACTATGTACCGCTCCGGACTTGATTTCCTCTGGTGACCAAACAGAGCCTTACACCAAGCTAACTGTTTATCTGCTCCCTCAGTCTCTGGTCCATTTAAACCCGGGCCAACTTTAGCACCGGCGGCTAACAGACCTGTAGCCTGGCGGCGGGTCCGAGCAGCCTGCCGGAGTGCCGCCGAGCAGACAGCTGAGAGCCCATGAACCGTGAGTACAGACCCGCCGTTGGGCTAGGGGGGCTACAGGTGTGTTTTTTTGGAGGGGGAGGTAACCCGGGGCACCGCTCAGGTATTAGCACATTCCTTAGCTGAGTTTAGCTAACCTGCGCTAAGCTAAGTGGTTCCATCATCGGACACGGGGGAGTTAATTCCCAAAGCTGTTCAATTATTTACATTTGTTGAACTAAAACTGTCTCACATCAAACATGGTCCTGTTTGTACTCACTTAGCTCACTGTTAATATCTGTTTTATTCTTAGTCAGGGCTGTCAAGGCAACGAAACATCAAAGTTTGATACAATAATGTCCTGAAATTAAGGATTCAATTATCGATACGATGTTACGGTTCAGAGAGTGACCGTGTTAATTCGTGGCTGTCAGTTAATCAGTTACTGTACTTACAATATGTAGCAAGATATTGTTGTTATTAATGCGGTTTATTACTGAAATAAACCCATGTAACCTGATATCACAACCCTGATCTGGTAATAAGAATGAATTGAGTGCAATATTCATGGATGTCTGCTTAATTTATACCAAATCTAGCTGATACAAACACTGATATTAATATTAACTAATATTAATATTTACTGATATTCACTAAGTCTCTCTATCATGGACCTGCTAACCTGATGTGGCAGTTATTTGGCTTGTAAACAAAACTAAAACACCAATAACACTTCTGATGTCTTACACATATAGTGATTAAATTAAAGAAAGGATCCATCTGAATTATTTTTTTAGTCTATAACATGTAATTATTATGTTTACTGTCTAATGAGGAGCAGTGTAGAGTAAGCATCATCTGATTGATATTAGAAATGCTGAATTGTATTGTTATTATATCAGTATAGGCAGATAATTGTTTACAGTGTAGACAGATAAATTATGTATCAGCATCAAGTATGTAGACCACCTTTCAAGCTGTAAGTTTTCTGTGATCAACATGTATGTGACTTTAAAGGACTTTAAACTTGATTTTACTGCTGATATGGAAAAAAAAATCTGGCACAGAGATGTTATCCAAAAAGCTACTTAAGGTTATTTCCTTTAGGTCTTACATGGCCGATGATACTGTACATAATAATATATCCCAATATAATAAACACCAGAACATCAGTACAGCTTGTTTCTTTATGCAGTCTTTATTTGTTTTACAGCACTAAAAACTCAAAAATATATGAATAGAGATTTCCATAATCATTGTTATTCCTTTAAATCATTATGGGTGCAGCATTTCATAGGTTTATCGTGTTAGTGGCAGAAGTAAGAACAGTAAATGTGACGGAGGAGGCTGAACTACAGTAGACAAGTAATGCTTTATTTTTTTATTCCCCATCTTCTCTTTTATTGTTCTCATTCTTGGTTTACAGCTGAGGTTGTCTTTGCTTTAGAAATAAAATTTGTCTTGACTTTACATAATTATTGAAACAATATTTCACCATGAAATAACCTGATATATTGGTGCAAATAATTTTTTTACACTCTGAATTATCCATATAGTTACGGTGATAGTTGAATTGACTAAATTAAGTTTAGAAACATCAGTGTATCACATAAAAAAACGACTCCACATGCTGATCACATGCTGTTGTCGTTGTAGTTAAAGGACAGCTCTGATTGGCTGATTTATGGATGTAGTTCTGCTGATGATGCTGATGATCTTCATTCATCTTCATCATAAAGTCTTCAGAGTAAATGTTTGACCGGCTCACCTCAGAGTTTACAGACTCGTCATGTGACCCTGCTGAGTTTTTTGCCGACAGCAGCGGGTTTATAGATCACCGATCTCAGTCTGACGCCTCACTCTCTCTCTGCAGCGCTGTGATGTAAGGCCATGCTCGCTCGTCCACCATGGCGAGTGTCACGCTCAGGTACTTCTGTTATGGCTGCCTCGCCACCTCGGCCACCTGGTCTCTCCTCCTCTTCCTCTACTTCTCCCTGGGGGCGGAGCCTGGTCATGGCAGGACACCGGTGCAGCACCGTAACCAGCCAATCACCAAGGGCCTGGCGGAGCAGAAGTCAGGGCGTCGGCACCTGCCCGCCATGAAGGGAGCGGAGCTGTCACCGGAGATGGGTGGGTAGAAAAATGGCTGTCCGTATTTCAGCGCAAAACCATTTATTTACTAAATCATGAATCACTGTTTTATAGTTTTTTATGACAGAAGGTTGGAGTAAAGCTGTTAGAGAGCGCTGCTAGCTTTAGGCTTAAAACTGTTCACCCTTATTCATTTAACTTCAGTGCAAAGCATGCAGGTCCAATAATAATGATGATATAAATAATAAGGTCCAACGAGGGCTGGACAACAGTTTAATTTTTTCCACCCTAATGGAATATTTCTGGAGTCATTGTGATGCTACATCACCTTACAAAAGATTGAATGACTCCTCTGTCATGGTCTGAGGGGGTCTGTATTGCCATCACTAGCACTATGTAACTTCGGTGTTGGTGGTAGGAACACTTGAATGCTAAAAACTATGAATTTTTACTGCTTTGTATGCTTTACAGCTTACCGCATATGTTAATTCCCCCTCGAGGCGAAAGCTAAATGTTGGGAAAAGGAGAATATAAAGCAGTTTTTGATTTTTTAAAACAGATTTAATAAGCAGAATTTAGTTTAAGGTAAATATGCTCTTATTTTCCTAATGGAAACAGGGACCTCTGGCTCACACTCCTGCACAGTAGGTGGCGGTAATGCTCCTCTGATGCTTGATGCCACCTGCTGTTAAGCAAGAAGGAGAAGAAGAAAGGTAAATGTAGAGTTGTTAGGTGGGAGTAGCGAAAAAACAGAGCAAAAGAAAAGTTGTATCATAGGAGATGAAAAAAGACAAGCGGAAGAGTAACAAGCTAAATGCTCAGACAGGGATAAACATTGGCCCGGTGTTTACTCGCTGGCATGAGCTGAAAGACGAGGAGGGATGTCCGACCAATGCTGATTTAGCCCTGTTATTGTTGGACTTGTAAGTGCATGATGATTTATTTGAATAGAAACATGATCAGACTGTAACTTATCAGTTCACATGGTTTATTTGTCTCTCAGGACGTCCTGTCGGCTCGCTTCTCATCCCTCTGTATGTCAGCAAATGCACGTTGGTGTATGACAGTGTATTTAAACTCAACAACCACAGAGACCACTAGAGAGCTGGAAGCTGGAATCTTACATAGTGCTGCTTTAACTTGATTATTTTCTGAAGAATATTTAAAAATGAAAATGAAGATTTTTTTCTCAACTTACTTTTACACTAGTAGTCAGTTGTTGCAATGTTTGAAAATACTGAAAATGTAGCATTTTCATGGTGGTAGGCCTTCTCAGGTTTAGCAAAGCATGTGTTAAGGTTTGTATTTATATCTTGATTCCCTGTTAATTTACTAGTGTTTGAACTACATAACCAACATTATATGACAAAAATTACACTTTGCATTTTAACTCTAAGAGAGACACTCTGTATTTAGTTTTGGAACATATTTTGATAATAAGTTGCTATACAATAAAATCAACACAGAGGTGTAATCCAAGAAAAATACTTTAGGTTGTTTCCGTTAGGAGTGTTTTAACACATAGCTGACGATACAATAAATTACAATATGTCAATATGTTATAAAAAGCAGTACATGAGTACACTTTGTACCATCAAGTCTTTAATTATTTTACAGCATTAAGAACTCTTAAAATGTGTAAGGAGTTCCATTTCTAATTATTTTTTCCTATGCATCATTATCCCTGTGACATTTCTTACTCTTTGTAACAGAGAAACTGCTCCCAGGAGAGGAAGTCTGTGCAGCAAAAAAAAATCTAGTTTTGTTCTTAGGTTCTTTGTTTATTTTATTTTTTAGCCTTATAGTTGAGTATTAAGGGAGACATATCCTGACTTATGTGTGATTTCAGTTCTGTTTTGCTGCTTGAATTCATCTATGTGGTCGTACTACATCATCACAGCATCTATATTCTGATGGTCTAGTTTGTTCTGAAAATGAAGACGTCTGTGATTGACCCATGGAGGTTCTGAGTTATTAAAATAAATCCATGCAGATCAGTAGGAGCAGAAACTGTCCCAGAGTGAAGAGCTGAACTACTCTTGTTTATATGTGCAGGGATGATCTTTAACGAGGCCGATCAGGAGGTCAGAGACACGGGCTACCATCAACACGCCTTCAACGTCCTCATCTCCAACAGGCTGGGGTACCACCGAGAGCTGCCCGACACCAGAGACCCCCAGTGAGCGGCCACTCAAACACACTAACACCCGCAGTGATCCCAGACTGAATCGACTGACAGCTGGCTGCCAGATTATCTCAGCCTGAGTGATAGAATTAAGAGTCAGCTGCTAAACCAGCTTCAAACTAACAGCTGTGACCTCACGTCTGTCCTCCTCAAACTACCTTTAGTAAACAGAAAACACACGAAACTAGAAAACACCCGGAGAGCGCAAACCTCCGCCAAGGTAGCTCAAATATTGCTGTTGCATTTATAAGCAATAGTCCCATTGTAAAGTTACCATCATAATATGAATCATTTAACATGAAAACCAACAACTAGCACTCAGAATCATGTTGATAGCATTGTTAGTTAGACAGTTATTGAACAAAATTAACTGTTTTCTAATGGTGGTTATCTGGATCACCACCAAATTTTATATTTTTAAGTTGAGCCATTATTTGGAATCTCTATTGAGGATTCAGAATTTCATTTATAACCTTAATAAGTCAACCAATTCAAGATTCTCCACCGGATTTACACAACTCCAGCCTTAAAAAACAAAATGGATTTGAAAACTTCCCCCATCAGTTATAAATGTCACACATATTGGTAATTTCTTTCATTGTTTTTAGACATATGTAAAACTGCAAAACTACTGGTCAAACAGTGGCTGCGGTCGAATAGTCATCTCCTAAGCCCTTCCTATCTACTTTTCCTTAACTCTGATGGAAAACGTCATGAGGTTAAGGAAAAGTAGATGGGAGAATTGAGAAGGATTTAGGAAAGGAAAACTGCCGTGCAGAGAGAATCCAACTACACTTTCACTACGCTATGTCATCATGTGACGGCGGATGTTACTGCTTTGGTGAAACTGCAATTTCCCGAGGATGGACTACAAATGACACATCGTAGAAGTGCTCATGTATCACGACAATGTTTTCCTTTCAGACAATTTGAATATAATAATCAAGTAAAAATTACATCTGCATAACCGATGTTGGAAGTGAGGATTTAAATAAATCTGTCCTCTTATTATCAACATGAACACCAATCAGTGCATGAAAATAAATGGAAACCAAATGAAAGAAAGACAGAATTTGTTAAGACCACAATCTAATAGTGTACAAATTATTAATATTGAGCCATGTTTAAACATAATCAACATCAGGTGTCTCATATCCTGCTCTCTTCAAAGAATTAGACTACTGGAAAGTTTAAGCATGTTTTGGTAAACTTTTGAAAGGATGAACAGCAGTGATAACTCACATGGTCTGTGTGATTTGTTGTTTTTATTCGTTTGAATTTGGCAGCAGTCGGATAACGCGCTGTTTACAAATGCTGTTTCTGCAGAGAATTGTGGGACAGAATAATCTCCTCTCCTTTCGTAAAGGAGGGTCCGGTGTTTCCTAAGCTAAAGGAGATAATCAAGGAAGCATTGAGCCACCTTTCCTATGCATTTAAACTATTCAAACAGCTCTTATCATGAACTACTTCCAGTTAATTTCACTCCATTAGGAACTTTCCTAAGCAAAAAGAACTATTCGACCGCAGCCATTGTAAAAGAACCGTGTGTTATTTTTGGAGTATCAATGGATCCAATGTGCCTTCTCCTTGGTTTTCCTGATCGCCATATTGTGAAGGCACATCACAAAAGACTGTTTAATCTGTTGACTTTTGTTACCAGAAAGAAAATTTTGCCTTTCTAGATTAAAGACTTAGCTCCCTCAAAAAAAAAAGTCCCGACATAACCTGATTATGGACAGCATCCCGAATGAATACCCACCCTCTCAATCCTGCGTTTGTTTTGTTGCCATCAGGAAGGAGGCTCAGAGTTCCTCTAGTTAGGACAAAAGGTAATTTGTGCCCTCTGCAGTGAACATTTTAAACCAAACAATCTTGAATGAACTATGAGCTGTGTCTCAGGTAACCTATGTGCGTAGTGGAATATTTATTTATTTATGTATTTATGGACTTGTTGTGTGTTTTTAGCGTTGTGAGCTTCACTGTTGTGTTTTTACTGTTGTGGTAGCTGGCGATCATGATGCCAAAGGAAATTTTCCACTGTGTTTTACACCAATGGACAATAAAGTCTTCTATTCTATTCTATTCTATTTACTTGTTTGTTGCTTTCCTCAATTTGAAGTTTCGATCAGCTTTGGGAACCATATTTAAAACACATAGGCCCTCAGCTCTCATCTTCCATTTTACTTGGCTTCCCTAAAAGTAAATAGACGTGTTACCTTGATCATAAGAAGTAAATACTGAAATACTTTTGTCTAACTTCTATTTTTATTTATTTCTGCTGTAATGTGCCCATTGCTGTATCCATTACCCCTGTTGTATACCAGTCTGGACTTGTGTGAATTATGCCTGAGATTTGTTCCTAATGTTTTTTAAATAAAATTAAAAAAAAAAGTTTTGCCATTACCAACATCTCCTGAAAGTTGTAGCAAAATCTGCCCTGTACTTTTTACATAATCTTGCTAAAAAACGAAAAAAGACGAACATGCGCCGGCAAAAACATAACCTCCTTGGTGAAGGTAGTTATCTATCCTATGCATCCTTGTCTGCACAATCTTGATCCCTACACCCTGATCTTTACGTCTTATTTCCTTATCAGTAAACGTTCTTATTCTATCCTTTTTACAACATCCTCAACCAGTATATCTTTGTTTTAGATCAGTTTTTTACAGTTTTACAGTGTGTTACGTGCTTTTGCTGGATTGTCCTTATTTCTCAACATTTCATCCCTTACTTGCTTTGTCCTTTGCTCTTATATGAAGGGTTGCTCTCATCTTTAAAACCTTGTTCCATCAACATTTAATTACGTCTACTTGTTTATTCGGTCTGTATCTTTACACCTTTGTGCCCTAATTGATCCATCCTTGTTCCCTACATCTTCACCTTCATGTCCTTGCTTCACTTTCTTGTCCTTTCGCAATAAGAATAACCCTGTTACCTTCATTTTTACGAATGCATCACATCCAAACCTTTGCATAGGGAAACGTACCTGTTTGTTAGTGGGGAATGGAACTGAACCACAGGTAAGTGACGGTAAATCGTAAACAGGTGCTCATTTATCCATTTCTGCTCTCAGGTGTAGAGATAAGGTGTACCCTCTGGCTCTACCCTCTGCCAGCATCGTGATCTGTTTCTTCAACGAGGCGTACTCTGCCCTGCTGAGGACGGTTCACAGCGTGATGGACAGAACGCCGGCGTACCTGCTGCACGAGATCATCCTGGTGGACGACCACAGCGAGCTCGGTAATTAGCTCTAACAACTGGAGATTGTTACTTTTTATTAATTGTTAAACTTAAATTTTCACATTTTAAAGATACTAATTCCTCTATATGCTAAACTTTTTTTACTGTGCTTATACCCTGAAGTTTGTTACATTAGAAGATTTCTTTGGAGATGGACATAGTTTTGGCAAAAAGAGTAAATGTTCTATCATGGAAGAAGGTTAGCAAGTTTAAAAAATTGATTCACATATCTGCCCTTGGAAAAGATTACGCACACTTTGAGGGGGAAGTTACTCTTTCATAACATCAGGAGTCTTTTTATAAATTATTTAGAGAACATAGGCATGACACATCTGTTGGAGAAACCTGGGGAAGTAATAGTTGTCCTTCTGTGATACCACATTAGAGATTTGTATACTGGATGGTTATGTAACACATTGCACCTTGAGCTACATATGTTGTATGAAAAGTGCCATGTAAATTAAGTTTGATTGATCACTCCCTAACTTAAACTCCTGATAAATACAGGAACTATCTTCCTTTCCTTTATACAGTTATATATTTATTTATTACATTTAATTTTTAGTATATTTTAGTATTATTAGTTTATTTATTTTATTATATATTCATAAATGTTTAATATATATATGTATAATTATAAACATAACTATTATTACTGTTATTATCACTATCTCTATCCACAAGAATAACAACACCCATTTAAGTCCTAATTTAACTTCTGACCATATATGTGTGATGTGTATGTGTATATATATATATTTTATTTACTTTTTAATATTATTATTGTTATTATTTTTAACCATTATAATTCTGCTTTATGACCCTTATTTGTGTGCCTGAGTGATGTGTGTGTGTATTTTTGCACATAGATGTGTGATATGAATAAATGTGTTTGTTTCAGGTTGTTAAAACAATAAATAAAATGTTGGTAAAAACTTAAGAATAACTTCAATAACAAGTGCCATAACTTTAGAAAAAATAATGTTATGATGTGACGTTAAAAACTTTTAATTATTCAAGAGAATGTTATTTCATTTAAGTAAATTAATTCAACCAAGACAACATTTTTTGCTCAAGTCATTTAGTTCTAGTTTAACTGTTAGTTGAGGTGAATTAAATTCAATACCAGTCGTGTTAAAAGTTTCAACTTCACTTAAATTTTTAGTTTAACTGATTTAAATTCAAATATCAAGATTCAATTCAAACAAAGAAAACATGGTTTTAAAAGGAAAATGATTCAATTAAATAAACTTAGGTCTGACTTAGGAAGCTCAAAAATAAACTGTGTGAAATCAGGACAGATGCAAAAAGTGAGTTCAGAAAAATAATTATATTATAAATTAGTTAAAGGGTTTCAATAACATAAATTCAATTCAGACCATTTGATTGTCTGGGGAGAGGATGTGTGAAGTGGAGAAGAAACCAAAATCTGTGTCTCAGGATTAAGTGAAAAAAAAAAAACCTGACCGTAGAGAAGAGTAATTTTGTCTCAGGTAGGGTAGGAATCTCCAAGGGTGTTGTGGAGATCAAAATGAAATAGTAATTTGATCAATATAAACCAAATGCAAAATAAATGAAATAAATTGTGGAGGCTCACGAGGGTCACTCAGAAACAGTGAAGGAGCACAAATTAAAAATCAAAAGAATAAAATAACGTGGTTTTATGTGGCTGAGCAGAGAAGAAGTCTGAAGGATCAGAGTGAATCAGCTGTGGTTTTGTTTTAAGTTTCACTGACAGCGAATGTGTCTGATTGGTCCAGATGAGCTGAAGGAGGACCTGGATCGGTACGTCAGGGAGGAGCTACAGTCCAAAGTCAAGCTAGTGAGAAACCAGAAGAGGGAAGGTCTCATCAGAGGACGCATGATAGGAGCTTCACATGCTACCGGTACGTCCCTGCATCCTACCTCTTCAAACCATATGACCTTGTTCCCTTTATTCTAACTGGTGCATGCTTATTCTCTTCAACCAACTATTAATGCTGCCTGTGTCCTAATCTCAAGTACCTAACCATGTGAATCCATGTTCCCTAAATCCTTGGCCAAGTCTTCTTTCTTCTCTTTTTTCTCTTCTCTCTGTGTACACTTAACCTGTGCATCCTTTTAGTGCACATAATAACTCCCTACATCCCAAAGTTGTGCATCTCCGTGTCTCACATCCTTAGCCTGTGAACACTTTGAACGGGCAAACTTTTTCCTATATATGCATCCTTATTTCCTGTATCCTAACCCATATGACCTATCAAGTTGTATCCTGATCCCTCAGATGCTAGACTTGTCATTCCTTACACCCTTCACCCATACTCCCTACTTTCACACATTATTTACCCCTGTAACCTTATTCACTACATCCTTATTTCCTACATCCTAACAGATATGTCCTAACATGTTTATCCTGATCCTTCAGATGCTTGACTTGTTTTTCCCTGCATCCTTCAACCTTACTCCCTATTTTCATACATCATTTACCCATGCAACCTTATTCACTACATTACCCCTAAAACTTTATTCCCTGTACTATTCACCCTTACATCATTTACCCCTTTCAACCTTCTTCCCGACATCGTAGCCCATATGTCCTAAGATGTTCATCCTGATCCCTCAGATGCTTGACCTTTCCTTCCCTACATCCTTTACATTTTTACCCCTAAAAGCTTATTCTCTACATCCTTACCCATATGACCTAACAAGTTTTGTCCTGATTCCTCAGATGCTTGACTTGTCCTTCCCTACATCCTTCACCCTTACATCATTTACCCCTGCATCCTTAGTCTCCTGCATCCTAACCCTTACATCATTTACCCCTGCATCCTTATTCCCTGCATCCTAACCCCATACGACGTTACATGATTATCCGGATTCCTCAGATGCTTGACTTGTCCTTCCCTACATCCTTCACCCTTACATCATTTACCCTTGCAACCTTATTCCCTACATCCTTCACCCTTACATCTTTTAGCCCTGCGTCCTTATTTCCTCATCCTAACCCATATGATCTGACATGTTTATTCTGATCCCTTAGATGATTGACTTGTCCTTCCTTACTTCCTTCACCTTTACTCCCTATTTTCACACATCATTTACCCCTGCAACCTTAGTCATTACATCCTTATTTCCTACATCTGACAGCGATGTTCATCCTAATTCCACATGCCCTTACAGCCTTTACTCGTTGCCTAAATAGCCATTTTACTTGCATTTTAAACTTATATACTTAACCCCAAATCTTTCACCGGTTAATCTTTAAAGCTGATATCATTATTTAGGACACTTGACTGTATGTCCTTATTTCACACATACATACTTCACCCTTCATCCTTTTCCCTGACATCCCAACAAAAACTTACTTTTCCTCTATTACCCTGTTTTTGACTTCTGTAACCTGTGCACCCTTTTTTCCTACATCCTTGTTACCTTCAACTCCACATCCTGCCTTCTTATGTCCTTTGCTTCCTCTGTTCTTATTAACTTAACTTTATTAACTTTATTTGTATCCTTCATACCCTTATTCCCTCATATGCACCCTAGGCCTCTTTATAAAGTCTCCTTATGACCTTATTGTTTTACCCTATGACCTTGGCTCTGCTTCCTCACTGATTCACGTACCTGTGTGTCCAGGTGAGGTGCTGGTCTTCCTGGACAGTCACTGCGAGGTGAATTCTGATTGGCTGCAGCCTCTGCTCGCTCCCATCATGAAGAACTCTCACACGGTGGTCTGTCCCGTCATTGACATCATCTCGGCCGACACGCTGACATATTCCCCCTCCCCCATCGTCAGGGGGGGCTTCAACTGGGGGCTGCACTTTAAATGGGACCCCGTCCCCCCTGCCCAGCTCAACGGGCCCGAGGGAGCCACCGGACCAATCAGGTAACCAGGTGACCAGGAATCAGGTAGCCTCTTTTTTGACAGACAAACAGCTGATTGATTATTGACCCCCCCAGGTCCCCAACCATGGCAGGCGGGCTATTCGCCATGAACAGGAAGTACTTTAACGAACTGGGCCAGTACGACCCCGGCATGGACATCTGGGGTGGAGAAAACCTGGAGATCTCCTTCAGGGTGAGCGCTCTGATTTCCAGACTGTCAGTGAACGTAGCATCCAGGTAAATACACAGTGCTGCATTCAAAGACATCAGGTAAAACTCTCTTCCCCGGCTCAGATCTGGATGTGTGGCGGTCAGCTGCTCATCGTCCCGTGCTCCAGAGTCGGACATATTTTCAGGAAGCGGCGCCCGTACGGCTCGCCTGGGGGCCAGGACACCATGGCCCATAATTCCTTGCGACTGGCTCACGTGTGGATGGACGACTACAAAGTAAAAACACTCGCGCTCTGAGCACTTTTATCAGACAGGTTTTTTTCATCCTCTGACATCACTTCCTGTTTTTTGTTGTCCAATCAGGAGCAGTATCTGTCCTTGCGTCCTGAGCTGAAGGAGCGGAGTTTCGGCGACGTCAGTGAGCGCGTGGCGTTGAGGAAGCGTCTGCAGTGTCAGTCCTTCCGCTGGTACCTCGACAACGTGTACCCCGAGATGCAAACGGCCGCCAACGGAAACAAGCAGCAGCAGCCGCTGTTCATCAACAAGAGCCTGAGGAGGCCCAAAGTCCTGCAGAGAGGACGGGTACCTGAACGCATCATCACTTATATTGTCAGGGGGATAAAACTCAAGTTTGATAACAAATTATAACAATAATAATAATTAAAGCTACAAGCAGTGTTGGACGGGTCCTCGCTCTGTTGCTGGTCCCTTATGCCCCGTTGACCTCCATTTTGAGGGTTTCATCCCTTTTCATCCCTTTAAACGGCTCTAAGTTAGACTGATGTGTGTTTCTGCAGCTCTGTCTAGAGCCTCAGTTTTTATAATAGCTGTGTATGAGACATTCTGTTGCTCCTCCTTCAGTCACATGATCAGCTGTGGACATTAAGGCAGAGAAGGGTGACATTATCCTTTGGCCCTTGACCAAATTGCTCTGAGATTGAGTGGCAAAATGTAAAAAACACTGCCTCACAGATGCCACAACTTTGATCCAGTCCCTCTAAAAATTAAATATTTCAACAGAAAATTTTGTCAGGAATCCATCTGTGTGTTTTATAATGCTGTAGGGCTGTTAGTTTTGTCTTTAGAGGCCTATATTGGTAGCTTATGATTTTTAACTTTATGCATAATTTTGATAGTTTTATAATCAACCAGATCCTTGAATTTTAATGTATTAAGTTCAATGAATTCCCAGGAAAGTCCAGGACACTCTGAATAAAATAACAAACTCACTTCCTGTGTGTCGGCCATCTTTCAGCTTCGCAACCTGGCAACCGGGCGCTGTCTGGTGGCTCAGGGACGAGCCAGCCAGAAGGGAGGAGTTGTCGTCTTGAGACCGTGTGACACTCGAGATCCCGAACAGGTGAGTCTGGCGCCGAGGGTCCACCTGGTCCAGGTGTGATGATGATGGCTGATCTCTGATGACGTGTGTGTGTGTGTGTGCAGGACTGGTCCTTCGATGAGGAGAGTCAGCTCGTCCTCGCTGGTCTTCTGTGTCTGGACGTGTCCGAGGTCAGGACGCTGGACCCGCCCAGGCTGATGAAGTGTCACGGCTCGGGAGGGTCGCAGCAGTGGATGCTGGGGGTGAGAGTTACTGTTGATTTTTTATTTAGAGATTTATTAATCTTTCAGAATATAAACAATAAAACAACAAACAGCTCACTCGGGTCCCTTGCCACCCCCATCCATTTCATCAGTCACCATACACGTGCCCTGTGCCATTTATCCAACCATGTACAGTAAAAGAAAAACATATGACAGCACACTGGTACAATTAAACCACTTTAACACTAAAATTAGGGAGTCAACGCAGGTTTTTTCAACGCGATTAACCCACTAACAATCAGCAAGTGACTCTTTTCCCACTGCCACCAGACCAGAATCTAACCGGCAGCAGACGAGCTGCATGGCTGTTTTTTTCCTCTGCCGCATCAAGCTGATATTATCACGTTGATGACATCATCAGCACAACAAAGCCCCTCCATGTAAACAATGGAAAGGGACATGGAGGCCGTGGACATGGTTTTCTTTACCTTGTATTTTTGTCCCTCTTTAAAAATGCTCAAACTTGGTGCTGATGATACAAAGGTGGATGGAATTTGTTGCTGAGATGGCAAAGAGTCACGTAAGTTACAAACAGAGGGGACAGGGGTGATGTTATAACATCGACACGTTACGCCGACATCATCCATAAAATTATCTGAATAATGTGATGTTTCCACAGAAGCCAATTGGAGGTGAGCTGATTAAAGCTAGGGTTGGTAATCTGATTTAGATACAATTTTTGTAATACTGGTTAAAATTATCTTTATGACCCACCAACTTTCTGAAGAGTCAATCACTACGGACCTCCTAACTTCATGTGGCCTTCAGATTAGCTCAAGAACAGTGCAGAGAGCTTCATGGATGGGTTTCCATGGCCGAGCAGCTGCATCCAAGCCTCACATCATTAATTGCAATGCAAAGTTTCTGATGCAGTGGTGTAAAGCACGCCGCCACTGGACTCTAGAGCAGTGTGACCAATCACACTTCTCCATCTGACAATCTGATGGATGAGTCTGGGTTTGGTGGTTGCCAGGAGAACGATACTTGTCAGACCGCATTGTGTCGAGTGTAAAGTTTGGTGGAGGGGGGATTATGGTGTGGGGGTGTTTTTCAGGAGCTGGGCTTGGCCCCTTAGTTCCAGTGAAAGGAACTCTGAATGCTTCAGCACACAAAGTAATTTTGGACAATTCCATGCTCTAACTTTGTAAAACAGTTTGGAGCTGGCCCCTTCCTCTTCCAGCATGACTGTGCACCAGAGCAAAAAGCAGGTCCATAAAGACATGGATGACAGAGTCTGGTGTGGACGAACTTGACTGGCCTGCACAGAGTCCTGACCTCAACCCAATAAATGTGCTTCTGGAAGAATGGTGAAAAAAATTCCCAGAAACACTCCTAAACCTTGTGGACAGCCTCCCCATAAGAGTTGAAGCTGTTATAGCTGCAAAGGGTGGACCGACGTCATATTGAACCCTATGGATTAGGAATGGGATGTCACTTAAGTTCAGTTGAGAGTTAGGTGAGCAAATACTTTTGGCAAAATATAGTGTATCTAATATAAGGAAACAAATAATACACCAGAGTTAAACATTTCATCATCAAGTCCATATCAGATTTCTCCACACATAAAGGTAAATATCTTGTTTTCCCACTCACATGTTCAGCTCCTTTGTCTGCCTGCTGCAGTTTGGAGGGAAAGAGGGAGACTGAGGCCTATAGGGTGCAGCTTTTAGGTTTGGTGGGCGTGGTCAAAGCATGATTGACAGGAGTGTTCACGAGATGACAGACTTGGGATTTAACACAAAACAAAGTTCCATAAACTCAATTTACAGCTACATACCGTCTCATTTGCCTACTCACATAAGTATAACCATAACTAAAATAATCAATTAAATTAAAACATTGAGGGGGAGGTCTATAGTCAGGTGTTTACCATACACAGGAACATTTGTATGTTTCTGTAATCATTTTATAGCGGAGTATTTGCAGCCTGTGGGTGAAAACGGATCATTACGTGCTTCCCTGCTCTCTGATTGGCTGATCTCTCTCCCCTGTAGAAATCTAACAGGCTCTACCAGGTGTCGGTGGGTCAGTGTCTCGCCGTGTCCCAGCCGATCGGACCCAAGGGCTACGTCAGCATGGCGATATGTGACGCATCGGAGACACAGCAGTGGCAGCTGGAGAACTGAGGACAGAGAGAGAGAGATATTTTAATTTTATCAACGGTGTTTGTGTTTCTGTGTTTTTGTTTGTTCTCAGGATGTTTTTATCGATCAGCTGATTTCATGTTTTTATTCAGTCGTCGAAGTTTCAGTTAAATCAAGACAGCATGGAAACCTTTTCCCAACATATCCTGGAATTTATGAACTTTTATTTTGAAGGATTCAATGAGCCAGCAGGAGGAGTCTGAGGAGGTCACGATGTCAGACTTTGAATGTCCTGGAATGACCTGGAAAATCCTGGAACAGAACTGAACTTTGGAAAGAGAGGGTCTTCATTTTCCAGGACCGCCGTGAGAGTAATTTATTGATCATCGAGGAGGTGACAGTATTACAGCTGAACATATCTGCAGATTTTAGTCTTCAAACATTTCACTTAAAATAAAATATAAAACATGGAGACAGGCTCACGTGTTCTTATTAACATGGACCACTCAAAAAAAAACAACAGTTTTTGGTAATCTTGCTTGTTCGTTTGTTAGCAAAATTGCACAAAAACTATTGGGCAGACTTAGCTGAATTTTTCAGGAGATGTTGGTAATGGCCCAACGATTGTTTTTCCTCAATAACTGTCAAACTCATCATGATATCAACATGATTCTGAGTGCTAGATGTGGGTTTTCTTGGTCAAGGAATCCTATTATGATGGTAACTTTATAATGGAGCTATTGCTTATAGATGTAACAGCAATGTGAGCTACATTGGTGATCGGCCTGTCATGATAATCAATAAATCAATTAACCACACGATAAATAAAAACGTCCTCGATAAGTTTGCCGGCCTCGATAAATTGACACGTGCATACATGTTTGTTTTCCTCCTCTCTTTCTACCAAACAGGCTGGATGAGAAGATGGTTCACTCTGTGCAACTTTCTCAACACCTTGGTGCGTTGGTTCTATGGCGGATTTAATGGATTTATAGCAGAGTGAGCATCTGTCATTCATTCGATTGTTTGCGTGTAAACACAGAGAGCTTAAGTGAGCGTCCCGAGGAGTAACAAGGAAACGAACACTAATATGAACGATGGCACGGAAGCTACGGTTCCTAAGCCGAATGCCACAGCCCCAGTGGGGGAATATTTTGGTTTTAAACAGAATGAACAAGTTGTGAGCTCATGAACACCGACGAGCCGATAGGTCGCATTTGTTTGAAAGTAGTGACGACGAAGAAGAAGAAGGGGAGGTGCAGCGGAGCCTTCATCCTGACAGCAAACACTTAATGAGACGTTTGGTCTGCAAAGTAAAAATAAGTAAAACAGCGCAAAATGGTGCGCGCTAACAGACAGTGTCGTTTGCTACATTGCAAAAGAAATGCAAAACTTCAATATGGTTGAGAAGCCAGCAATGTTACATTTGATAGACAGTACGAATTGACTGGGAGAAAGTAAATGTCACAAACAATTCCTGAACTGTATAAACTCCATTTTATACATTTTTTTTTTTTATTGTAATGTGTGTTTTTATTGGAGTTTTTTTTCTTTACAGAGACAGGGTCTATTTTTGTTTTTTTTTATTAGTGTAATGATTTTTATTTGCATGCAATTTTTCCCCAAAGAAGGTTCATTTTCGTTGTTTTGGTTTTGTCTTTTTTTTTTTTTTTTTGGTAATTTACAGTAAATTGCTTTTGATACGGTGTACTCACTTTATTATGACATATAACTATGTAAATGAAAAAATGATGTTTCAAAACAATATTGACAATAATATCGTTTATAACCCTAGAACAGGGATCATCAACAACATTTATGCAAGGGCCAGTTTTTCCTTTGGCATATGCTTTGGGGGCCAGATTTAAGAAAACACTAATAATGATTAAAAACAATTATAATAAAGTGTTTTGGTCCACCAGTCCTGAAGCAGCCACATGGGGTTTCATTAATAATTGAGGGTATCAAATGATGAAAAGCTGTCCTTAGAACAAAAACATTTTTTACTCTGCACATTTCATGTTAATTAATATAAAAGACCAAAAAGGGCAAACAAAACTTAAAAAGAAAAGAATATTTAAGATTTAAGTTGTTTTTAAGTCTGTAAAAAGTCAGAATTCTGGAAGGAATTTTTTAAATTCTGAGATTAGTTTTAGTATTGTGGGGGAAAACTCCGAATTCGAAGATTAAATTTAGAATAATGCTGAAAAAAACAACTCTGAAATTTAAGCAGAAATTATGAGGAGAAAAGCAAGAATTTTAATAATTAATCCATACTTTACATTGCATATACTGTTGATTTTTCACAGTCAAAGAGAAAGATAAATATCCTCAAAAACTTTTTGCAGTGGCCCAAATCCTCTTCTGTAAAATAAGAGTCAGGGGGCCGGATGGAAAGCTCTGAGGGGCCTGACGTGGCCCCACGTCCCCTGGCCAGTTGATGATCACTGCCCTAGAAAGACGAACTTGCAGTACTTCCAGTCTGCCGCTGGGTGTCGCTGTTTGACTGACATGCGAGACTGTAACCTGCAGAGCATCAGAGTCTCTGAAACAGAAGACTTTAATTTTTTATGTAAAGATATGATCAAACCGAATCACGTTTTGGTAACATAAAAATAAGTCTACATTCTGTCTGGAAAAATGACCAAAGATTTATTATAAACATCGACATATATGAAAAAAAGAAATAAAACACTTTACTGCAGTACCTTTTACCTGCCGCTAAGTGTCGCTGTTTGCTCGCAGGGGGCGCTACAGGCAACAGAAAGAAAGCAAAAGTTATTTAATTATTGAAGTTATTACCAACTAACTTTGTTTTCTTCATAATAAAGATTTAACTTATCAACATTATTTATCTCCATTTTAAAAGTTATCATTATTAACATAGCATCACTTTTTAAATAAAAAATACAGTCAGAAAAAGTCGTTTTCTACTTTTTAGTAGTATAGACATTTTTCTCTATGATTAATTCACCAAACCTTCATAATATACTGATCACAGCTCACGTGTTTTTGTTTTTATGTTTATATGAAGTCTTTTTGACAGTCAGCTGTCTTGTCTTAATGTATTAAATTACTGAAGTATGAGATGTTTTAATTATAATGATCTGATATTCCCATTATTGTGTTAGTAGTTTGGAGATTAAATAGGCCATCTCTATGTCTTAAATCAGCTCAGACTTAAATCTGATGAGTGTTTGGGATTATTTTACAGCACGGAGGAGGCCGAGCATCAGAAACAATGAGACAAGTTATCTAACAGTATCTTTCTCTGACTGGACCTTTAATTATAAAAACATATGAACACCAAACTTAATTAAATACAAAAAACAAATGTGTGTATTATTAAGAATTATTAATAGTAAAATAATAAGACAACGCTTTTCTGTTAAACCAGGTCTGACAGAGTTAAATACATGAATAGGAACATTAATAAGGCAGTAATTATCTATTTTAATAGGTCTGAAATGAAGTTTAGTACATTTTTAAATAAAGAAATAAGACAATTATCTGTTAAACATCTCTGATTGAAAGATTAATATGTTTATCACTAGATAAATTCTAAAAAGTTTGTGTTTAGGTAGGTCTGAAGACAGTTAAATATCTCTATTAATAACAAAACAACTATTTTGGTCTCTTGATTGGGCTTAAAAAGAGATATATGCCAAGTTATAATGTGAACAGAGTTTGATTATCCAGGGCTGAGTAAAAACATGAAAATTAATAAGAAAAACAGAAAAGGAAATTAAATCAAAGTGACGTTATAAATATCTGAAATGGACTTTAATTTCCGACTTCAATTATTTGATCAAACTCAAACTAAAAATACGTTCCATTTGAATTTTCACAGCAACAGTTAAAGTGAATTATACCTGTAATTTTGTCTTTTGTTATTAATCTAAATTTATCAGAGGCCGTTTTTATATTTTTCATGTTTTAATGTGATGTGTGTCTTTTTTAAGTTGTGTAAATCTGTTTTGAGGTTGAGGTTTTATTTAAATTTAATTTCTTTTTCATCATTTATCCACAAATGATGCCACTGAAATTATAAAACAGTGAAAGTTTTTTAGTTTCAGAGTTTTAAATACATTTTTTAGAGTTTTCAAAAGAAAAGTATTTGTCATGATTTCAGTCGGGAAACTTCAACTCACACAGCAACTCAGAAACAAAGTGATATGTACAGTCCTACTCATCATTATTGGCACCCATGAAGTTTAAGTACACAATGTAACAGTACAGTTTCTTTACAAACCTCTCTAACTTTGCTCTGCATCACTTTATACGACTCAAACTTGGCAGAGGTAATGTTCACATATTAAGTTTTGTAAATTATACTTCATTAGCTACCATGGTCATGCAGTCATATTTAGAATAGGCAGTTTTAATTGCAACCATTTGAAGTCTATAAGGAAAAAAACACCCTACAAACAATTAAGCATGGTGGAGATTTCATAATGGTTTGGGGCTGCTTTGCTGCATCGGGTACTGGAGGCCTTGACCGTATCACAGAAATCATGAATTCAGAGAATTATCAAGAAATTTTAGAGTGAAATGTCCGACCCAGTGTAAGAAAACTTCGTTTGAGACGAAGATCGTGGGCCCTCCAGCAAGACAAAGACCCAAAGCACACATCCAAAAGCACACAGGAATGGTTGAAAATGAAAAAATGGCCTGTTTTAAAATGGACGGCAGTGAGTCCTGATCTCAATCCGATTGAAAATCTTTGGTATGGCTGAAATCTGTTCAAGAGCTTGAACAATTTGCATAGGAAGAGTGAGAGAAAATACCAGCTGAGAAGTGCAAGAAGCTTATAGATGGCTACAAGAAACATTTGGAGGCTGTGATCAGTGCCAAAGGGTGTGCAACAAAATACTGAAGAGGGGCGCCATTATTACTGCACATGCCTTTTTTTCAGTTCCCTTTTTAAAATTACAATATGTAACTTGTAAAAATAGGGTTTTTTTTGTTAAAGTATTTTGGACCTTCAATTAAAAGATCCTGATGACATCAATTTGGTACATTTCAGTTTATTTCTGAGGATATTGTTAAAGTAATGAAAATAATGAAGGGGTGCCAATAACACTGAGCAGGACTGTAGGTAATTACGAATGAATAGGTAAATAAATTAATAAATGCAATAGAAAAGATAAAGAACAAGACAGAGAGAGAAAGAGTTTGTTAGATAAATAAATAAATATAAAATAAGTGTATCTCAGCTGTTCGTCTATGATTTTCTGACTTCAGAGATCTACAGCGGAGCAGCAGCTGCTGGCGTCTCCTCTTCAGGTCCATCAGCAGGTCCTTTCATCATCTCTGCTCTTCAAGAAGGAGGTACATCACTACATAAATAAACAAATAAATAATAAATAAATATGATCCATCATGTGGCACCCCTCATACAGTTCAGCTGTGACATGTTTCTAATTTAATATGATTTCTTTTTTTCTTTAATTATTTTGTTTGTCTATTTATTTTTTTACTCTTTAACTTGCTTGCTTATCTGCTGTTTTTATCCCTCTCATGGTTTCTCATTATTTTAATCCTATTTTTACTTTCTTTTATTGTTTTGACATACCTAGTTTCTATCATCATTATTTTATTTCACTTTATTTTATGTATTGATTTATTTATTAGTAGTATTTATCATTATTATTTTAATTATTTATCTATTTTCCCTTTTACCAGTCTTCTATCTGCCTTCTTATTTTCAATCTTCTTGATGTGATGTTGTCAACCTTAAACAATCTTAAATTAATCTGTGTATCTGGAAATCCATTATCTGTCTACTGCCCTATTATCTTCTTGCCATTATGCATTTTACCAGCTGTTTCAATCCACAGTTTATAATATTTTCTCTCATTTTGTTGCTTTAATTGTGATCCTCTGTGCCTTTTGCTCTGACTCTCGTGGTCGCTGATGAACTGATGGTTGATTTTATTTTGCTTTGTTTTCTGCCTTTGTTTTGTCTGTTAAATCACTTTGTAAACTTCTGTTTTTAAAGGTGCTATATAAATAAAGTATTATTATTATTAATAATAATTTCTCCATCTTCATCGTTTGCTGTTTGCACAAAAAATAGAAAGATAAAAATAACTTATAAATAAAATCTCCCTTTAAAATAATTTCCGTGTCAGCAGCTTGATGGATGAAGGTCATGACCTCTTCATTCTTCTTCACTCCTCCTGATCAGTTAACATTTTTCTGCGAGTTTAAAACCCTTAAATGATGAATGTTTAATTATTAAGTTGAGTCTGAGAGAATAACTTGTCTTTGTGACATACAGGTGACTCACCTGGAGACTAAAACCTCTAAAGTTTCAGACTGAGTGGAGGACGAGCGTCTGCGTCCTCTTCAAACGGATGTCTTTAATCTTCATCTCCTCCTCCTCCTCACGCTCTGCTCCACCTGCTCACCTCCTCACAGACCCTCATCCTTCCCCTGCGTCCCCCTTTTGTCCTCCTCGGGTCTTCAGGGCCGATGGAGTCACTTTAAGGCCTGAAGCAGAGACCAACACCAGGCCCTGAGTGCGCGGATCCACATGAATCCACCTGAATCTGCAGAGACTCTGAGGGGCATCAGTACCAGACCAACAATCTCCAGACTTGAGGTCAGAAACAGAATATCATCATAAATAATAAATCTGATTTATTAACATTAAAAAGCATAACTGTGGAGCTCAGTATGTTTCCAAAGCTGCTTTAAAAATATTAATTAATGTAATAATGTAACTTAAATTAACATATTTTATGTTTTACTTTGGCTTTTACCCAATAACTTCTACACCAATAAAGATACTTTTTATATAAAGCTTTATTTTTGAGGTTTCTAGGTTATACAACACATATACATAAACACACATACATATAAATATACTGAACATAAATAACCCACCCATTATCTGACATAATCCCCCTCTGGACCAAGAGCACAGGCTCAGCCAAAAGTGATCAAGGCAAATAATAAATAAATAGAACATAATACTGAATAAACACAAAACAGGACACAAAGATTGAATATGTAAATTCACAAGTAGATTAAAAAAAAAAAAGAAACTGAAATTTAAATGAGACAGTAAAGGATCTGTTTTATTGTAATCATCCACTGCAGCAACACCAATAAATATTCTTGAATTAAATTTAAATAAATTAAACTGACAGAGCTGTGATGGCAGCACAGGTGAATCAAACTGGAAATCTCACCAAGTGAACCTTTGAACTTCTTCTGAAGCTTATGTTTGCTGTACCTGAAATAATCTATCTAAAATAACTGATGAATCACAGAAATGCCTGTAAAAGGTAATTTCATGTTTTATTTTAATAAACTACTAAATTTAATTTATCTGAAATAATGATGTTTTATGAACGGAGGTTAAAGACTGAAATTATTTAATTTAATCTAATTAAAACTGATCCTTGGTGATCTGAGTAATGCCATGTCTTTTATTTTGAAGGAGAGGGTGAACATCCTGTTCCTATGTTTATACTAATGGTGTGTTCCAGTGGTTGTCAGGAGTAGGAATTTCCGAGTTCCGAGTAGGAAACTGCAACTGGAACGTTCCTGGAGGTCGAAATTTCCTACTGGGAACTCGGTGAAACCTCACCACCCCAGAGCTGACAATCAAAGATGGATGCCCCCAGCGTTAACAACACCTACAGATGAAAGCCCAGCCTTTTATTTTGAAAGAGAGAGTGAGTATCCTGTTCCTGTGTTTGCTATAAACACCCATACATGATAGTACCGTCTTATTCTTTGAAAGAGAGGGTGAGTATCCTGTTCTTGTGTTTCCACTAATCACGCACAGTTGAGAGTCCACTCTTTTATTTTGAAAGAGAGAGTGAGTATTCTGTTCCTGTGCTGACATTAAACATCTACAGGTGAGAGTCCAGTCTTTTATTTTGAAAGAGAGAGTGAGTATTCTGTTCCTGTGTTTACACCAAACACCTACAGGTGAGCGTCCAGTCTTTTATTTTGAAGGAGAGAGCGTCCTGTTCCTGTGTTTACACCAAACTCCTACAGGTGAGTGTCCAGTCTTTTATTTTGAAAGAGAGAGTGAGTATTCTGTTCCTGTGTTTACACCAAACACCTACAGGTGAGCGTCCAGTCTTTTATTTTGAAGGAGAGAGCGTCCTGTTCCTGTGTTTACACCAAACACCTACAGGTGAGCATCCAGTCTTTTATTTTGAAGCAGAGACTGAGTATTCTGTTCCTGTGTTTACACCAAACACCTACAGGTGAGTGTCCAGTGTTTTATTTTGAAGTAGAGAGCGTCCTGTTCCTGTGTTTACACCAAACTCCTACAGGTGAGTGTCCAGTCTTTTATTTTGAAGGAGAGAGTGAGTATTCTGTTCCTGTGTTTACACCAAACTCCTACAGGTGAGCGTCCAGTCTTTTATTTTGAAGGAGAGGGAGAGCATCCTGTTCCTGTGTTTACACCAAACACCTACAGGTGAGTGTGCAGTCTTTTATTTTGAAAGAGAGAGCGTCCTGTTCATGTGTTTACACCAAACTCCTACAGGTGAGCGTCCAGTCTTTTATTTTGAAGGAGAGGGAGAGCATCCTGTTCCTGTGTTTACACCAAACACCTACAGGTGAGCGTCCAGTCTTTTACTTTGAAAGAGAGAGCGTCCTGTTCCTGTGTTTACACCAAACTCCTACAGGTGAGCGTCCAGTCTTTTATTTTGAAGGAGAGAGTGAGTATTCTGTTCCTGTGTTTACACCAAACTCCTACAAGTAAGCGTCCAGTCTTTTATTTTGAAGGAGAGGGAGAGCATCCTGTTCCTGTGTTTACACCAAACACCTACAGGTGAGTGTCCAGTCTTTTATTTTGAAAGAGAGAGCGTCCTGTTCATGTGTTTACACCAAACTCCTACAGGTGAGCGTCCAGTCTTTTATTTTGAAGGAGAGAGTGAGTATTCTGTTCCTGTGTTTACACCAAACTCCTACAAGTAAGCGTCCAGTCTTTTATTTTGAAGGAGAGGGAGAGCATCCTGTTCCTGTGTTTACACCAAACACCTACAGGTGAGTGTCCAGTCTTTTATTTTGAAAGAGAGAGCGTCCTGTTCATGTGTTTACACCAAACTCCTACAGGTGAGCGTCCAGTCTTTTATTTTGAAGGAGAGAGTGAGTATTCTGTTCCTGTGTTTACACCAAACACCTACAGGTGAGCGTCCAGTCTTTTATTTTGAAAGAGAGAGCGTCCTGTTCCTGTGTTTACACCAAACACCTACAGGTGAGCGTCCAGGTGTGTGACACTCAGGTTTCTGTGTTTGGATCAAACACGTCTGCTTGTTGTGTGTTTTCTTCGACTCATTAACTCCAACAACCTGCAGGACACTCTGTCCCGACTGAGACGTCCACACGCTAACATGTCTGCATCATGTCAACAGGTCCATGGCTGTATGTCTGAGGCAACACGTCTATGATCAGTGAGGCCTGTTCATCATCAAGGAGACGTGTCCAGAATCATGACAAGACGTCCACGGTTAGACAACACGCCTATCTCCATAGCAACACATCTGTTTCTCAGGCGTAAGAGTCCTCAGTCCTTCCCATATTCTCCAATTCCATAAAAGCTGCAGATAACTTTTGGGGCAGTGTCGTTGTTGTTTATTTCTTCTTCCTTGCTGACAAATTAAAGCAGGATGTCTGCAACAGGACACACCAGATGGACTGTCTCATATCTCCATGGGATGTGTTTCACTGGTCCGTCTGATCACCGTCAGAACAGTAACTGTGAAGACCTGAACCAGTGAGAAAGACTCACTTATTTATAAAGCACTTAAAAAACAACTGTAGAGCGACTATGCCCAAAAAAAGCAAGTAGAGAAAAAACTTTACCTGCCAGACGCGTTGGCTGATCAAGAAAAACTGCTCCAAAGGCTGTGTGGCGTTTTGTAGATTTATCAAAAACAAACATTGAAATGACTTGTGCGTTTCAGAGCTGTAACATTCTTAATTGTGGTTTGTGCGAAAGCAACGGTCAGCAAAAGTAAGACTTCCCCTCTCACCCCCTCAGTTCATTCAAAAGAAAAAGACGCCAGGTGAAACAACAGCTGATATTACTACTTCCTGTTTACACCGCCCCCTACGTCACTCCACGTCCCCACATGATCAATAACAATTAAATCTAACACGTACAGAAGTAAATAACATTAACAAAAAACATTAACTTGCACCTACAACAACCTCAGCAGACATTACACCATTTAAAACAATGGATAAAATAAAGCAGGTATAAACACTAAAGAGTTGTTTCATTAAAAAAAACAAAACAATTTAAACTAGAAAAGCACTTGGAGAGCACAGACCTCCGCCAGCGCCACAGTCCTCAGCCATATTGTGATTTTGATTCTAAATATTAGTCCTACCTTTATTTCATGTAAATATTTAGATTCCTTGTCCATGAAAACATACCATCAGCAATTAGATTCATAATGATATCTATTTTAGTTCAGTAGTTATTCACAGAAATCACATTTTTCGCCATGACGGCCAGACGCTGATCCGGATCAACACCAAAATCGAATCAGTTCTTCCTTTTCCCATGCTGAACATTTCCTGAAAATTAGAAAAGACAGACAGACAAACAAACTCTCCCGAAAACGTAACCTCCTTGGCGGAGGTAAACAATAAACAAGTTACTAAAAACGAACTATAAAACACTAAAACAGGAGCAGTGTGGGGTTGAAAGCAAAGGAGTAAAAATGAGTTTTAAGATGTGTTCTAAAAATGGACACTGAAGGTGACAGACTGAAGTTTCTGTCTCAGAAGAGAAGTAGGAGTGACATCATCTCAGAGTTATCAGCATTCCAGGTACAAAGTCGGAAAAAACATGCCGATCTACCAGGCTATTGTTAGCCATTGTGTTAGCTGTTGTCTTAACCTGCCCTGCGCTGTAGTTCACAGATACCACATGAAGAATGTAAATAACACTATGGCAGCATTTCCATAAATACAATTGAACAATACTGTGTATATGGCTGATTTAGTGCCATAAACACTTGTCAGAAGTGCAAATAAACAGAATATTACAGGAGCTTAATAACTGTTTACATTGGGGGCAGCCATCTTCAATTGTCAACTCGGGGTGGTGAGGATCCCTGAGTTCTTAGTAGGAAATTTCAACCTCGGAGGGTACTCCAGTTGAAATTTTCCACTCAGAACCCGAAAAATCAACTGGAGCGAAGCATCACCGTTCACATTTTCTGAAGGGGTGTCCCAATTCTCCATAGGGCTAAGACGAAGGGCTACACAGCCCTCGAATCGAAGACAGACCAGGACCTCACTTGGAACGAGAGGGGTAAGAGAATTTCCCATAATACACCACACCCGCTTGCAAGAAGGCAGAGCGGAGACCAAAGGAAGCTATAATTATAAATAATGATTAAATCATAAAGTAAATATTAATCATGTTTTGAACTGTTGGTCGTATTTCATAATTTCTCTTTTTAATCTGGTGAAGTAAATAAAAATAAAATAAAAAATAAACAAAATAAAATAAAAAATAAACAAGCTAGCTTTCGCAGCTGTAGCTACGGCTATCTGCCTACAGCACAGCTAGCAAGCGGCTCTGGATGATGACGTGGCTGGAAACAAGTGGCGTCTTGTTTATCAGCAGTGTGTTTTCACCCTTTCTCCTTGGTCCTCAAAACAGGGGGCTAAGATGAAGGGGAAGAGCTGAAGGGTAGAATTAGGATTCACCCTTGAGGTGCCTACACACCAAACGCGACTTGAGCGTCCTACGCGATTGCTGTCCATGCAAAGTCAATATACAGCTGCGATGGGGTGGGTTAACACGTCTGTGATGAAGAGATGCTCCGCCAGGTAGCCTAAATAAAGGTGTCTGCATTTCACACACAAAAGGAAAATTTGTTTCTGTTGTTAATTTATACATTCAATAGTATTTAGTAAAGGGTTATCAGATGTTTCATTTTATGCAAGTGTGAAAAAGGACTTCAGAAATTCAAGGAAACAAAAATACAACTTTACACTTCATATTTTAGTCGACTAAATTTTCAGGAGATTTCATCGACTAAATGTTGTGAAGTTTCATTAAATTAACTTGACTAAAATTAAAACAATTTAGATGACTAAATTATGATCCAAACTGACAGATATTTTAGGAAAAAGACTATAATTACTACTAAATTAAAAAGTGCAGTCAGAATTTTTCCTGGAATGAAATTTAACCACTTTAATGAATTATTAATGTGTATATACACTCCATTCCTCTTTGTCCTCCCTTGGGGATGTCCTGACGAGATGTCCTGAGGTGATGTCCTCCGGTTGACCGAAGTTTATTTAAAATAAAAAATGCTGCTGGTCGAGTTTCTATGATCAGTCTGATCTACGACTGCAGAGTCTGAGTTACATTCCTGTGTTGGATCAGTGACGAGGACACAGAAACAGCATCAATCATGTGACTGCTCGCTCTTACGTGTTCACGGAGACACACCTGAGTCCCCACAGGTACACAGCAGGACAACACACACACATAATTATTTATCTAAACTATTTAGTGGTACACTCTCTACTCCCTGGTAGTACAGATACTATCATGGCTTGGCTAGAGCTAGCAGATATATAGAAGGGGATGTTGTAACCACCACTTCCTGTAGCTATATCTGTCTGTATGTATTTATAGCATTTTTGACTGTACTTAAACTATAGTGTCCTGCTGTGAAGAGATCCAGGGTCACGTTGGGAGCGCACCAGGGGATTTGTTTTTATTATTTTCAGTTTATCCAATGTCTTGTGCACCTTTTGGTACTGTTGTTTTTGTTGTAGGTATTTTTTTTTTTTTACATCTGCCAAGGAGGTTATGTATTTGCCAGTTTTCAATCAATCAATCTTTATTTGTAAAGCGCCACTTCCTAACAAGTTTTATCTCAAGACACTTTACAATAGAACATAAAGCTCTTCATTTTATGGAAACACATATGCATAGATACATATATGCATACTTTTGTATTTAAAATACACATATACGTACATATATACAAATAGAGGTGGGCGATATGGCAAAAATATCATATCACGATTTTTAAAAATAAAATCACGATCACGATTTTATAACGATTCTTTTTTACGTTGATTTTTCTAGACTAATTTGCATGTTTGACCATTTTTTCCTTATGTTTGACATATAAAACATGTAAAACCCTAAAAGAAAAAAAAGGACAATTAAAGCCAACGAAACTTTCTGAACAGGTTTGAATTAAAATAGTGCAGTTTTTATAAAAATGTCCAATAAATGTAAACATAAAAGGTAATAAACAACAATATCAACATTATCTCTTAAAGTGCAGCAATTTAAAACAAATGTTATCTAACTGCAATGTCTATAATCTGAGTGAATAGTACAGCTGCTTTAGAACAGATTTTTGTTCAGACATCTTCAAGCTTTAACCTCCTTTTCTCTTTCTGCCATGGCTTCACGCTACATAACCAAACAGGAGATCCCACCATGCACTGTGTGTAATGTGCTACGATTGGCTAGTCAGCTGCACGTCAAAGTCTCTGCGCCCACACAGACGATCTGACGATCTTTCTGCTTTATGAGATCACCCCCCAGTTATAATCCTTAACGATTTAATATCGTCATATCGCGCACCCCTAAATACAAATATATATATATCCAACACCCAACATGAATCCATATAGCCAATCATGAATCCCTGCATCATGGCGGCAAGAAAAAACCTTCTGTTAAGCAGAAGGAAATCTTGAATGTGGAAAAAATCCACACGATGCTGTGTTGGGTGTTGGACAAGTGGACTAAGAACTAAAGTTAGTGACAGATCCTTGAACCATAGACATGTTTTTGTCAAATTTCTTTCTACTGAAAACTATATTATTGGAGGTTAGCCTCTTGAGATGCTACATATTGTTTTCAGGAGGGTCCTCCAGTTTTGTTGGTTTGTTAGCAAGATTACACAGAATTACTGGATGTTTTTGCTAAATTTCAGGAGATATTGGTAATGGCCCAACTTAAAAATTATTTGAATTTGGGGGTGATCCCGATGAGCATGATTCTTAGTGCTAGGTGTGGCTTTTCGGGGTCAAGGAATCATATTATGATGGTATATTTATCATGGAACTATTGATTATAGATGCAACAGCAACTTCTGAGCTACTTTGGTGGAGGTTTGTGTTTTCAGAGTGCCTTCTAGTTTGTTTATGGTGCTGTAAATTTTTGATAAAAATAAAATAAAAAAGGTCTGTCACAAAAAATATATATTTTTCTTGACAACATGAAATTACTGATGCATTAGCTTATACTGCCTGGCTTAAGCTTCAAAATAAATAAGTGTGAACTATTTACATGAAAAGGCTTTTACACCTTGGACTGGTCACCAGCCAGTCACAGGGTTGATATACTGGGACTAATAGATGATACAAGGTCATCAGATAAGCTAATGAGTATGTTTATGGTCAGTGGGAGGAAACCAGAGTACCTGGATAAACGCACACATGCACGAGGAGATGACCTGACCAACAGGGTGAATAGACATGACCACAGGCTTGTGTTACCTGGCTATGATTTGTCATCTTCCTTTTAAAACCTTTATTTTTATATCTTGATCTCCACAGGTTTGGACAGACAGTCAGCAGATTTATGGCGTCAGGATGGTCATGTGACTCAGTGATTTCAGGTGAGATTACAGGTGAGGTGTTACGGTAACGATGAGTCATGTGATTGTGTCCTGATAGCATGCAGGAGCACCCTCACAGGTGGTTGGGTAATCTTCAGCCTGTGAGAGCTCCTCACTGATAGAGGAATCCTTCTGTGTTAAAGGGGCGGAGCTCCAAACACCTCTGCATCCATCACCTGATCATGTTTAGGTGATGGTGTTCCACAGGGATCAATGCCGGGTCCACTGCTGTTCTCCTTTATCACATTTCCAAGTCAGGTTGATTTAAAGTTCTGCTGTTACACTGATGACTCTCTTCCATCTCCATTCACAACCCAACCATCATATCGTCTGGATCTGCCGCCACGTTCATGCTGATGCTTCATATTCACAGCCCTGCGGTGTTTTGTCTCCACTGTGAATGTAGTGGGAAACAAGTTGACCCTTCATTAGCTCCATCTCCAGAGGTCTGAAACTGTTTGGACCAATCAGAATAAGAAGAGAGGTAGAGAGGGTGCAGGGTGTCTCTCAGATGGATGTGAAACAGGCTCATGGTGTTTCTGTTTTTTATAACCAAACATCAGACCAGAGAAGTAAACCCTGATCCAGTCAAAGCTCTGCTCCTGCTGCTCTCCACTCTACGGGTGGTGTTGTTGTGTTTCTGTCAGTCCCTCATGCCCCCTCAGTCTAATCTCTAAATGTTTCCATCTCTGTTTACTGATTCTGGATTAAAACTCTTAATCTGTTTGTGTCTGAACCACTCAATCTTCTTCTTCTGCTGCTGGAGGACTCCTCCTGTTCAGTGGTAATTTTGTTGACTAATTATTTTTCATTATAGTTTTCATCCACACCCTTTTTTCCCTGATACAAACTAGACTGTAACTTAAGAAAACAAGTGTGCATAGATGAAAACTAAAACTAAATAAACTGATGTTTTTTTTCATCAAGTGTAAAATAGACAAGAATGTTTGACAGAGACTAAAAGCTGGGGTCGGTAATTTTGGAAAACTAGCATTAACTTAAACGTAGCATCTCCTCAGGACTCTGTCTAGCCCCTCCCACCACTCCTCCAAAATGCCGCCCCCCGGCTCATGTGCACACGCGTGGCTGATAGATCCAGAAGACTGATTCAACTCCAAACCCACAGCGCAACATTTCTGTTTTACACTAGAAAAGCACTCACAGAGTGCAGACCTCCGCCAGCGCCACAGTCCTTAGCCACATTGTGATTTTGATCATAAATATTAGTCCTACCTTTATTTTATCGGAACATTTAGATTCCTTGACCATGAAAACATTCTATTGGCAACTGGATTCATAATAATATCTATTTTAGTTCAGTAGTTATTCACAGAAATCAATCAATCAATGGCGGCCTGATGCTGATCCGAATCAACGCCAAAATTGAATCAGTTCTTCCTTTTCCCATGCTGAACATTTCCTGCAAATTTCATCAAAATCCATCCACTACTTTTTGAGTTATTTTGTTCACAGACAGACAGACGGACAGACAAACAAACTCTCCGAAAAACATAACCTCCTTGGCGGAGGTAAAAACAAACAAACCTGGAAGGTTAGTTAGTACTCACAGCCGATGTTGATCGGGGTATAGCTAATTCCTCTGCCATTCTCCACATAGCTGTCAAGTCTCCTGTTTTGGCCATGAAACTACCGTATTTTCCGTATTTTATCCTCTTTCCCGCCGTCCTCCTATATCAGTATTCTCCCGTAAATCTCCCGTGTGACGATATAAAAATGAAAAACATTCCTCTGCCTCTCCAAACTGAACTCTGTCTCTAGCCTGAATGGGGCGGTAATGCTCCAAATGATGGATGCCACCTGCAGTAGCCTGGGTGGCGAGATTAGAGCCAACAGAACAAACCAAGAAAAACAAATTGTTTTAGATTTCTTGTACACCTGTCTTAAAATGTGAGGGATACTGGAGCTTGGTTGGGGTTGTGGGACGGTTCGTAGTGGGCCTCCCTTATTTTCAAAGAAAAAACTTGAAAAGTCAGCATTCTCCAGCGGACTCTGATCCTTCTCAGCTCGGCTACACGCACTGAGTCTGTGCACACCAGCAAAATGTACGCGCGGGAGGCGGGCAGAATGGCGACGGGATTTAATTGGTTTAAAAATTGGTGACACAACATGTTTATTGGTTGGTGTCTTCCCTGCTTCACTCCTGCTGTAGATAGTGGATATTTTTCGCTCTGTTTTAAGAATACATTATGAATTGATCACCATCAGGTCATAAAGATCATTTTAACAAGAATTAAAAAACGTGTATGTACACCAGATTACCAACCCCAGCTTTAAGTTAAAAAATACTGTAGATCCAATCACAGCTTCTTAGGTTGTTAGACAAGGTTTGATCCTTCACTTCACAGCCCTCCCCTGACACTTCAGGTGTGCCCCAGGGCTCTATCCTGGGGCCCCTCCTCTTCATTATCTATCTCCTCCGACTTGGCAATATTTTCCGTAGATTTGGCATCCATTTTCACTGCTTCGCAGGTGACACCCAGCTTGATGTCCAGTAAAACTGACACCTCTTTCCCACCCTCCTCCCTCACCAACTGCCTCTCCGAAATTAAATCATGGTTCCTCTCCGACTTCTTTTAACTCAACAGTGATAAAACAGAACTTCTCCTTGTCTGTACCAAATCCTCCTTATCCAAAATTGATAGTTTCTCCGTCAACATAGACAGCTTCACAATGTCCCCCTCCCCTCAGGTCAAGAGTCTGGGTGTCATCCTCGACAGCTCACTTTCTTTCCACTCCTGCATCAATAACATCACCAGGTCTGCATATTTACATCTACAAAACACCACTGCTATCCTGGCCCTCAGCCTCATCACCCTCACGTATTGACTACTGCAACTCATGGCTCTTTTGTGCCCCTCACAAGGAGCAGGGGAGCAGGACCTTCAGTTGCTCTGCTTCCAAACAATTGAGCTCACTCCCACCGGACCTCAGAAATCTCGACTCTCTACCTCACTTCAAATCACAACTCAAAATCCATCTTTTCCGAATTGCATATTCTCCATGACTCCTTTGTTCCATATAAAGTTTGTGACACTTTTCTCTGTTGTTTTAATTGTGTTTTAAAGCTCAGTGACGTGTCCTTGAGTGCTCAGGAAGGGGCTTTTTAATAAAAAGTATCATTATCATAATGTTCAAGAACACAGAGAGTAATCCCAGTGGCTTTTCGAGGGAACAGCACCATGGTACTTAAGTGATGGGCTATTATCACTGTATTACTGTACAGTGTACACTGTACTGTGTGCTGCCTATTAGGGCTGAACAATTAATTGCAAATTAGATTAAATCGCAATATGGCTTGTTGCAATTTTCAAATCGCAAAAGGTTCAATATTTTTAGCACATTTTGGCATTGTGATGTAGCTTTTTTCAATTTCATGCCTATTTTTTTTTACCTGTATTCATACAGTTTTTTCCCACTTTTGGACCATTTTTACCTTTTTTTAACCCCGTTTTTACAACTTTATGCCTATTTTGCCCCTATTCATCTTTTTTTGGCCACTGTCAGATCCATTTTTGGAATTTTTACATGGTTTTTGAAATTTAATTTCAAATTTAAATCCCAATTTTGCTGCCATAATCAATTTTCCTAAGCCACTTTTAGATTTTTTTAAAACAATTTTTCCCAATTTTTTTTGCAATTTCATACCTACTTTGAACCTATTTATTAACATTTTTATGCTTTCATACCATTTTTACCCAGTTTTTACAATGTCATACCTATTTTGCTTCTGTTCTTCACTTCTCCACTTTTTCTCAAATCTTTTATCCTTAGATTAATTTAATGTTATATTGGTAAAAAGATCTACTGCTTATATTGGTTTAAGAATACATAAGATGAGGAACATTAAAACAATTGCAGAGTAAATCGCAATATTGGGGAAAAAAATCTCAGATTATTTTCTCAAATCGTTCAGCCCTACTGCCTATGCCGAGGTCCAGCTCTGCATTTATTCCACAAAAGAAGAAAAAGAAGAACTGTAAATGGATCCTTTTCATCCCTCTGTCTTTCTAAACTCACTTCATCTGTTTCTTTTCCTGAATCCATGTTGTTGATGGACATGCTGTCAAAGTAAAGAGCCTGAAAAACCTGCTGCACACTCATTTTAGTCTCCTTGGGGCCTCTTTTTCAGATTTTACCCAGGATCCAAGTGTGAGCGGCTCATGATGGTCCATCAGCGGCTTGTATGTCCCCAGTAGAAGAGGAGTGCACCCCTCCTTCACTGGTTTGTCACTCTTTACTCTTGGTAATAATGTTATCACCGAGAGTGTTACATATGGAGGTTTTGACTCATTCAGACTTTGATTATTAAATATTTTTGTCTGTATAATCTTAAACATTCATGTATGTCATTCACTCTCCTCACACAGGATCACTCCCTCTTTACTGCATAGCCACGCTCTAATCTCTCTCTCTCTCCGTCTCAGGTCCTGACTCGTCCCGTCGGTCGGGTTCTTTAAAGATAAACTTCATTCTTCTTCTTCACTCGACCTCACACACTTCCTGTTCTGTCAAAACAGTAGAAGAAGAAACAGCTGCAGACCGCACACTCATCCTGCTGCAGACTCTGGTGCACGTCTGGGTCAAGTTGTCTCATCTGCCTTCTTCTTCTGTAGCTCTGCTCCTGTTGCCCCCAGTATTAGTTGCTGAATTGCCACTTTCTTAGTTGCCTCGCCACCTTACCTCATTTGCTTGCTGTTCACAGTTTAGTTGCTTCATTTGCCTTGTGTTCATTTTGATTGCCTAATTACATTGTTAGACCAGTAACTTTGTTGCCCCTAGCCCCGTTGTCCCATTTAAGTGTCTTTGTTTGCTTGTTGCCCCTCATCCTTATGTCTTGCCATCTTACTGCATTGCTCTCTACCTTTCCTGTTGCCCTACAGTCCGAGTTGCTTCAGGGTTGTCAGTTGTATTGTTGCCCAAATGCCCATTTCTTATTTGCCTTTTTGCCTTGTCTTGATTGACTTATGCCCCCACGCTAAGCTGTCTTGTTGCCTCATAATTCCCTGTATACTTGTTATTGCCTAATGGCCCTGTAACTCAGTTGCATATACTTTTTCCATACTTCCTCATTGCCCCTGTCTCAGTTGCCTTGTTGCCTGATAGTACTGCAGCACTCATGTCAGTTGTTCTATTGTTCTCTTTCCACGATTTCAGTTGCCATGTTGCTTTGCTTCTAGATTGCCCCATCTCATTGGTTGTAATACCCAGTTGCTCTTTCATGCTTCCCTTGGTCCTGTAGACTGTTTGCTTTGTTGCCAGATTTTTGTTGCCTTTGCCTTTCACATTTGTCTCTGCCGCTCTTGTTGACATCTGTCTTAATTGCCTCACTGTCTTGTTGCCATTTATCTTCAGTGCACCAGCGCTTTCATGTCCATAAAGTCTTTAAATCCATGTTACCTTAATTCTTTGCTCTTGTGTTCATATTTCCCTATTTCTCAGTTGCCTTACTGCTTATTGCCGTTTAACTCAGTTGACTAACTGTCTTGTTGCAAGATATCACAGCTGCCTTTTTGCCTTGTTGTCCCAGTTTTCATATTGCCCTTATGTTCAAATTGCCCTTAAACTCAGTAGCCTTATTGCCATGTTGCCCTATATCTCTGTTGCCTTATTGCCTTGTTGCCCTATATCTCAGTTGCCTTATTGCCTTGTTGCCCTATATCTCAGTTGCCTTACTGTAATATGTCTCAGTTGCCTAATGAACTTTCTACCCTTCATCTTAGTTGCCTTATTGTCTTGTTGCACTATATCTCAGTTGCCTTATTGACTTGTTGCACTATATCTCAGTTACCTTATTGTCCTATATCTTAGTTGCCTTATTGCCCTTTATCTTAGTTGCCTAATTACCTTGTTGGTCTATATCTCAGTTTCCTTTTGTCCTACATCTCAGTTGCCTAATTGCCTTTCTACCCAGTATTTTGGTTGCCTAATTGCCATGTTTCCCTATATCACTGTCACCTTATTGCCTTGTTGCCCTATATCTCAGTTGCCTTTTTGTCTCGTAATCCTTTATCTCAGTTTACTTACCGTCTTATATCTTAGTTGTCTTCTGTCTTGTAATTTTATATCCCTGTTGCCCTATTGCCTTATTGCTCTATATCTTGGTTGCCTCTTTGTCTTGTTGTTCTATATCTCAGTTGCCTTACTGTCCTATATCTTAGTTGCCTTTCTGTTTTGTTATTCTATATCCCAGTTTCCCTATTGCCTTATTGCCCTATATCTTAGTTGCCTTTTTGTCTTGTTGTTCTATATTTAAGTCGCCTTATTGTCTTGTTGCCCTATGTTTCAGTTGCGATGTTGCCTTGTTGGCCTATATCTTTTAGTCCCATCACATCACATTCACAGCAGCAGTCGTTGTTGATTGGCTCTTTTTGAGCGTGGATTGTCTAGCTCCGCCCCTCCATCAGTAAAGTTTTCTTCGTTTCGATGTTGCCCTTATACTCTCATTACCCTGATGCCCACGTGCCCTTGTTGCCCTGATGCCCACGCTGCCCTCTGTAGTTTATTTTAGCCCGCAGCGGGGCGGCACCTTGCTCTCATCATAGTTTGTTTTGGTGGCACTTCAAAGCTACCTGCATGTTGCTGCCGTTGCCCTTGTTGTTGCGGCGGCCATGACGGTCCTGTTGCCTACGTGATGTTTGTTCTGACAGCAATGTGAAGGAGAGATGAGCAGGAGATAAACTGGAGCTAAAAACGAGATAAGACTGAGACGGACGGATGAAGAGTGGAGATAAAAAAGGAAACAGGAATGACTCGTTTCTTTCAAATAAACAACCAGCTGTTTCCCAGCATGCTTTGCTCCTGTGACATCATATCAGGTCAAACGGGAGGTTAAACTGTTTGAAACATCAACACATGGTGTCCTGGTGAAACAGATGAGGATAAAAGATCTTTAACATTAATTATCTGCTTTAACAGCAGTGTGAGCAGCAGGTCCCTTTGTCTGCTGTTATCTAGTGAAGGTGCAGACTGATGGTTTCCTCTTCTCACTGGTTCATTGTCTTGAATCGATGAATGCACTCTGTGTTCGTAGATCTATGTGACTCTGTTGTCCATGATTTGCTTTCCTTCAGAGACATGCTGCAGCACCGTGCTGTGTTAATGTCTTGTTATCACTCCCTAATCCATGACAAGCAGGTAGACACCATTCTTTTGACTGTGTGTGCAATAACAAGGAAGAGATAGGCAGAGCTCACCGCCACCAGTTAGCTTAGCTCAAACATTGGGAGTCAGTGGGTAGTGTTAGCCTGATTCTGCCTACAGTCATCAGATACCTTAGTCTAAAAAAAGACAATGTAACATAATGCTGTAAAAAATAAAGTTACAGCAAGCACACAGAACTGTTTGGAGTTGCAGCAAAGTTTATCTGATGACTTAGAGTCAGTGGGTAGTGTTAGCCTGATTCTGCCTACAGTCATCAGATACCTTAGTCTAAAAAAAGACAATGTAACATAATGCTGTAAAAAATAAAGTTACAGCAAGCACACAGAACTGTTTGGAGTTGCAGCAAAGTTTATCTGATGACTGTCAACAAGTAGTTAGTAGAAGAAGCTAAGCTAATCAGTAGTGGGATGCAAACTCTGCCCGAATGAATAACAAACAAAAGCGCATCCACTGTATGACTTAAAATGGGGGCAGTATCATTCATTTATATTGTCTAACTGAAGATGTTCCAACTCAGAAAAGGTAATTATTATAAGTTGTATGGTAACAATGGTGTATTATAGAAATTATGTACTGTGGTAGAACTCATTAAGAACTCATCCACGTCTCAATTTGCTTGTATCCGATGGCCATTTTATTGTGCTCACTTTAGTTTGTAGTAGTAGAAGAAGAAGTGGAAAGTGGTCGGATGCTCACAGATGCGAATGAATAACAAACAAAACGCATTGCCCGAATAGGCTTCGCAGTGCCTGCCACAGCTCAACAAGTCGACCCTCCATTGTTTGGGTCCAGGTCTGCTGTGATTCCATGCTGCTCCGTCTTGTGCATTTGTTTTCTCTTCTGTATCTACGTTTGCTCATGCATAGTGTGACATAGCCTCATAACGCACAGTCGAAAGAATGGTGTCTACCTGCTTGTCATGGACTCTTGAATGAGGCAAGAAAAGAAAAAAAAAGTTGGTGTATCCCTTTAAGAGCAGCATCTTCACAGTATCTCTCACAGGAGATCATAATGGTGCATTCAGAGGACATGCTGCTCTGTTATAAAGCTTCTGGAGTCTTGATTAGGGCTGGGAGACATGGCTTAAAAATAAAATCCCTAATTGTTTTCTGAACACTGTATTTACGGTTTTTAACTTTTTTCCCCCTCCAAAAACAAAAAGCTCCAAGTGACATTAAAATGCCATGAATCAAGTTTTGCCTTTGTGCTATCTAAATATATTTCCCAACCTCACCAAATTTTCCTGTTAAAGTTGAAGTGTGTGTCTTAAAATGTTGATTATATAGTTTAAATGTAGGGTAGCTAAGCCAATTAGTGGTGGGTGAGTCTCTTCCATGTTACTGCACACACAGTCGAAAGAATGGCGTCTACCTGCTTGTCAAGAGTGAGGCAAGACAGGAAAACAAAAAAAGTATACAGCCTTCTCCAGTCGAGGCAAGTAATCCTCACATAATCAGCCAAGTGATGCCAACAAGCAAAATCAGAGCTCTTAGTTTATTTTCTCAGACTGCGGTCGATATTTCTAAAGCTTTATCTTCAATTAGTCTTCATCAGATCGAGGGGAGCCCTGACCTCTATCATGGTGAATGAACCTCTTGATTGTTTTTGTGTTTTATTTAGCAGTGAGGAATGTAAATAAAATGTCTGGATGGAGACAGTGTTGGAGCTGCAGGATGACCAAGGTGTGTAGATGTTTAAACTTCTTGTGTTGTTTTACAGCCGGTATCTCTGATCACTAGCACCAGGCGCAAAGTAAAGTTACACATCAGGGAGGAGAAGAAGCATCTGGCTCTTAAGGTAAGACTCTGCAGCAACTGGGTGATGCTATCATGGATGTTTTAGCATCTTGTTGAATTTTTGACACCAAGAATTAAGGAGCTCTGAAGGCGAAGGGAGGTGTACCTAATAAACTGGCCAGTGCATATGGCGTACATGATCCTGAATTTTTGTTTTACCATATACTTTTTGTGTTTGTTAGACGACAGATTTTCCAAACATCTCAGAGTGAGCATTTGTTTAAACTCACACCATAACACACCTCAGCCAATCAGAGCCCCTCTGTGCTGATTGGTCGGTGAAACATGATGACTGCAGATAGAGATCAAACTGTCCTGTCTCTTTAAGAGCGTCTCTGTGAGCCATCCTGCACTGATAAGACTTCTCACGGCAACAAGATGCAGCCAACCAACACACAAACTCACACAACACACCAACCAACACACACACAAACTCAACAACCCTTTAACACACACACACTTTGAGATGGTCATGTGACCCTCTGGTCATTTGCACAGACCCTGTTTCTAACACGTCTTCATTTGAGTTCATGGTGGAGTGTGTGTGTTTGTTTGTGTATCTGTGGTAGTGCATGTATGTGTGTTTGTGTGCGTGCGTGTTCATAAGTCAGTTTGATAGTTTTATCATCTCCATCAGAGTCTAAAGTTTTGCTCTCTGCTCTCTGAGCTGATATGATTTCATGTCTTTCTGCAGCAGATGGTTGTTTATAGGGGACCCTCTGCATTAACCCCCCCTCAGCCCTTCATCTTCCATCTTCATCACCTCCTTTAATCACCTGCCCTGAATCATCTCTGTCCTCCTCTGTATCTGTCTGCAGGTCACTGAGATGGTTTGGATCCTGCAGATCCAGATTAAGGACGGTTTCACACATGAGATCTCATTAGATCAGGGTCTCGAACCCAGCTGGAGAGTCGGGTGAGGCTGTGACACACAAAAAAGGATTCAAGTATTAAAAACACAAATCGATCCAATCTTCTCGAAATTTGTTCCAAAAGTTAGTCAACATGATTATTCTCTCTGAGCAGGAATGGTGCTGCTGTCTGAATTTTAAGCTTTAAATGTGCTTTCTGCTCCGGACGGATTTTTTTGCAGGGGGCAAAAATGAATGAATGAATATATTTATCTTGGTTAACAAATGTTAAGAACAAACATCAAGTACAATCATTTAACACAAACTTTTCAAAAACCGAAAAAGTAGGGGCAGAAGATTCTTGCATATTTTTGACTCCCCTTTAAAATCCTAGAAAAATGTGACATGCAAGAAAAAAAAAAACATAGATATCCCTCTTTAAATCGTATTACTGTTTGGTCATAATTCTTTATAAGCATTAATTAATTTATGCTTTAAGGTATTCCTTAACATTAAGAGAGTTAACTGAATAGGTTGCACACTCCTACCATAAGTATGTATGTATGTATATATGTATGTATGTATATATATATATGTGTGTATATATATATGTATGTATGTGTATGTATGTGTATATATATATATATATGTATGTGTATATATATATATGTATGTATGTGTATATATATATATGTATGTATGTATATATGTATGTATGTATTTATATATATGTATGTATGTATATATATGTATATATATGTATATATGTGTATATATATGTATATACAGTATCTACATCTGTTGTTATATATGTGTGTATGTATACAATATATCAAACATTTTTCCATTTATACATCTTTACATACATCATTCATCCACCCATCTATCATCTGTCCATCCATCATTCCTTCATCCATTCATTATTTATACATACACTGCAAACATACATTATCTATCTATCCATCTATCCATTCATCCGACCATCCATCCATCCACCAACTCATCCATGCATCCACCCACTCATCCATCCCTCGTCATTCTTTGATCAGTTCATCAATTATTAATCCATCCATCCATCCATCCATCCATCCATCCATCCATCCATCCATCCATCCATCCATCCATCCATCCATTCCTCAATCAGTCGATTCCTTATCCATCCATCCATCCATCCACCCATCCATCATCATTCCTTCATCGATATATCAATTATAAATCATCCGTCCAACCATTATTCATTAATCCTTTCATCAGATTTCGTTCCATCATCCATCTTCCATCCACCCGTCCATCCATCATCAATCCATTCATCATTCCTTCATCCCTTCATCATTTATACATCCATCCACCAATCATCCGACCACTCGTTCTCCGTATATCATCTTTAACTCATCAAGAACATTTTTTACTCAATATCGTCTATTTTGAGTCTTGTTTTCTTTTTTTTTTGCTTTTTTATTTACAAACATTTCTACCTTTCTAACTGATTTTGTCCCAAGAATTTGTGCATTTTTATGCCATCATATAATCAACTTTTTTTTTTTTAATCTTTAAATCCCACACTAAGAAACTGTCTGGTCTTTGGTGTGTTTGTAGTTTTTTCTGTTCCCTGAAGTGTTAACAGAATCAAATAGTGATTTGGTTTGTTTTTTTTAAATATTAAATATCCTTGAACTTTTTGATGACTGGTAGTTAAAAGGTTGAAGTCATGAGAAAGATGTCAAAATCACCAAATATTCACAATATCGTGCCGTGTATTCTCATCAGCAGCTGTGTGTGTAGACTATAACATTATGACTCGTATGAATCGTACCACACTGACCCTTAACTCTGATTTATCTAAGACAAAAACTAAAACTGTAACTTCAACCTGTCTCACCTTCTCTGTCTCTCTGTCTGTCCATCTGTCCGTCCGTCTGTCCCTCTGTCTGTTGTGAGTCATAACCATGTAGCATCAAATTGAAAACATCCATTAGTGCGGAGCCACATCAGAGCCAGGCCTGGATGTTTGTACAGGTATCTGATGTCAGCCGATGGATGATTTATTTAGCCCAGAGGAGGAGGAAGAAGAAGAAGAAGAAGGAGGAGGAGGGGAGGGGGATGATTTGCGTGTGAAAAAGCTGCAGATGAAGATCAGCAGAAGAAGAATCAGAAGAAGAAGCTGAAGAAGATGGAACGATAAGACCACAGGATGAGGCGATTGTTGGCGAAAGGATAGAATTACACGCTCAGGATTATCTGTGCTCGCTTCACCTGGTCTACAGGTGAGAGACAGGAGAGACAGGAGAGACAGGAGAGGCGTTGGCTGACGAACGCAGACCAAAAACATCTTCACGTCCCACAGAAACAGGATCACACATCAGCCAATCAGAGCAGAGAACAGACGGGAACACAGCTGAGGTCACAGCTGCATTACGAAAATAAAACAGGAGCAAATCTTCAGCCTGGAGCTTCAGAGAAGGTCATAGATCGGTCAAGAAGGAGAAGGACCAGGAGGGTTTTCATCCATCCATACATCCATCCATCCATTTATCCATCCAACCACCCATCCATAAGCAGAAACATAAGCAAATCTTCAGCCTGGAGCTTCAGAGAGACGAGAGAAGGTCAGAGATCGGTCAAGAAGAAAGACCAGGAGGGTTTTCATCCATCCATACATCCATCCATCCATCCATTCATCCATTCATCCATCCATCCATAAGCAGAAATATAAGGAAATCTTCAGCCTGGAGCTTTAGAGAGACAGGAGAAGGTCAGAGATCGGTCAAGAAGGAGAAGGACCAGGACGGTTTTTATCTATTTATGCATCCATCCATATACCTGTCCAACCATCCATCCATTCATCCATTCATCCATCCATCCATAAGCAGAATCATAAGAAAATCTTCAGCCTGGAGCTTTAGAGAGACAGGAGAAGGTCAGAGAATGTTCAAGGAGACGGACCAGGAGGGTTTTCATCCATCCATACATCCATCCAAATACCCATTCATCCAACTATCCATTCATCCATTAATCCATCCATCCATGAGCAGAAACATAAGCAAATCTTCAGCCTGGAGCTTCAGAAAGACGGGATTTTTTTCTGTTCAGTCTTTTCTTTTTCTACATCGACAGAACAAGTTCAAAGTCCAACACAAATCTTCACGTGAATCTCCAACAAGGTCATCTGTGGGTCAGGCCATCCATCCATTCGTCATCTATTTATCTATACATCTATGCATGCATACATACATGCACATATACATACATCGTCTATACATGCAGTACATTCATCCATCCACCCATTCATTCTTCCATCCATCCATCCATTCATCCCTCATCATCCGTTCATCATTTATACATACACACATAAATAGATCATCCATTCATCATTATTTATCATCCATCATAATCTATGCATCCATCCATTTGTCATTTATACATGCATAAATTCGTACAAACATCCTTCCACCATCCATCATTCATCTTTCATCCATCCATCTTTTTTCCCTACACCTTTTGTCCTTTCATCCATCTGACCATCCATCCATGATCTGCCCATCATCGATCCATCCATCCATCTATCATTCATCTGTCCATCAATCCATCATTCATCTGTCCATCCATCCATCTGTCTTTCTGCTCATCTGACCACAGGTTTCAGTATCATCAGGCTCAGCTCTGTTGGCCCAGATTTTTCTGTCTCCAGTGATGTTCAAGATCTTCTCCCAGGTTCTTCTCAGCGGTCCCAGACCAGACGAGATGTCTCCTGGAAGGACCCACGAGGGGACTAGGAGAATCCTGATCAGATGCCCAAACCTCCCTGACTGGATTCTCTTGATGCAAAGAGGTAGCATCTATTCTCTGAGCTCCTCAGGCTCAGTTATAATCTAATCTTCATTTTGACAGACTCACAGCTGACGGGGCCTCATGTTCCCTGAAGATCACTCCGAGTCCTGGACCACAAGATGGGCTTTAAGGGTCTTGGAGCAGAGCACCAGAGGATCTACAGTCTCACACCCCTAAATGAGACCATGATAAACAGAATGAAGGAGGTGTGGGTGTGGGGACCATGCTGAAGGTCAGTAGGTCATGTTCCCGTCTGTCTCACCTGTCCACTGACCAAAATAAAACAGTCTTTGACTTTTATTTTGAAGGTGTGTGTTCTCTCTCCTTCAGATTAAGAGCGTGTGGCTCAGAGTTTGAACATTAATCTGCGCTGACAGCTGATAATGTAAACTGCAGCAGGTAACGAGTGATCGTAATGGAGGGTAGTGACAGAGGGGGGGTGCGGCGAGCCGAGGGGGGGCCTCAGTCTGAGGGTTTAAAGGTTCACCCTGAGGACGACTCCCTGCTTCCTGTCCCGACGTGTTCATGTCAAAACAACATTTATTACCCTGACGCTCCGACACTGTCCCCGTCCAAACACAGTCCCTTTGATCTGCTGCTGCACGAGGCCAAACATAAGGCTCTGGACCAATGCAGGCCCTCATCTGCTGCTGAACGGGGCCCAACGTGAGGCTCTGGACCAAAACAGGCCCTCATCTGCTGCTGTACGGGGCCCAACGTGAGGCTCTGGACCAACGCAGGCCCTCATCTGTTGCTGTACGGGGTCCAACGTGAGGCTCTGGACCAACGCAGGCCTTCATCTGCTGCTGAACGGGGCCAATGTTAATTTCAAGACCAACGCAGACCCTCATCTGCTGCTGCACAGGGCCCAACATGAGGCTCTGGACCAACACAGGCCCTCAAATGCTGCTGCACGGGCCCCCACGTCTGAGGCTCTGGACCAACACAGGCTCTCATCTGCTGCTGCAGGGGGCCCAATGTGAGGCTCTGGACCATGAGGGTTGTGTTTGTCTGACAGGCCATCAGGTAATCAGAACTTTATCAGCTTGAATATCACTGCAGCAGTTTGTTAATAATAGAAATATAAAGTATTTTCCATAAAAAGGGTAGATAATAATAATGTAAATATGTAATGTGACTTTTTTGTACAATGACAGTAAAGCTAATAATGATAAATATCCGATTTTCAGGACAATAACTAAACATTTTGTTGGTATTTTATTATATATGAAGTAATTATCAGTTTATCATTTTAGTTTGTTTCCCCATTTATGGTGATTTTGCTCCTAAATATATGTCTTTGGTATAAAACTTAATTTAAGAGCTTATAGTCTAAGTGAAGTGTTTCCTCTTCTGGCTTTTAATCATTAAAACTTTAAAATGTCCACAAACTTTATGTAGGCATTTTAGGAGATGTTGGTACAGGCATCAGATCATATCTAGAAAATTAAGTTGGGAGTTCAGATATAATGACAAATTTATTAGAGGAGCTGTTCTCTGATTGGTCAGTCGGATCATATGTTGACTTATGTGTGGCTGATTTAGTCTTGCTTTGGGAAAGAATAATTATATTTGATAGAACTTTTAATATTAAAGTATTTATGAAATCAAGTACCCAGTAGTGCAGTAGCTCTCACGTGTCCTGCACAATCTGTTCTGTTACTCAACTTGATGACTCTGAACAGATAATTAAAAGTTCAGATCAAACTTAAAAGCACTTAGAGAGCACAAACCTCCATAAAGGTATCTAACATATTGCTGCTGCATCTATAAGCAAAAGTTCCATGATAAAGTTACCATCATAATATGATTTCACATATATTACTCAGGATCCTGTTGATATCATTATTAGTCAGACAATTATTCAGCAAAAACAATTGTTCGTTAATTACAATTATCTGGATCACCACCAAAACTAAATAATTTGTCAGTTGAGCCTTGACCAACATCTCCATAAATTTTCAGCAAAATCTGTCCAATAGTTTTTGCGTAATCTTGCTAACAAATGGACAAACAAACAAACATGAGCCAGTAAACACATTACCTCACTGGCGGTGGTAATAAAGAATAAATTAATGTGGTTACTGATGCAGTCCCTATTCATCTAAGGCAGTCTGTGCTCACAGATGCAGATAAAAGGTCTGAAATTTAACCCTTTACCCTCTATAGACATGTTTGACACTGCCTTTAACTCTCTCATTGTTGAAAACCACAAACAGATTTTAAAGAAAGATATACAGAGCCACCTGTGAACCTGACCCGTCAGTGTTTAAGTGTGGAGTTTGCTGTTTCTCTAAAACAAGCACACATGATTTTATTTCACGTCTTCAGTTTAATGTCAGCTCTCGAACAGAAATATGGAAGTTAACCCTCACAGATCAGTTCATTCAGACTCTGATTTACTGCAAATTAACTGATTAATAAATACAAACAGAAATGAGTCAAATCTGAACCAGAATAAGAGAAACAGATCTAAACTGAAAAGACCATTTACACATAATGATACTGAATAAGAGATCATTTTGCCGACGATGGCTTGATCTTCACTGGTGGAGCAGGGGTTTACGTGCACACATTTCAGGTTGCTACCTGGTGTTTTTGTATCAGTTTTTGGTTTGATTCAGGTTCTTTTTTACTCTTCTCAGTCTGATGTGTCAAGGGAAAATGTTAAAGAAGCAGATAAGTTACTGCGGTGACAAAGATGTTTATTAATCTCAGATTCTCAAATTAATTTTAGTACAAAAATCTACTTCAAAATCATCCCGGGGTTGTTGATATAAGTTGATAAAATATAAGACATCTGTGACTGTTCTAGTTTTTAGACAAAAATCTAATTTTATTTTCTTGGAATTAAATTTGAACAAGTGATGGTGACTTTCGATTATTCACATTATTGTCATTTTTCTGAGCTGTCACTGAAGACATCATGATGTGACATTAATGGTCATTTAGGCTCATTAAAGCTCATAAGATTGTTTACTAGACTCCACCAGACAAATGTGACAAGGACATAGGGCTGGGCGATATGGCCTAAAAATAAAATCCCTAATATTTTTTCCACAAAACTTGATCAATGATTTTAATAGATTTTCCTTTTCAAGGAATAAAAAACTCAGAATGGCACTAAATTCGGGAATCGAGATTTGCTTTTAGGTTATAAAACCATTATGAAACTCAACAGAATTTCCATTGTATAGTTCAATTGCTGGTATTTTTTCATAAAATGATAATGAAGTTTGAATGTAGGCAGGTTTGTCTACTTGAACAGTAAATTCTGAGCTTTTTCGCCGTACATTGGCAGGGAACTCTCTGATCAATATGTAATCTCATTCAAAAAACAAATACAAGCCTAAACATGTGCTTGTGCAACAAAGCACAAATTTTCAGAATTTGTATTTTAAAACATTGCAACAACTTACAGTGAGAGTAAGTGTAAGTCGAGAAAAAACATATTGATTTTTCATTTTTTAAATCTTCTTCTAAAATAATGTGCATTTTTCAATTCAATTGATATAATTTCCAGCCCAACAAGGATGTAAAATGAATTATAATTTTTAACCAGCAGGACTCTGGACAGTCCAAGTTTGCACTGTGCTGATGTGCTTGGAGTTCCAGTTCCTCCTCTCAGATGTGATGACGTTTCAGCTCCAGCAGTTTAATGAAATTATCCTTTCACACATGACCCATGAGGCTACAGCTCAGACGTTATTGATTATCAGGATTGGTAGCTGCTGATCTTCACCTGAACTCACACCTCAGATCAGAAGAGTAGCAACTCATGAGAGAGGATAATGATGGGTGACAGTTGCATGTGCTCGAAAACACCATAATGAACACACTATTGATCCACTGACAACAAATCAGTCCATTATTTTATTGATAATTGTTGCATCTCTGGTTTATAATGTTAAAAATCAGCGTGAACTGTCCTCATGTTTGTGCTTGAGCACATTTTAATTTTTCATGGTCACACTGTGTTGACAGCCTGAAACAGAGTGATGCAATACTGAGCCCCAAAATACGTAACGAATTTTCAATTTGTACGTCATACTCGAACATCACAAAGATAGTTTTTTTTCTGCAGCACAAACTCTAGAAGTGTCCCCTCTCTGGAGTTTAAGGGTTGATCTCTGCAGAATGATTGTTAACGACACAGTCCGTTGGGTCATCAGACATTTTTTATCTTTAAAACTTGTCGAACACAAGCATCAACTTTAATGGTCCATAATAATCCACGATCCCATTGACACTGAACAGACGAAAGCCTGCGTGGTGTTAGATTCTCCATACATTAGTCCTTGTGTCTCGTATCCGTAACCATCATTAGGGATGAACGTGACTGTCCAACATGAAGGGTCACCTGCTTGACGGTCCCGTCCATGATCCATGTACTTTGGTGCAGTCTGTTTTGGTGATAGATAATCCTGCTCCTCTTGCATTGTCTTTGAAGCTTGGTAAAGATCTGTTTGTAACCTGCAGGTTTGTAACAGCTGTGTTGGCTCAAAAGAGTAGTCCATACTGTCCTGGCGGCTCAGTAGTCATCGTAGCGGTACGTGTTGGGGTAGCTGTAGCGGTAGTCGTATCCGTCAGTCCGTTCTGTTTTGGTCTGCAGAGGTTCGGGCTGAAATGACAAGGACTTGATGACTCCACCCGACTCGTCCGTCACCTTCACCTCGGTGGAGTACGAGGAGGCAGAGTCGTCCAGCAGGGAGGAGCAGCCGGGGAGGCCCGGAGGTTTGGTGGGGGCGCAGGACTGGTACGAGGGGAGGGCTGCAGGAGGCTTCGGACACGGCTGATAGGACACCTGAGGAGAACAGGACAGGTGTTCATGTTGGCAGCACTTTTTAAGTTAGTTTAGTTATAGTCTTTTGCCTAAAATATTAATGCTTTATCATAAAACTGTGGATTTCTGACTAATCACTGAACTTTATACTCTGAAGTCAGTTGGACCTCTTTAAATACACGTCAGTTTAGACACTGGTATGTGTTCCTCTACAAAGCCATTCTTGGTAAAACAGACAAAAACGGTGGGCATGTGCACTTCCGGCAAAAGCTGTAAACAGAGATTGTGATAAAGTGATCATAAAGTGCCGTAATGTGTCCTCGATAATTGTTTGTTCAACTCGGTGGTGATTGAGAAGAAGGAGATTTTGCTGCAACAGGGATAGTAGGGTCACAAGCTTCATCAGCACATATGCTTCACGTACGTCGCTATTGTTGTTGTCGTTGCTGCGTGTGGGGCATGCGTGTCAATGAAGATATGAAACTATGACATAAGCGTATCTGAAAAGTTGTGGAGAGCCAGTAATAATGTAGGTGCGTATATGGCATTTTAAAATCTTTCTACTCTGGAACCTGGTCCCTGAAATGATTGTTTACAGACCCCCAAAACGCCGTCTTCGTATGGATGATACGCAGATTCGGCAAAAAACTTGTGCGTTTGGATCTCGGTTTGTCTTCGTGAGGATGGGGCCTAAGAGAGATCTGCTGATCTCAGTAGGACTAATTTATTTAACCTGTGGTTAAACACAGGTTAAATAAATACAATGTCTTTTAGTTTTAGTCATTATTTAGTCATCTAAATTGTTTTAATTCCAGTAGAGTTTCGGTTGATGAAATTTCACATTTTAGTCGATAAAATCTACTGCAGATTTAGTTAACTAAATTATAAAGTGTAAAGTGTACAGCATTTTTTATGTTTTCTTGATTTTCTGAAGTCATGTTTTACACTTGGATAAAATGAAACATCTTATAACCCTTTATTGAACGCTTGTTACGTTTGAAAGTATAGAAACAAATTGAACTTTCGTGTGCAATGCAGTCGCCTTTATTTAGGCTACCTGGCAGAGCATCTCAGTTACAATACCAGAACTGACGACAAACATTGAACCTGCTCTACCTGAATGTATCAATTCATAAAGAGAGCAGCTCTGATTGGATCACTCCCCAGCTAATCCCGCCGCTGTGATTGGATATATTTCTAACTTGTCCCTACTTTCTTCATGACTAAATTAGGTCTGATTGGATTAAGTCTCTGCCAAACATTTTTGTCTGATTTTAATTTGTTGACTAAAATGTCAGTTAATTTTGTTTGTTTTTGTCCATGTGAACTTGTTTTTTTATTAGTTAGTGTCTAGTTTTCGTCAGAGGAAAAAAGGTTGCTGATTAAAACTGAAAAAAAAATTAGTCAACAAAATTAACACTGGACAACAGGACAGGTGTTAATGAGACAGGTACAGACATTTTCAAACACCACCCAGATTAACGAGCAGAAATCGGACAGAGCTCGATCTGACCATGAAAATCGATGCTAAACCCTCACCCAGGAGAGTGAGGGTTAAAGTCCTGCCAAGGTGTGGTAGTTACAGAGATGTTACCACTTCTGGAGATTAAACCCTGCTCAGTTAAAGACAGTCTGAAGAGCCAATCATGCCAAATAAGATGAAGCCCACCAAGGCAAAAACCGGTACAACCCAGACCAGGGGTCTAGTTAGCCAGTCCCTCACTGGTCCGAGCTGGGACTGTTTCCTTAAAGTCCTCACACTAATGTGTAATTGGTCAGATCCTGATTTTTGACTCACCTTGGTTGTTGTGGTGATGATGGTCTGCAGTGCTGCAGGTGAGCCTGGGGCGTTGGCAGGGTAACGGCAGGGGTACTCAGTGCTGTAGTAGTGGTGGTTATCTCCGTAGGGGGCAGAGCTCTTCAGGAGCTCCTTCCAGCCTGCAGGGGTCTTGGACTGAGGGTCAAAGGTGGATGAGGAGGACAGAGGAGCTGAGGACGAGGATGAGGGGGGGCCAAGGACCGGGGTTACCCTGCACAAAGACCACAGTCCAGGTTAGACATGAAAAGATCTCAGTTGCTTCAAAACAGATGGACTGGGACAGGTCCAGACCCTTTAAAGTTGGTTGTCTTTGTGGTTTAACCCGTCAGGATCTGGTCTGGTCCAGCCTGCTTTTTGAACATCTTGTTCTTTCCTACCAAACCCTCATTACGTCCCCGATCAGTGCAGACTGTACACACAGGCTCTCTGTCTCTGTTCCTGCTGTGATGAACGTCGTACCCATTTCAGACTGGCCAAAACACCTGTTTAAACTCAGTAACAATCAGCTCCTGTCAGCAGTTTGAAAGGGTTTAATCGGCATTTTGACCAGGGTCGACTGATCCTGCAAGAGACACGGGTTTTGGGGCGCTGGTTTGGCGGAGTGGTTAGCAACCAGGCACCCCATGTACTTGCTTCTGCCGGTCCAGGTACGAATCCCACCTGTGACCAGTTTGCAGAGTGTCTTCCCCTACTCTCTCTCCCCCTTTCACAAGCCTATCCACTGTCTCTCTCCTATCAATAAAAGGCACAAAATGCCCAAAAAATACATTTAAAAAAAAAAAAAAAAGAGAGAGACACAGGTTTTTATCAGCACGCCTCTGATTGGCTTCAGTGGGAACTTCACACCTGAGTCGACCTGCTAATTTACAGATGACGTCGGCGTAACGTGCCCATGGCATAATATGGAGCGTACCTAATGTGGCTCTTCGTATCATCAGTACTGAGTTTGTACAAGAGGGACAACAGTACAAAGTAAAGAAAACCGTGTCCATGTCTGCTGGCCGTGGGAAAGAAGTCACTTGCTGATTGTTAACCCGTGTTGAGAAAACCCGTGTTGGCCCTCTAATTTTAGTGTGAAAGCGGTATAACAGTAAGACCTGAGATAAACTCACTGTTAAACCTTGTGCTTGTGCACTCGTCCACCTGTGCTCTGGACAAATCTGCAAATATATTTGACTTTACACAATGTGAAACTGGAGAGATAATTAACAGAAACTGATGGTATAAAATACCATCAATATTCAGTAGAAGGTGTTAAGGCTCAATGTCAGCTGGTTATCATGTCAGCTGGTGACTGTGTTCCTTAACCCTTTAATGCATGAATTATTAGACCACAAAGGAATTATTTTACTAAAATGTTTTTTGTCAGTGTTATATTTTGAGGGAGTCACAGTACAGTACATAGTTAATGGCATAATACTGAGAATACACCCTTTAGTGCAGGGGTGGGCAAGTGGCAGCCCGGGGGCCAAGTGCGGCCCTCTTCGTCTCTAAATGTGGCCCTCCATTCATTCCCAAAAACCAGCAGCTGTAAATATGAAGAAAACTCAGATATCCAATAGAAATAATTCTATATAATCTAAAGTTATTTACAACCCTTCTTTGCTATTATAGTATCTCTAAAGCTATTTCATGAAGCTGTTAACATTATATCAAGAGTTACGCAACACTATATTTATAAATGGCAGCAGCAAAATATTTGAGCTCTAAAAGTTTGAAAAACACTTCTTTTTATTGATTTGAAAATAGCTTCATTGGCTTTAATTCCATGTATATGAACTATATTTATGTTGTTATAAATTAATATTGGTATGCTAATTTTACGACAAATTTATATTCTCATATGTTGTTTATCCATCATTCTTTTTTATCATAGAGAGTTTCTGAAAATTTGTAACAATGTGGCCGTCAGGCTGGGAAAAATGGTTTTATGTGGCCCTCTTGGTAACTAAAGTTGCCCACCCCCGCTTTAGTGAAGTTTTTGGACACAGAAAAAATACACAAGAGAAGTATTTTTAAAATCTGCATAACCTGTTCCTAATATATACTTAAATAAGATGATATATATATATTTCTATCCTCTCTGGTTATTTGAGAATGTAAGGATTAACACTTATTCCTGAAGGGCCTGGCGCATTTCCCCTTTAGTTGGCCATTTTGGATTTAAGATGCAATATCTTAATATGACAAAAAAATGTTAAGGTGATGTTTAAATACTGAAGACAAAAGGTTTGGTAGTGTACCACCTGGTAGTCGGACATGGTACTGAAAGCTAAACAGTATAAAATTTATTCCAAATATCTGTCTCCTGTGGTGGACTCCTGTGGATCAGCTGGTATAAACTGAGTGAGTCCTCATGAGTCTTTGTTCTGGTTGAGAAACAGACCCATGGCTCTGGTCCCTCTGAGTTATAATGAGTTATAAAACTGCCATGTTTCTGACTGCTGTGAATGTCAAAGATCATGGGGCTAAACCTAAAACCTGATTGAGTAAAGGTCTATCAGGATCTGGTCTGATCTGGTTTAATCTGTTTTGGTTGACATTTGAGAACGGGGTATGGCTGACCTTGGATCACAGAAGTCAGAGGGCATTGGATACGATGGCGAGGGGAGGTATCCCTGGAACTCGTAGCTTGGCCGGCCCATATAAAGCCTGGGATTGGCCGGTTTCTGGAGTGTGGGCGGGGCCTCTCCCAGTGCGTTGCTGGGGTTGTAGTAGGACTCTGAACTCGGGAATGATGGGTAATGCTGCGGGAAGTTTGGCTCGATGAAGGAGATCCTCTCTGATGGATCAACGCAGGAGAGGAGGGCGGGGCCAAGAGCCTGAACGACAGGAAGTAAACAAACAGTAAACACCAGACAAATAAACAAACAGCTGTTTGATGATGGTGGATGTCACTGACCTGGGATTCAATGAGGCGGCGTTTGGGCGTGAACGGTGGCGAGTTGACACGCCTCTTCACTGAACTTCTCCTGGCTTCAGTTTCAGACTTGGACTCTGGTCGTGGGTGGTCGTGGACTCCTTTAGCCTGAGGGTCAGATCAGGGAGACTCATTCAGATCTCTAGAATCTGGATTTAACTGGTTTGTTTACACGGAAAGACCTTTTTGGATCTGTTTGATTTACATTATATGATTTACACGATGTGATGGTCAAAGATTGGACGATGGGGAACATGGAACAAACCAAAGCAATAACATATTAACTGATGATAGAAAATGTCTTGTTATGTTACACTTGTCACTGAAATAACATTATTTTTTTATTTCTTTAACAATTTTACAATTACAGAAAAATAAACAGCAATAAAGGAAAGACCAGAAAAGCTGGATTAAACTGAGTAAAAGGGATACAACTTTTTTTTCTTTACGTTTCGTTGTTTGAACAACTTTCTCAACTGCAAATCAAAATCAGTTCTCATTGTTTACTTAAAAAAGTCATTCAAAAGACTGGACTCATTTGCGTACGCCACATCTCTATCTCAAACCACTGCGGACATGCTTGTAAGTAGACTAACGAAACAAAGCCACTGTTTTTTTAAATGTAGTTTTTGGGCATTTTTTTTTACCTTTATTGACAGGAGAGAGACAGTTGATAGGCTTGTGAAAGGGGTGAGAGAGTAGGGGAAGACACTCTGCTAACTAGTCACATTCTGGATTTGAACCCGGACCAGCAGAAGTATGTATATGGGACCTGCATGGTTGCTAACCACTCCGCCAAACCAGCACCCCAACAATGCCACTGTTTACGAGTAGAAGAAACAAATATAATGATAGTAGAAGAATTTTAAAAAGGAGTCACAACAAGCACACAGGGCCTTTATCTAATGACTGTGGATAGCATCGTGCTAACACTACCCATTGACTTTCAGTATTTGAGCTAAGCAAACTCTGCCTGTCTCTTCCTTGTTACTGCACACACAGTCAAAAGAACTGTGTCTATCTGCTTGTCATGGACTCGGGAGGGAGGCAGGACATGAAAAGAAAAAAAAGTTGGTGTATCTCTTTGAGGAGACATGAATGAAAACATTTGTCCAGTGTTTGACTTTTGTCTCTTATGTTGAAGGAGTTTAAAGACGTCCAGAGACGAGTCCGTGCAGCAGGTCTACGCTTCACCAGGATCCATTGCAGGACTACGTTTGGGCATGTCTTCCTTGGAGAACATTTACCAAAAACACACGTCATCATGTGACACCCTTTACCTGGAAGAAGATGGCCTTCCCGTCCACCCTCCAGAAGTTTGTCACGGGGTAACCGCTGTGACCCCGACAGGGCAGCAGCTCCAGAGGGGCGTTACAGCTGGGACACAGCTTCTCTGTAGAAACACACGGTCTGTCAGGTAAATAAAACACACCTGAGGCGGTTCATTGAGGGGTACACTCGTCTTACTCTGCTGTTTCTGACGGGCCTTGTCACAGATTGCGGGGCGTAGCCTCAGTCTGGAGCCGTCCGGGAGCGTGCAGCCTCGAGAGCAGACCACCACCCCCAAACAGGACTTCTTCAGGATCTGACAGTTGTGATTGTTCGTGTTCCTCATCGCCCAGCCCGACAGGTGCCGCTGAGCGTTCTTATCGTCACCTAAAATAAAGTAAAGTACTTGGTTAAAGACATCCTTCCATCAAGTGTAGGTAAAAAAGAAAACTTCTGAATCTAAATTTATTTTGAGACAATAATAACCCAATGAATCATCAGCACTGAAAGTGTTTTATCCGTAAGGGTAGTGTTGTCTTTCTCAAGACCGGTCTTGGTCTCGAGACCGGTCTCGGACTGGCTGGAATCAGGATTTTCCATCAAGATAGATCAAGACCAGCACTGACCTTCTGATCTTCAACTTCATTAATGTGAATAAGGAGAACACTTGGTAAAAGAACAAAAAAGCTTCAGTTCATGTGTTATTTCCCCCTGTGATGACTACAACCTTCCCGGTGTTGTGATTGAGAGACACCCCCCTTAGCTGTTCAACCTTGTCATGGTTTTTAAAATTGATTTTAAAGGTCTTGGTCTTGTCTCAGCCTCGGCTTGTCTCGGTCTTGGTCTCAACTTGGTCTCGACTTCCAAAAGTCTTGGTCTTGTCTTGGTATTGGTGCATTCAGGTCTCAGGCAAGTCTTGGTCTCGGATAGAGTGGTCTTGAGCACAACACTATGTAAGGGACCCCACACATGAAGACAACAAAATCAACACAGCACACCTCAAACATAACGATTTTTTTCCACCCCTAACCTAGAATCTAAACATAGCAACAACGACAAAACACACGTGATTAAACAATGGTGGGAACACCAACAACATGCTGAAACACTGAGTCATGCCTTTCGTATCATTGAACCTGAACCTGTGGACCTGGTTTTGGCACACAGAAAATCAAAAAGAATCTATAAAGGAGTTGATAAAGAAGCGATCGGTAAGCAGAATAGGTAATTACAATGGAACAATAGGGCCACGTAAAAAAAGTAAAGATGTGTGAATAAAACCAAAAAGTTACGAGAATAAAGTCCAAAAGTTACAAGAATAAAGACATAAAGTTGCTATAATAATTTCAAAAAGTTATAAGAATAAAGTTTATAAGTTACGAGAGAAAGTCATAAATTTATTAGAACAAACTATTTTAGTCTGTGGAGGCTGTCTTTAGGATTGTAGAGCATTTATTGAAGTAATAATTAAGTTTAGGTTTCACAAATAAGAAAATATTTCTTATTTTGTCACATCAGCATCACGTTATCATAAGTATTAGGATCCTGAAGAGATACTGCCAGAAAGTGGGGCTTTTCTGAAGGAAGAACCACACCGACTTTTAAGGAACTTGTCTTCTTTTTGGAAGAGGAAATATATACTCTTCTGGTACAAACTGTCAGATAAAGTTTGTTTTCTAGCTTAACTGAAATAGATTTATGATTTTATTTTCATAACTAACTGACATTATTCTTGTAACTTTATGACTTTGTTCACATAACTTTATGACTTTAGTCTCGTAACTTTCTGACTTTATTGTTGTGACTTTCTGACTTTATTTTCATAACTTTATGTGATTATTCTCATAAGTTTATGACTTTATTCTCGGGACTTTATGACTTTTTTCATTACTTTATGAGATTATTCTTGTAACTTTATGACTTTATTTTCATAACTTTTTGAGATTATTCTCGTAACTTCATGAATTTATTCGCCTATCTTTGTGCTAGTATTCTTGTAAGTTCATGACCTTATTCTTGGGACATTATGACTTTATTTTTGTATATTTATGCAATTATTCTCTTAACTTTATGCCTTAAGTCTTATAACTTTAAGACTTTATTCTCCTAACTTTAAGACTTTATTCTCATAACTTTATGACTTAAGTCTCGTAACTTCATGACTTTATTCTCCTATATTTATGCAATTATTCTCGAAAGTTTATGAGTATATTCTCTGGACTTTATGACTTTATTTTCGTAACTTTATGAGTTTATTCCTCTAACTTTATGCCTTAAGTCCTATAACTTTATGACATTATTCATATAGCTTTATGACTTTATTCTTGTAACTTTGACTTTATTTTCATATCTTTAAGACTTTTTTCTAGTAACTTTTGAGATTATTCTCATAACTTTATGACTTTATTCTCCTTACTTTATGCCTTAAGTCTCCTAACTTTATGACATTGGTCTTTGAACTTTTTGACTTTATTTTCATATCTTTATAAGATTTTACTCTTAACTTTGATTTTATTCTCGTAACTTTATGGCTTAAGTCTCCTAACTTTATGACTTTGTTCTTTGAACTTTATGGCTTTAGTCTCCTAACTGTATGACTTAAGTCTCACAGCTTTGACTTTTTTCTTGTAACTTTATGACTTTATTTTAGTAACTTTATGCAATTATTCTCTTAACTTCATGACTTTATTCTCAAATGGAGCCAGTTTGACAGTATTTAGTCTGGTGTGTCTGATGGACGATGGACTAAAGTTTGAGGTTTAAATAGTTTAGCTGAAAGGATCTGGTCTGGACCTGGTCTCTGTATGCCCCTGTGCTGGAGGCGTTTATCTTTAGGGGGTTGACCTCGTGCTTGTTGGTGTGTCTGGTCTGGTCTGATGACCACAGTGTCTCTCTGATCTTTGAGGGACTTTCTCTAAAGTCCTCCCAGACTTCAGGGCTCAGTGATCTGGTTCTGGATGTCACATGTTCCAGCTTATGTCCATGGGGCCTCATATTCATCTCTTAATGGTGAACAGTTATCAGTGAGAGATTAAATATCATTTTGTTACTCACCGCCGTAAATGAAGCGAACGTAACCGTCTGTCCACTCCTGGAACGGGTCACACTGCTTCAGATCCTACGACAGACAGACAGACAGACAGAGAGACAGACAGACAGACAGACAGACAGAGAGACAGACGGACAGAAGGACAGACAGAGAAACAGACAGACAGACAGACAGACAGAGAGGCAGACAGACAGACAGACAGACAGACAGACAGACAGACAGACAGACAGGGAGATGGTTATTAATTTATTTTATTTTCTGAGTTTTGTCTCTGCATGATCTCTCAATAAACTGTTAAATTGTAGTTTAGTTTGAAAATTAAATTAATAAATCATTTTATCTGTTTCCTACAGAAGAGTATTAGGACTGTTTAAGATGAGGAACAAATAATTTTTGGCCGGTTGAGATTAAAGCCGAAATCACAAGAATAAAGTCAAAATTTTGAGATAAAAGTTGAAATGACAAAATTAAAGTTGAAATGTCGACAACGAAGTTGCGATAAAATGACGTGGTAAAAGTCGAAATCATGAGATTAATGTGAAAATGTTGAGAAAAAAAGTCGAGAATAATGCATACAGTGTATTTCAGCTTTATTCTCGACATTTTGTCTTTTTTCTTGGTCCTTTGACTTTTTTCTCAACATTTGGACTTTCTTATCGACATTTGGACTTTAATCACAAAATTGTATTTCTACTTTATTCATTCATTTATTCTTCATTTCAGCTTTAATCCGGAAATTTCTTTTTTAATCTATCTTATCATCTGAGTTTTGTCTCTGCATGATCGCTCAATAAACTGTTAAATTGTAGTTTACTTTGAACATTAAATTCATAAATCATTTCATTTGTTTAGATGAGGAACAAAGATTTTTGGCAGGTTGAGATTAAAGCCGAAATGACGAGAATAAAGTCAAAATTTTGAGATAAAAGTTGAAATGACAAAATAAAGGTTGAAATGTCGACAAGGAAGTGGAGATAAAATTTCGTGATAAAAGTCAAAATCATGAGATTAATGTGAAAATGTTGAGGAAAAAAAGTTCAGAATAATGTTGACATACGATGTTTTTCAGCTTTATTCTCGACATTTTGTCTTTTTTTCTCAACAGTTGGACTTTCTTATCGACATTTAGACTTTTATCACAAAATTGTATTTCGACTTTATTCTCGTCATTTCAACTTTAATCTCAACTTGCCCAATTTTTTTTTCTCCATCTAACATGGCCCTTATACTCTTCTGTAATTTCTAGACTTTAATTCTGCTCATAACTCCTTTTTGTTTGTTTGTTTGTTTGTTTCAGTCTGGTGTAAACAAATGTGTCAGCCGTAGCATGTCAGTAATAACTCAGAGATATTGATCAGCTGACTGATCAGCTGTTTGACCTGCTCTGTGTTTCACTGAAAACACAAAATAAAAACCAGTTTATGATGTTTGAGCCAAAACAGAGAGACCGCAGAGTCAGCACACACGTGCATTGCAAACATGCACACTTACGCACAAGTTTCCCTTTACCTGAACACTTTCCCATCACCTCCCTGCTGCCTGGTTTTATTCACACATGTCCGTAATACAATAAATAATAATGATAATAATATTAATGATAATAATAATTACCACATTTTTTAAAAGATGTGATGTTTGTGCCAATTTGATGAGTTTTTGAGCATTTTTAAGGGTCAAATTAAGGTTTAAAATGCTGTAAAGCAAAAAATAATCAAAAAAAAGAGAAAGAAAGAAATGGGAAAATAGGTTCCTTGCCTTTCATGCGAGTCATAATAAAAATAAATTATGATCTTAACCACTTAAAGCTACCTTTTAATGCCATGGTTTGGATCTGCTTTATTGTGATTTTTCCTCTTGTCTTTATTTCATCTGTGAGCTCCAGAGAGAAAAAATCTAAAAAACAAAAGTCCCCTGGTCAGAGTCACAGATACAAGGATGTCGGCCACTGATGGATATTTAATTTATTTAACTAAATGATCCTCAGATGTGTCAGTAAAACTCCATTTAAGTCCCTAAAAGGAAACATCATTGTTAATCTAATAGACAGCTCCTGTTAATAATTGTATTACAGCCTATAAATCCATACTCACTTACTGTAATATTATATGGAGCAACACTTATTCGGCATATCTATATAAAATTTCCTGCTGCAGAAATGTTTGTCTGATTTGATTATTCCAGATTCCATCTCCATTTTGTTGAAGTGGAACATATTTATTTCTGATATTAACATTCCTCAATGTGTACTTTTATTTTTAGATTCAAATACAAGACTACAGAATTACAAAAAAGCTTTAAAATGTTCTTTATTCCAAACTCTCATGTTAATCTTTATTTTAGAAGACAGATGAATCACCTGCACATTCCACTGTACCATATATCTGGAGGTTGGTGCTCAAAATTAAAAAAACAGGGCGTTGAATAATGGAGCAAGTATTTTTATTTCCTGACAGCTTCTGTCCTCGTCCAGATATAGATTGAGACTAAAGATTGTTTTGAAGTCAAAGATTTTTGTTAATGATGATCTGCGTGATGATCAAATTTCAGTTGTGCTTAACAAAATTCGATTCATGTTCTATTTTGTTTTGCAATTTTCTGTTTCATCTTATTTTGATGAGACGTATTTTATCATTTGATTTTTGTTTGTTTTTCTTTTATTACTAGGATTCAATATTTTTCGTTCATTTTAATGTTCATTTAATCTGTTTTTATTCTAAGGTCAGGTTTGTAAATAAGCCTGCATTGGGTTTCTACCTCATTGGAAATGTGACTTAATCTTATTCCCTGTTTTTATTTGGCTTCTCGCAAAAAAAAGAGATAAAACCCATTTAACAGATGCTAAATAAATACAAACCCAAAACCAGTGAAGTTGGCACGCTGTGTAAATCGTAAATAAAAACAGAATACAATGATTTGCAAATCCCTTTCAGCCTGTATTAAATTGAATACACTGCAAAGACAAGATACTTGATGTTCCAACTGGTAAACTTTGTTATTTTTTGCAAATATTAGCTCATTTAGAATTTGATGCCTGCAGCATGTTTCAAAAAAGCTGGCACAAGTGGCAAAAAAGACTGAGAAAGTTGAGGAATGCTCATCAAACACTTATTTGGAACATCCCACAGGTGAACAGGCTTCGCTGGGCCCAAGCTCATCTAAGATGGACTGATGCAAAGTGGAAAAGTGTTCTGTGGTCTGACCAGTCCACATTTCAAATTGTTTTTGGAAACTGTGGTCGTCGTGTCCTCCGGACCAAAGAGGAAAAGAACCAGCTGGACTGTTATAGGCACAAAGTTCAAAAGCCAGCATCTGTGATGGTATGGGGGTGTATTAGTGCCCAAGGCATGGGTAACTTACACATCTGTGAAGACACCATTAATGCTGAAAGGTACATACAGGTTTTGGAGCAACATATGTTGCCATCCAAGCAACGTCTTTTTCATGGACGCCCCTGCTTATTTCAGCAAGACAATGCCAAGCCACATTCTGCACGTGTTACAACAGCGTGGCTTCGTAGTAAAAGAGTACGGGTACTAGACTGGCCTGCCTGTAGTCCAGACCTGTCCCCCTTTGAAAATGTGTGCCGCATTATGAAGCGTAAAACAACAGAGACCCCGGACTGTTGAACAACTTAAGCTGTACATCAATCAAGAATGGGAAAGAATTCCACCTGAAAAGCTTCAAAAATTGGTCTCCTCAGTTCCCAAACGTTTACTGAGTGTTGTTAAAAGGAAAGGTGATGTAACACAGTGGTAAAAATGCCCCTGTGCCAACTTTTTTCTAAGTTAATTCTAAGTTGATGATTATTTGCAAAAGAAAATAAAGTTTCTCAGTTCAAACATTTGCAGTGTATTTAATTGAATATAAGTTGAAAAGGATTTGCAAATCATTGTATTCTGTTTTTATTTACGATTTACACAACGTGCCAACTTCACTGGTTTTGGGTTTGTACATAATATTTGTCTGTTCACATTGGTAAAGTGATAGATTGGACTAAAACACTTCGGAGCAGTTTCTTCATCTTCCTGTCATGATCTCGGAGATTTTGAAGCTGACTTTTGGGCCTCATTGATCAGAGACCACGGCCACATGTGGGCCCCAGGCTGCCAGTTTCACCACCATTGGTTTGAACAGCCACGACCTTCATGTTACCCAGTTAGCAAAGAACTGATCAGAGTCCTCGTTTCCCTAAAAATGAGGAGTATTATGGACGGCTGCTTCTTCATTTAATGTTCTTAAGTAATAATGAAAAATTACTTAAATGTCTTTTTTATTTGAGCTTCAGTAAAATCAAATCAAACAATAAAATCAAAGCATTATAGACACACTAACTAAACTAACTGATCTGAACATATTTATTCTCGTTTGGCATCAAATATTTGAAATAAATAATTAAACTGATATTTCAGTATTCATATGTTTTAACATAAATTTCATTGATATAAACATTTCTCTATGATGAATTTTGGATTTTTTAAAGTGTTTAATCTTTTTTTTTTAAGTGGGGGGGTTGACAAGAATATGTCTTTCTGGTTAAAAAACAACAAAAAAAACACACACCACTTACACACACACAGACACACATCATACACACAAAAACAGCTCACTCCTTTGTATTTTGTATTTTTGCACTTCACTTCTTTTCTGTTATGTAACTTGTCCTGTTATATGTTTTAGTTTCTGTCTGTGTTGGTTGTTTGTTTTTGGAATAATAATAATAATTATTATTTTTAAAAAGTGTTTAATCTGTATGTGTTTCTAAATATAAAACATTAAACACGAAGATGGACTCCCGCACACTGTCTAACTTGCAAGAAAATCATTTATTTGCAACGTTTCCAGACTGAAACGTTGCAAATATATGCAAATACATGCAGGAGTTAACTGCTAAGTGTACCAAGTATACATAAATAATAAAGAATTAGGTTATAAAACAAGACATGTACATACAATAGCAGTTTTAACACGTAAGGGCGAAATGCAAGGGAAAATAACAACAAAACATTAGATAGATTTAAAAAAAGACCATACTATAGTCAACTTAGGAACCAGTTAGTAAAGATAATGCAATTGAAGTGAGTGCAACAAGAAGAAAAGGAAAGTAATAAATAAATGAATGAATAGTACACCAAATATTTTGGAAGTGGTACCAACATTTAGGGGAAGAAATAGGTATACAGATGGGATGTTGAGATGGGCTGGAGTTAGTGTACGACAGGTCCCACTAACGAGGAGCCAACTAGATGCTGTCAGGTAAGACATCCAGTCCACATGTATGTTAGAATTGGGTCCCATAATAAATGAAATTTGCTCTTATTTCCTCTCAGTGAATATTTTATCTTCTCTAGTTGAATAAACTTCATCAAGTCACTCAACCATATGGATAATTTGGGCGGATTCTCTGTTTGCGTTCTAGTTATTTCTGTATTTATTATGTTTGATTTATTAGCAAAACATCCAATTGAATTATAAAAAAGTCCATTACAAGTTCTGTGATTGTAGCGTTTGTTGTTTTTAAATGTCCCTGACACTTCATCGGCTCCTTGTTGGATACCCCGCTGAAGTTCTCATGATGCTGGTTCCTCTTAAATCCTCTCAGATTTTTCTCTTCGTTCTCGATCACGGCTGGAGAGAACAAATCATCAGCTGAATCGAGCTCACAGGAGAAGACAACAGCACCGACCTGCTGACTGTGACTTCAGTCCTCATGACCCACTGACCACAGCTCTGTGACCCACTTTGGGTCTCGACTCTCTTGTTTAGAACCACAGAGCACTGACGTGGACCTGGTCCCACACTGACCCGGGACATGTCTCACGGGTCAGATCGACTTATGGCTCTGGTATCAGAGCTCCAGGACGCCTGTTGCTTCAAACATATAACCCTTTCATGCATGGTGTCCACTCCAGTAGACAGATATTTAGGTAACACTTTACTTTAGAGGTCCGCAAACTTCCTCACACTTAGGTAATAATTAGACAAAGTTTTTTCTTATTTCTTTGAAATTACCCACAAAATTTTATGAGAATTTGGTGAAAATTAGCACATAACTTCTTTAAAATAATGTCTTTATTGTCGCAGGTCAGAATTGGTAGGTAACTGTTTTGGTAGGTAAGAATGTGATGATTAGCAAATAATTGATTTGAAATAACACCACAACCCACCACAAAATGTTTTTAGAAGTATCCCAACATTTCTGCTATTTCCAGAGAAGCAGGTGATAAATAACTGCTTAGTTCTTGAGTACAGAAGGTAGGTTCATTGTTTCCTGTGATGATAATTACATTTCAAATGTTAAGTGAATAATTCAATTTCCCAATAAGCAGTTGATAGTTAGCTATTTGTTATTTTTTTCACCAAGTTCTTTAGTACCGTGGTTGTTGATATGCATAATTGAGATCACATGCAAAATAGAGATGAATGATATACCTTTAATGTTTTACATGATACTAGGGGTGTCCCGATACAACTATTTCACCTCCGATACGATACCGATATTGCAGCCTTGAGTATTGGCCGATACCGATATCAATCCGATCCGATATCAGCAGGAATCATACAGACTTTTATCACCTATTTTGTAATATGGACTGTAAGAAAAGGCTTGATCAGGTGAGATTACTCAAACAGAGAACAGTAGTCAGCAATAGTAGGTATGAGAAAAACTGACCCATTTGTTATTAACCAATAGGTTAAATACATTTTAACCTTAAACTTAAGAATATACTACAATTAAAACAACATGAATAAAAAATATTACAAGACCCTGAAAAGTGACCTCAATAAATCAAACAAAAACATATTTCATCAATTGCAAAATAACCACTGTGTTGAACTTAAACATAAGCATATTCTACAACTGAATAAAATAAAAAATAAATATATTAGAATGGACTGCTTGTATCGGAGTGCTGATATCGGAGATTTAGGATGCAGGCCGATATAATCCGATATTTGGTTTTTTTTTACCGATATCCGATATCAATATCGGATTGGGACATCCCTACATGATACAATCATTTATTTTCTAATCATCACCTTCTTACTTTGCAATTTGGAGTAAATTTCAAAGAAACTGAAAAAAAAACCCAGTAACCAACCAATTCTGACCTGGACCAATAAAATTGGACATTGTTTTAAAGATGTTATGTGCTAATTTTCACCAAATTCTCATGAAATTCCATGGGTAATTTCAAAGAAATAAGAAAAACTTTGTCTAATTATTACCTAAGTGTGATGAAGTTCGCAGACCTTTAAAGTAAAGTGTTACCGACATTTAGAATTATTTTATACCCTTTAGGCTGCTTTATCATGTTCAACTACCAAATAAATTCCCAAACCCTCATTTTAGGTTTCATAAATAAATTATCTTAACACATTTTTACCATCATGAATTCAAAACAGTTAACAAAGGGCAGATTGGATACCATGCCTTTATTCAGATTTCACATAGTTTTGTATTTTTTATTTTAAATGTTGGTGTAAATCACAAGTAAATAGTCTGATTAAACAGCAATAATACATTTACAGTACAGGCCTAAAGTTTGGACACACCTCCTCTTGCAATGCGTTTTCTTTATTTTCATCACTGTAATGATGGCCACTTGTTTCTCTTAACTTACAGTCCTGCTCAGTATCATCGGCACCCCTTCATTATTTTCATTACTTTAACAATATCTTCAGAAATAAATTGAAATGTTCCAAATTTATGTCATCAGGATCTTTTAACTGAAGGTCCAATATACTTGCACAAAAAAAACAATCATTTTTACAAATTACATATTGTAATTTTAAAAAGGGAACTGAAAAAAAGCATGTGCAGTAATAATGGCACCCCTCTTCAGTATTTTGTTGCACACCCTTTGGCACTGATGACAGCCTCCAGATGTTTCTTGTGGCCATCTATAAGCTTCCTGCACTTCTCAGCTGGTATTTTCTCCCACTCTTTCTATGCAAATTGTTCAAGCTCTTGAACATTTGCAGGTTTCTTTTCCCCAATGGTACCAAAGATTTTCAATCAGATTGAGATCAGGACTCACTGCTGGCCATTTTAAAACAGTCCATTTTTTCCTTTTCAACCATTCCTGTGTGCTTTTGGATGTGTGCTTTGGGTCTTTGTCTTGCTGGAGGGCCCACAATCTTTGACTCAAACCAAGTGTTCTTACACTGGGTAGGACATTTCGCTCTAAAATTTCTTGATAATTCTCTGATTTCATGATTCCTGTGATACGGTCAAGGCCTCCAGTACCTAATGCAGCAAAGCAGCCCCAAACCATTATGGAACCTCCACCATGTTTAATTGTTGGTAGGGTGTTCTTTTCCTTAGGCTTACATGGTTGCAATTAAAACTGCCTAATCTAAATATGACTGCAAGGTCATAATGAAGTATAATTTACAAACCTCAATATGTGAACATTACTTCTGCCAAGTTTGAGTCTGATAAAGTGATGCAGAGCAAAGTTAGAGAGGTTTGTAAGAACCGTTTGTACTGTTACATTGTGCACTCAAACTTCATGGGTGCCAATAATGATGAGTAGGACTGTAGCTGATTGGTTCTTGCCATAATATCAATATTAAAAGTGTCTAATCGGGCTGTCGGCTGTACATCAGCCTGACTTCTGAACAACACAAACGATGGTCCAACCCCATTAATAAGGCAAGAAATTCCATTAATTAACCCTGGAAAGGCACATCTGAGAAGTGAAAACCATTTCAGGTGACTACCTCTTGAAGCTCATAAAGAGAATGACAAAAGTCTGCAAAGCAGTAATCAGAGCAAAGGGTGGATACTTTAAAGAAACTAGAATATAGGACATGTTTTCATTTATATCACATTTTTTAAAGTACATAATTCCACGTGTTCATTCTTTAGATATCTTCAGTGAGAATCTACAATGTAAATAGTGATGAAAATAAAGAAAACACATCGAATGAGAAGGTGTTTCCAAACTTTTGGCCTGTGCTGTACTTTAGATTTTGCGTTTTCTTTTATTTGTACCTGATAAATGTTTGTCAAAGACGTGTGTTTGTGGATTTTTATTAGTTTCGTTAAATTACTGTTTATACTGCTGATGCATGGCCCCCACTGTAGTGGATGTATAACTCCCTTAAAATATAACATTGGGAAACTGAACATGATTTTTTACTTGCTTGAAAGTATCTCTTTGTGAATTAATAATTCATGCATGAAAGGGTTAAATTATATTAATTACATTAATTAAACTACACTGTAAAAAAAATCATAAAAAAACAATTTTCTGGCAGCTGGGGCGCCAAAAAATACCATGAAATAACAGAAAATTGCTTTCTCATAAAAATACAGTTTGTAGTTGTAATTTTAACAAGATTTTACCTTAATTTAAGGTTCTTTAATGTTTAATTACAAACATTTAACGTTAAAAAACAATTAAATTGGGGTGCTGGTTTGGTGGAGTGGTTAGCAACCAGGCACCCCATGTACTTGCTTCTGCCGGTCCAGGTTCAATCCCGCCTGTGACCAGTTTGCAGAGTGTCTTCCCCTGCTCTCTCTCCCCCTTTCACAAGCCTATCCACTGTCTCTCTCCTATCAATAAAGGCACAAAATGCCCCAAAAATACATTTAAAAAAAACAAAACAATTAAATTACCCATAAAGATGGTAAATCGACATTGTAGTACGAAGAATTATGCTTAAATTTACAGGAATGTGCTGCTATTAGTTTGTTTTAATGACATTATTTTATAGAAAAAGGCTTTTATTAGAGTTGTAAAGTTGAATTTTACAGTTTATTCCCTTAAATAACAGGAAAATATTTCTAAAATTACGATACACTTGTTAACGTATTTTAACAATAAATATTCCTATTTCTAATGGGGTTTCTTTGTAAAAGAACAGAAATATTGTGTTTTTTCACAGTTGCAGTAATTTCTTGTTATTTTAGATTTGACATGTAAAATCTGTTTGTTTTTGTGCATTAATTGGCATTTTGAAAATACAGAACAAAACTGTAATATAAACAGTAAAATACTGTTATATTACTGTTTTTTTTTTTACAACTATGATTATGATATTTTCCTTTAATGCAGAAACAGCCCCCGCCTAAGAAAGGCCAGCATGAAGAGGATGGGACAAACACCTGAGGCTTCACCAAAACCATCAGGACCCTCAGCCTGCTGCCCCACATTCATGTTTCTCTTTAAAACTCTGATTTTAATATTTACAACATTTTCATAGCAGGTTTTTTTCTTCTTCTCATTTAGGGCTCTTTCTCTCAAAGCATCTATGTGGCTCTGAAGCATGAAAAAGAAGGTAAATATAATTATTATTATTATTCATGAAGCCGAGTCTCTTATTTTCCTTTTAAAGAAATGTCCCGTCACCGCACAGATCTTCAGTCCTGGATGGAGATGTTTCATTTAGAACCATCTGATGATCTTCTCCGTGGACTCTTAAGTTTGACATCATTTCATATTTTCATTGTTTTTACTTCGATAATTAGTCTACAGTTTGAAATTCCAATTAATCAGATTATAATATCCGGTGCCAGGGTTTTAAATAATCTAAAATTAAATCACTTTAAAGGATCTCACTTCAATGTTTTAGATTTAGAAACACATAAAAATTAAACATTAAAAAATAGAGTGAAATAGGCCTATTTATATTCATGGAATCTTATGCTAAAACATATTAATACAGAAATATCCATTGAATAATTTATTTCAAATATTTGATGCCAGATGAGAATAAATATGTTCGGATCAGTTCGTTTTGTTAGCGTGTCTATAATGTTTTGATTTTATTTGATTTGCTTTACTGAAGCTGATATAAAAAGAAATTCAACTGTTTTTAAATTGACACCTTCAACATTAAGATCTTTTTAAGATCTTTTTCATTCTTCAATAATTTAAATTAATGACGTTAAATTTACATTTGGTCAGAAAAAACTGGTACATTTAAATATTTACGTCGATTCAAACCCAACATATAAATACAGATTTTGGTTCATAAGTGATTTTGATCATTTGTCCAATTATTTTTGATCTATCATTAATATTTTAATCTGGGTCTTTAGTTCATTAATGGATCTGTTAAAGTATTTTTACTTTTCATACATTTATTTATGTTTCATATGTTTTTAATTTAAACACACAGCTACTTTTTATTATATCGGCATCATTTAAATCTCTTCAAACATTTATTTACTGTATCACTACTATGCATTTATTTTTTATTGTTGTTAGTTTCATAAAATGTTATTTACTGTGACTTTTAATGTAAGTTCAGGCATCATCTCTGTTTCTGTTTTCTTCTCTGAGGAGTTCAGGTGTTAATCTGCGGCTCTTTAAATCTGTTTAAAGCATCATGTGACTGCAGGCTGCCCCAGACTAAACATCTAACAATAAAACATTATAAATAATGACTTAACTGAATAACTGAACAAATAAATACAAAACAGACCATCAAACATTAATTTACAAAATAAAGCTCTATAAATTATCTGATATTTTTTTTCTTCTTCTTTCAACTGAATTTAAATTTTCCCTTTTTTTGGTAAATTATACATTTTTCTGTCTTTTTTTTTTTTTTTACATAAAAAATAAAGATTGTAGAAAAATAAAACCTACAGTTTAGTTTTTTTTAACAAGTCCTGCTTGACAGATCATCAGACTGAAAAATGATTTATTCATCCTGATTAGAAATACTCAAGCCTGTTCATGTTCTTTATATAGAAATATGTTTGAAATAATAATGATTTGATAAAGCTCTGTCAATAAAGTTTATAACTGGTGGACAGATGGAATCTGGTTTATTTTTCATAACGCTGAAAAGCTTTTTGGCTGTGATGAAAATGATTAATAATCTAAGATGAATCGGTGAGATGAACTTACATCAAGGTTATTCAAAAACAAAGGTGTTATAAACAAATAAATGCAGATTATTTCATAGAAATAAAAACAAATCAAACATGAGTATCTTTAATGCAATGTAAGTTTTTCCTTATTTTAATTTCATTTTCTCCACAAACTCTGTTTGTTCATTAAAATTTCTGACTTATAACTTTCAACACCTCAGTATTTAAGAAAACGTCGCAACTGATTTGTATTGTCTCTGAGTTAACTGTCATAATTATGATCACAACAACAGTAGTTTTGTTATTTTACACTAATTTAAATCATTTTCACATCCAAAACAAATCATTTTTTTAATATCAACGGCCAGCTGACAGAATAATACCAGTAATAATGATGACGACGTTATTATTATTATTATTATTATTATTATTATTATTATTATTATTATTATTATTATAATTATTATAAAATCAGTCCACTCTTAGAGAGCTTGTCATTATTATTTCTGATCCATTAATGAATCTACACAAACGAGAGCGTGAACCCTTCGGACAGAGCGCACGTGGACAATTAAGACCTTCAGGTACTTCATAGAAGGTGAGAAGAAGAAATGAAGGTCCACGTGAGAGAGGTTCTCCTGAACAATCACCGATAATCACCGATAATCGATGTTTCAGGTCATTAATCTGCCTGATCATCGGTGATCTCTAATGATCTGAAATCTACTTTTAATCCTTAATAATCTCAGTTAATGTTAAATTATTGTTCTCCCTAACTTCAGTCTCTGGGGTCGTTCCCGGTTTGGGGGTCTCTGACGTACCTGCGGTAGTTTGGGGTCGTTAATGTCCCAGGTGAGCTTCATCCCCACTGAGCACACACAGTCCGCCTCCTCGCGCTCCTCAGCACGGGACATCCTGGTCATGAACCCTGGGCAGTCCTAAACCCGGTCTGTCCTGGTCCCGGGTTAACCTTGATCCTGATCCTGGTCCCGGTCCTGGTCCAGATCGTCCCGGAAGTATCAGTGTGTTTAAAGTTTCCAGAGTAGAAGTTTAAGAACTTCTTACGCTTGTTTCTCTGTCTTGAGCGCGTGCAGCTCCGCTCTTCGTCAGGTAAGGAGTGACGAACAGGTGAGAGCGCGAGCTCACACAGGAGGGAGGGGGGAGGAGGAGGGGGGGTCATCTTCAGGTCTAAGAAGATGAATGACATCTGTGACGTCATATTTTACCAGTTTATGAAGATAAAAACTTAATTTATCAAAAATAACTTTCAAACAGAAACAGAGAAGAAGTTCAAGACTGAGGACAGAGGGACTGAGGACACAGGAGCTGAGGACACAGACTGAGGACAGAGAGACTGAGGACACAAGAGCTGAGGACACAGACTGAGGAAACAGGAGCTGAGGACAGAAGGACTGAGGACATAGGAGCTGAGGATAAAGGAGCTGAGGACAGAGAGACTGAGGACAGAAGGACTGAGGACACAGACTGAGGACAGAAGGACTGAGGAAAGAGAGACTGAGGACACACGAGCTAAGGACACCGAGACTGAGGACAGAAGGACTGAGGACACAGGAGCTGAGGACACAGAAAAGGACACAGACTGAGGACACAAGAGCTGAGGACACAGACTGAGGACAAAGACTAAGGACACAGACTGAGGACACAGACTAGGGACACAGGAGCTGAGGACAGAGACTGAGGACACAGACTGAGGACACAGGAGCTGAGGACAGAGAGACTGAGGACAGAGAGACTGAGGACACAGGAGCTAAGGACACAGACTGAGGACACAGACTTTGGTAAAAGACTGAGGACACAGACTGAGGACACAGGAGCCGAGGACACAGACTAAGGACAGAGACTGAGAACACAGGAGCTGAGGACAGAGACTGAGGACAGAGACTGAGGACCTAGACTGAGGACACAGGAGCTGAAGACACAGAAAAAAAACAGACTGAGGACACAGGAGCTAAGGACATAGACAAAGGAAACATACTGAGGACACAGGAGCTAAGGACATAGACAAAGAAAACAGGAGCTAGGAACGCAGACAAAGGAAACAGGAGCTGAGAACACAGGAGCTGAGGACGCAGACCAAGGACACAGACTGAGGACACAGCAGCTGCGGACACAGGAGCTGAGGACTAAGGACACAGACTGAGGACACAAAAGCTGAGGACAGAGGAACTGAGGACACAGACAAAGGAAACAGGAGCTGAGGACACAGTCAAAGGAAACATACTGAGGACACAGGAGCTAAGGACACAGACAAAGGAAACAGGAGCTTGGGACGCAGATATAGGAAACAGGAGCTGAGGACACAGGAGCTGAGAACACAGCGACTAAGGACACAGACAAAGGTAACAGACTGAGGACACAGGAGCTGAGGACGCAGACTAAGGACAGACTGAGGACACAGGAGCCGAGGGCGCAGACTAAGGACACACACTGAGGACACAGGAGCTGAGGACGCAGACTAAGGACACAGACTGAGGACACAAGAGCTTAGGACAGAGGAGCTGAGGACACAGACAAAGGAAACAGGAGCTGAGGACACAGTCAAAGAAAACAGACTGAGGACAGAGGAACTGAGGACACACAAAGGAAACAGACTGAGGACACAGGAGCAAAGGACACAGACAAAGGAAACATACTGATGACGCAGGAGCTGGGAAGACAGACTGAGGACACAGATTTTTTGTCTGAATCAAACTGATCAGACACTTTTTATTGATCAGGTAATTTTACATTGAGGTCAGTGAATGTTTAAAAACATTTACTATTCATACTTAATTTTTCATACTTGTTATTTATTAACAACACATTTAACATGTTTTAAGAAAAAGCATTTCAAAAAAGTTATTGAAATTTAGTTTTTAAAATGTCTATTCTTTTTATTTATTTATGTCCTAAACAATCAATATTGTTATAATTATTATTTTACTAATCTAAATAATTCTACTTATATTTACTTTTATGATCACTTTTATCGTTGATCATATTTAACTGCTTGTTATCGTTTTTGTATCACCAAACTTTAGATCTTAGTCTGTTGTAAATTATGTTTTTTTAAATTCTGTATATTTTAATGTACTTTATAACCTATGCGTTTCATTTTTAATTTCTTGTATGCATTTTAGTTTATTTTACATTCTCTACTTATTATGCAGCACTTTGGCTCACTGAGGTTGTTTTTAATGGTTTTAGAGATAAAGCTGTTATTGTGGTCTGGATCCTGGTCTGCATAGTCCAGATGATCTGGTCTTCCTCACTGATCCACGACCCTCATCGATCAGGATTAATGAGGTCTGAGTGTCCTCGTTAGCTCAGTCCCAGTGAGGTCCTTGTTTCATGCTGATCCAGACTTAAGGAGGTGATTAAAGATCTTTACTAATTAAGCCTTTGTTTTTGTAGGAGGCAGGTCTTCAGCGGGTCAGACCGTTGGCCTCCACAGGTCCTGAAGATCATCAGATCCGTCTGCTGATTCAGTGTGTGTTGTGTCAACACTTCACTGTTTCTCCTCAAACAAACAAACTCATTACTCATCAATCAGAGGACTGAGCAGCTGTCCGTCCATCTGTCTGTCCGCTCTGCTTCAGGAGGGACGGAGACATTCAGGGGTCAGAAATGAGGACAGAACAGTGGAGCAGTGGTAGAGTCTGTCTGTCCAACCCACAGCAGTGTCTCCCTCTGCTGCAGCAGTGAAGGGGTTAATGACAGTGACATCTGCGTCTTTAAATATAAATATAAATATAGATTTAAATATAAATATAGTCTGAGAAGAACATATTTGATTTTTGTTTCAGTGTTTTTAACATCTGTCTGTTTAATCTGGAGATTTAAACCTTCATGATGAAGATTTTTTATTTTATTTTATTTAACCTTTATTTAACCAGGTTACTCCCACTGATCTCTTTTCCAAGGGAGACCTGCATGGCAGCAACCTTCATGATAAACATTATAATAACTCTGTTTATTAGCCAGAATAAAATTACAACATCATTGTTTTCTGATCAAACTGCTACATGTTCCTCATTTCTGACCTCAAACAAAACGAATTAAACAAAAAATTGATGTATAAAATTCCAAACTTATCTAGTGATTTATTTTTATGGTGAAATAATCACATTTATCTTGGTGATTCAACATTAAAAAAAACAAATAGGCCTAATTCATAAATTAGCTTTTTCCCTCCAGAAATAATTTAATGGTATGCTCCTTTGTTTTGTTTATACCATTGGTTTTCATTTCCCATTTATTAATTAAACATCAATAATATCTGCCTCTCATGTCTCTAAGCTCCGGTCCGAACATTTTTCTCTGTGTGCGCATGCGCAATGTGCGACTTGCGCTCTAATGAGTTGATGAGCTGCAGCTTTGCACACGATGGTGCGCGTTCCCGGCAGACTGAGAGGAGACACACGCCATGGTAAATTAACTTTGATTTTATAAGTATCGAGCCTTTTATTTAGCTTAATAATTCATTGTTTTGATTTACTGATCCCTGGACGTCACACCGTTCAGACACACGTCATCACGTCCGATTGATCAGTTAAACTCAGAGACAGTCTTTCCTGAACTTTATTGATCAAAGTAAGTTCTGCTTATGGAGTTATAAAACTCATCTGACCAATGCAGAGGATCGATCAGGTTTTAGAGTGGATCAGATCAGGTGATCAGCTGGAGACAAAACACTAATAAGACTATTTTTTATTATTTTTCTGTCTTTTACTTCATCATAACACCTGTTTGGTTTGACTCTAAGTTTTTATTTAATTAACAGTCTTTAATTTTAACTATTAGACTTATGTATTTATGTTTTGATATGTTTTCAATAACTATGTGGCTTTACTTTATATTTTAATTGTTTATTTGATGATTTGTTATTTTAATTATTTAATATCTTATTCCTCGTGCAGTTCTTTTGTAAACATCCCCAAAGAGCGCCTCATTTAATCAATAATCAAATCAAAAATGATCTCTGATTTTTCAGTCCTCTGAGTTGGTCTGCAGCGCCCCCTGCTGTTTGTTTAACACGCTGCAGACAAACTGACAGTTCAGATAATCAATAATCAATAAGATGAGAGGGTCATCATGAGAGTCTGACAGGAGACAACACTTAGCGACACAAACAAAGAAATATACCTTACCCGGCCAGTTCATTAGGTACACCTCCCTGATCCTAGATTGGGCCCTTTTCTCCTTCAGAGCTCCTTAATTTTTGGTCTCATAGATTTAACAAGGTGCTGAAGCACTCCAGAGAGATGTTGGTCCATGTCTCCATGATCATTACGCAAATGGATCCATGTATTCATGATGTCCAAGCATGGATCCATCCTGCCTTAAACACCTCATGCTGGTGGTGGTGGTGGTGTGATGGTGCGAGGGACATTTTCTCTGCACACTTTGGACCTCTTAGTGACAACTCAGTGTGATCTAAATCATACTAAGTCAGCTTTTTCTTTCTTTTTTTATAACTTTCTTTTTATTGTAATTTCAGTTTTACAAAAGGGAGAAGTTAGATCAAATAAAATAACTTTAAAATAAAATAAAAGAAAACATAAAAGGGAGGTTGTTTCAGGTCATTCAGAAGTACACAACAGTATATAGGCTATCATTCACACAGATAAGGAGTTACAGACTTTGGTGTATAAGTTCAATTTTTTCCAGTCATCAGTTCGTAGTCTTAAGGAGAAGGAGAGCTTTTCCATAGAATATATTTCGTTAACAATTGTAGTCCAGTCTTTCTTTGATGGTGGATTTGACTGCATCCATTTGCGTGTGATGGCCTTTTTGTTTGCAGCCAAAATGATTTTATAAAGATATCTGTCCTGATAGTTGAGACTAGGGCCGGGTTAAAAAAAATCAATTTTATCGATTTTAATCGACTTTCCTTTAAATGGTTCATAATCGATCCATAAAATCCAAAGATCGATCTTTTCACGTGGGTAGTTCTTTCTTCATTGGACGTCCGAGAAGCAGCCTGTGGTATCAACTCTGCTAGGGCCGCGTTTAGCGCTGCTTTCCACTGAATAAGATCTCATTAGATGTTACAGCAAGCAGTCAAAAAAACATGGCGGAAGCAAGTAGGGCACCACCAGAGAGTTTAAAAGTTGATGTTTGGACATATTTGAGATTTAACAAGCATGAAAGAAAAGACAAGTTGGACAAAAACAAGTAACTTGCAGAATATGCATTAATGCACATCATTAATATGATTAATGTAACTGCTTTGGGTTCAGTTCATAATGTAAAAACAGTTTTAAGAATGTACCAGGTCAAAAAGTCATTTACAGCATTATTTTTACTGAGATAACCCAGACTGAACAAATGTCGATTCGTGAATCAAATCGATTTGAGACCTCTTAATATCGAATTGAATTGATCCAGAAAATCTGGATCGATACCCAGCCCTAGTTGAGACCACTCTGCAATTTACAAAGGAATAATGTGGCAAAGCAAGACAGAACTTCAGTATCAAAAATTGTCCTCATTTCTTTTGCCAGTAAGAGTGGATTAGAGGGCAGGCCCAAAACACATGGAAATGATCTGCCATAGATGCACCACAATTCCTCCAGCATCCATCAAGTCCCTGAGCGGCGAAGTCAGCTTTCTCTAACTTAATAAACAAAAAAAATATCATGGGGATGATTGTACACCTTTCTCAATGGACTTTACATACAAATAGAAGCATTAATATATATTAACCATTTCTGCTTGGTGAAATGCTGCCATCTTCTACACACTACACCTTAAAGATTTGAAAGGGGGGTCCAACCTGGGGCTGGAGGTGTACCTAATGAAATGGCCTCAAATTTATCGCAGACACATCTTTAAATACGGTCAGCTGTCACCACCTAAGCCCTAATTAGGTGAGGGCTCCTTCTCTGTCCAGTTAAAGAATGACACACAGGAGCGATATAAGAGGCCAAAAGGTCAAACCAGAACTTCATGGAGCTCCGTCTCCATGATGTTCACACCTTAGATCTCCACGCCCCTTCAGATGAACCCCTTCTCTGCTGAAGGTCTTTTGTAGGTCACGTGTTCTCTGTGTGCAGTTGGAGATCAGGATGGAGGACTGTGTGTCCCGAGGAGATGCCTCAGATCTGGTCTCGGTTCTTCGTGCTGAAGGTCTCACCAGCTTCACCCTGACCAGACTGGACCAGCTGGTTACCAAGGTCAGAGTAGACTGGTTGTTTTTTTTTCAAACATTTGTTTATTAGGGAATTTTCATATAAGAAACAGCTATACAGAGCCAGCGATGGATGGAATTTCCCCCTGTGGGACTAATAAAGGTTTATCTTATCTTAACCCTATAAGGCCCAAGACCACAGATTATAGCCAGAAAATTCTAATTTTTTGGAGCTGAAATGTTCGTTTCACTTTCTGCTAAAATCCATAAAAATCAAAATGTCTATAAAATTAAACATATAGATTTTTCGTATCTCATTTGATACATTAGGTGTTTTTGGCAACTGATAATCCATTTGAGGACATTTTTATCATTTAACTGATTGTATTCAGATTTTTTTTTTTGTAATTTGTTGATCATATTGAGTAGATAGAGGTATTATAATAGTATGTATCAAATATGATACAATTGGCTTTATAGGGTTAAGTCAGTACCACTGCATATCATTCAGCCAAATAACAAGGATTGGTTTAAGTCTTTGTTAAAACAGTACCGAATGACATTTAATAATTAGTAATAAATAGTATGAAATGTATTTTTACCCCTTTTTTACCCCTTATATTTATTGTAATTGAAGAATGGCTTGAGTTTGATGTGTTAAATTGTATTTATAACCTTGTTTCTGCACCATGTTTGTAAGTGGTTGGCCATTTTGGTTACCTTCTATACTTATCTTTTGTATACTTTATGAGGAGCTGTGTGTTTTTTGTTGTTGACCTTGCTTATTTGTGTTGTGTGTATTTTGTCTGACCTTGTGTGTGTGTGTTGTACCCCAAGAAGAATAGCCAATGCTTTTGCTAGTGCTAATGGGGATCTTAATAAAGAAGAAGAAGAAGAAGAAGAATACAAAGCACCACTAATAGGCACACACACACACATATATAAATATTAACAAAAAACTAAAAAACAATTCAGTAAAAAAGAGGGAATTTGTAGGAGCCAGAATTCCCATTTTTGTTGTAGGTGTAATACGATTGTGTGCCAGTAGGCGCCAGTATAGGCTGGTGTTCTTTCTCTATATAGTCAGGTGGGTTAATCAGCGCAGGTGTGCACAATGGGGAAGCAAAACGGTTTTTGACCGTGCTGCGGTTTGTGTTAAATGGATTTATGGAATGCTATGTCTTAAAATAAATGAGCACAAGGGACTAAAGTGTGTGGACATTTGCTACGTCTGTTGGTTTTGGTTGGCACACTTACACACGGGACGCGTTCAAGCCCTTAAACCACTGTCCGCCGATAGTGACAAAGGAAGCCGCTATAGAATAACTTAATTAGTTAATAAAAGGTTAACAGAAAGATAATGATAATAAAGTGAAGTAAAAAGTAAAAACCAACTCATTCCATTCTTTCATCCATCCAACCATCAACATTTATATTGTTATTTTTAAGGGAGTTGTAGAAAATGTTCCATATTTTCCAAAACTTGTCAAGTTTGTTCTTGGTTGTGTAGTTTATCTTCTCCAAAGTTAAGTAAAAAGTCATTTCCCTCAAGAATTGTACTGTGAGACAAGGTGCGTCTGACCTCCTTGAGCGAGCAATACATCGTTTGGCTTAAAAAAAATACAAATATTTAGTAGAGATTTTTCTTAAGCATTTAATATGAATAATTAAAGATTGAGATGAACCACAAACCAGTAGCCAGTAATTTGGCTAACCAGATCTCACACTTTCCTCCAGAATGAAAATATTAAACGGATATTCCCACACATGATGAAACAAGGAGCCTTTTTGTTCTTTACATTTGAGAAAAGGCAACATCTGTTTCTGGATGTTATAACATTGATAAAGTCTTCAGACCAAGGTCAGATGTTGAAGAACCCTTAGCAGTCATTGTGTTGGGTCGACATGTTTAATCAGGTTATTTTAAACATGAGATGGTATTAATGAAGTACTGAGTGGTGTTACAGATAAGTGCCTGTTTTAAAGGGAAAAAAACACGGACTGCCCCTTTACCTTTAATCACACAAACATTAGAGCAGATGGCTCATGTCCCTGATGGTGTTGGTCTGGTTCTTTTGTGTTTCTTTGGTTTCAGAGTCTAAGTGGTCCTGGTCTGAGCAGAGTCCGGGTTGTCCTGAAGTCTTTGGAGATCCTGTCCAACAACAAGGAGAACATGCAGAACCTGATCGAGCACGGTCTGACTGTCAAGGTCAGAACCAAAACCATGGCACAATAAGCATCTCCAAAACTAGATCTGCATCCAAAACCGCAACCCTGACCAAAAGCAAGATTTAAACCACAACCATATCAACAGCCTGGACTATATCCACAACTCAAAACCACAACCTGATCGACTGACATACTGACATCACTGTCTCCCTACATAAAGGCTACATAAAAACTCTTTCAGTGCCTGAGGGCCACACTGATACATTTTCAAAGGCACCGTCAATGAGGAAAAACATGAATAAACAAAAAAAAAGAGCACATATTATGTTTCAAAACAAGATTATTTGACCAGTTCAATAAAGTGCTGAGGTATGGTGACATGTTGCAATTCAAAACTTTTTAAATATAACTGACTTTAAATTTCTTTAAATGACTGGTGGGCTGCAGTGAGTGAGGCGAAGGACTGCATGTGGCTCCCAGATGGCCAGTTGCCCACCCCTGGTCCAGGTGGAACTAATAGTCTCACTGACTAATGTTTCCACACGGACATAGATTGCTATGATACGCTGTAGTCCAGAATAAAAACTGTTAGTCACGGGTACAGACACTCATGCACACACCACCAATTGGCTGTTGCCGCACAGCCACACACAACATTGCCTATAAAAGATCGACTTTTTCAACTTTGGCAACTCATGCAAAGTGATCGCCTTGAATGCGGCCAACACGTCGCCGGATGGTTAACCGCGCCCTATCACGGCTTTACGTTGACTTTGCATTGAGAATGATCGCTGAGGACGCTCAAGTCGAGTGACAAAGCAAGTGTTCGGTGTGTAGGCACCTTAAACCGAAACCACAGTGGGAACCACAACAACATCAATGACAGCTTCAACCAAAGTATTTTCACAACCAAATCAACAGCCTTGACTTTATTTACAACCCAGTCCACATTCACAACTATATCAACAACCCAAAACCACAACCTGACCTAAATCTACTACCATATATAAATCCAGGCCCCATCCAAACCACAATCTTAACCACAACATGAACCACAACTTAAACTCATCAACAACAGTATCCACTCAGACCTGGACCACATCCACAGTCAGTTTCACATGTCAGACCATAACTACCACTTCAGCCACAGTCTGGTCCAAATCTACAACCATGACTTGGTCTTCTGGTCTTTTTCAGGTCCTGTCGTGGTTTAAAGAGGTCCACGTCCTCCTGGTATCTGATGTCTCAGAGAGCTCCCCCCCACTGCTGAGCCTGACTGAGGAGTTCTATGACCTCTTCTTGGTGAGGGGGGGGAGTGGGAAGGGAGAGTGTGTAGTGGCTGGTTTGAAAAAGACCCCTGCCCTTTAATTGTTCAGTGGTACTTCTATGCACTAGAGTCCTTCACCTCTTCAGCTCCTCACTCCCTCATTTCCTAACTTCCTCAGCTCCTCATTCCTTCAGCTCTTCTTTTTTTTTGAACAAATGTTTATTTAAAATTGTGCACGTAACAAATTCCAAAATAGATATTTTAAACAAAACAAAACAGAAACAATTACAACTTGGCAGACTGTTCTGAGTCCATACATGTCTTTGGACTCTGCACCAAAACAAAAGAAGGCAGATCATAATTCAGCAAAATGGTTTCTTTGGGACTATAACATAATATAAAAGTGAGGTAGAGAAAAAAAAATAAACTTAGTATGATAGAATGAATAAGTAGAGAACTAAAATGTGCTCATATACTCATACCGCCACACACACACATATATGTGCATATATACGTGTACACCTCCACACATGTACACATACGCATATGATGACTTATACCCATTCTCCAAAACAAACATATATAATTTTGCCAGCATATATGAATACTCAGATACCTACAAATCTATACATCCCAACGTACACACTCACTTCAGCTCCTTTTTGATTAAATATTTTTTTCAGCTCTCTGTTCTTTAACATTTCTCCAGTTTGTCTGTTTTACTTCATGTTATTTTAACATTCACTCAAATCAAAGTCTGATTCTTCACATTAATCTTCTGTTTATTCCAAACACTTTGAGTTTTGCTGTGTTTTATCAAACGTGTGATTAAATAAAGTCTGATGGATTGATATATGATCAAAACGTTGACTCCTCTGTCTGTCTGTCCACCAGCTGCTGGGTCAGGCTCCCATTCCAGGTTTGTTTCATCTTGATTGTTTCTTAATGTTCATGTTTATCTAACACCAGGGCTGACCTCTCTGTCCATCTGTCTCTGTGTCCTTCAGTCAGTCAGTTGTCAGTGGTTCTTCTTCACCTGGCTCAGATCACCCTGGAGACTAAAGTCCACTTCCCTCTCAGGCTGGAGGTAATGCTTGTCTTGTTAACATGACAATGTGGCCACCAGAAACTGAAAAGTTTTTCCTTTGCATGTTCAAAAGAGTTCCGCTTTCAAACGGACCCGTGAGACCAACTGATAAGTTGTCAGTGTGCACGCCAGGACAGTAGTTGTAGACGTAAGTTGGCAGTGTAACAACATGCATCTGCACACTAATGTTTGAAAGTGAAGACAAACTTTTCACAAAAAACAATAGCAAGTGTCCACTGATCAGAATATTGACACATCAAATTCTCATTTTGTTGGAGGAGCAATAACAAATGGAGTACAGTTATAAGGACACACATTATTCGGCAATCAGCCTTAGCTGCTGCTGTTAGGTGCACGAACAACCTATATCTGAAGGAGTGCTGTGCATGCACCTCATGTCCTGTTTTCTCTGTAAATGGTGATTCCTGTTCACATGGAGAACAAAAACTTCCAAACTTCTAACTCCAGACCCCGGTTTTAAAAGTTTGCGGATTCAGGCACTCTGGATGCTATTCTTGTGTAAACGGTAGCCGCAAATACAACGAGAACTCTCCGCATTTGGCTGTTTTTGTTGTTGTGTAAGCGGGCCCTAAAACATGAATCAGGCTATCTTTGCTGCTATTTTTTCCGTATCATGCACTAAATCATCGAAAAGCATCCACTCCTCTTTTAAATTTGTGAATTTGGTGCAGTTGTTCTTGTTCTGTGTCTGAATGTGAAAACAGACTGTTGGTATGTCCTCTCTGTTTGTTGCACCGAATGACATGGTCAGGATGGGCACCCCTGATTTAAACCAGTCTGGTCTTTTCTGCTCTGTGATAGATTACTTGTTCACTAATTGGTCTTCTCTGTCTTTCCAGGCCATCAGAACGTTGAACAGTGTTCTGGAGTCACTGAGTAAAGAGGAGAGGCGGCAGATCCAGACTGACAGCATTCTCAACACAATGCTGTAATACACACTAATACACATGATTATTATTAAGGATCATGCCCAAGACCACGTCTTCAAGCAGACCTGGTGTCAGAGATTATGTTCACGCTGGAGACCACAGCTTGGATGGGAGCACACTTCAGATACAGGTCCTATCAATAGTAAAAAGAAAAACTCCTCAATAAACTTAAAGGAAAGTCAATAAACAGAAGTGTAACTGCACCGGGGTCCATGTCCTGGTCTGCTTGAAAGTGGTTCGGGTATGTATGTGTACTTGGGGACAGTATGTGAACACACCCATGCTCTAATGTGTTGTCCTCTTTAGCTATCAGAACTTTAACTCCATCATACTGTTGTATTCATGCAGGGCCGGTTTATTTCAGCTGCAGAGTAGATGATGTGGATGAAGAGGGGTGTTGTTGATGTCTCAAGACTGTAAGAACACTCAGAAGCAGAGTTTACTCACCAGCAGTGTTGGGGAAGTTACTTTTAAAAAGTAGTGTAGTGTTACTTCTGAAAAAAGTAACTTGTTACTTTAGTTGGTTACCCTCTTTTAAAAGTAACTTTTCACGTTACCCGCTATGTTTACGTTACTTTTACATTGCTCGATCTTGGACAGAACCCCATATCTGTTTCTAAATGTGAAGGCCTACAGAAAAACTTCTACTATAGAGAACATAATAATTATTTCTTTTGTGCTCTTTATTTTATGAAATCATGTCACATACCCTGTGGAATGAGAGCTCCTGCCCAGTGTTTCCACATTTTGCTTCTGAAGTAAGCAACCTGGTCGATAAAAACAAGCCTAAAATAAGCAACCTCCAGCTATTACCTTTCCTAATGTGATATACTACTTTTTTTAAAAGAGAAATCTACATAAAGTGTGTTAATTTCCATCTACATTAAATTTTAATATCACAGTGCTAAGTATCTATTCAAGAAAAGAACGTCGCTTATAATAAGCAGACCTGGCAACCTTGGCTCTGGAGCATTCGCCATGTGCGTGAGTGTGTTTGGGGGCGTGGGCGATTACCAGGAAACGAGGAAGTGGACAAACTGTCTATCGCAGTCATGTTTTGCTTTATTGTTAGGAGCTGGAAGATAATCAGGGGGATTCACACAGACAGAAGAGCCCACAAGAAGCAATCACACATTTAGAAACAAGCCCAAAAATCCGAGAACGGCAACCGTGACTCATGAGATTTGCTGCCCTTAGACGCTTATAACGAGTGGACTTGGCAACGCTGCTCATGTCTATGTGAGCAGCAAAGAAGGCAGCTTCTTGGTGTCAGATCTGTCTGTAGAAAAAGTTACATCACACCGCATTAAAAAAAGGAACTACGTTTTGTTACCAAATTTTCAGTAGTGTTGCGTTACTTTACTTTTTACCTGAAAAGGTAGTTACGTTACTGTAACTGTAGCGTTACACACAACACTGCTCACCAGGGACATAAACTGTGGCTGTAAACATTTCTGCTAGTACTTTCTCCCGGGAAAACTTTCCTTTGCATTATAGTCATGCGCAGTATGTACCTGCACAGGTACAGCTGTCAGAACGATGTAGTTAATATGACGGGGACGGGAATAAAACAAACATGTTTATGTTGGGATGTGGTCTGATCTGGACTTAGGTCTCAAAGTCATTCCCCTTTTTATCCTGCAGATGTTTCAGGGCCTGTTTACATGACAACAAAAATGACAGAAAACTAAGAGTGTTTGTTGTGTTTGCGTCTTCTGTTTACATGAGAACTGTGCCCGGTGTGCCCGAATCTGCAAACTTTTGACACCAGATCCAGAGTGAAAAACTTGGAAAAGGCTTTCGTTGTCTTCTCTGTGTAAACAGAAATCATGATTTTTAGGGAAGGCGGTGATGGGTGGCACATGGGCAGCACTCTTTCAAATAAAGGTTGCACACGCACCTAGGAACAACAAAGACAGCTATGGCCTACTACCATGCAATTCGTGTGAAGCTAACTGTTGTCGCTCCTCCAAATGTGGATTTGCTGCATCAATACTCCGACCATCAGAGATGCATTTTTTATATTTGCCAAGGACATTATAAACTGTTGGCCTGGCATGCATGCTACATTCATTCACTCATTCCTGTGGATCGTTTGATCATGTAACACTGTCCGTGTGAACATGGTGCACTTTTGGGTACACAAAGGAAAAACCTTTCCATTTCTGGTGACAATGTTGTCATGTCAACGGGGCCTTAGTGTATGTTCTGGTCTTCTCAGTCAAAATGTCTGATTGTTTCCTGTCTGACAGTTTGCAGGTGGCAGCAGGTGTCCTAACAGCAGGAGGTGAGTCCATCCAATCACCCGGTGAAAAAAATGGATTTGATAAGATTATAGAGGTATCATCTGCATAGAGATGGTGCCAATGATATTACCCTAAAATCTGGTGTATTAACTGCACTTTAAAACCACTTTTTATCCAAAGAGTTTGTATCAGTGTGACATCAGAGACGTGCACCATCATGTAAAGACACAAACATGAAACATCAAACCCACCCTCATGCTCCTGAAAGTTGGCTTGGAGCCTGACTTTGACCACAGATCTGCACAGAGATTGGTTTAACTAGTGACTTCCTGCAAACAAAAAGAAGATTCAAGCTTTGGACTTGTTTGTTTGAACAGAAGACTCCATGAGAGGGGGGGCCAGTCCACCTGTGATCTCGTCTTGTGATGATTTCGTTCCTGGTTATTTCAGGAGCTGTTTGATCATTTAATTAAGAAACAACAATAAAACGAAGAATAACAATAATTTTATTTATATAGCACCTTTAAAAACAGATGTTTACAAAGTGCTTTAACCCTTTAACTACCAGCTTAACCGTTGGGCAAACATCATTTTGCACACCTATTTAGTTGTATTTTATTTCCAACTCCGATAAAATATGAGTTTTTATTTTTACTAAAAAATCGATAGTAAGATTTGAAATATCAATATTGTATCAGAGGTCAGAATATCATGATATATTGCTGTATCGATATTTTTTTATACCTCTAATAATAATGATCGGAGCAGACCACAGAAGTTATACAGGCCACACTTATCCAACACTAACCCAAATGGCGTTCGAGTCAGAACCAGTGAACCGGTCCAGTTGCACACTTGGTTCAACACTGGATATCTGTTCACAATGCTCTCTGCTGTCTTTACTTATATTTGAATCTCTGACTCTGTTTCCTATTGGCTGGTTTAGATTACGAGCTGCAGGTCAGCCTATCAGAGGCCCTGTGTCGTCTGACGCCCAGGAAGGAGCGCCAGCAGAGAGCCAATCAGTGGTTCTCCAGCCACGACATCAGCACCGCCTTCTGTGACATAAAAGATGCAGACTTTGAAGTGGTGGGGGTCCGACTGTCCGTCTGAACGCCTGCAGTCCCAAACCCCTGTCTGTCAGTCTGACCATCTTCCCTCTCCTTCAACTGCAGGACTGTCGACGCTTCCTGAACTTTGTGAACCACCACCATGGAGACCAAAGAAGGTAGTGAGCTTTCCCTGAAGCTAAATGTGTAATGTGAATGAGTGAGCTGATGTTTAATCCCTGCACTCTGTCTGTCAGGGTCTACACCTTCCCCTGTCTCAGAGTGTTCCTGGACTCCACAGAGGTAAGACTTGAGACCCTTTAACCCGTTCATGGCTGCAGACTGCTCAGAGTTTCACTGAAGTGGTCTGGTTATTGTTTTAGTATGATGGTTTTTAGCTCCAGTGTTTCCTCATGGGAGCTCTGCACACTGGGAACTGCTCCTGGTCCACTTGTGGGGCTGCTGCCTGGGGATGGCTCTGCCTGCGTGGCTGGAGGTCCCTGCACTGTGGTGTGGGACCTCGTGTCTGTGCGGGGCGGGGAAGTCTCCGGCTGTGCTCCTTGTGGGCCGAGAGCCCTCCTCAGTGTTGATGGCCCCCAAAGGTGGCTTATTTCCTTACCTCAGTCCTTGGTGCACAGCCATGTCTCTCTCTCTCTCTTTCTTTACAGCTAGTATGAATGTGTGTGGGGATGTGTGTGTGGGCGCAGGTGTGTGTGTGTGCGTATGTTGATGTCAGTGTGTGTGTGTCTGGATATGTCTCTGTATTTGTATGTGTGTGTGTATGTGTGTGTGTGTGGGGGGGGCGTTCTGTTTTTACGTTGTTTTTAGCCTCTGTGAGGCACTTTGTGTTGCTTCTAAGTATGAAAAGTGCCTTATACATAAAGTTTGATTTGATTTGATTTGGTTCCTGCAGCTGTTTCGTCCTAAAGACGACAAACTGGATGACTTCTGGATCGACTTTAACCTCGGCTCAGGGTGTGTGAGCTTCTTCATCGATGAACCTCAGGTAACGCTGTCACTCAGATTGATGCCCTCCCTCCCACCAGAATGTTTATGTCAGATTAAAGTCCCCAAACATCATCATGTCCCCTGTTTTGCTCCTCAGGGTTTCCTGTGGGGGTCGGTCCACCTGCTGAGAGAAGACGTGGACCACTTCAGCATTCAGCTCAAACATCAAGGTGTCTTTTCTGTGACCATTAGCCTGGTTAGGTGTTGAAGCTCTGACACTTCTGCCGAATCGGTATTTATACTAATGTGTTCATACTACTCAGCATGACTTCACCAAATGACCGAGCAAGACCGTCACTGCGTGCTCTGGTTTATATATGCTGCAACCTTGCACAGAAGCCAGACCTGCCTGATTCAATGTCTGAGATCAGGCATATCCATCTTGCCAAACTTCAATCTACAACAATTGTAAGCAGTCCAAAGCAACACGCCCCAATCAGAATCCCTTAGAGTGAGAAAAGGAACAAGCTACCAGCAAGACAACAACAGGAAGTGATTCACATACAGCTGCAACCTTGCACAAAAGCCGGACCTGCTTGATTTAATGTCTGAGATCAGGCAAATCCATCTTGCCAAACTTCAATCTACAAAAATTTTGAGCAAACAAAGGCAGCATGGCCAAATTAGAATCCTTTAGAGCAAGAAAAAAAACAAGCTAACAGCGAGACAACAACAGGAAGTGACTGCACATACAGGGATTAGCATAGATGCTAACAACTTTAGCAGCAGTTTTGTCAGACTGTGACCACATTTCTTTATTAAGTAAACGCAAACACTAACAAACCTCTCAAAGTAAGACAAAATGTCCACTTCTGATATGTTTTGCAAGAGTTTGTTTCACAAAGTGTCTCACAAATTTCAGGCAGTGACTCCTGCCTATAACATTATCCGACTGGTCCTTACTAAATGTGATTGATGGATCAATAGTCCAATCACCTGCCAGATATGCCTCTGAAAGGTGAATCTGATTGACCACTAACAGCACTTTGTTTTCCATCAGCTGATCAAACTGTTTTTCTTTTCCCAGAACGCACTGGGATGGAGACAGTCCTCAGCGTCCAACTGAACCGTCCCATCATGCATCACAACAGTCAAGGTCAATCAGTAGAGCTGACCTTCAACACTGAACATCGAAGAGACCTGGAGGAGGCTGCTGGAAAAGTCTTCATGGTACTTGTTTGAACCAGTTTGATTACAACTGTTGGAGATGGGGCAGGTATCACTGTTGGTGATGGTTTAGATCTGACTGTAGAAGATGATCAAGATGTTACTGCAGGTTAAGGGGCAGGTCTGACTGTAGGAGATTGTTCAGGTCTTACTGAAAGAGATGGTTCAGGTCTGACTGTAGGAGAAGGGGCAGGTCTGAAAGTAGGAGATGTTTATGTCTGACTGTAGGAGATGGTCTAGCTCTGCCTGTGGCTCTGACAGCAGGAGATGGTTCATGTCTGACTTTTGGTCTGACTGTAAGTCTATATGTTGGTGATGGTAAGAGATGGTTTAGGTCTGAAAGTAAGGCGGTTCAGGTCTCACTGTAAGTCTAACTTTTAGTCTGACTGGTGGTGATGGTAGGAGATGGTTGAGGTCTGACTGTAGGTGATAGTTCAGGTCTTACTGAAAGAGATGGTTCACGTCTAACTGTAAGTCTGACTGTAGGTGATAGTATGAGATGGTTCAGTTCTAACAGTAGGAAATGGGGCAGGTCTGACTATAGGAGATGGTTCAGGTCTTACTATAGGTGATGTGGGAGATGGATAAGGTCTGTCTGTTGGTGATGGTTGAGATCTGATTGTATGTCTGACAATTTGGCGATGCTGTTGTCTGACTGTAGGTCTGAGCCTTAGTGATGGTTAAAATCTCACTGTAAGGTCATTCTGCAGGACTGAATGAAGGAGATGGCGTTCCTCAGGGATCTGTATTAGTTACACTGTTCTTTTGTGGTAGCACCATGTAATCTTCTATAGAGATGACTGATGTTATGTTGTCAGATCAGGAAGTCAAAGTAGACAGAGAAAGAGGATGTTGGACATATCAGTGTTGTTTATTCTGATTGGAAGGCCATTTATGTCTATACTTGTCTTGATGTATGATGATGGGCTGTGACCACGCAATCAGATCAAAATCTGACTAAGACCCTGTGGTCTGATCTGGTCTTTACTACCATCATGTCATCATTGTAGTGTTAGAAGTTTGTCTTGTCCACTCTGACTCTTGTCTGTTCTGTGATCTTCATCAGAGACAGAAGATCTCCTTCCATGGTTCAGACCCAGTTTGTGAAGTCCGGATGTCGCCATCTGCGAAGAGACGGAGCAGCCGCTCCTACGTTAGGAAGAAACCTCTGAGCAAGAGTCAGCTTAAGAGTGAGTCTGAGTCTCAACCGATAAACTACGTTTAATAAGGATACGATGTGCTGATTTTGAGACACCAACAGGGATCCTTTACCTTCTCCAATTATCTACTTATCAACCGAGAGGATGGACTGATCTTCAGGCCACCTACAACTGCATTCTCAGTGTTCTTGTGTTCACATTGATAAATGATTCAGACCATTAGATGAAGTTTACTTGGGTGCCTGGGGCCCTGGTGTTACTACAGATAGAATTAAACTGATAGGATTGTGTTTAGCTCCCCCCATTGGACTGACCAGGCCACATTGTGTTGAGTGATGGGACATCCTGATGAATGTTTTAGATGAAGAGAGTCAGTGTTCCTTTTTTTTGTTTTGATGTCTTTCCTCACTTTTGAGTCCATGACCAGCCACTCTTTCAAGAAAGAGACAGGCAAAGCTCTCACATTGCTAATTAGTTTAGCTCAAACACTGGAAGTCAGTGGGAAGTGTTAGCCTGCCTCTGCTTATTCTTAAATACAAATTGTTTGCAAATTTAGGAATGGCTACCAAATGAATGATGCCTCACACACAATTAACACGAATGTTTAAAGAGGACATATGCTTGTTTCTCCTTTTCACTATGCCAGACTAGGATGCCTGTAAAGCATTTCTGCCCTCAGTACAAGTCATTTAGTTCCTTCATTGCCCCACAATAGCGTTCTCAATATCCTCATTTTAGGCCATTAACAAGCTGTTGTTGAAATGCTCGGATCTCAGGCTGACCTAAAGTTACCTCGTAACGTCACAGCCCTTTGTGCTCTGATTGGTCAGTTCTGTTGGGGGCTGAGCCAGCCTGTCCTTCTTCTTCTACTGTATTTTCCGGCAGGCTCAATACAGCGACCTCGTATTGAGTCCCCCTACAGGCCAGAGCTGGTAATGAGTGAGTGTGAGCCAGGGATCTATATACTGCTGCTGGACAGATGTGTTCCTCAGTGACGGTTTTGTGGCTAATGGACATCACAGAGGAGGAAGTGTTTTATCAGATTACTCCAATAAAAAGAAAGGTACATCGTGTTGTCACGACGTTTGAAATCTCGCGGACATCTCGCAATGACCTATTTTCAGAGGCATCAAATCTCGTTTTAGGATATCAGAAAAAATACAATATCTCATTTTTTGAAAATTAAGGGGGTGTAAGGTCTTGTTTTCCAATTTATTACATTATATGTAAGTATAAAATCATGCATCAGCATGATATGTCTCCTTTAATTGTTGTCCTGTAAACGGGCCCTGAAACACAAATTGTTTCCCCTCGTCTCATTTGCAAATGTCTATCACGGCCTGGAGAAAAGAACCAGAAGGCTTAGTCTTTATTCCAAAAAAGCACAGAAAAGGCAGCAAGTGCAGGATCAGCAGGCAAGAATCAAAAACCAGGGAAGCAGGAAACAGGTTGAAAAAGTAAGGACTGGTCTGGAGTGCTGGATAACTACGAAAGACGTGAGTCAATCTGGCGGATGTGAGTGAGCATGCAGGGTATATAAAGGATCAGGGAGTGTGGGAAACAGTACTGTGAAACACATTAGGGAATGGCCAGGTAATCACACAGAAGGGGAATGAACCAGGAATTAGCAAAATAAAAAAAGAACCTGAAATCAGAATGACATGTCACATCTCTACTGGGGGCCGTTGTGGAAGTAGGTTAACAGAACATAGCCTCTGTTTACATGTAGACGACAATAATAAGATAATAGTAGAATATAACATAACATAACATGTTAAAAAAGAGTCACAACAAGCACACATTTAGAGTAGCTGAAGTGTTTATCTGATGACTGTAGGCAGAGGCAGGCTAACACCACCTAATGACTCCCAGTGTTTGAGCTCAGCTAATTAGCAGTGGTTGTGCTTTGCCCGTCTTTTCCTTGTAACTACACCAACAGCTGAAAGAATGGTGGCTTTCTGCTTGTTATTGACTCAGGAGTGAGGCAAGCACTACAAGAAAATCAAGTTGGTGTATTCCTTTTAGTGATACCTCATTATACCTCATCCCAGGCTAACTCTTACAGATATTATTTCATGCTAAAATCTGTTGATACAGTCTGTTACAAACTTTACTTAATCAGCTTCTTCTGAGATCTACCTGCCTTATCAAATCAAATCAAACTTTATTTATAAAGCACTTTTCATACATTAAAAATGCAGCACAAAGTGCTATACATAGAGGTCTCTTACCATCATGTTGTATTGAAGACCCTGTTTATAAATGTTCTTAGTTTGTGACAGTACTTTGCATAATTCAATATGTCCATCTGTCCGTGCAGTCCTGCCTTTGTCGTCTCCAAGCAGTGAGGAAGACTCCTCTGCGATAAAGGTAAATACACTGTGAAAACATGTAGAAACTGTAGCTGATTACCAAAAACACGACACATGCTTTGTCCTTGCTGTCCTCAGGTCGTGAGTCGAAGCTCAGCAGAGTTCCTGTTCGATAAAATCAGACACTCCACGCCCTCGCACCGCTCAGGTCAGACCCAGTTTAGCTTTTTGATTTAACTGCTGCAGGTTTACAGTGTAAAGGAACTCGCTGATCATGAGAAGGCTGCAGAGCAAACCGCAGACTGAACATCAGTGACTGTTATCACTGAGTGAGAAGAGCAGTCGTTTCCACAGGGCAGTTATGTGGAGGCGTCTAATGCTACGGCCACACCGGACACGAATTCGCTAAGACGCGCGTTGAGATTGCACACAAAGATGCATTTGGATGCAGATTCGTCCCGGGCGGCGCGTTGGACGCGTTTGGCATGGTGCGTATGGAGCGTCCAGCACGTTTGGGACGTCGAATGCCTCTACGCTCGAGTTGAAAATATTGAACTTTCGATGCAAATTCGCGTGACGCTGTGCCGCCACAGCCAATTAGCGATGACATTCCCTCCCGACATCATTGATTTAATGACGTGTGACGCTCCGCCACCTGCTCCTGCTCTAACCCCGCTGAAAGATGGAGGAGAGGTTGATCTGCGCTGTTTGCCATCATCTGGAGCTATACAATTCGATGTGTGTAGTCTACAGAGACCGGAACAATAAAAGGCAGGCTTGAGTGAAAGTCACTGCGGAGACAGGTTTTAAAGGTAAGTTCTGTAAATATTCGTTTCCAGCTGGATTTGCCTGCACAGGTCATCACTGAGTCCGACTGGCTCCGGCTCTCTACTCCGCCTGCGCATTGACGCGCGTCGTCCCTCAGCTTGTCAAATTGGTCCAGCGTCCAGCCTCGGGCTTTACGTGCGGCGCGTCACAGGCACTACGCGCATTTGAATTCACCAATTTGCGTCCGGTGTGGCTGTAGCATTAGAAAACCTCTTTACCATCACACCTTTAGACGGTCACACTGATGCAGGAAAAAAGTGAGATCTGCATTCAGTCACTGGAGATAAAGCACAATGTACCGTATTGGCCCGACTATAGGACGATATATATTTTTTTAAATGTATTTTTTGGGCATTTTGTGCCTTTATTATAGGAGAGAAACAGTGGATAGACTTGTGAAAGGGGGAGGGAGAGTAGGGTAAGACACTCTGCAAACTGGTCACAGGCGGGATTCGAACCTGGACCGGCAGAAGCAAATACATGGGGTGCCTGGTTGCTAACCACTCCACCACACCAGCACCCCACGATATTTTATTCTAGAAATAGTATTCTCAAAAATGGGGTCGTATTATAATCAAGGACTAGATTGTCGTTACACATCTGAGCCGCTAGATGGAGCCAAAGTACCAGTGACCAGTAAGTGAATGAAGCGTCACAGTGGATGTATGAGACCATCTGGAACAAAAGGGGCTCGAACCTAGACAAGTGAGCAAACAACAGAGGCGAAGTTTGTTCAAAAGTTGTTTATGAGTAACCTTATTGTCTTCAACATATTTTTATTCTCACAAAATGATATTTGAAAAATAGGGGTCGTCTTACAATCAGAGTCGTCCTATAGTCGGGCCAATACGGTATTTCACATGAGCTCAAAGGCAGACACACAAACCTGCGCTCCCCCACTGGCTCCACATGCTTCTTACTCTGGATGGTGGATTATCATGAAGATCCTCCACTGATCACGTTGTAACACTTAACCTGTGCACCTGCTGTCCTGGTAATTATCACACTGAAACATTTTAGACGAGGGTCGAACCCCTCACCTCTGGTTTCCCACCCCTCCCATAGACCCTCATTAACACCCGTTTAACCCCTTTGGTGAGAGTGGAGTCTGATCCCTTTGCTCTACTGGTAATGGAAGTGTTTTTGTATAGCCCTTTAACATCAGGATTAAATATTTAAAACTAGAAAAGCACTTGGAGAGCGCAGAACTTCGCCAGCACCACAGTTCTCACTCATATTGTGATTATCACCATAAATATTACTCCTACCTTTATTACATCTGAATATTTAGATTCCTTGACCATTAAAACATACCATTAGCAATTGAATTCATAATGATATCTATTTTAGTTCAGTAGTTATTCACGAAAATTGCATTTTTCGTCATGGCTGATCCAGATGGTGATCTGGATCACTCCCAAAATCTAATCATTTGTCCCTTGTCCCTATCCGGACATTTCCTGAAAATTTCATTGACATCTGTCCTTAACTTTTTTAGTTATCTTGCTAACAGAGAAACAAACACACTAACAAACAAAAAAACAAACAGACGCTGGCAATAACATAACCTCCTGGTGGAGGTAATAATCAATGACAACACAAAAGAATTAAAATGTTAAAAAACAACAAGTATCAAACATGAAGAGCAAAAAAAGAGAGAGAATGAAAGGTAGAAGAAATAAATCAAAAATATGTAGTTTCTAAAGTTAAACTGCAGTGTTGTAATTATACAAGGTGGGCCATAATTCTCCATACAAAGGAAAAATAATCATTTGCGTTGCACAAGCATTTACACTTATCTAATGTGCTCTATATGATTACTATTGTTGCATCTTCTAGGGTATTTGAAACAAAAAAAATATACATTATACAGTTTCCTATGGATGGAAACTTATGGCCACCCTGTATAATTAACTATATATATTTTGTGGACCTGACATGACCTACCTGTCTGTCTCTCAGGTGTTCTGGAGCTTCAGGTCTCAAAGGAGAGAGAAGACAAGTTTGGAGGAAGCATCTCCCCGTTTGAAGAGGTCCATGTAATTATCTCACATCACAAACATCATCTGTTTCCTCTTTATGTAACTTTGATTTTCTTTTATTTTGAAACAGGAACTGCTCAGCTCAGACAGGAAGCGAGCAGCTCAGGACTCAGGTGTTATTGTTGATTTTCACATTAAACATTTCTGATTTTATTTACAGACAGAAGTAGTCAATAAAGTGTTGACTCCTGCTTTAACCTCCTGTAGGCTACCTGTCAGACCAGACTGAGGGGCTGTCAGCCTGTAAGAAGAGGGTGGAGGCTCAGGCAGAGGGGGCGGAGTCTAACTCAGTAATAATAGGTTTGCTATCTTTAATTTTTCATGTTTTTTTGTTGTCTAAATTTTCTGAATCCCTCTGATTAACCAGTCTGCTGCTCATCTGTCAGAGTCATCACCTGAAAGGTTGGGGCCAGGAGAGGAGGAGCTGCTAAATGAGGAGGGGGCTGGTCCAAATGCGGAGGGGGAGGAGCCAAAATCAGGCCTGACATCAGGCATCACAGAGGCCTTTAACATCCTTAAAACTCACCTGGAGACGCACTTCACTGTAAGTAAACACACCCACACACACACACACACACACACACACACACACACACACGCACACACACACGCACACACACGCACACACACACACACACACACAAAGAATGCTTAATAAATCTTCATTGATTAATTACATTTGCGGTTTGACTTTTAGGTGAATGAGAGGATTATTGAAGAGGAAGTCCTTCACTCTCTTAAAGAATGCCAACAACATATCTCTGCCCTGCTAACAGCTGTTCATCAGCAAAGGTAAGGTCCACTACAACACCTGTCAATCATCACAGGTACAGCCCATCTGTCAATCATCACAGGTAGAGCCCAGTACTACAACTGTCAATGAACACATGTATAGCTTACTACAGCACACCTGTCAATCATCACAGGTACAGCCCACTACAACACCTGTCAATCATCACAGGTACAGCCCAGTTAAACACATCTGTCAATGAACACATGTATATAGCTTACTACAGCAAATCTGTCAATCATCGCAGGTACAGCCCAGTACTACAACTGTCAATGAACACATGTATAGCTTACTACAGCACATCTGTCAATCATCACAGGTACAGCCCACTACAACATATTTCAATTAACGCAGGTTTCACCTAGCACAACACTTGTCAGTTATCACAGGTAGCGTTTACACAGCACACCTGTCTATCATCACATGAAAAGACCAGTTCGCCACAAGTGTCAATTACCACAGGTACAGCCCACAACATCACCTGTCAACAGGTACAGCCCACCACAACATCCCTCAATAGTCAGGCACTGCCCAGTACAACACACCTGTCAATTCTCACAGGTGCCCTCCCTTACAACACCTGTAATCATCACAGGTTTTGCCAACTAAAATATCTGTCAATAATTAAAGGGGCAGTTCACTACAACACACCCTTCACTCATTACAGGTATAGCCTTTTGCAACACACCTCTCTGTCATCTCAGTTCTAGCCCACTACAACACCTGTCAATCAACACAGCCCTATAACACCTGTCAATCATCACAGGTACAGCCCACTACAACACCTGTCAATCATCACTGGTACCCTCCACAACAACACACCTGTCAATCATTATGTCTATAATGCTTATAGACTGGAGAGGACTGATGTTGGATTTCATGGTTACACTAACTTATGTGTGTTTATTGGAGGAGCTACCGTGTTTTTCGTTACAATACACTCTGATTTTTGTAATTGATTTTATCCCTAATGTTTGTGCATGTTTATGTCATCACATAATCAGCTGCTAGCTTTTAAAACCTTGAAATCCCACTCCAAGAAAATAAATTGTTTTTGGTTTGTTTGTAGTTTTCTCTGGTCCCTGAAATGTTCACAGTATCAAACAATGATTTGATTTGCTCTATTTTTTAAAAACATCAAATATCATGACTTAATTTATATATTTTTCTTCTGCCAAACTTTTAATCTGGTATTTAAAGGGTTAAAATACTCTGACCAATATTCTTCAAACTTCAAACATCTACCCGTTATTACTGGGAAGACTTTGGAGTACTCGCTCTGCCCCCTCACTGTTTGGATATCATGGACCCTAATTATAAATAAAACCATCAGGAGGTTACCGTGTCCTCAGGGTGTGTGTCTGTGTGTCTGCAGGCTGATGCTGCTGCAGAAGTTTGAGGTCAGTGTGAAGGACCAGCTCAAGAGTCTTCAGGAGTCCTCAGCCAGTCTCAACAACATCAATGCAAAGTTCCTGGTGACTATACTGCAGTAATACTACAGTGATACTGCAGGAATACAGCAGTAACTGTCTGATACTGCAGTCGTCCTTGCTAATTATCAGTAGGCTATTTAATTTACAATAAGGGCACAGTGATGCTGCAACAAAAGCAGTTTTGTTTTTCCCATTTGACAGATTTTGAATCCAGTTTAGACTTTCTGACCTACTTAGGTCTAAAGAATCTTATTTCCTTATTTCAGAGTTTTTTTCAAACTGAGATTCAGCGACTCAGCTCTTTCTGTCACGAAAACCTGCACAGGTGAGTCACATCTGAACATGCTTAATTTATGAGAATATGGTTTGGTTCTATAGGTCCTTGTTTGGATCTGGCTTAGATCTGAATTAGTCCTGGTTTAGATGTTTAGATCTGATTTGGATTTGGTTTGGAGTTTTCTTTGATCCTGTTTCTATCAGGTTTGGATCTGGTTTAATCATCTAAAGATTTGGTTTGGATGTAGTTCAGTTCTGGTTTAGACCTTGTTAAGTCATTGTTCAGATCTTGTTTGGATCTTGCTTAGTCCTAATTTAAATCTCATTTAGTTCTGGTTTGGATCTGCCTCAGTCCTTGTTTAGATCTGGTTTGTATCTGGTTTAGATCTGATTTGGATTTGGTTTGGAGTTTTCTTTGGTCCTGTTTGTATCTGGTTTGTATCTGGTTTAATTACCCAAAGATTTGGTTTGGATGTAGTTTAGTTCTGGTTTAGACTTGGTTAAGTCATTGTTTAGATCTTGTTTGGATCTTGCTTAGTTCTAATTTAAATCTCATTTAGTTCTTGTTTGGATCATGTTTGGATCTGATTAAGACCTGGTTTAGATCTGGTTTGGATCTGATTAAGTCCTGGTTTAGATCTGGTTTTATGCTTGTTAAGAACTTGTTTGGATCATGTTTAGCTCTTGTTTAGCTCTGGTTTGGATCTTGTTCAGGTCTGGTTTAGTCCTTGTTTGGATCTGGTTTCGATCTGATTAAGTCCTAGTTTAGATTTAATCCTGATTTGGATCTGGTTATATCCTTGTCTAGATCTGGTTTGGATTTGGTTAAATCCTAGTTTAGATCTAGTTCGATACAGTTTAGTCATCATTTACATCTGGTTTGCATCTGGTTTGGACCTAGTTAATTCTGGTTAAGATCTATTTTGGATCTGGATTTGACCTTATTAAGATCTTGTTTGGATCTGATCAAGTCCAAGTTTACCTTTCGTTAAATCTTTGCTAAGATCTGGTTTGGATCTTGTTAAGTTCTTGGTTGGATCTCGTTTGGATCTGTTGCAGTTCTCACTCTGATCTGTTTGGATCTAGTCTACGTAGTCCTCATTAAGATCTGGTTTGGATCTGGTTTTGACCTTGTTTGGACCATATTTGGACCATGTTAAAAAGTCCTCAGTGTGTTTTTTCTGTCCTCACAGATTGGAGACTCTGGATTGTGGTGGGTTACACATGAAGCATCCAAACAGCCAATGAGAGGAGAGGAAAGTCCAGTCCTGACCTGCTTTGGTCTAATCAGCTGTTTTCTCTGTTTATTTATTTCATCATCGCTCTGGCTCACATTACATCTCACTGATTTTTGTTTTCATTGGAGTCAGAGAACGATTATTTTCTTTGTGTAAGTACAAAATTGATGAAAACAAAATAAATACACACAAGCCCACCAACATTGTGTTGTGTTAGCCTGTTACCAACAGCATCAACAGTGGCTGGATGGATGGTTCCTGGTTGGTTGATCTTCATTGACCTCGAAGTGGTCATATGGTTGTTGTAAGTTACATTTACGAATAAAGAAATAGAATAAATGTGAAGTAATAAACAGACAGAACTCCATCCTTAAGCCTATTCTTACAGTCTATGAAAATCAATACTGAAATATCAAACCGAAGTCAGTTTAACATCTCTTAAATGTCAGCAAGGTATGGGCATCTTGAGCTGTAGCTCTAGCACACATCAAATTTGAGGTCTTTCACGGAAAATTATTTTTTCTTTACTTTAAAATGATATTTTTTGTATTTTTGTGAGGTGAGAGAAGTTTAAATTTTTACCCAGATAAATAAAAAGATGTCAAAGTGCAGAGTGCTGCTGAAGAAAAAGAGGAAAACTCACTCAACTCATTTTAACCTTTTCACACCTACCACACATGGCATTTCTCAAGCATGAAAATTTTTTACGTAATGCAAATCCAGTTTCACCGTCATATAGGCATTTTAACACCTAGCAAGACGCTCTGGAGCTCAACGGGAGCTTGACACGCCCATCAATAAGATCAACTACCCATCAGCCAATCAAATAATAACATACAGCCACAAATCAGCCTATCAGAGAATAGCTCTGCTGTATCTGGGTAGGATACGTTTGATATGACCGCAGCAATGTTTGGATCCATACTGCTAACCTGACAAACCAGATGGACAGTTTCATATGTCCGCCACCAAAATATTTCACTAGTCCATCTGGGAAAGAGCTGTTTGAAAATGTTTTCATGGCCGGATCCTTTAAAATTAACTGTAGCAGGTGATTGGATGATAGTTCTGCTCACCACACTCTTTGCCGACTAATCATATCAATCCACAGTATGATGTAACAGCTCGACTCTGTTGTTAGCCGTTAGCTTAAACTATGCTATCCTTAGACTATTGTTTTACATTAAAGTATACCACACAGATGTATCATTTACTTTTTATAAGTGTCATGAACCTCATCAAGGGCAATCTCCACAAAGTTCTCCTGGCAAACTTCTGATATCACTGAGTAACCATTATGACCATAGACTAACGGCATCGTCTGTGGAGGATTTTCACAGTCCTTCTTAATTTCCTAGCAGTGATCCTGGTCGGTAGAAAAGCAAAACATAATTTCCAGTAAGAGAGGTTAAGTGACGTTCCTTGGTCCTCTTTAAAATAAGAAATTGAGTCAGTTGCTAATTAAAACTGCAGATAATGTCACATTCGCAGAGACCGCTTTAGAAGCCGCCATTGTTTTCAAACATGCAGTCACTTTCTGCTGTCGTCACATCTGCAGCTTGTATAGCCTAGTCAGTTTCGTCCACATAATGAAAAACTAGAAAAGCACTCGGAGAGCGCAGACCTCCGCCAGCGCCACAGTTCTCACTTATATTGTGATTTTCACCATAAATGTTAGTCCTACCTTTATTTCATCTCAATATTTCGATTCCTTGACCATGAAAACATGCCATTGGCAATTGGATTCATAATATCTATTTTAGTTCAGATGTTATTCACGAAAATTGCAGTTTTCATCATGGCAGATCCAGACGGTGATCCTGATCACTCATGAAATCTAATCATTTGTTCCTTGTCCCAATCCGGACATTTCCTGTGAAGTGATCACATGGCGGAGGTAACAACACCAGTTATAAAGACAGACACACATTGAATTCATTAAGTCATTTGTTCTGTTTGAATGAAGTTATCTGTCTTTCTATGTTTATTATGGGATTCAGTTTCCAGAGTTACTTTTAAAATATCAATGGCATCAAACGGTAAGTGCATCTTGATGGTTAATGACTTATTTGAAATTTGAATCCTTTATAATCCTTTATCATACCCAAAGGCCCACATATAATTCTAATTTTAGAATCTTCTAAACAGTTAACAGGTTTGACTTTTGAGGTCTTCATCAGGACCTAAAAACGTCTGTGGTCCAGATTCTTTCACGACCTTCAGGAGATGATCATAGGTCAGATCTGGTTTTATTTTATGAATGGTCTAATCCACCCTGTGACTGTTTCCGTGATGGAGAAACTTTAACTGTTTGTTTGTGATCCTGCTGCTCGTCGTCAGGCACCAAAGTGACACCAGAGGAAACATCAGATCCCCAAAGACAGACGGAGAAAGGTAGACGACTAATGAGACGTTAATATGAGGGGGGAGGGAGAGAGAGAGGCTCAGCTGAAGGTGTTCATCTCACTGTTTGAGAAAACACCAGAGAAACATCATCAGATCTGCTGCTGCTCCGACAAACTGCTCCTGGACTTCACCTGGACAGGTGGTGGACGGCCCAGGATGCTGATTGGTTGATGAGTTTGGATTTTCTTCTTTGGACTTTGATGGACTGGAGTAAAAGTGACCAGGTGTGGACGTGCTGAGACACGACGGCTCCGTGACCACCAACAGCTGCAGGTAAGGAAAACATGGTTTAGTGGTTTGAATGCCCAATGGTGTACTCTGGTTTTGGATCAGATTAAATCCTGATTTAGACCCGATTTGAATCGTGATAAATTCTCTTTAGGACCTGGTTTGGATCTAGTTTAGTCCTGGTTTAGATCTGATTAAATTCTTGTTAGGATCTAGTTTGGATCTGGTTTAGACCTTATTTGGTTCTGGTTTAGTACTCATTTGATCTCTTTTCGATCTAGTCATCTTAAGTCCTGGTTCAGATCTGGTTTGGATCTGGTTTAATCCTGGTTGAGATCTGATTAAATTCTTGTTAAGATCTGATGTGGATCTTGCTTTGGTCCCGTTTAGACCTTTTGATCTGGTTTAATCCTCGTTTTGATCTTGTTTCAACCCAGTTATCTTAAGTCTCACTTAAGATCTGGTTGAATCCTTATAAGATCTGGTTTGGTCTTGTTACGTCCTTGTTTAGATCTGGTAGAATCTTTGTTAAGATCTGGTTTGGTCTTGTTTGGTTTATTTGGCTCTTGTTCAGCCCTTGTTTTGACGTGGTGTAGTCCTTGTTTAGGTGTTGTTTCTATCTTGTTTAGTTATTGTTAAGATCTCTTAGGATCTTATTAAATCCTGGTTTGGATCTGGTTAAATCTTGGTTAAGATTAGGCTGGATCTTGTTGAGTCGTTATTTAGATCTGGTATGGATCTTGTCTGGGTCAGGTTTAATCCTTGTTTGGATCTTGTTAGTCATTGATCATGTTTTAATCAGTTATTATAAAGATCTGGTTTTGATCTGGTTGAATCTTAGTTAAGATCTGGTTGGATCATGTGTTTGTCCTTATTTAGGCCTGGTTTAGTCCTTGTTTGGATCTTGTTAAGTCCTTGTTTCGTTCTGGTTTAGTCCTTTTTAGGTCTGGTTTAGTCCTTGTTTGGATCTGGTTTAGTATTTGTTTTGATCTTGTTTCAATCAAGTTACTTTTTCATTTAGATCTGGTTTGGATCTTCCTAAGCCCTTCTTTAGATAGGACTCTGGTGTAGTCCTTGTTTGGATCTGGTCTAGGCTTGTTTGGTCTTGTTTAGATCTAGCTTTCTTAAGATCTGGTGTTGATCTGATTACATTCTGGTTTAACTCTGGTTACATCTTAAATAAGATCTGGTTTGGATCTTGTTAGTGTCTGGTTTAGTCATTTTTTTATTTTTTTTTCAATCTAGTTATGTTTTCATTTAGATGTGGTTAGACCTGATTAAGTCCTTGTTGAGATCTGGTTTGGGTCTTGATAAGTCCTTCTTTAGATCTGGCTCTGGTTTAGTCCTTGTTTGGTCGTGTTTTATAAAAGATTTCTTGTTAAGATCTGGTTTGGATCTTGTTAAGTTCTCGTTTAGATATGGTTTAGTAATCATTTTGATCCTGTTTTGAGCTTGTCAAGTTCTCTGTTAGATTTGTATGGATCTGGTTTAGTCTTGCTAGACAGCCTCAGGTAAGAAAAACGTGGTTACTGGTTTAAAATCATAGAGTTATGGTGAACTGGTTTGACTTGGCTCTCATACTGGACTGACTGGTTTAGTCTCCAGTTCACTGGTTTTAATACTTCTGTTTCTCCTGGCTGGTCTGATCTGATGATGGTGGTCTTTGTAACTTAAACAGGTTCTTACTGGCGTTACTTGTTCATGTTTTATTTGTTAAACTGGTATTGTTCTGACTGGTTCACCTGGTTTCCATGGTTACAGGTGAGATGGGCTGTCTTGGAGGGAAGACGGAGGAAGAACGTTTGGATGAAAAAGCGAAACGAGAAGCAAACAAGAAGATCGAGAGACAACTGCAGAAGGAGAGACAGGCCTACAAAGCTACACACAGACTACTACTACTGGGTAAGTCTGTCATTGTCTGTTCCTCCGTCTGCTTATCTCTTAGCTGTCCCGCTGTCCGTCTACCTGTCTCTCACCTGTCCCTGTCCCTCTGGTCGTCCCTCAGGAGCAGGAGAGTCTGGTAAGAGCACCATAGTGAAGCAGATGAGGATTCTCCACGTGGATGGTTTTAACGCTGAGTGAGTTGGACTGTAAAGTCTTCTTCTCAGACCTCCATGATCCATCAGTCCTTCTCTTTCCTGTCCTCTGATCAAACTTCTCTGTCTCAGGGAGAAGCAGCAGAAGATCCAGGACATCAGGAAGAACGTGAAGGATGCCATCGTGGTATGTTCCTCAGCCACATCACATGACCTCCAGTATGCAGGTATCACATGATGCAGACATGAAGGTGTGGATTTAGAGGGACCTGCAGGTGTCTGTCATGAAATAGATTTATTTTTGTTGGTTTGTTATGACCTTCAGTAAACTATCCGATGTGTCAGGGTGGATGGTATCATCTTGGTGTTGGATTGATCCCAGCATGCACTGGTTTTGACTTTTTAAACATCGCAGGTAGAACTGACGGACCACGAAGAACTCATGACTGCATTTTGAGCATTGCGTTTGTGTTACAGACCATCGTGTCGGCCATGAGCATGCTGACTCCGCCCGTTCCTCTTGGTAACCCTGGTAACCAGTTCAGAGTGGACTACATCAAGAGCATCGCTCCACTGTCAGACTTTGAGTACACAGAGGTAACGCACACCTGATTTTAAGGTTGAGCCCCCATTGGTGCTTTTCCACCTGTGGTTTCAGCCAATCAGCTTTGTTCTGAGCTGTTACTGCAGTACTGCTATGAGATACTTTGTGTTACTACAATGATTCTTAAATAATACTAAAATAATACCACAATGATACATCAATAATATTACAACAACATTCAATAATACTTCAGTGAAACTTCAATATTACTACAATGATACTACAGTTATATAACAATTATACTACAATACAACATTCAATAATACTACAGTGATACTTAAATGCTAGAACATGGTACTACAATTGTACTACATGATACTTCAGTGCTACTGAAATATTACTACAATGATATTCAATAATACTACAATGATACTTCAATAATACTTCAGTGAAACTTCAATATTACTACAATGATGCCACTGTAATATAACCATTATACTACGATAATACAACAACATTCAGTAATACTACAGTGATACTTCAATGCTAGAACACGGTTCTACAATTGTACTACATGATACTTCAGTGCTATTGAATTATTACTACAAAGATATCCAATAATACTACAATGGTACTTCAATAATACTTCAGTGAAACTTCAATATTACTACAATGATACTACAGTTATATAACAACTATACTAAAATAATACTACAATGACCCTCAATAATACTACAATGATACTTTAATACTAGAACATGGTACTACAATTGTACTACATGATACTTAAATGCTACTGAAATATTACTACAATGATATCCAATAATGCTTCAATGATACTTCAATAATACTTCAGTGATACCTCAATATTACCACAATGATAATACAAATCTATAACAAAAATACTACAATAATGCTTTAATACTAGAACATGATACTACAACAATACTACAATGATACTATAATATACTCAATAATACATTGTAGTATCGTTGTAGGTACTTTGTTACTGGAACATGATACTACTAACAATCAGAATCAAACTTTATTTACATGATTCTTCAATGATACTGAAATAATTCCACAATGATACCGCAGTAATACTACAATAATTCTACAATGATACTTCGATTAAACTTCAATAGTACTACAATGATACTTCAGTTTTACTTAGACAATACTACAGTGATACTATAATAATATTACAATGATACTTAAATGATACTGAAATAGTGCTACAATGATACTACGGTGGTACTTCAATTATACTACAACTATACTTCAGTACTAGAACATGATACTACAATGAAACAACATTAATATTACTATGGTTATTCAATAATACTACAATGAAACTTCAATAATATTATAATGATACTTCAATAATACTGCAATGATGCTATAATAATCCTTAAATGATACTTCAGTACTAAAACATGACAATACCACAGTAATACTTCTAACAGAATGGTATTTTATCAGTAAAGGCAGTCTTTTGTAGACTTATCTGAGCATTATGGCATGACACAGGATCAACCAATAGAAATCGTTTTTATTACAAACATATAAATATGACATTAGACTGTCTCCATGTTTAAAGTTATCTTCATTGTTGTTTAAAGGGACTGTGAGGAGTTTCTAAGTAATTACAAAAAAGTCTCACTTTTAGATATATGCCGGATCGAAATAGACACTTTAAGATGAGTTTTATAGCATCAAAATAGGTTATCTATAAATGCTATTCCTTAGCTTCGCCGTCGGGTCGGACAGGGCTGGACTGGCCTGGATACTCAACTTCAGGAACAAGACAATTAAAACTAGAGCAAATTTATATTATTCGGACACGTCTTAGAGCACCGGGCTGTTAGTAGAGATATATAGCTGGCTATAAAACTAGGATACTAAGTTTTCCAAAAATTGCTTGCTGTCACACATCAAAAACTACCTCCACGTAACTAGAAAGAGATACATTACCTCATCGCTTTGCATCCTGTAAGTTGTTGAAAAAAGAAGTTGTAAAGCAATGCAGAGTTCTGAGTCACATCTTTTGGTGCGTTCCAATTGTAGTCAGAAGTAGGAATTTCCAAGTTCCGAGTAGGAAACTGCAACTGGAATGTCCCCCGAAGTTGGAATTTCCTACTGGGAACTCGGTGAAACCTCGCCACCCCGAGTTGACAATCGAAGATGGATGCCCCCAGTGTGAACAGTTATTTAGCTCCTGTAATAATCAATTTATTTGCACTTCTGACTGGGGTGTGTCGCTCTAGATCTGCTGTATACATAGTATTGTTAGACTTATATTTACAAAAATGCTGCCATAGTGATAATCACATTCTTCATGTGATATTTGTGAACAACAACGCAGCGCGTGCTAACAACAGCTAACAATAGCCTGGTAGATCGGCTTGTTTTTTTCCGACTTCAACCGGAACGCCGATAAGTCGGAGATGATGTCACTCCCAGTTCCGAGGTTACTGGAATGTTATTTACGGCGTGCTCATGGGTAGCAGAGTCTTAATGTCACCGGTAATAGATTCTCCTCATAGCATCTTTAAGCACCAATGTGACTGTTGATAGTAGAAGGTAAAGTCGGACTATGAAAGGACTTTACCATGGCCGAATGTCAGTGAAGCATCTCTACGCAGCTGCTGTCTGCTGGACTCTGATCAGTTTCAGTCCCATCAGTGATGCTACCTGGCACTTGTTTTGTTTTCCTTCCTACTGAACTCCTCATGTAAGAGGGACTTCAACCTGTGGCCGCAAGAAACCACTGTGACGTCCTCACATCCTGTTTGTGTAACAGTAAGGAGATGAGTCTAGGTCCAGTGACGGTTTGTGTGGATGGCAGGACAAAGACCACTACCATAGGGCTTTTTTTTATTATTCCTGAATCAGACATCCCGCTGGTGATGGTGCTGTCTGACCAATCAGAGGAGAGCAGGGTCTTTTTTAGCCATATTAGACTCAGCTCACCTGCAGGAGACAAGGACCGGGACTCTGAAGGTGGACCCGGGGGTCTGTTTGTGTCTCACAGTGGGACGTTCCTCTGGAGCACTCGGAGAGCTGCTTGTTTGTTTAAACGATCGTAATGACCTGATGTAACGAGTTAACACGGGACTGCACACATACAGAGCTACCTGAGTGGGTGTCACCTGAGGCCTCATTATCCAAGCAGCTCAGGTCTCTGAAGACACACAGGGACAAAACAAGACTCTTCCTGTGTCTAAACACACACCTGCTGAGATCATCACCTGAACATGTCCTGGTGCCTTCAGGTTCTCTGCATGAGTGTGTAAAAATGAGCATTTCAAGCTGTGAGCAGTCAGTGAGTGTGTCTCCATGATCACAATCAGCTTTCAGCCACGTATGTTAGACATACAAGTAATTTGACGTTTGACGTTTGAACTGTGGGACTAATGAAGGTATATCTTATTTTATCTTAGCTTTCAGCTCTCTAGTGGCCTCTATGGCCGTTGAGTGTAACTGCACTGTCATACACCAACATGCATTTGCTGACATACAGAGGAAGTAGAAACGAGCTGACAGGACATCCTGAGAGACAAATAAACCATGTGGACTGATAAGGCACAGTCTGATTATGTTTCTTTTCGAATAAATCATCATGTAGTTACAAGTCCAACAATAATGTCTTTCAGCTCACGCCGGGCCAACGCCTGTCCAGGCATTTAGCTTGTTACTCCAGCTTTCCTTTATTCTTCTCCTCTAATAAAACATTTCTTGTATTCAGGTTTTTCGCTGCTTCCACCATGATAACAACACTTCATTTAGCTTTTCCCGTGACAGACTGCCTTATTCCAGTTCACAGAGTGACAATCTGTATCCATGTGGAAAAAAATAGTTGGTGAGGACATTAGTTCCGCCTAGATGGACCCAGAAAACTGACAGACGATGCTGCTGCAGTGCCAACTGCAGTGTTTTGTGGTTGGTCACTGATTGAAAAGGATACAGTTGGAATAACGTTAGCTAATATGTCCTATACTATTATATGATATGATAGCAGGTTGAAACTGAAGCGGGTGTGACGTCACTGAGCAATGGCGACGAAATGGGCTAAGTAAAGCTGACAGGACTTGGGTTTGCAACGCGATCTTGGTCGCGAAGTCACCTTCAGTGTGAATGCACCTGAAAACATTCAAGGAAACACTAAAAATGTCGAACAATTTACACTTCATGTTTTTGTTAAACTAAAAGTAGGCTAAAATTCAAAGAATTAAGAAGACAAAATTTTGGTTAAACTAAAAGATATTTTTAGGGAAAAGACTAAAACTAAATTAAAAAGTGCTATCATAATGAACACTGCTTTGGGGGCTTCGTGTGGCCCCTGTAAGAGAGCACATGAGGACCTGCCAATATCACACTGGCCCATTAAAGGGGCCTTAAAGGGCCACTTTACTCTGATTCATATCCATGTTTGTCATTCAGGAGTTCTTTGAGCATACTCAGAAGCTGTGGGAGGACGATGGGGTGAAGGCGTGCTTCGAACGCTCCAACGAGTATCAGCTGATCGACTGCGCCAAGTAGTAAGACTCACTCACACACGCACCACAGCAGGGGGCCGTGTTAAAGGGAACACATCAGGCCCTTAAACATGACTCCCCTGTCACTATAACACACTCTTAGTCTTCCACTTCAACACCCAGAGTAACTATGACAGACTCTGTCCCTGTGGACCAATCAGAACGCTCCATTAACCCTGCGGGGGCGGGTGTCTCTCTAAGTCTAAGAACGGTGTCATCTGTGTGTGTGCGCAGCTTCCTGGACCGGTTGGACTCAGTCAGGAGGACGGACTACACCCCGACTGACCAGGTAAACAGCAGCCAATCACAGTTCAGCCCTGTGATGACTTGTGTGCGTCCACCCACTTTATTTAAAGGTTTTCTTCTCCTCCAGGATTTGTTGCGTTGCAGAGTTCTGACTTCTGGGATTTTTGAGACCAGGTTCCAGGTCGACAAGGTCAATTTCCAGTGAGTGTTTAAGCCCCGCCTCCTCTGCCCACATGCACCAATCAGCTTTGTCCTCGCTTTGACTGCTCTTTTTTTCAGACTTTATATGATTTATTAATAAAATGTAAAAAGTAAACAGTAATAATGTGTCTGTTCTGACTTAAAACTTTGTCTTATTATCAAAGTGTTTATCAAACTGTGATAGGTACCCTTTCAAACATTATTAAGAAGCATTATCATCTATGACAGTTACTTTAAATATTTACTTATTTATAGATGACTGACGGCTCTGTGTCCATCTGTCTGTCAGTATGTTTGATGTAGGAGGACAGAGGGACGAGCGCAGGAAGTGGATTCAGTGCTTTAACGGTGAGTAAAGGGATGAATCCAAACCCTGATCTGAACAATAAAGAACAGTTTGACCGCCTCATGAATCTGCTGATGACTGTTCTGTTGTCTAAACTTAACATCTGAGTTGACTAAAAGCACCGATCCTCCGTCCGAGTTCATCTAACAACATATACAGCACCAAAACAATAGAAATTATTTCACGCCCCTGTACAGAGAAAGGATATAAAGACATTTTTATTGTGTTTATGCACTCTGTAAACATTTTTATTTCTCTTAGAAACAAGTTGTTAACAATGTTAACTTATACCTCAAACATGTCTATTCATTATGTAAACATTTTTGTTTATACTGTAAACATGTTTTTTGTAATAATATGTTTATTTATACTGTTCACATATTTATTTCTGCTGAAAAAACCTGCTTATCTTGACTGCAACCATCTTGAATTACACAGTAAAAATGTTAATCTCAGCTTTAAATATGTTTATTTATACTGTTAACATGTTTATGTCCGCTAAAAACATGTTAATTTCTGATGCAAAAAGGTTTTTATATTGTAAACACATTCAGTTTTTGCCAGAATGTGCTAATACACCATGTAAACAAATTAATCACGACTTTCAAAGTTTATTTACATTTTAAACATGTTTATCTCAGCTTTCAACATGGTAAATTATACTGCAAACACGTTTATTTCTGCTAAAATCATTCTTGACTTTGCTTTTGACAAGTTCCTGTATAATTTTAGCATCCGTCTCTTTACTGCAAACATATTTGTATATACAGCATTTATGTCTTTGTTGTAAACATGTTAATTTCTGCAGAAAACATGTTTGTTTATACTGTAAACATGCTTGTTTATTCATTTTTGTCTTAGTTTTTTTCTTTCTGTTTTAAACATGTTAACATGTTTGTGTATGCGGTAAGCACATTTGTTGGGGGAGTCTGGCACAATGGGCTCTATCTCTCTCTCTCTCTCTCTCTGCATCTGCTTTTGCCCCTTTTGTTTGCTCCTGTACTCGTCTCTGGCTCTTGTCTTGTAGGTGGCCTGGAATCCTTGGTGGAGACTGCCTGCTGCTGTGGAGTCACGAAGCCTCAAAACTACAATTATAAACATGACACATAGTTGGCCATTTTATTAGGAACACTCCATTCCCATTATCATTATAGCTGTTCATGTAGATATTAGCATGATCTCCATATCCATGATCAATACATCTACAGTATCTACTTTTATCACCACACAGGCATGAGGTCCCTCTGAAAATGGGATGTCACATCTCAAGAGGCCTTTAACAAATTTATACTTTACGGAGACAAATATGGTTGGGATGCACTTGTGGTCTGGGCACTCATGAGTTTGTCACTACCATAAATTCTTATTTTCAGTAAGAATATCATTGATTATACTTCTATAAAATGATCACCACTACCATTCAGACATGAGTACCCTCCTGAAAATGAGATGTAGCATCTCAAGAGGCTAACCTCTAATAAATCGGACGACAGGTCGATGGTTCATGGATCTGTCCCTAACTTTAGTTCTTACTTTAGTCCACTTGTCTCCTCTTACCTCACTTCCTTTTCCCTCACACCCAACACAGCATCATGTGGATTTGCTGTTCATCATGAGACTGGGATCCACATTCAAGATTTCCTGCTGCTTAACAGAAGGTTTTTTCTTGCTGCCATGATGGAGGGATTCATGATTGACTATATGGATTCATGTTGGGTGTTGGATGTATATATTTGTATATATACGTATATGTGTACCTTTATATGTATATATGTATCTATGCATATATGTGTATCCATAAAATGAAGAGCTTTATGCTCTATTGTAAAGTGTCTTGAGATAACACTTATGAATTGGCGCTATACAAATAAAGATTGAGATTGATTGATTTGTTTCTGTTGCTAACATGAACACGTGCCTCTAGTGGACATTATGTGAACTGCAGCCTTCATTAATCCCTATCTGTGTCTTCATTTTCAAACTGCCTGGTCTCACCTGAGAGGTGTTTGTGTGTTTCAGATGTGACGGCCATCATCTTCGTGGCAGCGAGCAGCAGCTACAACATGGTGATCAGAGAGGACAACTCCACCAACCGGCTCAGAGAATCCCTGGACCTCTTCAGGTCCATCTGGACCAACCGGTAAAACTCTGATTTCTGATTGGCTGTTTTAGAACTCCCTGCTCACTGGTTGGCTGACTCTTACCCACTCTGTTATCTGATTGGCTCTTTAACTAACTCTGCTGTCTGATTCGCTGTCCTAACCCTTTCTGCTCTCTGATTGGCTGCAGGTTCTTGAAGACCATCTCGGTGATCTTGTTTCTGAACAAACAGGACGTCCTGGCCGATAAGATTCTGGCAGGAAAATCCAAACTGGAGGATTATTTCCCAGAATACACAAACTACCAAGTACCTACTGAAGGTACACACGAATCAAACACACCTCAGGGTCATACGAGGGCTGATTATCTCCTCTGACAGACACTGAGGGACCAAATATTAACACACTTAAACACACATGAGACCAAAATATAAATAAGGATGATAAATATGCAGCCAAATGATTGAGGTCTTTGGCTCCTTATATGTTTTCCATCCTCAGATATTTTCAAAATACTAAAACTGCAACAGTCCGAGGAAGCTCATTATGTCTATGTGGAAACCCTCTTTATACTTTCTTTTTAACAGACACATAAGGTTTTTAACTCAAACCTTTACATGTTTCGACAGAACTCTTCCGCTTTCATCAGAAGTGTCATCTGATGGTAGTGTGACGTTTCCTTTTCAGCTGATCAGATCCCAAATCTGACAGGATGATCACGTCTCTGTAAGACTTCACCATAAATATTAGTCCTACCTTTATTTCATCAAAATATTTAGATTCCTTGACCATGAAAATATACCATTAGCAACTGGATTCATAATGATATCTATTTTAGTTCAGTAGTTATTCACAAAAATCACATTTTTTGTCATAGCGGATCCAGACAGTGATCCGGATCAACACCAAAATCGAATCAGTTCTTCCTTTTCCCATGCTGAACATTTCCTGAAAATTTCATCAAAATCCATCCATAACTTTTTGAGTTTTTTTGTTCACAGACAGACAGACAGACAAACTCTGCCGAAAACATAACCTCCTTGGCGGAGGTAACAACCTCGGTTGACCAAAGTGCTGTACAGGGGTGAAAAATAATCTTCAGTGCACTTAATAAAATTAAAACAATAATGATAATAAAAGCAGTAATAGAATAAAAATGAGCCCAACATTAAAAAATAACACACATAAAAATAGAAATAAAATAAGAATAAAAATGATTAAAAAAAGAGAAGATATGAAATAAAAGATAAGGCTAAAAGATAAAAGAGATAAAGACAAGATTGTTTTTAGCAGCGTTTTAAAGTGCTCAGTGGACTGTGCAGCTCTAACCCGAAGAGGAAAATGTTTGAAGTTTTTAGTGTTTACAACAGAAAATCCACCTGAAGGAGACGAACCATAGATGTGATTTTGTCACGCCTCTTTAACGGGGCCGTTCAACATTGTTTATGATAAAAGAATGCTTTAATGTGACAAATTGCCGGCCTATGGAAGAGTATTAGGGCCACGTGAGACGGAGCAAAAATTTTGGGGAAGTTGACCTTAAAGTGGAATTTTCAACATTAAAGTTGAACTTTCGAAAACAAAGGTGATTAACAATTTTGTGATAAAGTCAAGATGTCGAGAATAAAGTCAACATACAGTATATTTTGACTTTATTCTCAAAATTGTCACTTTTTTTCCTCAACATTTCAACTTTTAATGATGAAATTGTTTCCTCAAATTATTTTCTCCATCTAACATGGCCCTAATACTCTTCCGTACCAGCCCTACCACAAATCTCATGCACTAATACAGGGCTATTTAATTAGAAATTCAGTCGGGCCGGATTATTAGACTTTGGGCATGAGCTGGGCCGGACCTTGTTGGCAGACAGTGAGCAAAGTTACCAACTTAAAAGAAACACCAATGGATAACAAACACACTGGATGTTCATTTATTTATTGCCAAATCCAAAAGGGCATACACTCAATAAAGAGTAGTGCTAAACTAAACTTCTGCTGAAATACTGTCTCTTTAAATTTTACACTTCAACACGTTTGACAGGTAAATACAAACACATTTTAAGGTGCCTATGAACATAAAGTGCAGATTAAAAACAAAATTTTTTTTGGGTCACATTTGAAGCTGCATTAAAAGTAACTTGCTCAACAGCAATCTTTCAGAATGTGTTGCATTCAATGTCTGTAATAATGTTGGATTTTTTGTAAGACCTTGTCAGTGTTTGTAAAAGTTTTTTCTATTATTCTCGCCGGGCCTAAACCCCAATCATGTTGATTTCGGGCCACTTGAGGGTTGCTTACCGACCACATGTGGCCCGCGGGCCGCTAATTGAATAGGGCTGCACTAATACAAACATGTGTGCAGCTGTTCCAGATGCTGATGAAGACCCCAGAGTGACCAGAGCCAAGTTCTTCATCAGGGACGAGTTTCTGGTGAGAACAACCTCTGCCCTGTCTTTCTGAGTTTGTCTGACTGTCTGTCATGGCCCTCATGTCTGTCTGTCTCTCAGAGGATCAGCACGGCGAGCGGCGACGGCAAACATTACTGCTACCCTCACTTCACCTGCGCCGTCGACACTGAAAACATCCGGCGTGTTTTCAACGACTGTCGTGACATCATCCAGCGCATGCACCTGCGTCAATATGAGCTTCTCTGATTGGCTGTTAGGTGACCTGGGGCGGCCCACTCTTGGATATGGACTCACCTGTAAATGCTGATCAATACGGGAGAGGATTAGGGCCATTTTAGATGGAAAAAAAACAATTTCTGGCAGGACGAGATTAATGTTGAAATGAAGAGAATAAAGCTGAAATGTTTACAATAATGTTTTCGAGATAAAACTCAAAATGATAGGATTAAAGTTTAAATGTCGAGAAAAAAGTCAAAAGTCGAGATACAATGTATTTGACTTTATTCTCGACATTTCCACTTTAATCAGAAAATTGTGTTCTGGCTTTATTCTCAACAGATCAACTTTATTTTCATTATTGAATTTTAACCTTAAACTTTTGACTTTAATGTCGACTTCCCTGTTTCTCTCTTCATCTAGCATGGCCTTTACACTTTTCTATAGATCAATGCTAACAGTCGATACTGATCAACAATCTGTCCATCTGCTGTAGTTCCTTTGTGTCATTTGCAGGGGATTGTGGGTAGTGTAGTTTATAGTAACTGTGCAGAGGGACCTGTTATAGTTTAAAGAATGCAAAGGGGTATTTTTCATGTTTCTGTACCTAAAATATTTTAAACTATCTGTCCTGTGATTGGTTGATCCAGACTGTGATGTCATTCAAATGACATTTGTGTTGTAAAGTTTAACTTTGTACCTATATATCTCAAAATAAAAGATTAGAGGTTTATTCAGCAGATGATTTTTATTGTTTTGATAAAAACTCTGATCATAATAAACAAGTTGGTATCAAGTCTGAGAAAACCAGAATGTGAGGATCCAGGAAAAAAATGAGCAGAACAAAGAAAACCACGAACATAAATAAATAAATAAATATGTTTGCACTGTTCATTTCACAAATGAGGAACTTTATCATAAACCGCAACGCTTAGGTTTATGAAAACTTCTTCAGGAATAAAGGAGACAGGGTCTTTCTGGAGTTCTCCTCGTGCCTTTGTGGGTTTTCCGGGCACTCCAGTTTCTCGCACACATATTTATGAAATATGTGTGTTTATATCAGCCCTGTGGTTGTACTCTGCTCCCACAAGGACAGGGTTTAGACCCCCACAACACCAAAGGGATAAGTGGTATAGATCTAACAAGCTGCTAACAAGGACTACAAAAATGGCTGGGGTCCCTCACAGCATCATTTTAAAGGAATACTTCACCCAAAGAATGATACGCCTTCATTTTCTACTCGCCCTCATGCTGAGCAACACTCTGGAGCACTTTTTTCATGTCTCAAATGCAGCCGGAGATCCGGGGAGATTTTCGCTGTCAACAAACTTCCATCTAACAGGGGACAATGGCGCCCGAAAGAAAAAGGTCCATAAAAGTCCACAAAAACGTGCCTATTTTCCTTCATACTGCTCGTCCGCTGTAATCCAAGTGTCCTGAGCGGGTAACGTCCATAATTAATTCGAAACGAGGTCATTTAGTACATTTTTTGAGCCTAAACAGTGCAGAGGTGGCTCAAGCTTTGGGGTTTCAAAAAGATGCGGTGGTGGGTTTAGTGTGGCCGTCTGTGCCTCTATGGTTGCTCCCTGAGCCTGAGGTGAACGTTGATTTGCTGGGCATGGATAGAAGTCTGGCGTGTGGGCGCCTCCAGCGGTATTTTGGAGAGCAGAGTGGTGCTGTTAAGATCTTTACTGATGGGTCGAAGGAGGGGTGTAAGACCGGTTTCGGCCTGTTTATCTCTGATCCGCAGGTCAAGCGGAGTGTCCGTGCGTCCAACAATCTGTCTGTTTACTGTGGAAATGCTTGCAATATGGTATGCAGTGAGATGAGTTGAACTTAATAAACCTGTTTTGTCAATTATTTGCTCTGATTCATCTGCTGCGTTAATGGCGCTCAGGCATAGGACATCAGATGCCCGTCCTGATCTAGTTTTTCATATTCTCTCCTGCCTTAGCAGAGTTGAAGAAACGGGTTTGTCTGTGATGTTTATTTGGGTCCCTGGGCATCAAGGCGTGGAGGGCAATGAGGTAGCCGATAGGCTGGCCAAAGCGGCGCTCCAAAGGGACGCAATAGACTTACCGCTACCGCTTGGTAGGCAGGAATGCTTTGCTATTTGTAAGGAGCACCTCACTCTTCAGTGGCAAAAAGAGTGGGAGGGGGAGAGGCGAGGGAGGCAGTTCTTCATGTGTCAACCGTCGGTTTTAAGTTGTGGACGTCCACGGGCCGCTTGCCGTAGGGAAGAGGTGGTGATGGCGAGACTGAGGCTCGGGCATTGTGGCCTTGCAGTGTGTCTGTGGAAAATTGGAAAGCACTGTAATGGATTGTGTGAGTGTGGGGGCTTGGAAACTGTCAATCATGTCCTGTTGTCGTGCAGCAAATATGCGAGCGAGAGGTGTCAGTTATTAATAGAGCTTGAAGACGCAGGTCTATCTGTTTTTTAGTTCAAAACAACTTTTTCATCGAAAGAGAGACAAGTTGAAGTCGCGGTGCTATCCTATTTCCGCTGTATCGGCCTTTTTTCCAAGATCTAATGGTGTGTAAAAGCACGATGTAACTGGTGGAGGGCAGCATTGCGCATTCCAGCGTATAGCCTGCCGGAAGCTACTAGAAGAAGAAGAAGAGCCTAAACAGTGTTATGGGTGCTTCCCAATGTGCCAAAATGCAGTCTCCTCTCTCCTCTCTCCTCCGCGACACCGGAAGTACTTTGTGAGCAGCCATATTGAAGGACATTCCAAAGCACCAAATGTGCTCGGAGGAGAGAGGAGACTGATCTGGAAGAGGCATAATCGAGGAAACACAAGTGCAGGCTTCGCGGAAGTCTTTTCACGGACAGACACGCCCCCTTGTGATGTATCAGCAGCCGGCTGTAAAATGTCAGCTGCCCACATGTGTGAAATGTAAACACCATGGCGCAAGAGAAAGTGTTAAAGTAAAATTAGCAACTTTTGGAAGTCATTGTAATGAGTATATCCACATTTCACACAAAACAGCCGATGTGTAGGCGTAATGTTCCCTCAAATGTGAGCAGTTACTAAACTTCAGTGTCTCTTTTATCTCTGTTTTTATTTTCTTCACTGTGCAAAGAAGTATTTGACTCATCATTTAAAAGAATTCTAAGCTGGACAGATTGATATCACAGAAAATATTGAACACTGTCATGGGGCAGTTCTTCCAGGTTTTCCATCTGTTGTCTGTCCTGATTTATCTGTGTTGTTTTGTTTATGTCTGTAACTGTGAGGCTGCTACAGTAGACAGGTCTGTTCAGGAAAACACATTTTACATTAGATTAGACAACTTTATTTTTTCCAAAGGGAAATTCAGTTTTTGCAGTCTACCCAGACCATACATTTACAAACGGCAAACATGGACAATAATAAATAATAAAAAAAGAAATGCTCATTGACAAAGACAAGGACCCAATAGATCTCATTGTCAGGCAGATTATAATGCACATTAACGAAAATCATGCTTTATGTAGTTCCTGATCTAACCAAGCATAAATAAGAAGAGAAAGTAGTTAATTGTACATTATCTCAGGCCTTTACATTTTTTTCTATATAAATGCGCAGAGAGGGGGGTTAGGGTTCTGCTTATAGCAGAATAAAAACATTATTTATGAACACAAAGTGGCCGCAATATAACAATTTAAAACTCCTATCATTCTGTGCCTGGGAAAACTTGACATTTTTCTCTTTCATTCATGTACATATTCACTTTAAATTGAAGTCAACGTGAATATGAATGTACCGCGGTCGAGCGCCCTGGAGTGTACATTATTTTCCTTAATTTAGTTTCTCGTGCGCTCGGACCAGCATATCCATACGGAAGAGTACGGAAGAGTATTAGGGCCACCCGAGCGAAAATAAAAATGAGAGGGGGTAGAATTTTTTTTTCATCATGCACTTCGAGAATAAAGTCGAAATGTCGAGAATAAAGTCGGAATATAATGGCGAGAATAAAGTTGAAATGTCGAGAATAAAGTCGACCTTTTGAGACTAACAACCGGCACACTGCTTCTACAAAATGCTGTCCAGTCAGTTAGATGAATTAGTGAAATTATACTTCGGACTCGGCTTTAATAACAAAGAAATACTTCTCTTTTAGCCCACTTTTGAGCCCCGGAGGTGTCAGGGTGCAGAATATTTTATTAATGCGAGGGAACGCATTCTATAGTGTCGGCACGCGTTATTAAAGCGTTACCTCACTATAATAAAGTGAGGGAACGGGATAAATAAAGCGTTACCTCACCATATTATAGTGAGCCGCAGCGGTAGCCAGAGTGAAATTTGCTTCATAGACTAGAATTGGAGCGCAGTGCTCTGCAATACGTTTTGAGCTGCTTTGTTGAAGCACCGGCACACGCCAAGGCGCTGGAGATTTTCTGAGCGGCCGCTTCCAAGCCTCGTAAATTCACTGTCGTTCAGAAAGCACCAGACCGGAAATCAAAGTGTGGAGCATCCGGAAGTTTCAAAATAAAATGCAATGCAGGGACTCATTTTATTTATCCCGTTCCCTCACTTTATTACAAGTATTTCTTTGTTATTAAAGCCGAGTCCATAGTATAATTTCACTAATTCATCTAACTGACTGGACGGCATTCTGTAGAAGCAGTGCGCTGGTTGTTAGTCTCAAAAGGTTGACTTTATTCTCGACATCCTATTTCAACTTTATTCTTGCCATTATATTTCGACTTTATTCTCAACATTTCGACTTTATTCTCGACATCCTATTTCAGCTTTATTCTTGACATTCCGACTTTATTCTCGACATTTCGACTTTATTCTCAACATTTCGACTTTATTCTCGACATCCTATTTCAACTTTATTCTCGCCATTATATTCCAACTTTATTCTCGACATTCCGACTTTATTCTCGACATTTCGACTTTATTCTCGAAGTGCATGATAAAAAAAAAAAAATTCTACCCCCTCTCATTTTTATTTTCCCACGGGTGGCCCTAATACTCTTCCGTATATCCAGCTGTGACGCCGTCTTCACTAAAAGACGTCGCTTCATGTGACGCTCCAGAGGAGAGGACAAAATGAATCTCCTCGTCTCCTCTCTCCTCTCTTCGTTCCCTCGCGTCTCTGGCATGCATCTCTGGTGGGCGGGACTAAGACGGAAGTGGAGGAGGCGAGGATGGAACTTTGGAGCTTTGAGAAGCACCCTATATCGTACTTCCGCAGTGCACGTCTATGCGCGCTCCCTGCACTACGGAAGCCGCGGCAGACCAAGCCAGACGCTTGCGCGCTTTCAGAGACTACTGTGCTAAATTGCAAACGTAGAAGAAGAAGTTCCACTGTTTACACTCTGCTGTGAGCCTGACGAGGATGAGGTTAGTGTTTCCCAAGTTAGAAAAACTTGGTTAGTCATTAGTCAAATTAAAAACATGGTTCGAGTGTGTGCCTATCCTGGGTGCTTCAATCAAATGAAGCGCAGGTGCCTGGGGAGATCCCGTTCCGTGACTTTCCACAAGTTACCTGTCCAGGACCCTGAAAGGCTAAAACTGTGGCTAATAGCTCTTGGCAAGGATATCAGGACCGCCAACGTAGATTCGCTCAGGGTCTGTAGTAAACACTTTTCAAAGGATGATTTCCGAATGTGTAAAGGAAGACCTTTATTAAAGACAACAGCTGGGCCGACCGTGGTACAGGTAAGAACAGAGGTACATCATTTATTTAGCTTACATGTTTTATATTAAATAACTTTTTTTTGAAAACGTGATCATGTTAAAAGAGGTTTAATGTCAAAAATACCTTGATTCTGACAGGAGTCCATGAATTTTTACATAATTTTGGCCTGTTATCCCAGTCATTTCACTTTAATTGTGTTATCATTCAATATTTTTTCTTCAAAACTGTACCACAATCTAACTACTTACTAACACCCGCTCCACAGTTCATAGTGACATAATTTTAATTTCATTCGACATTAATAAATGTATCAATTAAACAATTAATTCTCAGGAATTTAGTGAGACAGGGTGAATGAGCTGTACTGCAGCTGCTCATGTCAGTGATTGTCTGCAAGTTGTCAGAGTTTAACTCTTCTGTAAGGTGTCTTGAGATAATGTGTTATGCTTTTGTGTTTTAAAAATAAAGAGTCATGTTACTATACATACTTAGTAACTAGGGCTGTAGCGATACACTTATTTTCCGATACGATACACGATATTCAGCTCACGATACGATAATATCACGATATCACAATATTGCGATATATTGCGATATTCTACATGAAACTAGGAAAAACCTAGAGACAGTGAATATGTAACTTTTCTATTTTATTGTTATTGAAATATGTCAAATGCAGCGTTACAAACCTACACTTAACACAGAGTGCATCAAGTCAATTCAACTAATGTTGCAAAGAAATTGTTCTTGTTTTTCCTTTAACTAAGTGTTGAAATCATCCTAACCTGTAGTCCAGTTCAAACTGTAATCAAACCCATGAGAAACAAAGAGCTTAGAGTTACTGACATAACAACAGTAAGTTAAAAAAAAGTCACATATTTCTCTTGTCACTGTCTGAACTGAATAGTGCATGAAAAAAAACATGTGCCTTTATAAGTTTATAAGTTGTATTTTATTCCCAACTCTGATAAAATATGGGTTTATATTTTTACAAAAAATATCGATACTAAGATTTGCGATATCGATATTATATCGTGAGTCAAAATATCGATATATATTGCGATATCGATATTTTTCTACACCTCTAATAGTAACTGTCTCTACAACCGTAGATATCAGGCCCCTATTTAAAACAATATGTTACATCTCAAGGTGCTTATCTTTAATAAATGTATATTCCTCAAATATGATATATAAATAAAGATTGATTCAGTTTATATTCAGCAGAGACAAATGTGAGGGCACACTGATGATCTGGGTGTCCATGGGTTTGTTGCTGTAACAATTTATTATATTTAGTCCCAATGTCTATACTTGGATGGTTGTATACGTGTAAATGAAAATATACATATTTATATTTGCTCTATTGGAAAGTGCCTTGAGAGAACACTTGTAATGAACTTGCATTAAACTAATAAGATTGGTTTCTTGATGAGATCAACTTGATCAGGATTAGGTGTGAAATAATCAAGTAAGAGGTCAAAACACGAGGTTATATGTAAGAATGTCACATCATCACAGCTTAGTAAAACTTCACGCTCAGTAATTATGTTTTGAGCTTAAAGGTGTAGTCAGCGATCTTCTAATCTTCTAATCTAATGCATGATTTGTCAAAATCTCCGTATTTGTCCGCTCCATCCACAAGATGTCACCACTGACAGCATGTTGAAAAAAAGTCCAGTTTCAATACACAGCCTTGACTCTGAATTTCAGCAGGTAAATACTGTGGCTCGGGCCGAGTTACCAAAACAGGGTACACCCCCCACATCCAGGGGGCGATCATACTCATGCGCAAATCAGACAGAGGGGGGAGGGGGAGTCGTAGGATGCGTAGCGTGTGCAGTTAGCGTAAGGGAGAGCTATAATAGGTGCAGTGGCAATGGCTGAAAAACAGCCCAAAAGAAAAAGGTCAGAGGAGTGAAAAGTGAAAAAGAAGGGCTATGACCATGAAAGAGCGAAGACCCGGGTCAACATTGGTGTTGCTTTCTGACGGTGGAGGGAACTCCACGAACTGAAAGACCTGAAAACGGACGCGGATGTCGCCGTCTGTTTGCTGGATAGGTTAGCAACATTAGCTTTGTGGCGCTTCACATAACAGTAACAGCCGTCGGGCATTCATCTTATTGTCTAATCTGCCAAAATGTACTGTTTTTGTGATGTTATCAATATTGTTAGTCGAGTTGTCTGACGAGTCGGGGCTACCTTAGCTACGTTGGTCAGCTACGCAGTTTCTACGGCCGTTTCCATGACGATGCACGTCCATCAGCTTTCGGGGGGCGGGTCTAAATTTGTTTATAAACAACCTCTCCACTCGTTTTCTCCCACATCGCTGACTACACCTTTAAAAAATATCAAATGTTAGGTTCTTCCATATGGATAAGCATGATTATATACCAAGGGCCACATCCACAAGTATTCAGGAAGAAGAGGCCATATTTACATACCTACTTTTAATGTATGTTGGTTAATGAAACCAACCCCATTATGCTTTATAAATTGTTTTTAAATAAATAATCAGCCAACAGTAAAGCTAGCTTCATGGGTTGACATGGCAAATTAGTCAATCTTATTGGGTTTTTGGAAGAACAGTCATATTTTGGTTGGCCCTGGATACATTTACCCTTGGTAAGGATGATAACTTTGTAGCTAAAATGGAGTAAGCTAATGGCTGATCTACACATTTAGACACATTTCAGGAGTAATCATAACTTGAGATGAAGCGGGTAGAGAAGCAAATAAGTGTGCCCTAGCTGTGGGCCAAATTAAAGTGGTAAGGGGGCCGCAGTTTGAACACCCCTGCTCTGTGTGATGTGTTTGACAAAAGTAGGGATGTCCCGATCCGATATTGATATCGGTCAAAAACACAAATATCGGATTATATCGGCCTGCATCCTAAATCTCCGATATCAGCACTCCGATACAAGCAGTCCATTCTAATATATTTATTTTTTATTTTATTCAGTTGTAGAATATGCTTATGTTTAACTTCAGCACAGTGGTTATTTTGCAATTGATGAAATGTTTTTGTTTGATTTATTGAGGTCACTTTTCAGGGTCTTCTAATATTTTTTATTCATGTTTTAATTATAGTATATTCTTAGGTTTAAGATTAAAATTTATTTAACCTATTGGTTAATAACAAATGGGTCAGTTTTTCTCATACCTACTATAGCTGACTACTGTTCTCTGTTTGAGTAATCTGACCTGATCAAGCCTTTTCTTACAGTCCAGACTACAAAATAGGTAATAAAAGTCTGTATGATTCCTGCTGATATCGTATCGGATTGATATCGGTATCGGCCAATACTCAAGGCTGCAATATCGGTATCATATCGGAGGTGAAATAGTTGTATCGGGACACCCCTAGACAAAAGAGCAACAAATTGATCTTATACTGATGACTGGGTTGGGAAGCAGTGGCGTGGTTGCACTGAACTATAACAGAACACATGTTACAGACATCACACACAACACTGGCAAAACTTATTAGCCAATGGGAGTTCATCAGCAGTGGAGAACATGCATTAATATGCGTTTTCAAAACAATGGTAATCATATAAATAAAAAACAGTGGTCCAACATGAATGATAATTTTTCCCATTTTTGGAAACTTATGGCCCTCCCTGTGGGTCTACATATCACAGAGTGGGTGCAGTCTGAGTAACACACATGGTTGTTGAATGGGGTAAATGTGGTACAAAATGACATCTCTTTGAACATCATGATTCAATTATTTTGTCTCTGTTCAGCTCAGACTGTTGGTGTGTTTGTATCTGTGTGATTATGGGACATTTTTAGTTGTTGTGTTTTACAAACTCTCAGGAGTACAGCTGCTGTGTTTCTGATCATCATAATGGGAGGTAACTCTGAGCCAACATGGCCGACCCCCTCAGACAGTTTCATGACACCTCAAGGCCGCTTAGACTAACTTTAGCTGTTTATACTTCATGTTCTTTTAATTACATGTACACTGAGGCCCCTGTGGTTCGGGGCCCCACGCATTCCTTCACATAAAATGGCTCCTGGTGTTGGATGGGATTAAAGTGTGAGCGGAAGTTAACAGGAAAGCTTCTGTTTAAAGAACTTCAAAATAAAACTCTTGAAAGTTTCCTGTTCCTTGCACGCTCACAGGAACGGTCACAGGGCCAGTGCGCATGCGTGAGAGGTAGTGATCCGTCTCGCCCATAGAGGATCTTTGGCCCGCTGCCTGCGTGCCCCTGCAGTGTTTGCGTGCTGGCGCAAAGCGCGGCCTTCCGTCTGCGCTCGTCCTCATCAACAACAACAACCACCACCGAACTCCGTGAATATCGGCCCCACCGCGCCGACACACCGGAGGAACACGCTCGCACCGGGCCCCAGTGACGGTAAGAGCCCACTCTCGGCTCCGCGCTCCTCTCGTCTCGCGCTCCGACCGCCGTTTCCGCGGGAATGCCTGCGCGCTCTCGAGCCGCTCACGGCCGCTCAAGCCCCGTCTGCTCGTGAGGCCGCGGCGCCGAGGCTCGCGTGCCTGCGTGTCGGTCCCGGGGACGGCGGGCAGGAGGGTCCGCGAGCCTGCACGCGGCCCCGCTGCCAGTGTAGCGGGCGAGAAAACGGCGCGCGGGTAAACCGGGGAGAAGACGGAGAAGAAGGGGGAGAGAGAGAGCGAAGGGAGACGCCATTTTGTTACAAACAGAACAGCAGGCCGAGCAATCCGCCATGAAACATGAACACAAACAGATACCATCACAGGTTTAAACACACACCGGGACCGGTACACACCGACACGAACACACACTCACATCGGCTCCGTGTTGTACGAGAGAGAATCGAAGTTAACTGTTTAACGTGGATATCCTCGATTATCATGTTAGCTCACAGTCAGTTTCCCAACGTCTATCTTTAGTACTCTTCTCCTACCGGCCGCACACACCACACACTCCGCTACCCCTCCGTCCTCCCGCCGGTACAACACCCGGGGCTGGCACAGCACATGGTCTACGGTTAGATCAGTTAGGCCCGGGTTCGCTCTACGTGTCAACTTTTGTCCGCATCTGCCTCCATCAGTTAGCCCGGTTCATCCCGGTTATCTGTTCAGTCTGTGTTACCGGGACCCGGTGACCGCTCCTTGGTGAGCTTAGGACCGGATCCGTCGTCCCGTTAGTCCCGGTAAGCCCCGGCGGTGTGCTCGATGCTGTCTGTTTAGTCCGCACGTTCACCTTATCAAGCGTGTACACGCTCCGGAGCGCGTGTCCGCGGCCATTGAGAGAAAGGGGGGGTTCAGCGTGCCATTGAGCCAGGCATCGAGACCTGCGGGTCACGTGATGGATCGTTTAACCCTCACCTGGTAGACTCATTCAACACATCATAAGAGGGGTTAACAACAGGTACAGGTGGGCTCTTACCTGTGGCTTACAAAAAAGTCCCAGATATGATGGTCTAGTTTGGACAGGTAAATGGAGTGGGGCTTTGGTACAGAGTATTATTGGGTCATTTAATCAGTACTATTGATCAAAAGTTACAGTTTATGAATCAGTGTTAGTTAATCAGAGCCAATGAGTCAGAGGTAAAGGAAAACTGTCAATAAATCACTGTTAATAAATCAGTGTCAAACCCCTGAGTAAAGTACAGTGAATAAATCTGTGTAAAAATAAACACTCTAAGTAAATAATTCAGTGTCATTAACCCAAAGTTTAAAAAAATCAGTGCAAATAAACCAGAGTGAAAAGTCAGCGTCAGTAAGCCAGGGTTTTTATTTTTTAAGTTTTTATAAACCAGTGTCAATTTAGTTTCATGAGCCAAAGTTGATAGAGGTAATTTATCATTGCCAACAGGTCAGACTTAATAATTCAGTGTAGGCCGGTGCTCAAAATATCGATACGGCAAAATATCGCCATGCACTTCTTGGCGATACGTGTATTGATACGGATTCTACAGAATCGATACGGCCTCAATGTTTAAACAGTAGATTTTGGGTAATATAATGGACGAGTTCAAAATAGAAGCCAAGCTTCATGATGAAACACATGTTCTAAGTTTAAACTTAGGTCTACCATCTTTGGGGACCTGAAGAAAAGTCCTTAAGTTGAAGAATTATTTAAAACTCATGCTTGTTCTTTTTCTTCTGTTAAAAGCACAGTTAATGTTCACAATTTATGTGTTTCAGGATTTATATCGTATCGTGTGGTTGCTGGAAATACCCAGCCCTAATTCAGTGTCTCTTAGCAGTAGTCAATAAACTGGAGTTTATAATTTGTGTCAATAAATAATAATTAATAATGTAATTATAATAATAATAATTTAGTGATACAAACCAATGGTGATAATTTATCAGAGCTGATAGGTCAGAGTTAATAATTCAGTGTCACTTAACCAGTGTTAATAAATTAGCATTGATAAACCAGAGTTAATAGTTGGTGTTAATAAACCAGAGTTTATAACAAGAGCCTGTAAACCAGAGTAATTACATCATTGTTAATGAACTAGAGTTAAAAGTCAGCCTCAATAAACTAGTTATTAAACAAGCGCTAATAAACCTGAATTAAAAACTTAAACCGGAGTTAATAATAAGTATCAATTAACCAGAGTAAATAAATCATGTTTATAAACTATATTAAATAAATTTGCATTAAAAAGTCAGTGTCATTAAGCTGGAGTTAATAAACAGTGTTCATTAATCAGCACAAATTGCTCAGAGTTATATTTCAGTTTTACTAAACCAGAGTTAATAAATTAGCATTAATAAACCAGAGTTTAAAAATTAGTGTTAATACACCAGAGTCAATAATTTAGTGTTATAAGCCAAAGTTGACAAATTAGTGGTATTTATCAGAGCCAGTAGCTCAGAGTTAATGATACACTGTCACTAAGCCATAGTTAATAAAATAAAATAAACCAAATCGATAAGTAAGTGTTTATGAATCAGAGTTAATAATTTGTGTCAATAAAACAGAGTCAATAACAAGTGTCTATAAACCAGATTAAATAAATCACTCTTAATAAACCAGAGTTAAGAAGACAGTGTCAATTAACTAGAGTTCAAAACTCAGAGCTAATTGTTCAGTTATAATTTGTTGTTACTAAACCAGAGTTAATAAGTTAGTATTAATAAACCAGAGTTTATAGATAAGTCTCAGTAAATTGGAGTTAATATACCAGTTCTGTATCAGTGTAAGTTAATAAGAGTTGGTAAATTAGTTTAAATTTTAAGAGTTGGTAAATTAGTGTAAGTTAGAGTTGGTAAATGAACCACGATGAATGATTAGCTTGCTGGTGTCCAGGTGCAGCAGTCATGTTGATGTTTGTTTGACCTTCTGTCTGACCTCTGCCCTCAGATGGCGGAGACGGTGAAGTACGTGGACGATGAGCATAAGAGCATCTTCCTGAAGCTGCTGAACGAGCAGCGCCTGGAGGGCGAGCACTGCGACATCGCTGTCGTGGTGGAGGATGTGAAGTTCAGAGCTCACCGCTGTGTGCTCGCCGCCTGCTCAAACTACTTTAAGAAACTCTTCAAGAAACACGAGGTGAGGAAGGAAATGAAGCGCCACTGAGCCAGGCAACCAGACATATGTATCTTCAGTTTACCAGCATGTTTGTGTCCGCAGGTGGATAACTCCTCGGTGATTGAGATCGATTTTATCCGCTCTGATATCTTCGAGGAAGTCCTAAACTACATGTACACAGCCAAGATCTCCGTGAAGAAGAGAGACGTCAACCTGATGATGTCTTCGGGACAGATCCTCGGCATCCGCTTCCTGGATAAACTCTGCTCTCAGGTAACCACAGTGAACTTTGGCTGCTGTTAGGAGGTTTAAAGTTGGCCTTTTCCTGTCTGATGATGTGTTCGTGTGCCCTCAGAAACGAGATGTTTCCTCAGAGGACAAAGAGAAGTTTCCGTACGATATTGTAAAGATGGCGCTGCCGCCTGAAGCCCAGCTTGCTGCCGACGCCGAGGTACAGTTCAGTGATTTAAAACTTGATTTATTGCTTATTAACATTGTTATAACTCCTCGCTCAGAGAAGTAACTGGAAGACTGAGGGCGGGAAGGAGCAGTAACCATATTTTTATTTATATTTATTTATGTTTTTATTGAAAACTGTCTCTGTTGCGGCCCTTGGCATCAATAACAAAAAGCAGAGAGTTCGACCGGTGCATACTCTTCTTAATTTATTCCATCGAGCACCGGGAAACTACAAAACACATCAAACCATATTAGCATTTTACACATTTTCTTTCAATAAAACATTATCATTAAAACCACATCAATCACAAAAGGCAGACATGCACACACACACACATGCAGGCACACTTCCATTAACACAGACATTTAAATTGCACCACCTCAAGATACAAATATTGCACAAACCTGAAATACAAACATTGCACCATCCCAACATCCAAAATATTGCCACATCGCGACACATAAAAAACTTGATTGCAGCGTAACTCGCTTCACCTGCCGAGAGTGCAAACTTCTACAGGTGACCAATCATCCAGTTCCAAACCCGTCTCTTCCAGAAATTACACGCTGCTCTGCAAAAATAAGAATTCATTTGAGAAATTTACCGTACTGAACAAACTTTGCTCTGCTTCTGCGGGCGTGAGGAAAGCCTAATCATGTCAGTGTAAACTCGGTGTGGAAGAGAGTGTTTACTCTTTAGATCCAGTTCTGGTTAGGCTACTCAACCCGGAACATGAATAGGTACATTTTTTATTTCTTTGGCTCCGGTGGCCACTTACAGTCTCTTTTATATATCTTTTTATCTGCTATATAATGCAGCTGCAGGGATTTTAATTTCCTGAGGGAGTCTTCTTAAGGTATTAATAAAGTTCTATCTAATCCAGTTTTCGTAATGAATTATTATTTTTAATGAGTGACTGTAAAGAAATGAGTTTGATATACAGCTGTGTTCCTGAGCTTTTTGGAGTTACTGACAGGTCAGAAGGTCTGATGGTGCCTCCAGCCTAGTTAGCTTTATATAGACTATTTTTTAATCCCTCTGTAGATTTTGTGGATTTAATTTTTTTCTGCCCAATTAAGGCAGTTATTTTTAATGAGATGGATATTAAAATGGCAAGCGAACAAGCAGAGGGATGACATCTTTAAAAGGTTTAAACTGAACAAGAAGCCAGTCAGTCCAACATGAAAAACAACAAGGAGATAAAAACACAAATCAGGTGTCAGTTTTTGTTTTATCATGGGCAGGGTGGTCTACAGCAGGACTGTGAAAGCCTCAGAGTCTGAGGCAGCAGATGAGTTTGTAGAGACCAGGGGCCTCACTTATGAAACTGTTCATAGGAAAGATCACTGTAGGTGGCTTACTCTGGAAACAGGAAACGCATACGCACAAAAACTTTCGGATTTATAAAAGAGTGCTCATGCACATCCACGTCTATCGGAGTCTTGTGGAGGTTTTTCTGTTTCATGGAGCTTACACAAGTTTATCCCACGCCTCTTTGGTTAGCAGCCCACCACAGAATGATTTAAAACAACTGAACTGAAGCTGTTTGTGCGTCTACCTTTGCAGGTGCTCGGGGAGCACGATGACACGCCCACCACAGATGACCTTGTGGAAGCATCAGCCAATCAGGAACTGGATAAATCTCCCAGTGCAGCACTGCGTGTTCAGGAAGCCATCCTGAAAGAACTGACCAATGAGGACGTCCACAAGGTACGCAGACACACACTTACTTTTGTTAACATATCCAAACTAGAAAGGCACTCAGAGAGCGCAGACCTCCACCAGCGCCACGGTCTTCACCCATATTGTGATTTTCACCATAAATATTAGTCCTACCTTTATTTCATCTAAATATTTAGATTCCTTAACCATGAAAACATACCATTAGCAATTGGATTCATGATAATATCTATGTTAGTTCAGTAGTTATTCACCAAAATCAAATTTTTCATCATGGCGGATCCAGACGGTGATCTGGGTAACTCCCAAAATCGAATCATTTGTTCCTTGTCCCAATCCGGACATTTCCTGAAAATTTCATCGAAATCCATCCATAACATTTTGAGTTATGTTGCTAACAGAGAAACAAATAAACACACAAACAAACTAAACAAACCAACTAACAAAGAAACAAACAGACCGGTAATAACATGACGTACTGGCGGATGTAATGAGGACATTTGTGAGGTGAAAACAGGGCTCTGATTGGGCCGCTCCACTTTTGGCTGTAGATTGGACCTTGATGAGATGGATCTGCTTGATTACAGACATTGAATCGTTCAGATCCAGCTGCACTGCAAGGTTACTTCACTTGAGCACTTCACCTGAAGGTCCTCACAAAGATACAATTACACTGAAACACATGTATGACATCATGTGTGTGACTCCTCCAGGTGACCTGCTATGACCAGGATGTGGTGACAGAGATGGAGGCGGAGCCTAAAGACCTGGGGGCGGAGCACCACGCCACACAGACGCTGACGTTTGCGGACAGTATGGGCGAGGTGAAAGACGAGCAGCCGCCCGGCTGGTCCACCGCCACGGCCGACATGAAGTTTGAATACCTGCTGTACGGCACACGAGAGCAGCTCGCCTGCCAGGTGTGTGGGAAGAGCTTCCTGGATGAGAGCAAGCTCAGGTACGTTTGGTCTACCTGGTTAGTCTGTTGAGGGGTGGGGGGGCAGCTGCTTAACCATTACAGGTGATTTCAGTGACTGTGATAATGTGTATTTAATTATTTTTTTGGGACTTGGTTGTTGTTTTATACCCAGTTGCATACTTACACTTCTACTTTTTATCCTTATTTTATTCTTTTTTTTGTTTGTTTGTTTTTATTTATTCCTTTTATTTACTATCCATTGTAAAGCACTTTGGTTTACCAAAAGGATTGTTGAAAAGGGCTGTTTAATAAAGAACATGTACATTTATATTGCAATTTCATCATATAATATTACAATAATAACATACATTTTTCTTCTTTTTACTCCTTGAAAAAGAACTGAGATTCACAAATGACAGGCACTGGATATACAATATTAATAATACCAAGGGTCTAGACTCCAACTTAATAACAATAAAAAGTAAAAATTTATTTAAAAAAATATAATAAATAACAAGAATAATATTTTAAGCCATAAAAATTCAAAATAAATATTTTTAGATTAAACTCCAATCCAAAGACTTGGACAGTTTTCAGAGGAACATCATGTCAACCTTTTAACCTTTGTTAATGCACAGCCTGACATGTCGAGGTGTTAAAGTTTATGGTTTAATTAGTAGTCCATCATGTCTTATAAAAAAGAATAAAGGGGGACCTTATCTTTCTATTTTTACCGTAAAAGAACTGATTCAGTTTTTCATTAATTAGAAAATATTGATTTTTTTAGTCTGATATGTTCAGTGACGGTGTGATGCCTGGGAGGTGAAATCTTTTAAGCTAAAACGGGATGTGTGCCATAAGTTAGTTATGACACATAATTAGAATAAAGAGATTTTAAACAGGTACCTGAGCACAGGTGCCCGTCCCTACAGTTACAGTTTATTTACCATCTAATGTGTTTGAAGACCCAAGTCTGAGCATCTGTTAGACTTTTTGTCATGTTTTCGTATTTGTGTGTTCCTAGATTTCTCTGTACAAGTGTTTTTTATTTTATTGTCTTATATTTAGTAAAACAAAGTGATCTCTGATGGTCTTAAAGGTGATGTTCACCGACTCACCTGTTCACTACGTTCCCTCTCTTTAGGAAACACGAGAAGCTTCACTCGGCTGAGCGTCCGTTTGCCTGTGAGATCTGCACCAAAGCTTTCACCACACATGCTCACCTCAAAGGTAACAGCCTGCGTTGATCCGGTGTTCAACTGGAGGTCTGAGGGACCACATCAGACCCCAAAGACCTCCAATCCAGTCTCCAGAATATTAACAGATAGAAGGGTGAAGTATGTTTGGGTGTAAGAATTTAGAGATGTCAAACAGACCTTTATAATGAGGTAAATCATTGTTATGAGGTATAAATCAGCATTTAATTCATCTGTCAGCCGTTAAAAGTAAATAATTAACCAGGAATAAGAGAATATTCACATTAAAACAACAAAACAGGAGCCTGAAACATCTCTGTCGCCCCCCTGTGGCTGACAGCAGCATGGCTGAAAGGGAAAATTTAAATACAGAAGAGTTTGTGAGAAAGTAAAAGTATCTTAACAATAATGTACTAATTTGACCAAATAATTTATTTGGATGTATTTTAGAGGCCAGCCCCAACAGCATGTCAAAACAGAGATGGAAAGGATGAGGGTTGTCTCAGAGCCGGTGTTTGTATTAATTTGTTATAATATATAGTTAACAATGTTTTGACTCACAGCTGATATTTATATTAATTTGTTATTATATATAATTATTAATGGTTGTATCTACAGCTGATGTTTATTTTAATCTTTTATTATATGTATTTATTCATGTTTTTGACCCACAGCTGATGTCTATGTTAATTTGCAATATATAATTATAAGGTTTTTGTCTCACAGGTGATGTTTATATTAATTTGTTATTATATATAATTATTCATATTTTTGACTCACAGCTGATGTTGTTGGCTCCGCCCTCTCCTTTATGTTTCAGAACACCTGAAGATCCACACGGGCTTCAAACCATACCGCTGTGACGTTTGTGGTAAATCGTTTATCCGAGCTCCAGACCTGAAAAAACACGAACGAGTTCACAGCAACGAGAGGCCATTCGCCTGCCAGATGTGTGACAAGGTCAGAAAAACGTTTGCAGCATTACCTCCCTGTGTGGACACCTGTTTGTATGAGCACCTGTCTGACTGTTTTCCTCTCGCAGGCGTTTAAACACAAGTCTCACCTGAAGGATCACGAGCGGAGACATCGAGGAGAGAAGCCGTTCGTCTGTCCGTCCTGCACCAAGGCCTTCGCCAAGGTAACCAACACTGAGACTGTGACTGAAGATGGTTTTCAGATGATGAACAAACATGATCTGTGTAAACGGATATGACAACTTATTTGTTTTCATATCATTGCCTCACTCCTCAGTCCATGACCAGCAGATGGACATTCTTTTGACTTTGGTGCAGTAACAAGGGAGAGACGGGCAGAGTTCGCTAATTAGCTTAGCTCAGACACTGGGAGTCAATGGGAAGTGTTAGCCTGATTTAGTCTACAGTCATTAGCTAAACTCTTCAGCAACTTTAAACAGTCCTGTGTGCTTGCTGTGACTTGTTTTTAACCATGTTGTGTTATGTTATTTTCTACTATTATTGTATTATCTCCCACTCGTCAACAGAGACTTTGACTCTTGACTTACTTCTGTGGTGGTTTGTTCTAGATATGTGACGTTAGCAAACAAGTCGAATCTTCTCAACAGCTTTTTTAAGTGAATGATGAGAACTGATTCTCAGTTGTGAGTGAGCTGATTGTTTGTGAGCCTTTCTTAAATTTGCAGGCAGTTTACATTTAGGCAGAGGCAGGCTATTCATACCCATTGACTCCCAGTGTTTGAGCTAGACTAACTAGCAGCGGGTGAGCTTTGGCTGTCTCTTTCTTTTTTATGTATATAACATTTTTTATTTTATTATTTTCAGAACACAAAGAAGTGAAAACAAGGCTTACAGTGTTGTGTACAAAAAAATGGATAAACTCATAAACATAGAAATTGCAGGCACAGATAGAAGCAGCATCCTCCTCCACCAAAACAAGCATATATATTAAAGAAAGGGTGAAGAGTAACTGTTAAAATTATCAAAGAATGCCATCTAAACCAGATCTTGAACTAACTTAAAAAAACAAACAAAAAAAATTGTGGTTAAATGGTATTTAGAATAAATTCTAAAGAAGATGAATACATAATAGTGAGTCGTTCTCCCATATACAAAATTAAGCATTCTTAAATGTGATCTGAGAGATATGTCATCCTTTAAATGTTTATTGGCCTCATTTGCTTCCACTCTGAAAGATACTGTAGCACCCTATAATGTAAGAATTTACCGATAATGTAATAACTCCTGGTAGTGTAACAAAATTTGCACTTACCTCAATCAAAATGTAATTAAACTTGTTAATGTAATACCTTAACCAATAGTTTAATAACATATCCTGACTGGTACTGTAATACCTTATGGCATTGTTGGGATTTTTTTGAAATATTATGAGATTAACCTGTAAAAGACAGTCAGCTCTTTGGCAGGAAGTTTAGCAATAAATTTCCAATTATGTCATAAGGTTTTACAATACCAGTTAGAATGTTTATACAATATAAGTCAGGGTATTTTATAACATTATTTGTTTAATTATTACATTATCAGGTTTTATTACATTTTTCATTGACTTAAGTGTAGGCCTGTCACGATAATCAATAAATCAATTAACCGCACGATAAATAAAAACACTGATATGAATGAAGGCACAAAAGCTACAGTTCCTAAGCCAGCTGCCACAGTCCCAGTGTGGGAATATTTTGTTTTTAAACAGAATCAACAAGGTGTGAGCTCATGAACACAGACGAGTCGAAATGTCGTATTTGCTTGAAAGTAGTGGCGACGAAGAAGGGGAGGTGCAGCGGAGCCTTCGTCCTGACAGTCAGCACTTACTGAGGCGTTTGGTCGGCAAAGTGAATACAAAAAAAAAAGGGCAAAATAGTGCACGCTCGCAGACAGTGTGGTTCGCTGCATTGCAAAAGAAACGCAACCCTTCAATATGGGTGAGCAATCAGCATTTTGGGAAATGTTACAAACATTTGACAGACAGTTACTTCAATTGACTGGGAGAACGTACATGTTACAAACAATTCCTAAACTGTATAAACTCAATTTATTTATTGTTTTTATAGTTGTGTGTTTTTATAGGAGCTTTGTTTTTGTATTTACAAAGACAGGGTCTATTTTTTTTTGTTTTTGATTAGTATAATGATTTTTATTTACTTGCCATTTTACACAAAAGAGAGTTTATTTCATTTTCATTGTTTTTTTTTCTCTTTTTTTGTTTGTTTATATTATATTGTTTGTTTAATTTATTTTATCTAAAAGCTCTTGACCTTCCAATTACAGTTAAATACTCTTAAAAAAACTCAAGTTTATTGCTTTTGATACAGTGTACTCACTTTATTATGACATATGTTATAATTACATTAATGAAAAAATGATGTTTCTAAACAATATTGACAATAATATTGTTTATCGGTAATAATTCTTTTGACAATTATCATCTAGCAAAATTTGTTATCATGACAGGCCTAGTTAAGTGCAAATTTTGTAACACTATCAGGTGTTATTACATATCGGTAAATTATTACATTATAGGGTGCTAAAGATACTGACCTTTTCACAGTATTTGTTTGAAATCCAAAGGCAAGTAACCTAGAACAGGATTCCAAGTTTAAAGAAATTAGTGGCTGTCACTTCTTGGTACTGCACACACTAAAGAAGTAATGGTGTCTATCTGCCTGTCGTGGACTTGGGAGTGAGGCAAACAAATGACAATAAAAAGTATGCGTATCTCTAACTTTACTGATTAATGACTCTACGCTGAACCTCCTGCAGGCGTCTGATCTGAAGCGTCACGAGAACAACATGCACAGTGAGAGGAAGCAGCTGAACCCCCTGCAGAGCGACACGGAGACGCTGCAGGCCGCCGCCATGGCTGCTGAGGAGCAACACCTGGACGCCATCAGCTGCTCATAACACCTGCAACAGTTTAAACACGCTGGCTGCTCATTGGCTGAGGGTTGTCCGTTTGATTGGGCAGGGTCCTGATGAGGAGGGTCCCAGAGAACTGAAGAACATGAGCTTCCTGTTTGGGCTTATCATTGTAAAACTTAATTTGGCATCAGGTGAACCTTCCACATCAAGTCTTTAGTTTTCATTAATCTGATTAATTTACTCTGGTTCCTCCTGAAATTTCTTTAGGTAGAGAAATTGCTAATAGAGGTGGACGATCACAGAAGAAAAATTCGAAAAAAAGGGGAAGAGTTTTAATGCAGGACAGGAACTCAGAATAAGGCGGAATAAACATTCATGGTCTTTATGAATGAATCCAAAATAATACAGACTATTGTGAAACAGATTATTTCTTAGACCATAGTCGTGGTCGTCCAATGGTATAAGAGTTATTGCCAAGAAGCATTGAAACAACTTAAACTTAAAAACAAATTCCTTGTTTTAGTGCAAAAATTATCTCAAAAGCCACTTTGTGCTCTTTAATTAGCTACAATTGTCAAAACATGTTGTTTCTTTTTTCTTGGATGACGGTCTATTTAATTCAAGTATGTAAGGATGCAAGGAAACTCAAAACAGCTTCCTCATGATACGACCAACTGATGGACAAAACAGTCTTACTGCTGTAGACTTTTGAAAACTTGGTTACTACTCTGGTGTTTTAATTTTTTTAATTCCTATTGATTCATAATTTTCATTGCTGAAAGATATTCCTTAGCAGATCGATTAAGCTACTTAAGTTATTTTCAGTCTTAATTTAAAAGCGATCATTAAGAGAATTCAAAGTCTTATGAAATTAAATTACTTTGGTCAGTCTTTCTGATTTTGCACACACCCTGTTTTGTCCGTCAAAAAATTTGCAATATTTGACTCATTAAACACTCTTAAGGATGGCAAAGTGATTGAATGCACAATTCTTACTTAAAAATCATTCAAATCATTATATTAAAGTGTTAGAGGAATAAAGTTATATTTTCTTTTATCTCCTTCAAACACCAGTATAAAGGACAGAATCAACCAACCCTTATGCCTGAAATCAAACCTGCTGTCAAAGATGTGTTTGTAACTAAGATTTGATTTAGCCAATCAACATCAAACTCAAACTGGGCGCTGTGGCAGAGAGACAGAGGGGGAAAAGTTGATGTTTGAGAGAATAAAATGGGAGCTGTCACAAACAAATCAGCATTTGCTTGGTGCACTCCTGGCTTCCTGTTAAAGATAGAAAAGGTCACACAGCAGGATACCTGCCTGTTATTTGACCACAGACCTCCCCTAATATCAGCTGGCTCAAGCCACCTGCAGACCTAAAGGGACCAGTGTCCTCGTGAGGTTTTTCTCCACATTGCTCTCTGCATCAGTTAGAGCCTGCACTTCCTGTTGCAAGGCAACAGTTGACTTCCTGTCTCTCAGTAACACCCGTATGGTCACTGATAAACAGCCCAGCATGTGCCACTGAATTATCACCCAGAACACAAAACCAGGAGAAAGTTCTGTGAATACGAGGCAGCTTGATTTCACTTTTTGATTTCATCACCATTGTTAATTACAAAGTGAACAAGAGAAGTCCCGCCCCTTTCTGATTTTGATTGGTTAGTGAGGGAGAGGTGACATTCCTGAGCATGGTACAGATTTAGTTTTCGAGGGGTAGCCCGGAGAACGCTGGACTACATCAGTTCAAACCTAAAACATGACACATAGCAGACAAAATGCTCTACAGCAGACACACATCACAGCCAACACGCATCACACATGTTGGGAATAAAAAACAGGGTGTCAGGAGCCTGAGACAACATGTATCGCAGTGAACACGCACAACAGCTGACACACACTGCAGCTAACACCACACAGCCAACACACATCGCTGCCAACACACAACACAGCTGACACACTGCCATTTACACGCAACACAGCCAACACACGTCGCTGCCAACACGCACCACAACCAACACACTCTGCAGCCAACACACATCACTGCTAACACACCACACAGCCAACACACACAGCAACTAATACACAACACAGCCACTAATACACAACACAGCCAACACACATCGCAGCTAACAACACAACCAACACATACTGCCGCTAACACACCACACAGCCAACACACAGCGCAGCTAACACACCACACGGCCAACACACCACACAGCCAACACACACAGCAACTAATACACAACACAGCCAACACACATCGCAGCTCACACACCACACAGCCAACACACCACACAGCCAACACACACAGCAACTAATACACAACACAGCCAACACACATCGCAGCTAACAACACAACCAACACATACTGCCGCTAACTCACCACACAGCCAACACACAGCGCAGCTAACACACCACACAGCCAACACACCACACAGCCAACACACACAGCAACTAATACACAACACAGCCGACACACATCGCAGCTAACACACCACACAGCCAACACACCACACAGCCAACACACACAGCAACTAATACACAACACAGCCAACACACATCGCAGCTAACAACACAACCAACACATACTGCCGCTAACACACCACACAGCCAACACACAGCGCAGCTAACACACCACACAGCCAACACACACAGCAGCTAACACGCAACACAGCCAACACACACAGCAGCTAACACACACTGCAGCCAACACACACTGCCGCTAACACACAACACAGCCAACACACATCGCAGCCAACACACAACACAGCCAACACACACTTGACACATACTGCAGCTAATACAGCACAGCCAACACACATAGCGGCTAACACACAACACAGCCAACACACACAGCAGCTAACTCACAACACAGCCAACACACATCATAGCCAACACACACCACAGTCGACACACACTGCAGCTAATACAACACAACCAACACACACTGCAGCCAACACACACTGCCACTAACACACAACACAGGCAACACACATCGCAGCCAACACACAACTCAGCCAACACACACCACAGCCGATACGCAGCCAGTGTGTTTAAACCGTACCTCCTGTTGCTGCTCCTCACTTCCTCTTTACCATCTTAACCTTCATGTCTGCCTCTTTATCTTCTTAACCCTCTGCTTCCCCTTTACTTTCTTGACGGTTTGTCCACTTAATCTTTTCCCCATCATGCTGCTCCTCTTCCTCTCCATCATGCTGCTCCTCTTCATTGTTCTGTATCAGAGTTTATTTCCATGTTTTTAATGGTATCAGGATGTAAATGAAGTTCTGTGTCAGGGTTATTTTTTTGTTTTTTGTTTTTTTTAATTGAGTCTGTAAACATGAACTGATGACCTCACCGATCGTGTGATCATATGGTAATGTCAAACATGGCCGACCTCTTGCAGGCTTCACGTCTGACTGTAAATAATGTCTTTGTAAATGAACTGGAGATTTTTATATGCCGAACCAAATGGTGTGCAAAAGAACATTTGTGTTGTAATAAATGTGCTCTGTTCAGTTTCATGAGCAGAGACGCCATTTTAAAATGCGCAGACTGATTTATTTCAGCAGTTAGCAAACCTAAGGGGGCCTGGAGGAGACATTTATTCATGTTGTCTCTTAAAACCCAAGGGTTGTGTTGTTTTCTTCGGGATGGTCATGTTTTTGTTTTAAGGTCATTTTTCCATCAATAATTCAGAAGACATGTTAGTTATCAGAAATGTTCTTTATGCTCTGGGTCTTCTGAAGCAGTCCTGCAGTTGGAATAATCACTTTCAGACCCTTAAGTCCAAAATGGTCCAAATTTGAAACTAGTCTAGTTGATATCTAACCATGTGACTCTGCAGCACAAAAACATGTAATGTCTGGTGTCATCGAGACAGTTTTTCCTTTGTTTTTTCAAAAATGCACATTCACACAGAATCAGTGTTATAATGATGCTCTTTCTTACGGATCTGCGAGAACGACGACTGAAAATGCTGTAGTTTGTAGGGTTCTGAACGAATATAACAAATGCGTTTTGGCTGCTCAAGGTATTGGTACAGCAGTTCCACATTTTGTTGGAACAATAACAAACCGAACACAGTTAGCAGCACGCACGTAGCTCGGCAATTGGCCTTAGCTGTTCTTTTTGGTTTTAGGTGCGCACGCGTCCCCGTTGTCCCTAAAAACTGCGATTTCTGAGACGACAACAAAATCCTTTTCAAAACTTTTCACTCTGGACTCCTGTTTCAAAAGTATGTGAATTTAGGCACTCTGGACACCATTCTTATGTGGATGTAAATGGCAACAAAAACTCTGAGACCCTGTTTACAAGGAGACACTGTCACCTGAAACGCAAAAGTTTTCCCTTTGCGTATTTGAGCTCGATCTGATTTCAGACGGAGATGCTAGAAACACTGACACTATAGCTTTTCAGTGTTTCACTGAAAATATTGAAAAATTATGGTAGTGACAAAACTCATGTGTGCCCAGACCACAATTCATCCCTACCATATTTGTATCTGTTAAATATAAATGAATTAAAGTTAGATCTCTTGAGATGTGATGTTCTGTTTTCAAGAGGGACCTCATGCCTATATGGTGCTAAAAATAGTTACTATAAAGGTATCAACCATGGGTAGAGAGACCATGCTAATATCTACATTAACAGCTATAATGATAGCGAACAGGAATAGAATGACCAAATATGTGTTATGTCTGTAATTGTAGTTATTGAGGCTTAACTGCACAGCAGCAGGCAGTCTACACCAAGGATCCCAGGCCACCCACAAGACAAGAGCCATCTTAAGTATGTATGTGTCTAATTTATGGACTGTAAGCTGGTCTCTAAATGTTCCGTATTTTATTTCTTTATAATATACATGGTTAACCTGGAGAGCCGGATTTTGTCTGGGCAGTGCACATCCAGGGTCCAAACTCATCAGTGTGGTTATTAATGTGCTGTTATAGACTTTGACCAGCAGGAGGAGACAAACATCAACACCTGTTTATGTTTTAATATTAGAAAGTTGTTATTTTTATTAAATAACAATGAAGATAAATGTCACAACCCCACAGAGAAATGACAATCCAACAAAAACTCAATGATTCAAACTGTAATCTGTAGATATTCTTAATTAAACTGAAGATGATCATTACAGGAGAGGAGACAGCAGAGGCACAGGTAGTAAGAGTATCAGCATCAGGGTTTGATCAGCCAATCACAGTGAGGATTCACTCTGTAGACGTCCAACAGCACGCAGTCAGGATGGAGGCGACGCTCGTCTGGAGGACAGATGGACGGACAGACGGTCAACATTCATCAGGACATGTTAAAAATAAACTGAATCAGTTTGTTCTGTGATCACTCACTGATGTTTCCTCCCACTTCATACAGGTGCTGGACAGGTGAGCTGAGACAGAGGACATGATGATGACTGTTAACAGTGTCTGAGGATGTGAACATGTCCACTCTGATGTGTCTGCAGGTGTGTTTGTTACCTGTTGTCACACTTGAAGCGTGCGGACACGTCTCTGGCTGTTGTCTTTCCATCCAGCTGTATGGCCATGGACACCTTAGTGTGGAGGGGGGCTTGTACCCGGATCACGCCCTCACACAACTCTGTGATCTACACACACACAGCAGGGATGTCATACATGTGAACATGAACACCTGAGGGTGGAGGCGGAGCTAAGAGTGCTTCATCTCACTTGGTTATGTCTCACCTGGGCTTCATTTAACTTGGTACTGTTTCAAGTGGACTTCTGTTTACATGGTTCTGTTTCAAGTGAACTTCTTTTTACTTGGTTCTGTCTCACCTAGACTTCAACTTACTTGGTCCTGTCTCACCTAGACTTCATTCTACTTGGTTCTGTCCCACCTGGACTTCAACTTACTTGGTTCTGTCCCACCTGGACTACAACTAACTTGGTTCTGTCCCACCTGGACTACAACTAACTTGGTTCTGTCTCACCTGGACTACATTTTACTTGGTTTTGTCTCAAGTGGTCTACATTTTACTTGGTCCTGTCTCACTTGGACTTCAATTCACTTGTTTCTGGCTCACCTGGACTTAATCTCACTTGGTTCTGTCTCACCTGGACTTTATTTTACATGGTTCTGTTTCAAGTGGACTACATTTTACTTGGTTCTGTCTCACCTTGACTTCAACTTACTTGGTCCTGTCTCACCTGGTCTTCAACTTACTTGGTTCTGTCTCACCTGGACTTTATTTTACTTGGTTCTGTCTCACCTTGACTTCAACTTATTTGGTTCTAACTCACCTGGAGTTCAACTCACTTGATTTTATCTCATCTGGTCTTCAACTTACTTGGTTCTGTCTCACCTGGTATTTAACTAACTTGGTTCTGTCTCACCTGGACTTCATGTCTAAGTCCCTGTCTCACCTGGACTTCATCTTGGTTCTGTCTCACCTGGACTTCAACTTGGCTCTGTCTCACCTGGACTTCATGTCTAAGTCCCTGTCTCGCCTGGACTTCATCTTGGTTCTGTCTCACCTGGACTTCAACTTGGCTCTGTCTCACCTGGACTTCATGTCTAAGTCCCTGTCTCACCTGGACTTCATCTTGGTTCTGTCTCACCTGGACTTCAACTTGGTTCTGTCTCACCTAGACTTCATGTCTAAGTCCCTGTCTCACCTGGACTTCATCTCACTTGTTTTTGTCTCATCTGGTCTTCAACTTGGTTCTCTCTCACCTAGACTTCATGTCTAAGTCCCTGTCTCACCTGGACTTCATCTCACTTGGTTCTGTCTCACCTGGACTTCATCTCACTTGGTTCTGTTTCACCTGGAATTCATTCTACTTGGTTCCATCTCACCTGGTATTAAACTTACTTGGTTCCGTCTCACCTGGACTTCATGTAACATGGTTCTGTTTCAAGTGGACTTCTTTTTAGTTGGTTCTGTCTCACCTGGACTTCATGTCACTTGGTTCTGTCTCACCTGGACTCCATTCTACTTGGTTCCATCTCACCTGGTATTAAACTTACTTGGTTCTGTCTCACCTGGACATCATCTCACTTGGTTCTGTCTCACCTGGACTTCATCTTACTTCATCTCACTTTGTTCTGTTTCATCTGGACTTCATTCTACTTGGTTCCATCTCAGCTGGTATTAAACTTACTTGGTTCTGTCTCACCTGGAATTCATTTAACTTGGTACTGTTTCAAGTGGACTTCTGTTTACATGGTTCTGTTTCAAGTGAACTTCTTTTTACTTGGTTCTGTCTCACCTAGACTTCAACTTACTTGGTCCTGTCTCACCTTGACTTCATTCTACTTGGTTCTGTCCCACCTGGACTTCAACTTACTTGGTTCTGTCCCACCTGGACTACAACTAACTTGGTTCTGTCCCACCTGGACTACAACTAACTTGGTTCTGTCTCAAGTGGACTACATTTTACTTGGTTTTGTCTCAAGTGGTCTACATTTTACTTGGTCCTATCTCACTTGGACTTCAATTCACTTGTTTCTGGCTCACCTGGACTTAATCTCACTTGGTTCTGTCTCACCTGGACTTTATTTTACATGGTTCTGTTTCAAGTGGACTACATTTTACTTGGTTCTTTCTCACCTTGACTTCAACTTACTTGGTCCTGTCTCACCTGGTCTTCAACTTACTTGGTTCTGTCTCACCTGGACTTTATTTTACTTGGTTCTGTCTCACCTTGACTTCAACTTATTTGGTTCTAACTCACCTGGAGTTCAACTCACTTGATTTTATCTCATCTAGTCTTCAACTTACTTGGTTCTGTCTCACCTGGTATTTAACTAACTTGGTTCTGTCTCACCTGGACTTCATGTCTAAGTCCCTGTCTCACCTGGACATTATCTCACTTGTTTCTGTCTTACCAGGACTTCAACTTGGTTCTGTCTCACCTGGACTTTATATCTAAGTCCCTGTCTCGCCTGGACTTCATCTTGGTTCTGTCTCACCTGGACTTCAACTTGGCTCTGTCTCACCTGGACTTCATGTCTAAGTCCCTGTCTCACCTGGACTTCATCTTGGTTCTGTCTCACCTGGACTTCAACTTGGTTCTGTCTCACCTAGACTACATGTCTAAGTCCCTGTCTCACCTGGACTTCATCTCACTTGTTTTTGTCTCATCTGGTCTTCAACTTGGTTCTCTCTCACCTAGACTTCATGTCTAAGTCCCTGTCTCACCTGGACTTCATCTCACTTGGTTCTGTCTCACCTGGACTTCATCTCACTTGGTTCTGTTTCACCTGGAATTCATTCTACTTGGTTCCATCTCACCTGGTATTAAACTTACTTGGTTCTGTCTCACCTGGACTTCATGTAACATGGTTCTGTTTCAAGTGGACTTCTTTTTAGTTGGTTCTGTCTCACCTGGACTTCATGTCAATTGGTTCTGTCTCACCTGGACTCCATTCTACTTGGTTCTATCTCACCTGGTATTAAACTTACTTGGTTCTGTCTCACCTGGACATCATCTCACTTGGTTCTGTCTCACCTGGACTTCATCTTACTTCATCTCACTTTGTTCTGTTTCATCTGGACTTCATTCTACTTGGTTCCATCTCAGCTGGTATTAAACTTACTTGGTTCTGTCTCACCTGGAATTCATTTCACTTGGTTCTGCCTCACCTTGACTTCATCTAACTTGGATCTGTCTCACCTGGACTTATTCTCACTTGGTTCTGTCTCACCTGTACTTCATTTAACTTGGTTCTGTTTCAAGTGGACTTCTTTTTACATGGTTCTGTTTAAAGTTAACTTCTTTTTACTTGGTTCTGTCTCACCTAGACTTCAACTTACTTGGTTCTCTCACACCTTGACTTCATCTAACTTGGTTCTGTCTCACCTGGACTTCATCTCACTTGGTTCTGTCTCACCTGGACTTCATTTAACATGGTTCCGTTTCAAGTGGACTTCTTTTTACTTGGTTCTGTCTCACCTTGACTTAATTTAACTTGGTTCTGCCTCACCTTGACTTTATCTAATTTGGTTCTGTCTCACCTGGACTTCATTTCACTTGGTTCTGTCTCACCTTGACTTCAACTTACTTGGTTCTGTCTCACCTTGACTTAATTTAACTTGGTCCTGTCTCACCTGGTCTTCAACTTACTTGGTTCTGTCTCACCTGGACTTTATTTTACTTGGTTCTGTCTCACCTTGACTTCAACTTATTTGGTTCTAACTCACCTGGAGTTCAACTCACTTGATTTTATCTCATCTGGTCTTCAACTTACTTGGTTCTGTCTCACCTGGTATTTAACTAACTTGGTTCTGTCTCACCTGGACTTCATGTCTAAGTCCCTGTCTCACCTGGACATTATCTCACTTGTTTCTGTCTTACCAGGACTTCAACTTGGTTCTGACTCACCTGGACTTTATATCTAAGTCCCTGTCTCGCCTGGACTTCATCTTGGTTCTGTCTCACCTGGACTTCAACTTGGCTCTGTCTCACCTGGACTTCATGTCTAAGTCCCTGTCTCACCTGGACTTCATCTTGGTTCTGTCTCACCTGGACTTCAACTTGGTTCTGTCTCACCTAGACTTCATGTCTAAGTCCCTGTCTCACCTGGACTTCATCTCACTTGTTTTTGTCTCATCTGGACTTCAACTTGGTTCTCTCTCACCTAGACTTCATGTCTAAGTCCCTGTCTCACCTGGACTTCATCTCACTTGGTTCTGCCTCACCTTGACTTCATCTAACTTGGTTCTGTTTCACCTGGAATTCATTCTACTTGGTTCCATCTCACCTGTACTTCAATTCACTTGTTTCTGGCTCACCTGGTTCTGTTTCAAGTGGACTTCTTTTTACATGGTTCTGTTTCAAGTGAACTTCTTTTTACTTGGTTCTGTCTCACCTAGACTTCAACTTACTTGGTTCTCTCACACCTTGACTTCATCTAACTTGGATCTGTCTCACCTGGACTTCATCTCACTTGGTTCTGTCTCACCTGGACTTCATTTAACATGGTTCCGTTTCAAGTGGACTTCTTTTTACTTGGTTCTGTCTCACCTTGACTTAATTTAACTTGGTTCTGCCTCACCTTGACTTTATCTAACTTGGTTCTGTCTCACCTGGACTTCATTTCACTTGGTTCTGTCTCACCTTGACTTCAACTTACTTGGTTCTGTCTCACCTGGACTTCATCTCTTAGTCTCTGTCTCTCTTGGACCTCGCCCACCTGTTCCCTGTTTACCTGGTCCTTGTCTCACCTGTTCCCTGCCTCACCTGTCTAAGTCTTTTGTGTCTAGTGGTCCCTTACTTACCTGGTCTCTGTGGTTTTTGTCGTTCTTCCTCCTTAGCAGCCGTCTCTTCGTCTTGTTCAGGATGAGAGCTTTCTGATTGGATGCCTGGTTCACCTGTCTCACCTGGGACATCAGAAAGTGTGGGACCTAACGGGAAGAACAGGAAGTGATGTCACAGCCTGAGACGCTGATGTCTCTGAGGACTGCAGGCGTGTCCTCTGACTCACAGTCCACAGCAGGTCCTGGTGTGTGATCATCAGTCTGACCAGGAGGGCCCCGCCAACCGCCTCCTCCATCTCGTCCTGTTGCTTGGTGACGGAGGGCTTGTTGCCACGGTGATGCCAGGAGAACAGGTTGGGTGCCATCACCATGGAGACGTTCCACAGGGACATCCTGTTGTGGTCCTGATGAGAGACCACCTTACGCAGCAACACCAGCAGAGCCTGAGAGGAAGAGCAGAAGACATCGGTGAGAGGGGAGCATGAGGACCCAGGTGGGGAGCACAGACGCAAATACTGGGGGGGCGCAGGGGACATGTCCCCCCCTTCCACAAAGTTGTCCCACCCCAAAATCCTGTTCAAATAAGATTTTTCTAGTAGTACATTAACACATTTTGAGGGTACAATACAAGTAACGCTACTTAAAAACCTATTGTCAGACAATTTTAACTGTTAAAGATTCAACCCCCCTCCCCTCACAATGGTTTGGTCCAAACTGTTTCTCTCAGCTGTGTGCACACAGAGGCAGGCAGACAAAGCGGTTGTGATCAGACAAAGTAAGTGTATTCAAACACATAATGGTTGATAAGTTGTTTATCACTCCACTTGTTCAACCAGCACAACATGAAAATCAACATTTCAACTGCTGTGTTCGAAGTCTGCCGGCATGTTTTAAATGAACACAGCACGCAGCTAATAAGGTGTTTAATTTTGAGCTAAAATGAAATTTGCACTGTATGTAGCCCATTTTTTCATCGTAGTTTGGAATGAATCGGCTAATTGTCCAGAGTTTTTCCATCCTCATCCTCTCACATATGACACAAATATCACACTATATTAGAATTCTTTTAAAACGTTTATTTACTTTACTTTGTTCCAGATTTATTTATTTAAAAATAAAGTAGTTATAAGACATTTGAGAATGTATCAAAACAACACAGCAAAAATATAGCATTTATTTTAACGTCCCCCCCCTACATTGAAGAGGGATTTTTGCCACTGGTGGGGAGCACAGGTGTGAGCGAGGGCTGGGTAATTAATCAGAATCGACATTTAGACCCTGTAATCGAAGTAATTTTACTCATGTCGATTATTTTGATTAGTTTCCCTGTGTAAGTCACTCGACCGTGCCCCCTTCATTCAGTCTTCGTTCACTTTCACCAAGAGCGAAGGACACGCCACAAACGTGGAGGAGACAAGCGCCAATCTATCAGAGGATCTTGTAGCCAAGAAAAATGGTATCTCTGTTGTTAGGGCACATTTTGGATTCTGTGCAGAGGACATCGAGCAGAAAGAGGTTAAGAATAAATACTGCAGGAAGACCGTTTCAACGACCATTGGTATCCCCACTAATTTGTTCCAGCACAGGAGAAAATAATCGTTTATTAATTGTAATCAAGGTAAGAGCTTCAATTAATCGTGATACTGAGATTAGGTAATATCGCCCAGCCCTAGTGTGTGTGCGCAGGTACCCTGAGAGTGTCTCTGTGAGCTTCAGGGAGCAACAGGCAGAGCAGCTGTAGGGCCTGGACCTGATGGACCACCGAGGAGACACCTGGGAGACAACAACAACAAGGTAAGAACAAACAATCAAGAGGAGACACTTAGGAGACAACAGCAAAATACAAGAACAAATAACCAACAAAAAAAGTACAACCAACAAATAAATGACAACAGTAATTAAGCATCTAACAAATCAATGAACAGTAATTAAAAGTATATTAACATTAACTGTCTCAGTAAATAGTTTAACTAAAGGTGTCTCAGGGAACTGTTAGACTTTAAAGGGATACGCAACTTTTTTTCTTTCTATGCCCGCTCACAACTGCAAATCAGTTCTCTTCATTTACTTAAAAGAGCTGTTAAAAAGATTCAACTCATTCGCGAATGTCACATCTGTAGCACAAACCACCATGGAAGTAGGTCAGCAAAAGAAAGTTTCTGTTTACGAGTAGAAGATAATACAATAATAGCAGAAGATAATGTAACAGAACGCAAAAAAAAACAAGGCACACCAAACACAAAGGACCATTTCGAGTTGTTGAAGAGTTTATCTGATGACTGTAGGCAGAAGCAGGCTAGCACTTCCCATTGACTCCCAGTGTTTGAGCTAAGCTAATTAGCAGTAGATTAGCTTTGACTGTCTCTTGCTACTGCATGAACAGTTAAAAGAATGGTGTCTATCTGCTTGTCATGGACCCGGAGTGAGGCAAAACACAAAATTAAAAAAGTTGCCTTGTCCCGTTAACTAGACCCGTCTCTGTCTATGCTTCTGAGATAGTCCCTGTCACAGATCACTGTGTGCTGCACCCTGTCATCATATGAGGGTATTACTTCATACTAAGTGACTCCTGGACTCTGCTGTCCCACTATTTGATAGCTTAAAAGGTCCACAGGAGTGGGACTCAAACCCTTGACCCCACTTTGAAGCTACAAGTTGCAGGTACAATGTTTATTTTCAGTAAATTTTTATTGTTATGTTTTGTCATTCTCAAGCTATTTCAGCGACTATAGTGGATTCTTCTTTCTTTAACAGGAGCATACTAAAATTTTTGTCCATGTCTGTAGATAATAGATGTATCCCTTCTGGTAGCTCCTTGAGACACCCTCTGCGGTTAGACAGGTGTGTGCATGTATCACCGTGCATGTGTGTGTGTATATTTACCCAGCACACTGTGGTAGGTTGACAGGTGGGTGTGCGTCAGCAGAGGTGTTGGCAGCTCTCTGACAAACAGTTTGATCAACGCTGCAGCGTCCACTGCTCTCACCGACGACCAATCAACATCCACGCTGCACCGGTCCAGCTCTTTACGCAGGAACTACAGACAGAGTGACAGACATGACTTTGCATATTCATACCTGTTCAGTGTTTTCTTTGAGAAACCCGGGCCTAATAATTAACATTAACTGCACAGCTATGGTCAAACTGATGTTGGAGGTGCTGAATGACAATAAAACAAAGAAGTACTATTCTAAAACCAGTGGCTGTAGGAAACATCAGACGACCTGATGGAGCTTAAACAGCTCAGTCCACAGAGCTGAGACTGTCTCTGTAACGGACTTAAATCATGTGTGTTAAAGAGTGGTTGTGTGTTACCTTCAGTCTTGCAGCTGATGCTGGTACTCTAAGAATCCCCTCAGTCTGCAGGCCGCTCTGCTCCAAGATACACAACAACTAAACAAACAGACAAACAAACAGAATGGATATTATTTATGCCTGAACTGGGAGGGGCGTGTCCAGTTAAGTCATTGATCATTTTTACACCATCACACCCACAAGGGGCGCTCCACCAACAGCAGGGATACATCTGTTATCTACAGACATGGACAAATATGTTGGTACCCTTCCATTAAAGAAAGAAAAACCCACAATGGTCACTGAAATAACTTGAAACTGACAAGAAATAACAATAAATAAAATGTACTGAAAATTATAATTTTAAAAAACAAAATAAGGAAACTGGCCTGGACAACAGTGATGGCACCCCTAGAAAAGACTGAAAATGATTTGACCATAGATACATGTTAAACTGAGGAGTGTCCTGTAATTAGCATCACAGGTGTCTCCAAACTTGTAATCAGTCAGTCTGCCTATTTAAAGGGTGAAAAGTGGTCACTGTGCTGTTTGGTATCATGGAGAGAGTTGTCTCCAGAGATAAGAAAGAAAGTTATAGACAAGCATGTTAAAAGTAAAGGCTGTAAGATCATCTACAGGCAGCTTGATGTTCTTGTGACTACAGTTGCACGTATTATTCAGCTGTTTAAGGTCCATGGGACTGTAGCCAACCACCCTGGACTTAGCTGCAAGAGGAAATGATGACAAATTGAAGGGACAGATAATACGAACGGTAACTAAAGAGCCCAGAACAACTTCCAAAGAGATTAGAGGTGAACTCCAACGTCAAGGTACATCAGTATCAGAATGAACCGTCGTCACTGTTTGAGCCAAAGTGGACTTAATGGAGGACATTACTTTTAATGCAAATCGTAAAAAAGAGAGACTAGAATTTGCCAAAATGCATATTGACAAGCCACAAAGCTTCTGGGAGAATGTCCTTGGGACAGATGAGACAAAACTGGAGCTTTTTGGTAAGTCACATTAGCGCTGTGTTCACAGATGCAAAATTGAAGCATACAAAGAAAAGAACACTGTACCTACTGTGAAACATGGAGGAAGCTCAGTTATGTTCTGGGGCTGCTTTGCTGGATCTGGCATATGGTGTCTTGAATCTGTACAGGGTACAATGAAATCTCAAGACTATCAAGGCATTCTGGAGCGAAATGTGCTGCCAATTGTCAGAAAGCTTGGTCTCACTCATAGGTCATGGGTCCTCCAACAGAATAATGACCCAAAACACACAGCTAAAAACACCAAAGACGGGCTCAGTACAAAACATTGGACTATTCTGAATTGGCCGTCTATGATCCCTGATTTAAATCCTGTTGAACATTTGTATAAGGAGCTGAAACATGCAGTCTGAAGAAGACACCCCTCAAACCTTAGACAGGTGGAGCAGTTTGCTCACGAGGAGTGCGCCAAAATACCTGTCGACAAGTTACAGAAATTGCCTGATTGTAGTGATTTCCTAAATAGGCTGTACAACATAAATATTAAGTTAAGGGTACCATCATTTTTGTCCAGGCCAGTTTCCTTAGTCTTTTTTAAGTATATTTTATTAAACCGTAATTGAAAAATAATGTCTGATTTTCATTAGATGATTTTCAGTAACTTTTTATGTATTATTACTTATGTCATTTTCAAGTTATTTCAGTGACCAGTGTGAGTTTTCTTTCTTTAAACGAAGGGTACCCAGTAGGGCTGGGTTAAAAAAATCAATTTAATCGATTTAAATCGATTTTCCTTTAACTTGTTCATAATCAATCCATAAAATTCCAAAGATCGATCTTTTCACTTGGGTAGTTTTCTCTTCCTTGGATGTGCAGAGAAGCAGCCTGTGGTATCAACCCTGCTAGTCTCGAGTGATCAGTGTTAGTGTTGCTTTCTACTGAACAAGATCTCATGAGATGTTACTGCAAACAAACATGGTGGAAGCACTATATGGGCACCACTGGCAAGTTTAAAAGCTGATGTTTGGATGTACAGTATTTTAGATTTAACAAGTACAAAGGAAAATATGAGTTGGACAAAAAACAAGTAATATGCAGAATATGCATCAATGCATATCATTAAAATGTGATTAATGTTACTGCTTTGGGTTTAGTTCTTCATGTTAAAACAATTTTTAATGATGTACCAGGTTAAAAGGTCACTTTTTAGATTTACAGCACTATTAGATATCCCAGACTGAATAAATATCTAATTGAATCATGAATCGAATCGATTTGAGACCTTGTAATATCGAATCGAATCGATCCAGAAAATCTGTATCGATACCCAGCCCAAGTATCCAGATTTGTGTCCACGTTTGTATATCTCTCTTACCCCTGCTGAGGTCACAGGGAGCAGGAGTCTCTCTTCTATGACGGGGTAAGAGGTGGAGTACTACATGGACTAGAAAACTAGCCAATCATGGGCTGACATATAGACCCAAACAACCATTCAAACTCACACTGAAGGTAAATTAAGAGTCACCAATTTACCTAACCAGCATGTTTTTGATCTGTGGCAGGAAACCAGGGTATTTGGAGAAACACACATGCACAGGAAGAACATCTAAACCCCTTTAAGCAGGTCCTGGCTGAGGGGGAGCTGAACCAGGAACCTGCATTCTGTGAGACAACACTTCCCGCCAACATCTTTTTTCTTTTTGAGAAGAAAGAATAATATAAAAAGTGGCCCACTGAGTTCAGATTCGTAGATGGCCAGATGTGCAGATGTGTGACATGTTTTTTTTTTACCTTCTGAAAGATGACGGGGACTTTGACTCCAGGAAACTTTTTTCTGTCACTTTCCAGCAATGAGGTCAGAGGAACAGCGAACACCCCGCTGTCTGAGAGAGAGACATCTGAATTAATTAGAGTTTGATTAATCTGAAGGTTTAAGCTTGCTAATAGGTTAAGTTGTAAAGATTCAAAGATGATTATTAACTTCAGAGGGGAAAAATCATCTATATTTGACTTTCAGGTTAAAATAAATCAGTGATGTCTCAGTCTGAGGTCTGAGCCATGATCTAACTCAAACTTAAATAGCAGAATCTTTTATATTCACAGATATTTAAAATGAATCTCAAATCAAAGATTTGTGATTATATGGTTTAATATGTTCATATTTACATGTATAATCTTTATCATTAAAAGTGTTAAAGTTTGAATTAAACAGACATTCAAATGAAACAAACCTCTGCTCCTGCGGCGTGGTGGCCGGGTGCGTTTGTTTTGTACACCCAGAGCGAGCAGGAAGGTGGAGAGCTCAATGTGGCAGATGAAACCGAGACGCTGCAGGTCACATGACGAAAGATCGTCCGCACAGGTGAGACCCTGAGAGGGGGGTACGGGCACAAACTGCACACACGTATACAAAAAGACACACACACAGAAAAACACACTTTTGTTATTAGGCAAATATAAAACAGCTTGTCTTGTCTATCTGATTATTACCGTATATTTGGTAATATAGGCTCAGGGTCTCTGTTTAATCCTCGATCTGTTTTGTCAGGTCTTTGTCCACATGTGTTTGATAATCAATTATTGGTATTTATTGGATGATACAGTTTAATATTGTACATTACTGGTTTTCAATTGGTTATTAATGGATAATATTGGTTTATAAAGGTTATTATTAGGGTAATTGGACATTATGGGTTACCACTGATAATAGTAGGATAGTGGTTATTATATGATAACATTGGATATTATGGGTAATCGTTGGATAATATTCATTATCAGGGTTTATTATAGCACATTACTGGATGTTTTTGAATACTTCTGTGAATAATATTGATTATTGTTAGATAATATTTATGATTTCCGCCACCAGGAGGTTATGTTATTGCTGGCATCTGTTTTTTTGTTAGTTTGTGTGTTTGTTTCTCTGTTTGCAAGATAACTCAAAAAGTTATGGATGGATTTCAATGAAATTTTCAGAAAATGTCCGGATTGGGACAAGGAACAAATGATACGATTTTGGGAGTGATCCAGATCACCATCTGGATCCGCCATGACGAAAAATGTGTTTTTCGTGAATAACTACAGAACTAAAATAGTTATCATTATGAATCCAATTGCCAATGGATATTTTCATGATCAAGAAATCTAAATATTTAGTTGAAATAAAGGTAGGACTAATATTTATAGTGAAAATGAAAATATGAGTGAGCACTTTGGCGCTGGCATAGATCTAGGCTCTCCGAGTGCTTTTCTAGTTATTGGATATTATTGGTTATAATTGCTAATTATTGGAACTGTGTTATTATATTACATTGTTATTATCGAGTATTATTGGTTTGATCACCTTTGTTTTGTTATTAGTTATTATTTGCAAATATTATTATCAAAAATTATCAGTTTATTAGTTTTCACTAATCATATGCTTCTGATATCTATGATTTGTTCCTTCTTTTGTGACGATTGTGTTTGTTGTTGTGATGGTTGTTTATTGTTGTTTAACATTATTTTGTTATTGTTTGTTTTGTTCATAGTTGGTGTTATGTTGTAGTAGTGATATATGTTTGCAAACAGTTGACATATTGTCTTAAGAACCATAACCATGATCAACTTACCGGCAGGTCGCTGTTGTCGTCTCCATGGAAGCGTAAACAGTCCCAGCATGCTCCACCCCGTTTGTGTTCTGCCACACCCTCCGAGTACGGACTGTCCCTCAGCAGCCAATCAGCTTCTCTCCAGTGAGGGATGGATGGAGAGTGTGCGTTTGTTGGTGAGTTTGTTGATGTGTGTGTTGTCATTTGCGTTGGTGAGTTTGTTGTTGTGTTTGATGGCGAGTGTGTTGGTGAGTTTGTTGTGTGTGTTGGCGAGTGTGTTGGTGAGTTTGTTGTGTGTGTTGGCGAGTGTGTTGGTGTGTGTGTTGGTGAGTGTGTTGGTGAGTTTGTTGTGTGTGTTGGCGAGTGTGTTGGTGAGTTTGTTGTGTGTGTTGGCGAGTGTGTTGGTGAGTGTGTCTCTTGGTGTTCGGGTAATTGATCCTCAAACATGAACATATGAAGGGCCGGGCGAACTACACACACCAAACAGACGATTATTGGTTATGATACCAATAAAATAATAATAATATTAATAATAGTTATTGCTTTTATCGTTATCACCATTTCCAGACATAATTGTACCTCTGGGCGTGTGTCGGCGGATGGTTTTGGTCGTTGTGTGGAATCGACTTTGTGGTGACTCAGCGTGGTTAGAGGGAGGGGAGGGGCTTCTTTCTGCTGAGTCATCTTCAGGCTGGAACTGTGTGTATGATGAAAAGAGGGAAACAGAGAAAAATGCTGAGTCATGACATTTGATTCAACTGTTCCTACATTTCCCAGAATGCACCCCTATGTTCAGAGCCTGTTTAAGGTGTGATGAATACTTTGAAGAGTTTGTTTTACCTGAGTGAAGACGTCCCGGACGTCCCTGATTGGCTGCCTGTTCCTGGTCTTCAGCGTCTCGTTGTACTTATCCAGCCTTCGCTTCACCGTTGCGACCTGCTGTCGTGACAACGTGGACAGCAGAGCTTCAGGGGGAGGTGGGGCTTCTTCTGTGCTGGTGCTGCTGACCAACGAGGATAACCCTGCCTCCGTTAGCCACGCCTCCTCCAGCTCCACCTCTGATGGTAAAAAAGATGGGTCAGTGTTTGACAGAGAGACTAAGTTGGTTGTTCAGGGCTCAGCTAAGATGGTCATGATGGTTTTGATGGTCATGATACACATTACTGCCAAAAGTATTGGCTTTCCTGCCTGCACAAACATATGAACTAACCACTTAATCCATAGGGTTCAATATGACGTTGGCCCACCGTCCGCAGCTATAACAGCTTCAACTCTTCTTGGAAGGCTGTCCACAAGGTTAAGGAGTGTTTATGGGCATTTTTAACCATTCTTCCAGAGGCACTTTTAGGATCTCAGACACTGATGTTGGACTAGAACGCCTGGCTCTCCGTCTCTGCTCTAATACAACCCAAAGGTGTTCTGATGGATTGAGGTCAGGACTCTGTACAGGCCAGTTCTTCCACACTGAACTTGATCACCCATGTCTTTATGGACCTGCTTTGTGCACTGATGTGCAGTCATGTTGGGACAGGGGACAAACTGTTCCCACAAAGTTGGAGCATGAAATTGTCCAAAATGTCTTGGTGTGCTGAAGCATTCAGAGTTCCTTTCACTAGAACTAAGGAGCTAAGCCAAACTCCTGAAAAACATTACAAAACCATAAGCCCCCTCCACCAAACTTTACACTTGGCACAATGCAGTCAGACAAGTATCGTTCTCCTGGCAACCGCCAAACCCAGACTCTTTCATTTGACTGCCAGACAGAGAAATGTGATTGGTCTTTCTAGAGAACGCCTCTCCACTGCTCTAGAGTCCAGCGTGCTTTACACCACTGCATCTGATGCTTACCATAACACTTGGTAATGTATGGCTTGGATGCAGCTGCTTGGCCATTAAAACCCATTCATAAAGCTCCCTACTCACTGTTCTTGAGCTAATCGAAGATCATTTTAAGTTTGAAGGTCTGGAGCTGTTGACTTTGCAGAAAGATGCTGACTTAACAACTACCACTTTGTTATAAAACCACTAACAGTTGACAGTGGAATATTTAGTAGAGAGGAAGTTTCATGACTGGACTTATTGCTCATGTGGCCTCCTATCATGGTTCCACTCTGGAAAGAGCCCACTCTTTCACAAATGTTTGTAGTAGTATGCATGCCCAGGTGTGTGATTTTATACACCTGTGGCCATGGAAGTGACCTGAAAGTGACCTGAACACCTGAATTCAGTTATCGGGTAGGTAAGCAAAAGCTTTAGGCAATATAGAGTAGTTTTGGTGGTTATGATAATTATGATGGTTATGGGGGTTGTGATGGTTGTAATGGTTATGTTAGTTATGATGGACATGATGGTTATGTTGGTTGTGATGGTTTTGATGGTCATGATGGTTTACATGGATATGATGGTGAAGTTGATTATTAAAATAATGGTATAATGGGGTTATGATGGTTGATACTGGTTAATATGGACGTGATGGTCATGTTGGTAATGATGGTTGTGATGATTATGGTGGTTATGGCATTTTTGGTAGTTATAATGGTCATGTTGGTCATGATAGTTATGTTGGTTTTGATGGTCATATTGGTTATGATGGTTTACGTGGATGTGATGGTGATGTTGGTTATTATAATTTTGATAGTTATGATGGTTATGGGGTTTTGATGGTCATATTGGACATGAAGGTCATGATGGTTATGACGGTTAATATGGATGTGATGGTGATGCCAATAATGATGGTTGTGATGACTATGGTGGTTATGGCGTTTTTGGTAGTTATAATGGTTATGTTGGTCATGATTTTCTTGTTGGTCATGATAGTTATGATGGATGTGACAGTGATGTTAGTTTTGATGGCTATGGGGTTATGATGGTCATGATGGTTTTGTTGGTTTTGATGGTTGTGTTGGTTATGATGGTCATGATGGTTGTGTTGGTTATGTTGGTTTTGATGGTCATTTTGGTTATGATGGTTTACATGGATGTGATGGTCATGTTGGATTCATGATGGTTATGTTGGTTAATTGTGATGGTCATATTGGTTGTGATGGTTTACATATGATGTCAATAATAGTGGTTATGGTGTTTTTGGTAGTTATAATGGCTATGTTGGTCATGATAGTTATGATGGTTATGGGGTTATTATGGTCATATTGAACATGAAGGTCATGATGGTTATGGTGGCTGGGATGGTTATGATGTTTTAATAATCATAATAACTTAATGGTCATGAGGGTTATGATGGCTTGATGGTCATGGAGGTTTTGTTGGCTATGATGGTCATGTTTTGATGAGCATAAAAGTTTGATGGTCATGATGGTTTTGATAGTCACAATAATTTAATGGTCATGATGAGTCGGAGAATAATGAAGGTCATGATGACGGTCATTATTGTCATAATGTCATAGTTTTTCTACCCATCAAGAGGGGACAGGTGTTCCTTTTTCTAACTTCTCTCAGCAGCAGCTCCTCAACATTTAAACTTTAGTTGTTTTCAGTGGCTGTGAAGATCTGACTCAAAAGGACACCTGTCAAAGGGGTGTGTCCAGTCATGTGATGTCATACTGACTCTGCAGATTCATCAGTAATAAAACAAGCCTTACTCACCGTCCATACTTTTCCTCTCATCCTCTTCCTCCCCTCCTCCCTCCTCTCCCTCCTCCCCCTGATCAAAGCTGCGAACTTCTGTCCAGTACGTTTCCATGGAAGCTCTGAAGTGGTCAGAGGTCATAGTGCGACGGGATGAGGGAGGGTCAGAGCCAACTGGGGGGGAGGAGGGTGATGGAGTTGACAACATCCTTGAAAAAAGAGGAACATTTTAACCAATCAGAGCTGAAGAAAGAGTTCATTAGTCTGTGCATCTAATAGAAAATGAGTAGATCCTGTCCACCAATCAAATGGAGCCAGAAGAAAAAACTTTAAGGTTATTTATGTCCTTTGCAGTGTTTACAGAATGCACATTAATACGTCTATTTTATGGAACATTGAATTAAATAAGATTGTCGTATGTCAGGCCAACATCCTCTCTAATATCAGATCTTAAGTGACAACTGTACCAATGAAAGTTCTTCACTATGTTCTGGCTTTTGTTGATGCTACATACATCATAGATACAGCAATGAGAACCATTAAATCAGTAAAATGCCTTTTTTTTTTTGTGCCATGTGTTTTGATTATAATAATAATCATTATTGTTGTTAATGGTAAAACTTTTTTTTTTTTAAATAAAGCAGTAAAGTAAGGATTTTTGCGTTTTAATGCCATGTGTATTGATTATTATTATTATTATTATTATTATTATTATTATTATTATTATTATTATTATTATTATTATCATAATTGTTATTATTATTATTATCATTCTTTTATGTGCCATGTGTGTTTTTCTGGCCTGGTGGTTGAGCTCTGATTAAATATTGATTCTGTGTTTGAAAGGAAGTCGGCCTCTCAGCTCTATTGATCTATGTGTGTGTGTGTGTGTTAGTGTGTTAGTGTGTGTGTGTGTGTGCCTGTGTTTGTGTGTGTTGGGGGAACCTCTGTCTAATGGTCTTGGTTCCCGGGGGACCTCTGAGTGCGGTGCTCAAGCTAACGTTAGCTGCTTTGTGCATCCATTAGGAGGAAATGGTTTGTGTTGGCTTTTCAGATAGGATGTTTTCACCTAGGTCCTCAGACAGTAATCTGACCTGGTTATTGCTGAAGAGAGGATCAGACCACAGACCTGAAGGTTCACCTCCTCTTTATGAAGGACCAACTCTGCAGGTTTAACTGTTTATGCTCGACCATCTCTGTACCTTTCATTTACTTTTTATGATGGACTATCGGTGGAGGTTCACCTCCCCCTGTGACATCTATTTGATGTTGAAGATTGGTCAAGATTTTGTCTACCATGATAAATAGCCTAAAAGCTTTGACCTCTTTATGGTTGTTAAAAGGTCTAACGAAAGGATCAATCTCACATCCCATTACTGCATCATACATTGTTAATCAATATATTTGACATCAAAACAACGTTGCTGCACAAAACTTGACACCAAATTGATGTTGATTTAATGTCTGTCAAAGGATTGATGTCATGTTGATTTATGTTTTTGAGCAATTTGATGTCAGTGTTTGATGTCATATTGATGTTGAGTTGATATCAGATGCCCACTGGGCTGGTTAAGATGGACACTCTGCAGGTTCACCAGTTTACAGTGGACTATCTATGCATGTTTGACTGTATATGCTGGACCATGTCTGCACCTTTCATCTCCTTTTATATGATAGACCATCAGTGGAAGTTGACCATCTTTGCAGGATCATCTCCTGATTGTGATGGACCATGTCTGCAGGTTCACCTGATTAAGATGGACCATTACTACAGGATCACCTCCTAATAATAATGGACCATCTCTGCAGGTTTATCTTCTGTTTATGATGCACCATCTCTCCATGTATAATTGTCTGTGCTAGACCATCACTGCAGGTTCACATCCTGTTTTTGATGGACCATCTCTGCAGGCTAATTTCTACTTAAGCTGGTCTGTCTCTGTAAGTTTACCCGGCAATGCCGGACCATCACCTTCTGCTTAAGATGGACCATTTCTGCAGGTTCACCTGGTTAAGATGGACCATTACTACAGGATCACCTCCTAATAATAATGGACCATCTCTGCAGGTTTATCTTCTGTTTATGATGGGCCATCTTTACGGGTTTGTTCACTACTTATGCTGGTCTATCTCTATAAGTTTACCAGATAATGATTGACCATCACTGCAGTTTTATCTCCTGCTTATGATGCATCATCTCTGCATGTATAATTGTCTGTGCTGGACCATCACTGCAGGTTCACATCCTGTTTTTGATGGACCATCTCTGCAGGCTCATTTCTACTTAAGCTGGTCTGTCTCTGCAAGTTTACCAGGTAATGCCGGACCATCACCTTCTGCTTAAGATGGACCATTTCTGCAGGTTCACCTGGTTATGATGAGCCAACTCCACAAGTTTATCTGCTGGACTTTCATGGACCTTCTCCTGTTATTATTCTCCTCATAGACAGCCATGTCATCATGTCTCTCTTTAATCATTCTGTTCTCATTACAGCAGCATGAGTGATGACTGAATTATTGTTTAGATCCACAAACTCATTATCATCATGTTATCATAACTGTATCATCTTCAGCTCTCACAATGATCATTTATTCTGTAACTTGTGAGTAGGAGTTTATCAGCATCACATCAAAAAATTAACATTTAATTATCAGAATGTTGTCATTTAAGTGTTATAATGTTATCATGTTACCATGCAGAAGCTCCAGGATAATGACAATCATGAACATCATAGTTTATCATCATCATCATTATCATCTTCAACATCATATTCTTCATCATAATATTCATCAGTTCATAGTTTCAACTCAAACAATCAATAATGGCCCGGAGAAGAGTCAGACTCACCTCTGATCGGTCTGGATGCTGAGGTCTGTTTGGAGAAGAAGAGGAAGAAGAGGAGGAGGAGGAGGAGGAAGAGGAGGAGCCTCAGAGAGAGGGGGAGTGCGTGTGTGTTCAGATCAGCAGCTGGACTCTAAGTGATGAAGGACTGAACAATCAGCTGTAAGTCAGCGGGCTGTGAGCCAGGCTCAGGAATATGCTCTCAGCTCAGCTCATGGTGTGGTCCATGTTCCTCTAAACTCAGAGATGGGACTGAGGAAGCATCAGACTTTGGCATGTGACAGGCACGAGCACGTAAACTCATGGTATCACCTGAGAACCTCTGACCTTTCATGATGTGATATAGATCTATCTATCTATCTATCTATCTATCTATCTATCTATCTATCTATCTATCTATCTATCTATCTATCTATCTATCTATCTATCTATCTATCTATCTATCTATCTATCTATCTTTTAGGCTGGGGCGACACTTTTTACTCCTATTTCAATTTCTTAAGTTTTTTTAGGTGCCGATTTGATTTAAATTGCAATTCTACGATATTGCAGATTTTTTGCAATCTTTAGTTAACTTTTTTAACACCAGCGAAAAAGATGAACAATGCCTACAAACTATATCAGGATAAATACACATCACATGTGAGTGCGTTTTTAGGATTTATTCAGCAATATATTTTAACCAGCTCTATCTTCACTGATGTGAATTTTTTTCTCCCACCCCTACTATCTATCTATCTATCTATCTATCTATCTATCTATCTATCTATCTATCTATCTATCTATCTATCTATCTATTTAAAAGGGCAAATTATTTATTGAATGAACAAAACAAAAAATGTAAGTGCATTGGGACAAAAAGAGTAACCGCATGTCAAAGCAAATAAATGATTTCTGCTTGAATTAGTATTGAGTGTGGACTTTAAATAAACAGATCCTCACACTGGATACGAGCTAAAATAATAATTAAAAAATAAATCCTAGTTTCTCATGTTAACTTTCATTATCGGGGCTCTTCTCCATCATTGACTCTGATATATTTCTGTGGGAAACTTCACAATTCTGTGGTTTCATCATCAAATTAGGGAGCTTTAGGGAGAAAATTGTTTTTCCAAAATTTATTTGCATTTTGATCAGGTGGTAGGTTGATGGATTTAGGGTTTTTTTGTTCTTATTTTTTTTACTTTGTCTTAAATGAAGCCTAATTAGATGTGCCCTCCCTCTATTTCTCGCTCTCCCTCTCTCTCTCCTTCTGAGCATGCGCAGTGCCCTCTGAGCCTGCTTATTTCCGTGTTGTGGATCTGTCAGCGGTGTGAGGCGGCTCGGTTCTCCCGGTAAGTGTGTCTCTTTTCTCCCTGTTCACGGTACCCGGGGCCCGGCGCTCTCCCTGCCCTCCCTCTGGAGCCTCTCAGCGGCTGCCTCAGGCTGCTCAGGCCGCTCTGGGCAGCCCCGGGGCCGGCGGAGAGAGCCGCGGATCACCGTTGGGACTCTGGTGGCGCTGCTCGGTGTTTCCGGTGTTTCCTGATTCTGCTGTCAGCTCCCAAACTTCCGGTCAGACCTTCACAATAAGAGCACAGACGATGACCTACTAATGATGATTATATACAGAGAAATAGCTTCCGTGTTCGTTTCTAAATTCTTCTTTAGATTATTCGTCGTCTATCCACCTAAAGGAACAATTACTCATAAGTTTAATCAACAGATGAACTAATTAAATCCTTGATGGCGGGTCGGGCCTCCTCCGTGAGGCTCCAACACTGTTTACAAAAGTCTAACAGGAGATCTGACGTATCTACACGTGTTTACCTGATAAAACTGCGATATGATCGGTTTGTTTGTGTTAATTATTGTAATTATGACCTGTTTATAAGTTCCTGTTTGTCGGACTACCGGAGCTGCTGCAGCACACCTGTGGAAGACCTTTTAACATCAAGTTTACCTGATTGTATAAGGGTTTTATAAAATCAAATTGAAATATATTTTATTTAAACCTATAAAAAACATTTTAAATCACTGACATTGTTACTAGGGCTGAACAATTAATTGCAAATTAGATGAAATCGCAATATGGCTTGTTGCAATTTTCAAATCACAGACAGTGCAATATTTTTAACCCAAAATGTGTTGAACATTTTGGCATTGTGATGTAGTTTCTTGCATTTTCATGCCTATTTTAACCTTTTTTTAACCCAGTCTTTACAGCTTTATTCCTATCTTGCTCCCATTTTCTTTTTTTTTTTGGTCACTGTCAGACCATGTTTGGAATTTTTATATGGTTTTTGAAATTTAAACCCAATTTTGCTGCTATAATCAATTTTCCTTAGTCACTTTTGAATTTTTTGCCTTTTTTTTTTTGCAATTTCATACCTATTTTGCTTCTGTTCTTCACTTCTCCACTTTTTCTCAAATCTTTTGTCCTTAGATTGATTTAATGTCATATTGGTTATACTATAAAAGTTCTACTGCTGATGTTTGTTTAAGGATACATAAGATGAGGAACATTAAACAATCCCAGAGTAAATTGCAATTGCAATATTGGGGAAAAATATCGCAATTAGATTATTTTTTTCAAACCCTTCAGCCCTAATTGTTACTTTCCCTCTCATTGACCAGTGCTAACTTTGATAACACTTTTAAGTTTAGTTTTTGCCAAATTCTTTTGCCTGAAACATATTTTAATTTTAGTATTCATTGAAATTGTTATAACTTTAGTCTAGTTTTCGTTGATGACATTTCAAACATTTTAGTCAACAAAATCTGCTTTAAAGGAGACATATCATGCTGACGCATGATTTAATACTTAAATATAATAATAATAAATTTGAAAACAAGACCTTCACCCCCTTAATTTTCAAAAAATTAGATATTGTATTTTTTCTGATATCCTAGAACGAGATTTGGTGCCTCTGAAAATAGGTCATTGCGAGATGTCCGCGAGATTTCAAATGTCGTGACTACACGAGGTACCTTTCTTTTTATTGGAGTAATCTGATAAAACACTTCCTCCTCTGTGATGTCCGTTAGCCACAAACCCGTCACTGAGGAACACATCCACCAGCAGGGGTTTATAGATCCCTAGCTCACACTCACTCATTACCAGCTCTGGCCTGTAGGGGGACTCAATACGCGGTTGCTGCTTTGAGCCTGCCGGAAAATACAGTAGAAGAAGAAGGACAGGCTGGCTCAGCCCCCGATAGAATTGACCAATCAGAGCACAAAGGGCTGAGACGTTGCGAGGTAACTTTAGGTCATCCTCAGATCCGGGTGTTTCAACGAGGGCTTCATAATGGCCTAAAATGAGGATTTTGAGAACGCTATTGTGGGGCAATGAAGGAACTAAATGACTTTTACTGAGGGCAGAAATGCTTTACAGGCATCCTAGTCTGGCATAGTGAAAAGGAGAAACAAGCATGATATGTCTCCTTTAAGTTTAGTTGACTAAAATATGAAGTGTTAAGTGTACTGCATTTTTATGTTTCTTTGAATTTCTGATTTATATCATGTTTCACACTTGGATAAAATGAAACATCTTATAAACCTTTACTGAATGCTAGTAAAGTTTGAATGTAGAATTTACAGAAACAAATTTAACTTTTTTGTGAAATGCAGTCACCTTTATTTATTCTACCTGTCAGAACATCTCAGTTACAATACCAGAACTGACAACAAACAGTGAACCTGCTCTACATGAATATATCAATTCATAAAGAGAGCAGCTCTGATTGGATCGCTCCACAACTTATCCCACCACCACCAAACTAAGGCAGCTGTGATTGGATGTCCCTCTGAACTTATCCAACCTTTCCACACAACCAAAGTAGCTGTGATTGGATATATTCCCAACTTTCCCAAATTAGGTCTTATTGTATGAAGTCTCTGTCAAACATTTTAGTCTAGTTTTTATTTGTTGAGGAAAATGTCAGTTAATCTAGTTTTAGTTTTTGTCCACTTGTTTATATTAGTTACTGTCTAGTTTTCATCAGGGGAAAAGCAGTTGACAAAAACTAGTACAAAAATAATTAGTCAACAGAATTAGTCAACATGTTTAGTTTTTAGGGTTAATTCCTGCACACAGCACGTTGTTATGACGGATACATTAGTGCATTATTAACTCGACCTCCATCTGTTAACAGCTCCTGCTGCTCTCAGAGTAATTAATACATTCAGCTCACCAGGCAGTGTCTACTTTTCTACAGCATCAAAACATGTGATGTCTGATTTCAGAGTTTTATTTTACTCAAGGTCACAACCAGAGGTCTGGGGTCCCAACCTGGGACTGGGGTCAAACAGATGTGAGGGGTCTCAGTTTTGACTAATCAACAGTCAGAGTCAGATTAAGGTTCTCCATCGGTGTCAAAGGGGACAGGAGACATGTAACATGAAACAGACGAATGCTCCACAGTCTCCATGTTGGAGGACAGGGGACAAGCTCTGGAACAAGAGACAAAAACAGGGACAAATCATTCAGTTACAGTGCTCCTTCTTCTGTCCTCGTTCCTCTATCCTTGTCCCTCTGTCCTGGTTCCTCTGTCCTTGTCTCTCTGTCCTTGCTTTTCCTCAGTGTCCCTTTGTCCTTGCTCCTCTGTCAGTGTCCCTCTTTCCTTTTCCCTCTTAAAAAGTCCCACTGTCCTCGTCCATCTGTCAAATTCCCTCGGTCCTCCTCCCATTGTCTACACCCCTCTGTCCTTCTTCCTTTGTCAGTACCAGTCTATCCTTGTCCTTGTGTCCTCATCCCTCTGTCCTCATCCCTCTGTCATATATTTCTCTGTCCATGCTTCTCTATCATTGTCCCTCTGTAATCGTCCCTTTGTCCTTGTCTCTTTGTCCTAGCTCGTCCATCATTGTCAATCCATCCTTTTCCCTCTTTCCTTATCCCTCTAAAAAATTTCCCACTGTCCTTGTCCCATTGTCTTCACCTCTCTGTCCTTGCTCCTCTATCATTGCCAATCTATCCTCGTCCTTTGGTCCTTGTCCCTCTGTCCTCCACCCTTTGTACTCATCCCTCTATCCCTGTCTCTTTGTCCTTGTCTCTTTGTCCCTGCTCTTCCATCAGTGTCAGTTAGTGTTCCCTCTTTCATTATCCCTCTAAAAAAGTCCCACTGTCCTCGTCCCATTGTCTTCGCCTCTCTGTCCTTGCTCCTCCATCATTGCCAATCTATCCTTGTCCTTGTGTCCTTGTCCCTCATACCTCTGTCCTCCTCCCTTTGTCCTCCTGCCTCTGTCCTTGTCCCTCTGTCCTCCTCCCTTTGTCCTTGTTTCTCTATCCTTGTTCCTCTGTCCTCCCTCTGTCCTCCCTTTGTCCTTGTTTCTCTATCCTTGTCCCTCTGTCCTCCCTCTGTCCTCCCTTTGTTCTTGTTTCTCTATCCTCCTCCCTTTGTCCTCCTCTCTTTGTCCTTGTTTCTCTATCCTTGTCCCTCTGACCTCCCTCTGTCCTCCCTTTGTTCTTGTTTCTCCATCCTCCTCCCTTTATCCTCTTCCCTCTGTCCTTGTTTCTCTATCCTTGTCCCTCTGTCCTCCTCCCTTTGTTCTCTTCCCTCTGTCCTTGTTTCTCTATCCTTGTCCCTCTGTCCTCCTCCCTTTGTCCTCTTCCCTCTGTCCTTGTTTCTCTATCCTTGTCCCTCTGTCCTCCTCTCTTCGTCCTCTTCCCTCTGTCCTTGTTTCTCTACCCTTGTCCCTCTGTCCTCCTCCCTCTGTCCTCCTCCCTTTGTCCTCTTCCCTCTGTCCTTGTTTCTCTATCCTTGTCCCTCTGTCCTCCCTCTGTCCTCCCTTTGTTCTTGTTTCTCCATCCTCCTCCCTTTGTCCTCTTCCCTCCGTCTTTGTTTCTCTATCCTTGTCCCTCTGTCCTCTTCCCTCTGTCCTTGTTTCTCTATCCTCCTCCCTCTGTCCTCGACCCTCTGTCCTCGACCCTCTGTCCTCGACCTTCTGTCCTCCTCCCTCTGTCCTCCTCCCTCTGTCCTCTTCCCTCTGTCATTGTCTCTCTGTCCTTACTTCTTTCAGTGTCCCTCTGGTCTTGTCCCTCTGTCTTTCTCCCTTGTCTGTATCAGAGATGGAGGTGGAGACACTCCTTGTTTGGCTCATGGGCTGTGAGGACACTCACGTCTGGTTCGCTGTCATCAGCCTGATTTTAATGACTTAACGACTCTTACATCAGCGAGGACAGAGGGACAGGACAGTCCTCAGATCTGTAGTCTTGTCTGATCTCCAGCAGGTGGCTTCATTTTTCTTTTTACTGCTCAGTAAGAAGGTTGCTAGTTCAACTCCCCGGCCAGTCAGGCCTGTCCTGTGTGGATTTGACATGTTCTCCTCCTGCATGAGTGGGTTTATCCAGGGGCTCTGGTTTCCTCTCACAGACCAAAAACATCCTTGTAAGGTTAATGGGGAACTCTTGATTGACCATAGGTGTGAGTGTGTGTGTATGGTTGTCTTCCTTCACATGTCAGTCCTGTGATTGGCAGGTGACCAGTCACATCGCTCTCTAATGTCAGACCCCTCAGACTCTGACAGAGTCCAAGTTGTATAAAATAACATAATAATGTTTGGAAAGTTCTTCGGGACATGAATACGACGTTCTGACTGAGAAACTTAAACCAGAATCAGTTTATTATTCTCCTTACAGACCGTGATCAAAATGATTTTATTTTACTGCTCTTGTGATTAAGTTAATATTTCTAAACTTTGTGATATATTAACGCTGGCATATAAAGGGTTTATGCTTAACCCTTTAACTACCAGATCAACTGTTTGGCAGAAGTAATCATTAAATGCTATGAGGAGTTTCTAAATAATTACAAAAAAGTCTCACTTTTAGATATATGCCTGATCGAAATACACACTTTAAGATGAGTTTTATAGCATCAAAATAGGTTATCTATAAATGCTTTTCCTTAGCTTTGTGGTCGGGTCGGGCAGGGCTGGACTGGCCTGGATACTCAACTTCGGGAACAAGACAATTAAAACTAGAGCAAATGTATATAATTCGGTCACGTTTTAGAGCACCGGGCTGTAAGTAGCGATATATAGCCGGCTACAAAACTATGATACTAAGTTTTCCAAAAATTGCTTGTTGTCTCACATCAAAAACTACCACTATGTAACTAGAAAGAGATACATTACCTCGTCGCTTTGCATCCTGTAAGTTGTTGAAAAAAGAAGTTGTAAACCAATGCAGAGTTCTGAGGAAGGTCCGAGCTGCATTCATTAGCATAACAACAAACACACGCTTTGGCTTGGGTCACATGTTTATGACCGTCGCCGCACGTGCTCATGTGTAGCAGAGTCTTTATGTCGCCGGAAATAGATTCCCCTCATAGCACCCTTAAATTCAGGGATATTTAATGTTTTAAGAAACAGGACAAATCAAACTATTGTTTGGTTTCATTAGCATTTCAGGAAACAGAGAAAACCACAAACAAACCATAAAACAGACGTTTTCTTGGTGTGGGATTGAAAGGTTTTAAATGCCAACAGCTGATTCTGTGATGACGTTAAAATGCCTAAATAATTGAGACAAAATCAAAATCAATCAGAAAAGGCAGAAATGTTTGTAAAAAAATGCAAAAATAACTTGATATAGATGATTTGAGTTTAACAAACAAAATGTGTTTAATGAATAACAGACATATGTACATATCCATTATGATATCAGTAAATGGTTTAGTTGAGTTTTTAAAATAATGATGGCAAAGTGATAGTTGCTTTCAGCTTATTAAGCCTTTAAAACCCACAAACTAAATATCAGTTCTTTCGGTTTGTTTGCAGTTTTTTCTGTATCATAAAACACTGACAGAAACAAACAATGAAGTGTTATGTTTATTGAACACATTAAATATTCCTGAATGTATTGACCTCTGTCAAACAGTTGAGCTGGGAGTTAAAGGGTTAAATATAAATGTGTATATTTTTGTGTGTGTGTCTTCAGTGTTTAATGGGGACGTGTGTTTGACTCCTCCAGGTTGCCGTACTTCCTCCTCACCTCTGCTCCATCAGAGAGACAAACAGAGAAGAAGATGAAAAACAAAGTCAGCAGCCATCAAGGTATTTCAGTCGCTGTGTTGAATCCTGCTCTCTGATTGGCTCTGCTGGATTGATCATGAGGATAGTAATTATAAGAATATTGATATATTTATTTGAACAGCACTGTTAGATCAGATGAGCTACTGAAGCCTTGTGAAGCTCTGAGGTCTTTCTTACAGTTCGTGCTGAAAAAGGTTTGACACAGCCCTGTGATTGGCTGGTGAGCAGTCCAGGTTGTAGCCCTGTCTCTCCAATTGACAGCTGGTTTAGGCTACCTCTCTGCAGCCTGAGAGTCGATTTGAAATGACAGAAAAATGACATCACATGAAAAAAACACGACAGTTTTCCAAGACAGTATGTGCCTGACTTAAACTGTTTATTAAACTTCAATTAAGGAATAACTTGGTGTCAGTAAAACCTAAAGGCAGTGAAAAAGTAATAATGTAAAGATGGGAAAGCTCCACAAATGCTAATATTAACACTACAGTGAAATGTTCTTTCTTTTATAGTACCAATATCTATCTTCCTCATTTCAATTTGGCTGGTGAGCAGTCCAAGTTGTAGCCCTGTCTCTCCAATTGACAGCTGGTTTAGGCTTCTCTCTGCAGCCTGAGAGTCGATTTGAAATGACAGAAAAATGACAACACATGAAAAAAACATGACAGTTTGCCAAGACAGTATGTGCCTGATTTTAACTGTTTATTAAACTTCAATTAAGGAATAACTTAGTGTCAGTAAAACTTAAAGGCAGTGAAAAAGTAATAATGTAAAGATGGGAAAGCTCCATATTAACACTACAATGAAGTGTTCTTACTTTTAAAGTACCAATATCTATCTTCCTCATTTCAATTTGATTAAAAAATGTCTCCGGGGGGCAATTAAAGACCCACGGGGCAGCCAGTGAGTGAATTTACACATAGATGTTAAAACTGCTACAAAAATAAAGTTAAAGAAAAAAAGATAAGCAAATAAAATAAACAGTCCTACGATATGGACAAAATTTAATATCTTGATATTCATGCCAGATATATCTTAATATCAATACGATACGATATGACTATGGGTTTGGTAAAAACCAAGCATTTTTCAGAAAAATAAAAAATTCATAATACAAAACAACGTGGAAAATGCAGTTTTATTTATAAGAACTCACTGCCAATTGTAAAAATAAATTCTTCCTGTGACTTCCAGAGCTGTACACGCAGGGAAAATCTATATTATTTATTAGGGCTAGGACGATATGCTTTTTTTTGTGTGCTGATTCGACTTAAATTGTGATTCTACGATATTGCTGATTTTTGCAATCTTTAGTTAGCTTTTTTAACATCAGTGAAAAAGATGAACAATGATGATGCCTACAGACTATATCAGGAAAATACACAACACATGTGAGTCCATTTTTAGAATTTATTCAGCAATGTATTGTAATCAGCTGTTTATACTCTCTCTTTAAAAGCCTGGATTGCATTTAAAAGTGTCTTATTAACACAGACTAAAATGAAGAATTTAAATTTGGTTTCGTTTTTTGAACAAAAAATCGATTTTAAATTCGTCAAACAAAAAATCCTGATACTTTTGTGAATTTATTTTTTTTCTCTCAGCCCTATTGTTTATATTGTTACTTTTTCAATATTAATATCTTGAAAGTTTATTTCTTGACGTAGATATGATAACGATATATCGTTCAGCCCTACAGTCCTACCAAAAAAATGTGTACACAAATAATATTCAAAAATAAATAAGGGAAGGAAGGAAAGAATAAAAAAACAAAACTACTAGAAAAGCATTTGGAGAGCGTAGACCTCCGCCTGCGCCACGGTCCTAACCCATATTGTGATTTTCACCATGAATATTAGTCCTACCTTTATTTCATCTAAATATTTAGATTCTTTGACCATGAAAACATACCATTAGCAATTTGATTCATAACGATATCTATTTAAGTTCAGTAGTTATTTAAAAAATCACATTTTTCATCATGATGGATCCAGACGGTGATCCGGATCACTCCCAAAATCTAATAATGTGTTCCTTGTCCCAATCCGGACATTACCTGAAAATTTCATAGAAATCCATCCATAACTTTTTGAGTTATCTTGCTAACAGAGAAACAAACAAACAGACACTGGTAGTAACATAACCTCCTTGGCGGAGGTAAAAATTAGGAACCTGAAGAGTGCATACTTGGCATAAATCAACAATTATCTTCCAGCACTGATAAAATGATAATATTGTACATCCCTAAATAATATGTCCTTGTGTCTTCAGTCAGCGTAAAGAGGAGGTCATGGTCCTGGCAGCAGTACCTGAACGAACAGAAAGCTGAAGCTGCTCCGGTGTCCCTGTTTACCACGGTAACACACACACACAATGACGGGTTCACAGTCACATGATCAAAACATCATCACCAAGGGCCAGTGATAATGATCAGAAGCTTGCATGTTCGAGCCCAGCCTCACATGGCAGGTGTTCATGGGCAAAACACTTAACCCCAAGTCGCCCCCACTGCTGCGTCAGTGGCCATTAAATGTGTATGAAAGGGCGTGAATGTGTTTGCTGATACTGATGGACATCCAACATAGATACTCCAGCCATCAGAAATTAATGTGCAAGCGAATGTTTAGATGTGACATGCGCTGTAAAACTGTTTTGAGTTGTCAAAGATTAGAAAAGTTCTACATAAACCCAAGTCCATTTATCATTAAAAGGATATACCAACTTCTTTTTTTGTCTTCTTATCTTACTTCACTCTGGAGTCCAAGAAAAGCAGGTAGACACCATTCCTTCGACTGTGCATCCAGAAACAGGGAGACAGTCAGAGCTCTACCACTGCTAATTAGCTTTTTTAGCATTTTGCTAAACTTCTTTTATTGGCCCTCTTTCCTTCTAGCACTTTTTATCTTGTTTTTTGTACTTTATATTAGTTTTTTTTTGTTTGCAATCCATGTAGCACTTTGAGATTGCGAAAATGTAAAGTGCAGTACAAATAAAATTTATTACTATTATTATTATTGTTAGCTTATCTCAAACACTGGGAGTCAGTGGGTATTGTTAGCCTGCCTCTGCCTACAGTCATCAGAAAAATTCTTCAACTCCAAACAGTCATGTGTGCTTTTTGTTACTTTTTTTTTTTTTTTTGCTACGTTATAGGACTTCATGTAAATGTCAAAAGAAATACATGCTAAACCACTATGGATGTGCTTTGTTTTGTTGGCCTACTTGCAAGCTCGTATGCTGTTGTTTGTGCATGTGCCCTGAGGTTTAGTTTCGTATGTATGTATTTCAAAAATTGCATCAAGTGCTAATCTTTGTCTAAAAATAGATAAGGTAACATAACAGGGTAAAAAAAATTGACTCACAACAACCACACACAGGACCAGAGTTACTGAAGAGTTTGTCTGATGACTGTAGGCAGAGGTAGGCTAACACTTCCCATTGACTCCCAGTGTTTGAGCTAAGCTAATTAGTGGATGGCGAGCTCTGCCTGTCTTTTTCTTGTTACTGCACGCACAGTCTAAAGAATGGTGTCTATCTTTTTGTCATGGACTTTGGAGTAGAGCAAGACATGAAAAGAAAAGAAATGTTGGTGTGTACCTTTAAGAGCTGCCATCTCAGACTTGTACAAGTGAGCTTAGACCTGCAGGGGTTCATCTGTGAGACCAGAGTATGACACTGACCCAGGTTGATCCCCCTTCCAGTCTGATTTTAACCCTCCTTTTCTCAGTCTCAGTCGTTCCCTGTCAGAAGATCCGCCTTCAGAGTCGGGATGAAGCTCGAAGGAGTCGACCCGATGCACCCCTCCATGTTCTGTGTGCTGACGGTTGCCGAGGTAACGTACACACACACTCACGCACATATTTACACACCTGTCCACCATCCACCTGAGTCATCTGCCCCTTTCTCTCTCAAAGGTGATTGGCTGTCGGCTGCGTCTCCACATTGACGGGTACTCGGAGTGTTATGACTTCTGGGTAAACACTGACTCCGCCCACATTAGACCTGCAGGCTGGTGTAAAGACAACAACCACAAGCTCCACCCACCCAAAGGTGAGGTCACATGAGCAGACTTGTAGATGTTTGACTCCACCGGAGACGTCACTGACCTGTCCTTCTGTCTCTGCAGGTCACAGTGAGTCAGAGTTTGATTGGCCGAGCTACCTTCAGTCCACGGGCTCTGATGCTGCTCCGCCCACTCTGTTCACCTGCAGCAGCGCAGTCAGTACTCACCTGTCTGTCTTTCTTTGACTCTCTCTCCCTGTATCTGTCTCCCTGACCTGTCCTTGTCCTGGTCTTTGTCTCTCAGAGCTGTGCGTTCTCCGTTGGGATGAAGTTGGAGGCCGTAGACAAGAAGAACCCTGGACTGGTCTGCGTCGCCTCAGTCGCTGATGTCATGGACGACCGCTTCCTGGTTCATTTTGACAACTGGGACGACACGTACGACTACTGGTAAGAGACGGAGGATCATGGTGCTGACAGCAGGGTCGGCTGGTTTTGGCAAAGATAAGTATTAACCCTTTCATGCATGGCGCCCACTATAGTGGACAGATATTTGGAATAAATTTATTACCTTTAGGTTTAGGGTTGAGTATCGATTCAGATTTTCTGGATCAATACGATTCGATATTACAAGGTCTCAAATCGATTCGATTCACGATTCATTCGATATTTATTCAGTCTGGGATATCTTAGTTAAGGTAGTGCTGTAAATTCAAGAAGTGACTTTTTGACCTGGTACATCATTAAAAATTGTTTTAACATGAAGAACTAAACCCAAAGCAGCTACATTAATCATATTTTAATAATATGCATTAATGCATATTCTGCATGTTACTTGTTTTTTGTCCAACTTGTATTTTCATTTGTACTTGTTAAATCTAAAATACTGTACATCCAAACATCAGCTTTTAAACTTGCCATTGGTGCCCATATAGTGCTTCCACCATGTTTGTTTGCAGTAACATCTAATGAGATCTTGTTCAGTACAAAGCAACGCTAAACGCTGATCACACGAGACGAGCAGGGCTGATACCACAGGCTGCTTCTCTGCACATCCAAAGAAGAAAAAACTACCCAAGTTAAAAGATCAATCTTTGGATTTTATGGATCGATTATGAACCAGTTAAAGGAAAATCGATTTAAATAGATTTTTTTTAACCCAGCCCTATTTAGGTTGCAGTACTATGTCCAACTACCAGGTGGTAATTCCCAAACCCTTGTCTTAAGTTCCAAGAAAATATAATATTTTCACATTTTTACCATATTGAGATATCCCAGCATAAATCCAAAAAAGTCAGCAAAGGACAAGTTGGGCATTATGCCTGCATTCAGATTTCACATACGTTTTTTTTTATTTTAAATTTTGGTGTGGTTCACAAGAGAATAGTTTGATTGATCAGCAATGATATATATACTTAAGATTTATCCTTTTTTAAAAAAAAAATACTCTTAATTAATGTTTGTCAAAGATATTTGTTTGTAGATCTTTATTAAGCTCCATTAAATTACTTTATATACCTTTGATGCGTGGTATCCACTGTGGTGGGCAAATGCATAACTCCCTAAAAATATGACATTGGAAAAAAATTCATATGATTTTTAACTTGTTTGAAAGCAAAAACAAACATTTTAAAAAGTATTCCTTTGTGATTTAGTAATTCATGCATGAAAGGGTTAAGCGGGGCCCACACAAAGGGATTTTCTAAGTCTGAAGAAATGTTTGATCAGTTAGAGACTCAACACATGAAGACAAAAATCACTGATGTAGAATCTAGTCCTCCAAGACAGAAATCTTGCAAATTTAAAAGTGATCTTACAAAAATGAAGAGAAAACATAGCAAAAACCAGAAAGCACAACATGCAACATGGAAAAGGCGTGAACACATAGGTTTGACAAACTTTGTTTCAGGTCGTCCATGCTGGTTTTTATTTACTCCTGCTTCCTTCATCAGCCTGCCTCTTATTTGGCTACATTCACATCACAATTCACAGAGTCATGACTCTGAGGCTTCGTTTACACGGACACTCCTGACTTAAAGATGCAAAGATTTTTCCTTTGCGTTTTAGAATTCTTCTGAGTTCAGACGACGACGCTCAGAGACGAGTCAAGCTGCTGTAGTATGCATGCCAGTTCAGTAGATGGCAGTGTAGGTCTGCAGAGAGGCAGCACTGCTATAACACACGTACGAAGAAGAAAAACTTTTCACAAACAACAATGGCGAATGGACGCACAGAGAAGCAGGAGTTTCTTTTCTGGACAACAAATCTCGATAGTTTGTCTGGATAACAAACCGAGCACGGTGAGAAGCTCACACGACCTGGCAGACGGCCGAAGCTGTTGTTGTTCCTGGTAGGCGCGCGCAGCCTACATGTCAACAAGTACTGCACATGCAGTGACGTCAGCGTTTCACCCTGAAACGGTCTGATATGGGTTTACATGGAGCTGAATGGAGAGCGGATTCAAATCTATCCACTCTGGAGCTCGTTTTCAAAGTTTCCGTTTTAGATGGAAACGCAACGCGTTCTCGTCTAAACGCAAGGCCAAAACGCAACGAAAACTTATCAGATTTGACTGTTTTTGGCGCCATGTAAACGCAGCCCGAGTCGTTGGCTTTCCCCACATACCCTTTACACACTCTTGAAAACATTTAACCACTTTAAAATTATAACTTTTACCAGTCTTTTTATCTTTTTTGTCAATAAATGTGTAAAGAAATGTCCTGTAAGTAATTTTTTTTTTCATGAGACATAAAAGGCCAGACATTGCAAACTGCACATGCACGCCTCCATCTGAGGGACCTTGGATGCTTTACCCAGGCGTGGATATGAGCAGCATCACCCTGATTATTGACACGGTGTTGTAATCAAACATGGTTTACTGGTAATTTAAACAGGAAACAGTAATATTAGCCGTGGAAAATTTTACCGCGGTTTACCATTTTACCGGTAACCGTCACATCTCTAGCTCTGAGTAAAATTAAAGTCAGAAAACAGCAACAAAGCAGCCTTAACACAACCAGACTGATGATTGACAGGACATTAGTGGTTCACTCTGATCTGTCTGTTCTGATTGGTTCATTCTGATTGTTCTTTTCTGATTGATTCGTTTAGGTGTGACAGCAGCAGTCCTTATATCCATCCGGTTGGCTGGTGTGAAGAACAGGGGCGCCCCCTTACGGCTCCTCAGGGTACTGCACTGTAACGCCTCAGTGATCAGCCATAAGTGTTTATTAACATATAAATTATTAATTAGTAATGTGTCCTCTCTTATTCTGTTCCCCATGTACTTATTTAGGTCACCCCCACCCAGAGAACTTTGTGTGGGAGGAATATCTACAGGAAACTGGATCAACTGCGGCTCCCAGATCAGCCTTCAACCTGGTGAGGAAATGAGGAAACAAGGGGGCAAGGAGTTAGAGAGGGATGCCCTAAGGCAACAAGATAGAGAAGGGCATAAGGAAGGAGAAAAGGATGCAGAGAAAGAGACAAGAAAGCAAGGAAGTAGAGAGGGGTGCAACAAGGCATGAAGGTAGTTAAGATAAAACGAAAAAAAGGCAAAGAAAAAGGGGGCAGAGGAGGAAGCAAAATGTCATAAAGGGCACAAGGACTCAGAGTAAGGCACCAGTAAGGAGGTAGGAAGGAAGACAGCAAAAGTAGGACCTAGGAATACAAGAAAACATGGAAGAAAAGAAGGAAACAAGTAATAGTGAGTAATGATAAAATCAAGTAGGCAAAGAAGATGATTAGAAATAAGAAAATGCCACAAATACCTAGATGTAGAAGTAAGGATACAAGGGAGCAGATAAGAAATCAAAGAGGTGGGAAGGAAAGAAGGAAGCAGTGAAAGAATTAAGGTAGTAAAGTAAACATGGGCAGGAAGTGAAGGAACTAGGAAGGCATAGAGAGGTAGAGAGGGATATGAGGAAGTGAAGGTGAAGGATGGAAAAAAAGGAAACAAAGAGGCAATTAATGAAATATAAAGATGACTTAACAAGTGGGGGGGGTAAGGAAACAAGGAGATAGATAAGAAAATACTGAAATATACATGAATTGATTATGTTTGAACACTACGACAAAAGGTGTCATTAAAAACTAAAAGTGAAAGGCAAGGACACAAGGAAGAAGTGTAGGCAAGAAGGCAGCCAAGGCAAGGAGGATGCAGAAAAGAAAACAATACCATAAGAAGGAAACAAGGATGTAGTTAAGAATTAATGAGACAAATGAGGATACAAGGAAGCAGAGAGCATAATAAAGAAATTGACAAGAAAAGTATGAAGGTAAGGCCGCGAGGATGTACCCAAGGAGGCAACAAGGATGCAAAGAAGCAAATAAGAAGGGGAAGGAAGAAAAAGGTTGTAGTAAATAAGATATGGAAACAGAAAAGGAAACAAGGAGACAGAGGAGCAAACAAAAAAGATAAAGAAAAAGGTGGCAGAGGAGGAAACAAGCTGTTATGGAGAGAAACATGAGGCTATCGGTATCAGATGTTATTGACACCTGTATGGTCCAATCAGTGAGCTGCAGTAATGATTGACAGGTCTTGTTTTTGCCCCGTCCAATCAGAGAGCCCCTCATGGTTTCCAGGTGAACCACAGGCTGGAGGCGGTGGACAGGAGGAACCCCATGCTGATCCGCGTTGCCACAATAGTCGACACAGAGGACTACAGAGTGAAGGTACGGCCCACCCGTCAGAGTGATGTCCTGTGATGTCATCCACTCAGTGATGATGTAACCAGGTGTGCTTGCCAACAGGTGCACTATGACGGCTGGTCACAGCAGTTTGACGTGTGGTGTGACAGCGACCTCAGTGACCTTCATCCTGTTGGGTGGTGTCAACGCACAGGACACCCTCTGGAACCACCTCCAGGTACGACAGGTAAAACCCATCCCCATTTTAGGCAAACAGCCCCCCCTGCTGTTCCTTTAAGCTTCTCTGACAGGTGAATCTGTTTGTTTTGGTACAGGTGGGCCCTCCCTCTCGCCCCCCTCTCAGGGTGTGTGTCCGACCCCTGGCTGCAGAGGAGTCGGACACATCAAAGGAGCCAAATACACGGGACACCACAGGTAACTCACACCTGCTGAGTCATGTCTGTAGTCCTGGGCCTCATGTTTATTTAGTGCTGAGTCATGTTTTGTCCCTGCTGAGTCTTACTAGATCTACCCAAATATTCTTAACCTTTACATGTACCATATAATTGGAACATTTTCTGCTTTGTCATGTTTTGTTTTCATTGAATCAATCATGTCATGTTTCAACTCGCTGAGTGATATTTAGTGTCTCATGATTTTATTTTTAATCGGTTGAATCATGTTAGTTCAATTTGCTGACGAATGTGTCCTGTGAAAGCTGTGAAGTCATGTCTGATTAATCTGCTAAATTGTCTTGATTAATCCACGGGGTTGTTTTTGTTATTATGCTGAATCATGATTGATAGATCTGCTGAGTCATGTCTGATAAATCTGCTAAGTAATGTCTGATTAATCCAATGAGTCGTCTTTGTGATCATGCTGAATTATGCATGATAGATGTGCTGAGTCATGTCTGATGATTGTGCTGATACGAGGCATGTTTGATAAATCTGCCGAGTTACGTTTGCTTATTATGCTGAATCATGTTTAATAAAGCTGCCGAGTCCCTCTATATTTATGCTGAATCATGACTGATAAATCTACTGAATTGTCTTTGTTCATGTCTGATAAATCTGCAGTCATGTTTGTTAATTATGCTGAATCATGATTGATTCTGTTGAGTCATCTTTTTTAATTATGCCGAATCATCTTTCATAGATCTGCTGAGTCATGTCTGATAAATCTGCTAAGTAATGTCTGATAAATCCACTGAGTTGTCCTTGTAATTATGCTGCATGATGTTTGATAGATCTGCTGAATCATGTTTCATAAAGCTGCTGAGTCAGGTTTGTTAATTATGCTGAATCATGTGTCCTAAATCTGCCGAGTCATGTCTGATTAATCTGCTAAATTACGTCTGATTAATCATGGAGTCGTCTTTGTTATTATGCTAAATCATGATTGGTGGATATGCTGAGTCATGATAAATCTGCAGTCATGTTTGCTATGCAGAATCATACCCGATAGATCTTCTGAATCAGGTCTGATTTATGCTAAATTTGCTAAATTTTGTCTGATTAATTCTCTGAGTTGTCTTTGTGATTATGCTGAATTATGTATGATAGTTATGCTGACTAACATCTGATGATTCTGCTGAATCATGTTTGATAAAGCTGTCGAGTCACTTTTGTTATTTATACTAAATCATGTTTTCTAGATATGCTGAGTCATGTCAGATTAATCTGCCAAATTATGGCTGATTAATCCACTTAGTCGTCTTTGTTAGTTTGCTAAATCATAATTGATAAATCTGCTGAGTCAAGTTTGCTAATTATGCTGAATCATGTTTCATAGATCTGCCAAGTCACATCTGATGAATCAGCAGAATTGTGTTTGATAAATCTGCTGTGTCATGTTTGTTAATTATGGTCAATCTTATCTGATAAATCTGCTGAGTCATGCTTTTCTGTCACAGTGCCTTCGGCTGTCCATACTCGGAAATTAACCTGCGTAAGGAGGCGGTGCTTCCTGATCGGTTAGGAGGAGAGCGAGTCGTCACCCTCGTACCTGTCACACAGTATCACCACAGCAGCCAGCCAGACAGGTGACTGAGCTCTACTGTAAAGCTGTATTTGTTCTCATGACAAACTGGCTACAGCTCTACAGTAAACAATGTGATTTAAAGCTATGGTCTACGATTTGGAAGCTTGGTACATCTTAATAACACTGTTCATAAGGCCGTTATGGTCCTATAGCCTGATCTACGCAATGTAAAGACCAAAAAGAATGAAAAAAATCTATTCAGTTTATCTGCTGCAAAGCAGCAACATAGTTGACCAATCCAAACTGCGGGGAACGGCGGTTCGGATTGGTCCGTGAGTCCATCCAGTCCCCTGTCTCCCCTACTCCGCACCATCCTGCCTCCTCCCCACTACCTCCCTCATGTACCGGTGAGCAGCTAGCTGCACAGCTACTGGGAGAGGACCAGCACCGAAACTGGGTGGCGACACGATCTGGGGGGCGGGATCTTGGAACACGGAGGGGAGGGGTGAGTGAAGGGGGGCAGGCTGCGTTTTTCAAATCTGTCTCAACAGCCAAACTGGTTTTCAGATCGTAGACCCTAGCTTTAAGGGTTAGGGTTAGAAAACCTCAATTCCAATGAAGCTGGGACATTTTGCAAAATGACACTCAAAACAAAAAACAATGACATTGATGAACTTAATTTTATTTTATAATACTTTTGCAAATCACTCGTTTTTGATATGATGCCTGTAATGCAAAAATTCTGAGACAGGGGCCTGTTTGTCTGCACTCTTCTTTATAAGCTCATATCATAATGATTACCTCTGACCAAGAGGTTATGTTATTGCCAGCATCAGGTTTTTTTTTTTGTTAGTTTGTTTGTTTCTCTTTTAGCAACATTACTCAAAAAGTTATGGACGGATTTTGAAGAAATTTTTAGGACATATCCGGATTGGGACAAGGAACAAATGATTAGATTTTGGAAGTGATCCAGATCAGCGCAAAACCGCCATGATGCAAAATGTGATTTTCGTGAATAACTACTGAACTAAAAAAGATATCATGATGAATCCAATTGCTAGTGGTATGTTTTCATGGTGAAGGAATCTAAATATTTATTTGAAATAAAGGTAGGACTAATATTTATGGTGAAAATCACAATATTTGTGTGGACTGTGGTGCTGGCGGAGGTCTGCTCTCTTTGAGTGCTTTTCTAGTTACTGTTTTTATTTTGTGTTGTGATTTTAATGCATTTTTCTAATTCTGTAAAGCACTTTGAATTTTCTTGTGGATGAATTGTGCTCTACAAATATACTTGCTTTGCTTTGCCTTGTGTTAGATGTTGAAATGTTTCAGCCAGTGTTTCTTATCCAGACTAGTATAATATCACACTGTATTGTATTGAGCCCTAATGATCACATTATCATTATTTATGGGCTCTCTGTCCGTCTGTCTTATGTGTCCATCTGTCTGTGTGTCCCAGTGTGGAGGTGAAGATGGAGGACGAGGACCTGCTGCCTCTGGGGAAGAGAAGACGACTGACAGACAGGTGAGTGTGATGGGCTGATGTGGAGTGTGTGGGTGTACAGAGATAATCTGAGGACGTTACATAAACAGCATTATGTAACACACACTGTGGGGGGGAGCAAGGGGCGGGGGTGTCACCCTACCTGTGGTGCAGTGTGTGTCTCATCGAGTGGAGGACCCTCCAAAACCTCAGAGTGGGCGGGGCTTAATAAACCCTCCACCTGCCTGCAGAGATGACTGATCAGGTGTTGCACCTCTCTCTGGTCATGGAGACACTTGTACAGTAGAGTTTAAAGTATCTGGAGCATATTTTTCACATTGTTACACGGTAATTTTGGTTTTCAGGTGAGACAGTCGGATTAGTATTTGTTTGGTACTTTGTGAAAAAGCACTGACAAGACGCTGGTTAAAAACTGAAGCCCTAACAATACTCGAATGGATAAACTTAGTTATTAATGATATTTATGTAATGGAAAGGTTATTTTTTTTCTGTCTGTCTCCAAAAAGATGTGTTTGTTACATTTTTGACCAGGTGGGAAACTATCCTTTACAGATCGATTTTGTGGAGGTGGTGATGCACTGATGTTGTTGTATTTTTATTCGAACAAAACCCTGTTTACTTTTTTTTCATACATTTTTTTCATATATTTATTTTAATGTATATCATTAGCTTGTCTCTCTTTTAATTCTCCTCATTTTGCACTTTTATTACTCTGCAGACACATTATCCCTCCCCTGCATTTAGTTCCTGAAACCTAAAAAAATGTTGATGGCAGATGACAAAAGACCATTTTTATTTTTGTATTACATTAATATGAATACTGCCATTCCAAAATAATATAAAAAAGTATCTGGGGCACAACTACAAGACATCTGATGAGGGACAGGGATGGAAAACAAATTCCAGCCGAGAATGGATAAAAAGCTCATGAATCGATATATTTATCAATAAAATCATATCGATATCGTCCCTACATCTTCAAGTGAGTTCAAAGAAAATGGTACTTTGTTCAAAACAAAGTCAGGCTCAGGCTCTAACGTCTGATGTCTAAGGATCTGAACTGGAAAGCACTCAGAGAGCGCAAACCTCCACCAGGGTAGCTAACATATTGCTGTTAAATCTATAAGCAATAGTTCTATGATAAAGTTACCATCATAATATGATTCATGACCCTGAAAACACACACCTAGCACTCAGAATCTTGTTGATATCATTATTAGTTAGACTTTTATTAAACAAGATTTGCTAGTGGTGGTTATCTGGATCACCACCAAATCTTATCATTTTTAAGTTTGGCCATTATCAACATCTCCTGAAAATTTCTGCATAACCAGTCCAGTAGTTTTTGCGTAATCTTGCAAACAAACAAACAAACAAACAGACAAATAAACAAGACTATCTTCCTGAATTATCTTCCTGTCCCGCCCACAGGGTGCCTCAACCAACCAAATACCTGCGTGTGAAACAGGAAGAGGAGGAAGTTCAGCTGGGAGCACTCAATCCAGGTAACACACACTCACACCTGCATTTTAGTCCAGCTGATAGTGGAGTTGCGTTTTGGCCTTGGTTGTCATGTGGGATGGTAGATGGGACTCTGTGGAGGGGGCGTTGCTCTGGGACACCATTGTCCAGCCTCTGAAGGAAGTGCCACACCTGAATTCATCAGTGATGTTCTGGAGGGTGAGTGGCATTAGGCCCTGTTTACACAATAACAAAAAAGCGACAAAAACAGAGAGGTTTCGTTCAAGTGAGAACTGTTCCTGGAGCACCTGAATCCGCAAACATTTGAAATCGGGGTCCAGACTGAAAAGTTTTGAAAATTTTTGTTGTCGTCTCCATGTAAACAAGGATCAGTGTTGTCAGGGAAAACAGTGACACGCGGCACATGCTTAGTACTCTTTTAGATAAAGGTTGCGCATGTATCTAGGACCAACAACAACAACAGGTATGTCTGATTACCGAGCAACATGTGTGCTGCTTACTGTGCTGCGTTTGCCATTGTTTCTCCAACAAAATACTGGATTTGATACGACAGTACTCTGACCAGCGATGCATTTGTTATAATCTGAGTCCTTGGCTAATTTAGTGGCTAATATAACTGAAAAGTGTGTCTGCGCTGTGTTGTAGAAATTGCTTGATCTGCCTATTGAGAGTGAAAAACAAGACTGGAAAGGTAGCACTGCGCCAAGTCTGTATTTTCATGTAAAGGGAACAATTCACAGAACCTCACAGCAGTAGGCAGTAGGGAGTTTTACCCCTTCAACACATACTTCACGCCCTTTATGTACCATCTAAACATGCTCCTGGCCCCTTGAACGATGTCACATAACTTCCCTAACAGATGAGTAAAGCAGTTGGGTACAAAAACCAGATGGTAACCCGCCTCAGGATGTTAAAAACTAGGTATACTCCTCTGTGTTGAGCAAGATCTCTTCCTGACCTCTCCAGAGGGGAACTTCACTGTGGGGTTAGAAAAGAAGGGTTCACCAGGTCAAATACCTACATCGCCATCTACTGGCCTGGCATGCTTACTACCAGCTTTTTAGTTGTTCTTGTAGATCTATGTGGTTATCACTCAGTCTCTGTGGGAACATGGAGACAGACAGGAGAGTGTTTGGAACTTGAATGTACGGAGCCTGGGTCTGTTGGAGGGGGTGTTGCAGTGGTAACCAGAAGACATGTTGTAGGGACAGTCCAGTAACCTCGGAACTGGGAAGAGGGAAGTGGGAGTGACATCATCTCCGAGTTATCAGCGTTTCAGATACAAAGTTGGAAAAAAAAAGTGCTCATCTACCAGGCTATTGTTAGCCGTTGTTAGCGCGCCCTGCGTTGTAGTTGACAAATACCAAATAAAGAATGTAAATAACACTATGGCAGCAATTTTATAAATACAAGTTGAACAATACTGTGTATACGACTGATTTAGTGCGACACACACAAGTCAGAAGTGCTTACAAACAGATTATTACGTAAGCTTAACAACTGTTTACACTGGGGGCAGCCATCTTTGATTGTCAGGTCAGGGGTTGGAAAGCAGGAAATTACGACCTTTGGGAGTTCCAGTTAAAGTTTCCCACTCGGAAATGCCGACTTCCCAGCACAACTGGAAAGCACCGTTAACGTTTAATAAGAGCAGAGGGTCTCCTGTTTGCTTCACCTGATGAGGTCTTTTAATGAACTGATAGTTGGTCCTGTTCCTAAAGTCACTTACACTCCTCCCTCTCTTTCTCCCTTTCTGGGTGTGCTACCATGGAAACAGTAGACAGACAAAGTGACTGTTTCCATGGAAACGTCACACCATGGTTACTGCAGTGGGGACTGTACTGCAGCTCAGACCTGTCTGTCTGCTGAGTGGGGTGAGACTTAGTGTGGGGGTTCATGCAGAGTCAGGACTTTAAAGAGGACTGAGCCCAAGAGTCCCCCTATGTCCCTGACCTGTCTGTCTGTCTGTCTGTCTGCCTGTCAGGAGGGTCCAGTCTGCAGGCCGTCCTCCACCAGTCTGTTTTCCTGTCAGCCATGTCCGCTCAGCCTGGGCGGGACCTCTCACTCTGCTGGGAGCAACACCGCAAACTGCTGCCAGGGGTCGTCGGAGTCCACGCCAAGACCGTGCAGCAGTGGAGCGTACAACAGGTCAGTGAGACAGGTCCTGCAAACACATACAGGTCAGTGAGACAGGTCCAACAAACACATACAGGTCAGTGAGACAGGTCCAACAAATACATACAAGTCAGTGAGAGAGGTCCAACAAATACATACAAGTCAGTGAGAGAGGTCCAACAAATACATACAGGTCAGAAAGACAGTAATGAATAGTATCAAATAAATCAACAGTACTTATTTTACTGTATGATGAAAATAATCGTAGTCCCAGCTGATCTGAACACATAAATCTATACTTAAATGATATCATGTCAAATATTGAACTGGTTTGTACATTTGTCTTAAGTAACCCGTCTGTCTGTCCACAGGTGTCAGACTTCGTGGAATCTCTCCCCGGCTGTGAGGATCAGGCCAAACACTTCAGAGACGAGGTGAGAAAAGCAACCAATCAGCTGCTGCTCCATTATGGCATCACCTTCACCTTCAGCATAGATATGTACCCATAGATGTTCACACAAAAGTGCTACCTGGGTTGCCACTGTACCTCTAAGTAGCGGCCATATTGGGGAGGGGTACCCACAGATCTTTAAGAATGTAAGGCTGTGTCCGAAATGGCATACTAATGTCCTACTCATACTAAGTGTGATGTCAGAATGAGTATGTAGTGCGTTCACATTAGATAGTATGAAAAGATTGAGTGTGCGAGAAATACCCGGATGTATACTTTATCAGAAAAAAGTTTAAGTATGTGAGGTGGGCATACTAGTCACACTCAAATGCCCCATAATGCATTGCGGCATGCATTATGACCGGCATTCAGCTAAAAATCAGCCACTAGCAAACTTTCCATTTTCAAAATAAACACATCTTTTATCATCTCCTTTTAGTTCTTACGGTTTTTTAAATTGGACTCTTGTTTTGGAGCCGACCGGAAGTTTCTTCAGTAGCATAATGGCCCGCATAACGGAATGTCTGAAATGGCGAAATGAAATCTGTATCCGTTCGTTTTATGGCTCAAATGACCACATTTTGGTATTCTACGTGGTGACTTTCTCACCTGAAATGCTCTTTGAACTTTCAAATGTGGCGAATCAACAGAGATATTTGATAGCCTGGTGTGCTTCTGATTTTTGTCGTCGGAGGTTTGAAATGCATCATGGGAAACTTAGTAGTATACTACAGTGTGAACGGTTGGCATTCTAATCATACTTAAAGTATGTAGTATACAGTATATACACATGAGTTTGTAGTTTGTAGTACGTTAGTATGCCATTTCGGACATAGCTGGCAGCAGCCTTCTTACTGAGGTGTCAGCACTTCCTGATACACCATCTTGCAGACCACAGGATTAAGATCCAGGATCATTACTTCATTTCAAATTTTCATAACAAGTCAGATTGATAAGAAAGCGTTAATTTCAGTGACATGGAAACATTTAAAGGATTTGGCTCTAATATTCCCTTTCTACATTAATTCTTATTGAGTGAGGGATACCCCTCCAAGATGGCAGCCACATAAACACCAGAACCCCAAAGGCAGTATCTATACATATCTTTATCTAGATCTATCTGTCCATAACTGAGCTGAATGCAGAAAATGAATCAGCTTGATTGACTTCATTTGTATTACTGTTTGGAATTGTCATTAAGGATGGCTCAATCTCTTGTCTGGATAATGTGCTCCTGTGTTTTTGTTTCTGTGAGTGACTTGTTGTGACTGTATGTTGATGTCCTTTTTACCTGCCTGCAAAGCAAATTTCCCTTAGGAGACGATTAAGTTGAAGTTGCAATATAAGTTGATCGTATATCGTGTATGAGAAATGATCTCATTGGTTCTTCTGTCTGTCTGTTTGTCAGCAAATCGATGGCCGGGCCTTCCTCCTGCTCACCCAACGAGACATCGTCAGGATTATGTCAATCAAACTTGGTCCCGCCCTCAAAATCTACAACTCTATACTGATGTTCAAACACACTGAGGAGAGGAGCCAATCACAGGCTGAGGAAACAAACCAATTACAAGCTGAGGGAACAAAATCACAGACCGAGGAAATAAACCAATCACAGGCTGAGGACACAAAGGAGTCACAGTCCCAGGAAAGGAACCAATCACAGGCTGAGGACACAAAGGAATCACAGTCCGAGGAAAAGAGCCAATCACAGGATGAGAAAATGAGTCAAACAGAGGGTGAGGACACAAATCAATCAATTCCTGAGGAAACAAACCAACCACAGTCTGAGGAAACAAACCAATCACAGTCTGAGGAAACGAACCAATCACAGTCTGAGGAAATGAACCAATCACAGTCTGAGGAAATGAACCAATCACAGTCTGAGGAGACACAGAAACCACAGGCTGAGAAAATGGGCCAATCACAAGCTGAGGGAATAAACCAGTCACATTCTGAGGAAACAAACCAATCACAGGCTGTAAACACGACGTCTGGAAACTTCAACTCATGACTCAGCCAATTAAAAATCACACTTAGTCCTGCGGTCTAATTCCATTGACCTTTGAGTTGGGCTGTTGGAGCTTGTAATCATGTCACACTTGAGTTAGACTTCTTTCTGGTAAACTCAGGGTTGCTAACTATTATCTGACCTCCTGAGTACGAACTTAAACCTATGCTCTGACTTCTGAGATAAAATTGAACACAACAGTATCCCTGCCCTTGTCTGCAGTGGGCGGGGCTTTAGCCTCCATCCAATCATGAATCAGATTCAGACAGGTGATGTCTCAATGACGCTCTCAGGTGTTTTTGTTTTAAGGATATATGGAAGCTTTGTTTTTCTTAAAGCTCCATTTTAGACTCTTTTGTGGGCAACACTTAGGATTCTGGGATGTTGAGGCCTTCAGTGCACACCTGCTGTGACGAGAAACAAACAGGCAACGTCATTTATACTTTATATTTTTATAAATTATTGTATTTGATAAGCTGAGATCCATCTACAGAACCATGAGGATCCTTTGAAGGAACATCAGAAGAGCTTCTTGATGAGAGCAGACGCGAGTCCACCATGAAGAAAAAACTCTTTGAATAAGAAGGAACCTCCTACAGATGAAGACTGATGCCCAACATGGAACGATCCAAGCACAGGACGTGCATCTGCTCAACCTATCTTGTTTTAATTCTACAGCTGATGATACCTTCACTGGGATTGGCTAGGGACTGAGCCAGAAGTTTAACTTAAAGAGATACGCCAACATTTTCTTTTTCTTTTCATGTCTTGCCTTCCTCTCGAGTCCATGATAAGCAGATGGACACCATTCCTTCGACTGTGCGTTTAGTAACAAGGAAGAGACAGGCAGAGGTCTTCCGACGCTATTTAGCTTAGCTCAAACACTGAGAGTCAATGGGAAGTGTTAGCCTACCTCTGCCAACAGTCATCAGATAAACTCTTCAGCAACTTTGAATGGTCCTATGTGCTGGTTACCATGTTATGTTACCCTCCACTATTATATCTTCTCCTACTCATAAACACAGGCTTTGTTTTGTTAGCCTACTTCTGCGTTGGTTTACGCAAGAGATGTTACGTTAGTCAAGCCTTTTGAACAGCACTTTCAAGTGAAAAATGAGAATTGATCCACAGTTGAATGAGCTATTAATCGAGGAGGCATTGCTAAATTTGCATCTAGGAATTGCTTGCAAAAAAACAACTCTTTTGTAACTAAAATTTAGTTCTCATCGTTCATTTTAAAGGCTTGACTTGTACGCAAACGTAACCTCGCTAACTAAAAACCAATGCAGATGTAGGTCAATAAAACAAAGCCTTTGTTTATGAGTAGGAGAGGATAATAGGTTGATTGTGGAAGATTACATAACATAACATGGAAAAATGGAGTCAAAACAAGCACACAGGACTGTTTAGAGTTGCTGAAGTGTTCATCTGATGACTGTAGGCTGAGAAATGCTAACACTACCCAATGACTCCCAGCGTTTGAGCTAGGCTAACTAGCAGTGGGCAAGATTTGGCTGTCTCTTCCTTGTTACTGCACACACAGTTGAAAGAATGGTGTCTATCTGCTTGTCATGGACTCAGGAGTGAGGCAAAACATAAAAACAGAAAACAGTTGGTGTATCCCTTTTTGGTTTTATGCAATAGGATAGACTCCAGCCCCTCCAATAACCTCCTAAAGGACAAAGCAGTCGGGGTCATGAATGATCCTGCTGTATGTCTTCTCTCTGGTGCTAGTCTTGGTCCTGCTGTCTGTGTCTCTGAATTCTTCTGGACTCTTCAACAGACTCTTAAACTCGTCACCTTACTGTGGCACAAAGACGGATTGAGGGCCACATGCACCACCATCTCAAGGGTGATGCAGGTGATCATGTCCATGGTTAACAACTGAAGTGCACCTTCTCAGAAAACATCAAACACAACGCAACAGGAGGGCTTTCACGACAACTGGACCTGCGATGTGGCAAATACCACTTTGTTTAGTCTCCTCTGGTCAACATGCTAAACAGGGCTCCTCTTCAGGCACAAAGCACCAGACTCCGTGTAAACATCTGCTCGGATTTTAAGATGTTAAAAGCTTTTTACTCACAAAGATTCAAAAGCACAAAACCCACCAGAGAACTTCAGAGTATGAGCACAGGAGAGTCTGAACTTTGCTCATCTAAGACCACATTCAGGTTTGACAAGACTACCTTAATACCCTTAACCTCAGGAGTGTTAGCACGGACAATGTGGGGAGTTCAGTAGGCCTGTGCTGAAAATATCGATATGGCAAAATATCGTCAAGCGCTCCTTGGAGATACAAACATCGATACGGATTCTACAGAATGATATGGCCTTGAATGTTTAGACAGTTGTTGTCAATAGATGAAGCCAAGCTCTCTGATGACGTACATGTTCCAAATTTAGACACAGGTCTACAGTCTTTGAGGGCCCAAATTTAAGTTTCTCAAGTTGTAGAATCATTTAAAACTCTTCCTTGGTCTTTTCCTTTTTGTAATAATAAACATGTATCAGGATACAAGTGGCCTCATTGACCATGAGGTTTCCGGAAACACCCAGCCCTAGTGTCCGGTCAAAGATCGAAGGCTTCTGGTCTACTCTTTGTTGTGAAGCTGAGGTGAAACACTGATGGCTCATATTCACGTTCAAACACAAAAAGAGCAAACAAAGAAACTGTTGAACTGCAGGAGTGTTGGTGCTCATCTCTGTATCCTCAGTAAACTGATGGAGCAGAATCCTCATGTTTGTCCTCTTTACCGCTGCAGAACCTTCATCTTCATCCATCTGTAAAGCACAAGCAACGTGTTCAAAGACGGACTGTGATTCAGTTTACAGTCTGGAATCTGCAATACGAATTGGACCATGGGCTGCAGATGGGCCCAACTATGTTATGGACACCAAAGAAGAAAAATAAACAAACAAACACCAGAAACATTCAGTCTGAGGAGATAAAGTCTTTTTTGTTTAGATCCTTCACAGATGGTTTGACTGCTGACATCACTCTGGCTCCGCCCCCTCTGTGATGATAATGACACCACTTCCTCTCAGGTTCCCCTTTTGATTTTATTTATGAAACGTGTGCAGCAATGAGAGCCTGTGTGACATTAACAACAGGCCCCACCCCCTCAGCTGTGATTGGTCGGTTCAAGAAGGACAGTAATGTGTCTTAGAGTGTTTATGTGTAGAGTTTATTTTAGTTTTGTTGTTCTGACTGTTTATACTCAGATTTATATTCAGAGATTATATTTAAGATCATTATACAGATATATAAGAGACTGTGTGTCACCTTGACTCCTCCCCCCTATGATGTCACTGCTCTAGGTTAAGGTGACAGCTCTGAGCTCTAACCTGCGGGGGGCGCTCTGCTGCACATGAGCAGTCTGTCTCACTGCTCCTCAGGTTTCCATGGGTAACCACTCCTGCTGATGTTTGACTTGCTCTCAGCATTTGTCATGATCAATAAAAATTTAATGATCCAATCAGAGTGCTGCTTTTTCATTGGTTCAATCATGTAATCATCTACACAGAAAAAAAACAGGAAACATATAGCGCTGTGGTGAGACCTGTTTTAAAGCCAAAAGGTCATGTTTTAGTCCATTTAATCCAAAATGTGAAAATCATAGGTTAGCGTTTTTCAAATCCTGAGCTGAGACTAAAAGGCTTATAAGTCCACTTTGAAGCTAAATATGACCAAACCGTATGCACTAGTCTGTTTTTTGGCCTGTTTTACACCCAAAAAGTCATGTTTGAGCACATTTTATTTCAAAGTCTGAAATGATAAAAAAGTCATAGGTTAGCCTTAGTGTTTTTTCAAATCCTGAGCTGAGACAAAAAGGCTTATAAGTCCACTTTGAAGCTAAATATGACCAAACCGTATGCACAAGTCTGTTTTTTGGCCTGTTTTGCACCCAAAAAGTCATGTTTGAGCACATTTTATTTCGCAGTCCAAAATGATAAAAAAGTCATAGGTTAGCCTTAGTGTTTTCAAATCCTGAGCTGAGACAAAAAGGCTTATAAGTCCACTTTGAAGCTAAATATGACCAAACCGTCTGCACTAGTCTGTTTTTTGGCCTGTTTTACACCCAAAAAGTCATGTTTGAGCACATTTTATTTCAGAGTCCAAAATGATAAAAAAGTCATAGGTTAGCCTTAGTGTTTTTTCAAATCCTGAGCTGAAACAAAAAGGCTTATAAGTCCACTTTGAAGCTAAATATGACCAAACCGTCTGCACTTGTCTGTTTTTTGACCTGTTTTGCACCCAAAAAGTCATGTTTGAGCACAATTTATTTCGCAGTCCAAAATGATAAAAAAGTCATAGGTTAGCCTTGGTGTTTTTTCAAATCTTGAGCTGAGACAAAAAGGCTTATAAGTCCACTTTGAAGCTAAATATATCCAAACCGTATGCACTAGTCCGTTTTTTGGCCTGTTTTGCACCCAAAAAGTCATGTTTGAGCACATTTTATTTCGCAGTCCAAAATGATAAAAAAGTCATAGGTTAGCCTTAGTGTTTTTTCAAATCCTGAGCTGAGAAAAAAAGTGCTTATAAGTCCACTTGGAAGCTAAATATGACCAAACCGTCTGCACTAGTCTGTTTTTTCACCTGTTTTGCACCCAAAAAGTCATGTTTGAGCACATTTTATTTCGCAGTCCAAAATGATAAAAAAGTCATAGGTTAGCCTTAGTGTTTTCAAATCCTGAGCTGAGACAAAAAGGCTTATAAGTCCACTTTGAAGCTAAATATGACCAAACCGTCTGCACTAGTCTGTTTTTTGGTCTATTTTACACCCAAAAAGTCATGTTTGAGCACAATTTATTTCGCAGTCCAAAATGATAAAAAAGTCATAGGTTAGCCTTAGTGTTTTTTCAAATCCTGAGCTGAGAAAAAAAGGCTTATAAGTCCACTTTGAAGCTAAATATGACCAAACCGTCTGCACTAGTCTGTTTTTTGGTCTATTTTACACCCAAAAAGTCATGTTTGAGAACATTTTATTTCGCAGTCCGAAATGATAAAAAAGTCATAGGTTAGCCTTAGTGTTTTTTCAAATCCTGAGCTGAGACAAAAAGGCTTATAAGTCCACTTTGAAGCTAAATATGACCAAACCGTCTGCACTAGTCTGTTTTTTGGTCTATTTTACACCCAAAAAGTCATGTTTGAGCACATTTTATTTCGCAGTCCAAAATGATAAAAAAGTCATAGGTTAGCCTTAGTGTTTTTCAAATCCTGAGCTGAGACAAAAAGGCTTATAAGTCCACTTTGAAGCTAAATATGACCAAACCGTCTGCACAAGTCTGTTTTTTGGCCTGTTTTACACCCAAAAAGTCATGTTTCAGCACATTTTATTTCACAGTCCGAAATGATAAAAGAGTCATAGGTTAGCCTTAGTGTTTTTCAAATCCCGAGCTGAGACAAAAAGGCTTATAAGTCCACTTTGAAGCTAAATATGACCAAACCGTCTGCACTAGTCTGTTTTTTAGCCTATTTTACACCCAAAAAGTAATTTTTGAGCACATTTTATTTCGCAGTCCAAAATGATAAAAAAGTCATAGGTTAGCCTTAGTGTTTTTTCAAATCCTGAGCTGAGACAAAAAGGCTTATAAGTCCACTTTGAAGCTAAATATGACCAAACCGTCTGCACTAGTCAGGTTTTTGGTCTATTTTGCACCCAAAAAGTCATGTTTGAGCACATTTTATTTCGCAGTCCAAAATGATAAAAAAGTCATAGGTTAGCCTTAGTGTTTTTTCAAATCCTGAGCTGAGACAAAAAGGCTTATAAGTCCACTTTGAAGCTAAATATGGTCAAACTATCTGCACTAGTCTGTTTTTTGGTCTATTTTACACCCAAAAAGTCATGTTTGAGCACATTTTATTTCGCAGTCCAAAATGATAAAAAAGTCATAGGTTAGCCTTAGTGTTTTTTCAAATCCTGAGCTGAAAAAAAAAGGCTTATAAGTCCACTTTGAAGCTAAATATGACCAAACCGTCTGCACTAGTCTGTTTTTTGGTCTATTTTACACCCAAAAATTCATGTTTGAGCACATTTTATTTCGCAGTCCAAAATGATAAAAAAGTCATAGGTTAGCCTTAGTGTTTTTTCAAATCCTGAGCTGAGACAAAAAGGCTTATAAGTCCACTTTGAAGCTAAATATGTCCAAACCGTCTGCACTAGTCTGTTTTTTGGCCTGTTTTACACCCAAAAAGTCATGTTTGAGCACATTTTATTTCGCAGTCCGATATGATAAAAAAGTCATAGGTTAGCCTTAGTGTTTTTTCAAATCCTGAGCTGAGACAAAAAGGCTTATAAGTCCACTTTGAAGCTAAATATGATCAAACTATCTGCGCTACTCTGGTTTTTGGTCTATTTTACACCCAAAAAGTCATGTTTGAGCACATTTTATTTCGCAGTCCGAAATGATAAAAAAGCCATAGGTTAGCCTTAGTGTTTATGAAATCCTCAGCTGAGACAAAAAGGCTTATAAGTCCACTTTGAAGCTAAATATGACCAAACCGTCTGCACAAGTCTGTTTTTTGGCCTGTTTTACACCCAAAAAGTCATGTTTGAGCACATTTAATTTCGCAGTCCAAAATGATAAAAAAGTCATAGGTTAGCCTTAGTGTTTTTTCAAATCCTGAGCTGAGACAAAAAGGCTTATAAGTCCACTTGGAAGCTAAACATGATCAAACTATCTGCACGACTCTGTTTTTTGGTCTATTTTACACCCAAAAAGTCATGTTTGAGCACATTTTATTTCGCAGTCCAAAATGATAAAAAAGTCATAGGTTAGCCTTCGTGTTTTTTCAAATCCTGAGCTGAGACAGAAAGGCTTATAAGTCCACTTTGAAGCTAAATATGGTCAAACTATCTGCACTACTCTGGTTTTTGGTTTATTTTACACCCAAAAAGTCATGTTTCAGCACATTTTATTTCGCAGTCCGAAATGATAAAAAAGTCATAGGTTAGCCTTAGTGTTTTTCAAATCCTGAGCTGAGACAAAAAGGCTGATAAGTCCACTTTGAAGCTAAATATGACCAAACCGTCTGCACATGTCTGTTTCTTGGCCTGTTTTACACCCAAAAAGTCATGTTTGAGCACATTTTATTTCGCAGTCCGAAATGATAAAAAAGTCATAGGTTAGCCTTAGTGTTTTTTCAAATCCTGAGCTGAGACAAAAAGGCTTATAAGTCCACTTTGAAGCTAAATATGACCAAACCGTCTGCACTACTCTGTTTTTTGGCCTGTTTTACACCCAAAAAGTCATGTTTGAGCACATTTTATTTTGCAGTCCGAAATGATAAAAAAAGTCATAGGTTAGCCTTAGTGTTTTTTCAAATCCTGAGCTGAGACAAAAAGGCTTATAAGTCCACTTTGAAGCTAGATATGATCAAACTATCTGTGCTACTCTGGTTTTTGGTCTATTTTACACCCAAAAAGTCATGTTTGAGCACATTTTATTTCGCAGTCCAAAATGATAAAAAAGTCATAGGTTAGCCTTAGTGTTTTTTCAAATCCTGAGCTGAGACAAAAAGGCTTATAAGTCCACTTTACAGCTAAACATGATCAAACTATCTGCACGACTCTGTTTTTTGGTCTATTTTACACCCAAAAACTCATGTTTGAGCACATTTTATTTCGCAGTCCAAAATGATAAAAAAGTCATAGGTTAGCCTTAGTGTTTTTTCAAATCCTGAGCTGAGACAGAAAGGCCTATAAGTCCACTTTGAAGCTAAATATGGTCAAACTATCTGCACTAGTCTGTTTTTTGGTGTATTTTACACCCAAAAAGTCATGTTTGAGCACATTTTATGTCGCAGTCCGAAATGATAAAAAAGTCATAGGTTAGCCTTAGTGTTTTTCAAATCCTGAGCTGAGACAAAAGTGCTTATAAGTCCACTTGGAAGCTAAATATGATCAAACTATTTGCACGACTCTGTTTTTTGGTCTATTTTACACCCAAAAAGTCATGTTTGAGCACATTTTATTTCGCAGTCTGAAATGATTAAAAAGTCATAGGTTAGCCTTAGTGTTTTTCAAATCCTGAACTGAGACAAAAAGGGTTATAAGTCCACTTTGAAGCTAAATATGACCAAACCGTCTGCACAAGTCTGTTTTTTGGCCTGTTTTACACCCAAAAAGTCATGTTTCAGCACATTTTATTTCGCAGTCCGAAATGATAAAAAAGTCATAGGTTAGCCTTAGTGTTTTTCAAATCCTGAGCTGAGACAAAAAGGCTTATAAGTCCACTTTGAAGCTAAATATGTCCAAACCGTCTGCACTACTCTGTTTTTTGGCCTGTTTTACACCCAAAAAGTCATGTTTGAGCACATTTTATTTCGCAGTCCGATATGATAAAAAAGTCATAGGTTAGCTTTAGTGTTTTTTCAAATCCTGAGCTGAGACAAAAAGGCTTATAAGTCCACTTTGAAGCTAAATATGATCAAACTATCTGCGCTACTCTGGTTTTTGGTCTATTTTACACCCAAAAAGTCATGTTTGAGCACATTTTATTTCGCAGTCCGAAATGACAAAAAAGCCATAGGTTAGCCTTAGTGTTTATGAAATCCTGAGCTGAGACAAAAAGGCTTATAAGTCCACTTTGAAGCTAAATATGACCAAACCGTCTGCACTAGTCTGTTTTTTGGCCTGTTTTACACCCAAAAAGTCATGTTTCAGCACATTTTATTTCGCAGTCCAAAATGATAAAAAAGTCATAGGTTAGCCTTAGTGTTTTTTTCAAATCCTGAGCTGAGACAAAAAGGCTTATAAGTCCACTTTACAGCTAAACATGATCAAACTATCTGCACTACTCTGGTTTTTGGTTTATTTTACACCCAAAAACTCATGTTTGAGCACATTTTATTTCGCAGTCAGAAATCATAAAAAAGTCATAGGTTAGCCTTAGTGTTTTTTCAAATCCTGAGCTGAGACAAAAAGGCTTATAAGTCCACTTTGAAGCTAAATATGACCAAACCGTCTGCACTAGTCTGTTTTTTGGCCTGTTTTACACCCAAAAAGTCATGTTTGAGCACATTTTATTTCGCAGTCCAAAATGATAAAAAAGTCATAGGTTAGCCTTAGTGTTTTTTCAAATCCTGAGCTGAGACAAAAAGGCTTATAAGTCCACTTTGAAGCTAAATATGACCAAACCGTCTGCACTAGTCTGTTTTTTGGCCTGTTTTACACCCAAAAAGTCATGTTTGAGCACATTTTATTTCGCAGTCCGATATGATAAAAAAGTCATAGGTTAGCCTTAGTGTTTTTTCAAATCCTGAGCTGAGACAAAAAGGCTTATAAGTCCACTTTGAAGCTAGATATGATCAAACTATCTGTGCTACTCTGGTTTTTGGTCTATTTTACACCCAAAAAGTCATGTTTGAGCACATTTTATTTCGCAGTCCAAAATGATAAAAAAGTCATAGGTTAGCCTTAGTGTTTTTTCAAATCCTGAGCTGAGACAAAAAGGCTTATAAGTCCACTTTACAGCTAAACATGATCAAACTATCTGCACGACTCTGTTTTTTGGTCTATTTTACACCCAAAAAGTCATGTTTGAGCACATTTTATTTCGCAGTCCAAAATGATAAAAAAGTCATAGGTTAGCCTTAGTGTTTTTTCAAATCCTGAGCTGAGACAGAAAGGCTTATAAGTCCACTTTGAAGCTAAATATGGTCAAACTATCTGCACTAGTCTGTTTTTTGGTGTATTTTACACCCAAAAAGTCATGTTTGAGCACATTTTATTTCGCAGTCCGAAATGATTAAAAAGTCATAGGTTAGCCTTAGTGTTTTTCAAATCCTGAACTGAGACAAAAAGGGTTATAAGTCCACTTTGAAGCTAAATATGACCAAACCGTCTGCACAAGTCTGTTTTTTGGCCTGTTTTACACCCAAAAAGTCATGTTTGAGCACATTTTATTTCGCAGTCCGAAATGATAAAAAAGTCATAGGTTAGCCTTAGTGTTTTTCAAATCCTGAGCTGAGACAAAAAGGCTTATAAGTCCACTTTGAAGCTAAATATGTCCAAACCGTCTGCACTACTCTGTTTTTTGGCCTGTTTTAAATCCAAAAAGTCATGTTTGAGCACATTTTATTTCGCAGTCCGATATGATAAAAAAGTCATAGGTTAGCCTTAGTGTTTTTTCAAATCCTGAGCTGAGACAAAAAGGCTTATAAGTCCACTTTGAAGCTAAATATGATCAAACTATCTGCGCTACTCTGGTTTTTGGTCTATTTTACACCCAAAAAGTCATGTTTGAGCACATTTTATTTCGCAGTCCGAAATGATAAAAAAAAGTCATAGGTTAGCCTTAGTGTTTTTTCAAATCCTGAGCTGAGACAAAAAGGCTTATAAGTCCACTTTGAAGCTAAATATGACCAAACCGTCTGCACTAGTCTGTTTTTTGGCCTGTTTTACACCCAAAAAGTCATGTTTCAGCACATTTTATTTCGCAGTCCAAAATGATAAAAAAGTCATAGGTTAGCCTTAGTGTTTTTTCAAATCCTGAGCTGAGACAAAAAGGCTTATAAGTCCACTTTACAGCTAAACATGATCAAACTATCTGCACGACTCTGTTTTTTGGTCTATTTTACACCCAAAAACTCATGTTTGAGCACATTTTATTTCGCAGTCCAAAATGATAAAAAAGTCATAGGTTAGCCTTAGTGTTTTTTCAAATCCTGAGCTGAGACAGAAAGGCTTATAAGTCCACTTTGAAGCTAAATATGGTCAAACTATCTGCACTACTCTGGTTTTTGGTGTATTTTACACCCAAAAAGTCATGTTTGAGCACATTTTATGTCGCAGTCCGAAATGATAAAAAAGTCATAGGTTAGCCTTAGTGTTTTTCAAATCCTGAGCTGAGACAAAAGTGCTTATAAGTCCACTTGGAAGCTAAATATGATCAAACTATTTGCACGACTCTGTTTTTTGGTCTATTTTACACCCAAAAAGTCATGTTTGAGCACATTTTATTTCGCAGTCTGAAATGATTAAAAAGTCATAGGTTAGCCTTAGTGTTGTTCAAATCCTGAACTGAGACAAAAAGGGTTATAAGTCCACTTTGAAGCTAAATATGACCAAACCGTCTGCACAAGTCTGTTTTTTGGCCTGTTTTACACCCAAAAAGTCATGTTTGAGCACATTTTATTTCGCAGTCCGAAATGATAAAAAAGTCATAGGTTAGCCTTAGTGTTTTTTCAAATCCTGAGCTGAGACAAAAAGGCTTGTAGGTCCACTTTGAAGCTAAATATGACCAAACTGTCTGCACAAGTCTGTTTTTTGGCCTGTTTTACACCCAAAAAGTCATGTTTCAGCACATTTTATTTCGCAGTCCGAAATGATAAAAAAATCATAGGTTAGCCTTAGTGTTTTTCAAATCCTGAGCTGAGACAAAAAGGCTTATAAGTCCACTTTGAAGCTAAATATGTCCAAACCGTCTGCACTAGTCTGTTTTTTGGCCTGTTTTACACCCAAAAAGTCATGTTTGAGCACATTTTATTTCGCAGTCCGATATGATAAAAAAGTCATAGGTTAGTCTTAGTGTTTTTTCAAATCCTGAGCTGAGACAAAAAGGCTTATAAGTCCACTTTGAAGCTAAATATGATCAAACTATCTGCGCTACTCTGGTTTTTGGTCTATTTTACACCCAAAAAGTCATGTTTCAGCACATTTTATTTCGCAGTCCGAAATCATAAAAAAGCCATAGGTTAGCCTTAGTGTTTATGAAATCCTCAGCTGAGACAAAAAGGCTTATAAGTCCACTTTGAAGCTAAATATGACCAAACCGTCTGCACAAGTCTGTTTTTTGGCCTGTTTTACACCCAAAAAGTCATGTTTGAGCACATTTTATTTCGCAGTCCAAATTGATAAAAAAGTCATAGGTTAGCCTTAGTGTTTTTTCAAATCCTGAGCTGAGACAAAAAGGCTTATAAGTCCACTTTGAAGCTTAATATGACCAAACCGTCTGCACTAGTCTGTTTTTTGACCTGTTTTACACCCAAAAAGTCATGTTTGAGCACATTTAATTTCGCAGTCCGAAATGATAAAAAAGTCATAGGTTAGCCTTAGTGTTTATTCAAATCCTGAGCTGAGACAAAAAGGCTTATAAGTCCACTTTACAGCTAAATATGATCAAACTATCTGCACTACTCTGTTTTTTGGTCTATTTTACACCCAAAAACTCATGTTTGAGCACATTTTATTTCGCAGTCCGAAATGATAAAAAAGTCATAGGTTAGCCTTAGTGTTTTTTCAAATCCTGAGCTGAGACAAAAAGGCTTATAAGTCCATTTTGAAGCTTAATATGACCAAACCGTCTGCACTAGTCTGTTTTTTGACCTGTTTTACACCCAAAAAGTCATGTTTGAGCACATTTAATTTCGCAGTCCAAAATGATAAAAAAGTCATAGGTTAGCCTTAGTGTTTATTCAAATCCTGAGCTGAGACAAAAAGGCTTATAAGTCCACTTTACAGCTAAATATGATCAAACTATCTGCACTACTCTGGTTTTTGGTCTATTTTACACCCAAAAACTCATGTTTGAGCACATTTTATTTCGCAGTCCGAAATGATAAAAAAGTCATAGGTTAGCCTTAGTGTTTTTTCAAATCCTGAGCTGAGACAGAAAGGCTTATAAGTCCACTTAAGCTAAATATGATCAGCCGTCTGCACAAGTCTGTTTCTTGGCCTGTTTTCCACCCAAAAAGTCATGTTTGAGCACATTTCATTTCGCAGTCCGAAATGATAAAAAAGTCATAGGTTAGCCTTAGTGTTTTTTCAAATCCTAGGCTGAGACAAAAAGGCTTATAGGTCCACTTTGAAGCTAAATATGACCAAACTGTCTGCACAAGTCTGTTTTTAGGCCTGTTTTACACCCAAAAAGTCATGTTTCAGCACATTTTATTTCGCAGTCCGAAATGATAAAAAAGTCATAGGTTAGCCTTAGTGTTTTTTCAAATCCTGAGCTGAGACAAAAAGGCTTATAAGTCCACTTTGAAGCTAAATATGACCAAACCGTCTGCACTAGTCTGTTTTTTGGCCTGTTTTGCACCCAAAAAGTCATGTTTGAGCACATTTTATTTCGTGGTCCGAAAATGATAAAAAAGTCATAGGTTAGCCTTAGTGTTTTTTCAAATCCTGAGCTGAGACAAAAAGGCTTATAAGTCCACTTTGAAGCTAAATATGATCAAACTATCTGCACTACTCTGGTTTTTGGTCTATTTTACACCCAAAAAGTCATGTTTGAGCACATTTTATTTCGCAGTCCGAAATGATAAAAAAGTCATAGGTTAGCCTTAGTGTTTTTTCAAATCCTGAGCTGAGACAAAAAGGCTTATAAGTCCACTTTGAAGCTAAATATGACCAAACCGTCTGCACTAGTCTGTTTTTTGACCTGTTTTGCACCCAAAAAGTCATGTTTGAGCACATTTTATTTCAGAGTCCAAAATGAAAAAAAAAAAAAGTCATAGGTTAGCCTTAGTGTTTTTTCAAATCCTGAGCTGAGACAAAAAGGCTTATAAGTCCACTTTACAGCTCAACATGATCAAACTATCTGCACGACTCTGTTTTTTGGTCTATTTTACACCCAAAAAGTCATGTTTGAGCACATTTTATTTCGCAGTCCAAAATGATAAAAAAGTCATAGGTTAGCCTTAGTGTTTTTTCAAATCCTGAGCTGAGACAAAAGTGCTTATAAGTCCACTTTGAAGCTAAATATGATCAAACTATCTGCACTAGTCTATTTTTTGGCCTGTTTTACACCCAAAAAGTCATGTTTGAGCACATTTTATGTCGCAGTCCGAAATGATAAAAAAGTCATAGGTTAGCCTTAGTGTTTTTCAAATCCTGAGCTGAGACAAAAGTGCTTATAAGTCCACTTGGAAGCTAAATATGACCAAACCGTCTGCACTAGTCTGTTTTTTGGCCTGTTTTACACCTAAAAAGTCATGTTTGAGCACATTTTATTTCGCAGTCCAAAATGATAAAAAACTCATAGGTTAGCCTTAGTGTTTTTCAAATCCTGAGCTGAGACAAAAAGGCTTATGAGTCCACTTGGAAGCTAAATATGACCAAACCGTCTGCACAAGTCTGTTTTTTGGCCTGTTTTACACCCAAAAAGTCATGTTTGAGCACATTTTATTTCGCAGTCCAAAATGATAAAAAAGTCACAGGTTAGCCTTAGTGTTTTTTCAAATCCTGAGCTGAGACAAAAAAGGCTTATAAGTCCACTTTGAAGCTAAACATGATCAAACTATCTGCACTACTCTGTTTTTTGGTCTATTTTACACCCAAAAAGTCATGTTTGAGCACATTTTATTTCGCAGTCCAAAATGATAAAAAAGTCATAGGTTAGCCTTAGTGTTTTTCAAATCCTGAGCTGAGACAAAAAGGCTTATAAGTCCACTTTGAAGCTAAATATGACCAAACCGTCTGCACTAGTCTGTTTTTTGGCCTGTTTTACACCCAAAAAGTCATGTTTGAGCACATTTTATTTCGCAGTCCAAAATGATAAAAAAGTCATAGGTTAGCCTTAGTGTTTTTCAAATCCTGAGCTGAGACAAAAAGGCTTATAAGTCCACTTTGAAGCTAAATATGATCAAACTATCTGCGCTACTCTGGTTTTTGGTCTATTTTACACCCAAAAAGTCATGTTTGAGCACATTTTATTTCGCAGTCCGAAATGATAAAAAAGTCATAGGTTAGCCTTAGTGTTTATTAAATCCTCAGCTGAGACACAAAGGCTTATAAGTCCACTTTGAAGCTAAATATGACCAAACCGTCTGCACTAGTCTGTTTTTTGGCCTGTTTTACACCCAAAAAGTCATGTTTCAGCACATTTTATTTCGCAGTCCAAAATGATAAAAAAGTCATAGGTTAGCCTTAGTGTTTTTTCAAATCCTGAGCTGAGACAAAAAGGCTTATAAGTCCACTTTACAGCTAAACATGATCAAACTATCTGCACGACTCTGTTTTTTGGTCTATTTTACACCCAAAAAGTCATGTTTGAGCACATTTTATTTCGCAGTCCAAAATGATAAAAAAGTCATAGGTTAGCCTTAGTGTTTTTTCAAATCCTGAGCTGAGACAAAAAGGCTTATAAGTCCACTTTACAGCTAAACATGATCAAACTATCTGCACGACTCTGTTTTTTGGTCTATTTTACACCCAAAAAGTCATGTTTCAGCACATTTTATGTCGCAGTCCGAAATGAAAAAAAAAATCATAGGTTAGCCTTAGTGTTTTTCAAATCCTGAGCTGAGACAAAAAGGCTTATAAGTCCACTTTGAAGCTAAATATGACCAAACCGTCTGCACTAGTCTGTTTTTTGGCCTGTTTTGCACCCAAAAAGTCATGTTTGAGCACATTTTATTTCGCAGTCCAAAATGATAAAAAAGTCATAGGTTAGCCTTAGTGTTTTTTCAAATCCTGAGCTGAGACAAAAAGGCTTATAAGTCCACTTTGAAGCTAAATATGATCAAACTATCTGCGCTACTCTGGTTTTTGGTCTATTTTACACCCAAAAAGTCATGTTTCAGCACATTTTATTTCGCAGTCCGAAATGATAAAAAAGTCATAGGTTAGCCTTAGTGTTTATTAAATCCTCAGCTGAGACAAAAAGGATTATAAGTCCACTTTACAGCTAAATATGACCAAACCGTCTGCACAAGTCTGTTTTTTGGCCTGTTTTACACCCAAAAAGTCATGTTTGAGCACATTTTATTTCGCAGTCCAAAATGATAAAAAAGTCATAGGTTAGCCTTAGTGTTTTTTCAAATCCTGAGCTGAGACAAAAAGGCTTATAAGTCCACTTTACAGCTAAACATGATCAAACTATCTGCACGACTCTGTTTTTTGGCCTGTTTTACACCCAAAAAGTCATGTTTGAGCACATTTTATTTCGCAGTCCAAAATGATAAAAAAGTCATAGGTTAGCCTTAGTGTTTTTTCAAATCCTGAGCTGAGACAGAAAGGCTTATAAGTCCACTTTGAAGCTAAATATGGTCAAACTATCTGCACTACTCTGGTTTTTGGTGTATTTTACACCCAAAAAGTCATGTTTGAGCACATTTTATGTCGCAGTCCGAAATGATAAAAAAGTCATAGGTTAGCCTTAGTGTTTTTCAAATCCTGAGCTGAGACAAAAGTGCTTATAAGTCCACTTTGAAGCTAAATATTACCAAACCGTCTGCACAAGTCTGTTTTTTGGCCTGTTTTACACCCAAAAAGTCATGTTTGAGCACATTTTATTTCGCAGTCCAAAATGATAAAAAAGTCATAGGTTAGCCTTAGTGTTTTTTCAAATCCTGAGCTGAGACAGAAAGGCTTATAAGTCCACTTTGAAGCTAAATATGGTCAAACTATCTGCACTACTCTGGTTTTTGGTCTATTTTACACCCAAAAAGTCATGTTTGAGCACATTTTATGTCGCAGTCCGAAATGATAAAAAAGTCATAGGTTAGCCTTAGTGTTTATTAAATCCTCAGCTGAGACAAAAAGGCTTATAAGTCCACTTTGAAGCTAAATATGACCAAACCGTCTGCACAAGTCTGTTTTTTGGCCTATTTTACACCCAAAAAGTCATGTTTGAGCACATTTTATTTCGCAGTCCAAAATGATAAAAAAGTCATAGGTTAGCCTTCGTGTTTTTTCAAATCCTGAGCTGAGACAAAAAAGGCTTATAAGTCCACTTTGAAGCTAAATATGATCAAACTATCTGCACTACTCTGTTTTTTGGTCTATTTTACACCCAAAAAGTCATGTTTGAGCACATTTTATTTCGCAGTCCGAAATGATAAAAAAGTCATAGGTTAGCCTTAATGTTTTTCAAATCCTGAGCTGTGACAGAAAGGCTTATAAGTCCACTTTGAAGCTAAATATGACCAAACCGTCTGCACAAGTCTGTTTTTTGGCCTGTTTTACACCCAAAAAGTCATGTTTCAGCACATTTTATTTCGCAGTCCAAAATGATAAAAAAGTCATAGGTTAGCCTTAGTGTTTTTTCAAATCCTGAGCTGAGACAAAAAGGCTTATAAGTCCACTTTGAAGCTAAATATGACCAAACCGTCTGCAGTAGTCTGTTTTTTTGGCCTGTTTTACACCCAAAAAGTCATGTTTGAGCACATTTTATTTCGCAGTCAGATATGATAAAAAAGTCATAGGTTAGCCTTAGTGCTTTTTCAAATCCTGAGCTGAGACAAAAAGGCTTATAAGTCCACTTTGAAGCTAAATATGACCAAACCGTCTGCACTAGTCTGTTTTTTGGCCTGTTTTACACCTAAAAAGTCATGTTTTTGTGACTTAACTTAAATTGCACAAGCTCAAGTTGCCTCAGCCTCACTGGCCCCACAGCGTTTCCGAATGACTTATTCCCTGATCAATTTAATTCAGCACATTGGACTTTTTCAAGTACATGGGGCATATTTATGTACACCTGGTGCAGGTAACTGTCAAATACACTATTACTGAAAAGCAGTGCTTTTCTAATGGTTAAACCTTAATTGAAAATTGGTCTCACAAAAGGTTGAAGTGATTAAAACAGACTGTCAGCAGATCAGTTATTACATGAAAACTGATTTTTTCCATGATGTTAAATGATTTGTTAAATGTTTGTATCTGTTCTTTTTTTAAGGTTTATTTTTGCCTCATCCAGACACAAAATAAAATGTAGCTTGTTAGGTACTAATTAGGTATGTTTGTAGTATTTGCTGGTATCTCTCAAAAGTGAGGACTCCATGAATCATGACCAAATCCACAACTCCATCTGCAGTGATGGCCCGAAACCTGTATAAACCTCCACCAGTTTTCACTGTCGCCTGCAGAAACTCATTATTGTCCCACTCTTGAGACCTTCAGAGAACAACCTGTCTTTTGCTTCAATGATTCAGAATCAAGTTAATCCAATAAACCCACAAAGTTAAATAAACCAGGATCCGTTGCACTTGGAGAGCGCAAACCTCCACCAAGGTAGCTCACAAGTTACTGTTTAATCTATAAGCATTAGTTCCATGATAAAGTTCCCATTATAATATGATTCATAACCCTGAAGACCCACACCTAGCATTCATTTATTATAAATATATTGAGCAACATGATTGTTTGCTAATGGTGATTCTCTGGATCACCACCAAAATGGAATCATTTTTAAGATGGGCTATTGCCAACTTCTTCTGAAAATTTGAGCAAAATCTGTCCAGTAGTTTTTTGCGTAATCTTGCAAACAAACAGACAAACAAGCAAGCAAACATACACCGGCAAAACACAACCTCCTTGGCAGAAACGACAAACATCACTCCTCATTGAACTTAAAGTATTAAACTTATTAGACAAACCTACTCATTACCCAATGAATTTGTTTTTAATATAACTCTAATTATTACTCAGACTTCTAAATAAATGGTAACTTCCACACTCTGATCATTTATTACCATTATTTCATTTAAAGTTCATTATGTAACCATTAAAGCACGAGTTATGGACGGTAACTGTGTTCAGAGTAGGCCTTTGCTCAAAGTATTGATACGGCACCATACTTCATACACACACAGCATCTTTCTTCTTGCGTCTTGGGCTTGGGGAAGACAAAAATAACAACACCAACCTCCAAACTTCTTGGATATGAACTGTTGGACTTGCTAGTTCAGTATGAACACCGCTTAGGCATATTGTTTTCTGCTGAAAGCTTGACAGGCCTTTTCTGCAAAGTTACAGTGGCTAATCATCGAATCATATTGTATCATTTCAAATTGTATTGTATGGTATCATATGGTATTGAATTGTACTGAATCATACCGTATTGTATCATATAATTTAGAATTGTATAGAATCGTAAAGTAAGATATCCTATTGCATTGTATTGTATCGATTCGAATTGTGTTGAATCGTGTCATGTTGTATCATATAGAATTGTATAGAATCGTATTGTATGGTATCCTATCGTATCATATGGTATCGAATTGTATCATATCATATCGTATCGTATCGTTCTGTATCAAATCGAATTGTATTGAATTATATTGAATCGGATTGCATGGTATTGTATCATATATCGTATCGTATTGTATTGTATGGTATTGAATTGTATTGAATCGTATCGTATCGTAATGTATCATATCATAACGTATCGTAACGTAACATAACGCAACGCAACGCAACGCAACGCAACGCAACGCAACGCAACGCAACGTAACGTAATGTAACGTAACGTAACGTATCGTAACGTATCTTAACTTATCATAACGTAACATATAAAATTGTATAAAACCGTATTGTATGGTATCGTTTTGTATCGTATGGTATCGAATTGTATCATATCATATAGTTTCATATCGTTCTGTATCAAATCAAATTGTATTGAATTATATTGAATCAGATTGCATGGTATTGTATCATATATCATATCGTATCGCATCATATCATATCGTATCGTATTGTATGGTATCGAATTGTATCGAATTGTATCGAATTGTATCGAATCGTATCGTTACGTATCGTAATATAGCATGTCATGTCGTATCGTATTGTACCATATGGTATCCCATTGTATCATATCATATCGCATTGTATAGTTCCGTATCAAATCGAATTGTATTGAATTATATTGAACTGTATTGCATGGTATTGTATCATATCATATATCGTATCATATCAAATTGTATTGTATGGTATCCAATTGTATTGAATAGTGTCGTATCTTAACGTATCTTAATGTATCGTATCGTAACGTATCGTATCACAACATAACATGTCTTATCAGAAATACCCAGCCCTATCTCAGAGGGTGATTGTGTGATTTCCAAAAAAGAGTGAACAGGATTTGTAGATTCTGCTGAACTCTTAGAAAAGATTATGGTTTTAATTAGAGAGGGACTGACCAGAGAGCGGGGTTAGTGTTTTAGATGTGATGAAGAGTATGAAACAGCTCATCTGAAAACTCCAGGTGGATCTGTAAACCTGCTGAGTAATGATCCTCACTCTTTAATCTTCTCCTGTTTCCGTGTTGATCACGTTGACGTGAGTTTGTTTTTTTGCAGTGTAGTCTGAATTCACAGCAGGTCACCGTCAGGCTCAGGGAAAGATGCAGCGCTCAACATCACTCACATGTTCTTCTGCCTCTGTCGCCTAGCAACAGCAGCATCCCAGAATCTGCATCCACACACACACACTCAGGCTGAAGGACCTGAGCTGAAAGTCAAAGCTCCCTCAGTTTGACTCATCGGGGTCCAGAGATGATGGACCAAGTGTGACTGGTGCAGACCAATGTTAGGATCATCTCTGAAGGACCTTCAACAGGCTGGACATCAACACCACTGCAGGACAGCTGACAGGAGAGAGAGGGAGGGAGGGGCGATCAAGGGGAGAGGGAGGGGCAATCAAGGAGAGAGAGAGCGGGCGATCAAGAGGAGAGGAGAGAAAGTGTGAGGACGTGTGTGAGGAGGAGGACGGTGGTGGAGCTGCAGCAGACGATGAAGATGAAGAGGAGGACCATAGAGACGGTAAGAGACCATCGCCTCTGTTTATTATTCTGCTGATTATTGATCACTGTTAAGATCAGCTCTGATTGATCCATCATCTCTCTGTAGTCAGCACCAGAGCTGATCAGTAATCGATAATCAAACTCCATCATCACTGTGAGAGTGACTGATCAATACCTCTGTTCTGTCAGCAGCTGTTTATTGATCAGTATCGATGATCATCGCCTGTTTCTGATCATCAATCAAAGACTGATCAATAAACAAACTGATCGGTTTGATCAGTGGAGATGACGATGATCACTACTGACGTGCTGATGTGTTTGATCACTATGAGTGTTGTTGATAGTATTGATCAGTATTGGTGATCATCAGAGGGCAAATCAGAGGAGTTGTCCTGTAGGTGAGCTATAGTGCACTCTGGGATATGTAGTCTATCAGCTCAGAGGTCACTGATGAAGAGGACAGTCAAACTCATCAACAAGAAAAGCACTTGGAGAGCACAGACCTCCGCCAGCGACACAGTCCTCCCCCATATTGTGATTTTTACCATAAATATTAGTCCTACCTTTATTTCATCTAAATATTTAGATTCGTTGACCATGAAAACATACCATTAACAGGAGTGGACAGTAACAAAGTAGATTTACTTGAGTACTGTACTTAAGTACATTTTTTGAGTATCTATACTTTACTTGAGTATTTTTATTTTTGCAAACTTATGACTTATACTCCACTACATTTGAAAGACAAATATTTCACTTTTAACTTCACTACATTTCTATGAAGGCTCTAGTTACTTTTAAGTATACTGTAGCTCTGAAGTCAGTAGATGAAAATTCTTTTCTCTTCTAAAATAGAATCTACTTGTGATTTGCTCAAGCGGTGATGTGGATAACAGTTCTTGTCATGTCATGTCTTGGCAGTCATGAGGGTAACGACAGGTACAGATGACGGTTTCACACCAGAACACCTGTGGTCACATCTGAAATCTATGTTTGAGATTGTCGAAATGAAGAATGATTCGTCTCATTTTAAATGTATGCTCTGTTTGCCGTACGCAAACTTCATCACCGGCTGCAAAAACTGTCCAACCTGAGGAAGTATGTTGTGTGTTTAACCAAAAAATGAAAACAGAAATGACTGTCCTTTCATTTGGAGTCAGTTGTGTTTCAATATGGATTTCCATTGGCTAAGTAGCATATTTTACAAAGCTTTTTATTCTGCAGTTTCTATAAGCAAGTCAATGCATTCAGTAGGCTGCTTCAGTCATTAGGTTCTGTAAGTTCATTGTGGCAACAATCCAATTACACATTGACAATGAAAGCAAAATGTACTTTTAATACTTAAGTATTTTCAAATGCAGGTACTCCAGTACTTTCACTTAAGTACAATTTTGATTTGACGACTTTTACTTATCTTGGAGTAATATTTGACCAGGAGTATAGTACTTTCACTCAAGTAATGAAGGAAAGTACTTTGTCCACCACTGCCCATTAGCAACTGGACTCGTAATGATATCTACTTTAGTTCAGTATTTATTCGTGAAAATTACATTTTTCATCATGGTTGATCCAGACAGTGGTCCGGATCAGGCCCAAAATCTAATCATTTGTTCTTTGTCCCAATCTGGACAGTTCCTGAAAATGTAATCAAAATCGGTCCATAACTTTTTGAGTTATCTTGCTAACAGAGAAATAAACTAACTAACTAACAAAAAACAATACAGACCTTTTCAAAAGGGTCCTGGTGACTATACAGCTGTAAAGACATTTATTATGGAGGTATAATCAATAACAACCATGCATGGAGAGATCATTCTGATATTAACATTAGCCAATGTAAAAAACAATTATCTTTAAATTTTGTTAAATATTGTTGATATTAACCTCTGCCAAGGAGGTTATGTTTTTGCTGGTGTTTATTTGTTTGTTTGTTTATCTGATTGTTAGCAAGATTGCACAAAGAAGATGAACAAATTTTGCTGAAATTTTCAGGAGATGTTGGTAAAGGTCCAACTTAGAAATGATTAGACTTTGGTAGTGTTACATATATTTGTCTATATTTTTTAAAAAGATCCATGAGCTGGCATTTGGAGGATTAAAAAAAATCTTATCCCTGCCATTTCTCAATGGATACACTTCCAATTTCACAGAGAAGATTTGGTTCCATGTCTCTGTCTTCAAGGTAATTTTCATCTGGATCTGATCCAGATTGACGTCATAAAAACCCTTGAACTTTATCAAGGGAAATCCCATTGATGACATTCAATCATTCATATAAAGTCAAAATATTAAATGATGTTCCCAAATCTTGTTGTGTCCATACAGGATAACAACCTCCAGTTATGTGCTGAGTTTGGTCCACATCCTGGATCTGTTCAGGTTGAGTTGTATCTTTTTCAGCAGTGATTCCCAAACTTTTCCAAGCCTGTACCCTTCTGACACTTGACCTCCAGCCATGTACCCCCTACTCTCACAAACTCATTGCAGCTAGAAAGAGAAATGTGTCTGTTAGCCTGCCCACCACCCACATTTAACATGGATAACATACAAATAAAACCTCTTAAAGTGAATAATTTCTTACTTAATAGATTTATTTACCAGCAATGTCAGTGGGCAACACCAGCTGTTGAAGCTGTTACAAACTCACTACAGCTCTACTAAGAAGGCTGTCTGACTGAACTTATGTTACTAAAAGAATCTTAGATAATTCAGGACAGATTACATTCTCCAAGATGCCTCATCAATCCAGCCTCTCTGTCAGCACTTCAGACCTTTATCAAATCTCACAATACAAACCAGTTTGAACTTGAGATACAGAAACAACTGTATGAAACCTGACAGGTATTCATGTACCCCCATGTACTTCTCTTTGCGTACCTCTGGGAGTATGCCAGTTTGGGAATCACTGTTTTGCAGTTTGAGGAAAAACCACTGCAGGAACTGAGCTGCTTAGAGTAACGAAAACAAAAGTAAATCAGTGGACAGTGAGCTGTAAGACTGTTGGATCAGAAGTCACACTCTCTTTGTTTTAACTGAATGACTAATCAGAAACAGACCCGTCTCTCTCCGTCTGTCTGGCAGGAAGTGGGGGACTGAGTTCAGGTGAGGTGTTGGTGGGCGGGGCTTAGCCCCTTGAGCCACCACATGATTGGTTGTTGGTGATGATTGCTACCGGCGGCCTCCTGAGGATCAACGCTCGACGACAGGATTCTCTGAAGAACAAGACCCAGAAGACACACCCTCACAAGAAGAGGAGCAAGAAGAAGAGGTAACACACACACACACACACACACACACACACACACACACAAACACACACACACATACTCACACACTGCAGGCAGGGATAACAATGTCACTTCCTGTGCAGGCGTAGCGAGGTGGTGGTGGTCAAAGGGAAGCTAAAGCTCTTCTCCATCTCTGGTCTCGTTGCGGCTCTCGGCATCCTGGTCCTGATGGTGGGCGTGGTCATGGCTGCACTTGGCTATTGGCCCAGAGAAGGACTGTTCTTCAGCGCCCAACCACAAGAGGGCGCCGCCATGGCGTCAGTGTCCACAGGCAGTTCCACACCTGCACCTGCTGACATCCAGGTGAGAGCCAGGTGGACTCAACACGTCAGGAGTGTTATTTTCACCTCCACTAAGGAGGTTGTGTTTTTGCTGGCGTGTGTTTGACTGTTTGTCTGTTTGTTAGCAAGATAACGCAAAAGCTAGAGGACAATGAAATTTTGAGGAGATGTTGGTAATGGCCAGACTTAAAAAATATTCAATTATGTTGGTGATCAGTCTGATCCAGATAACAGCAATCAGCAAACATTTAGCTCAAAAACTGGCTAACTTATAAAGATATCAACATGTGCTACGTGTGGGGTTAAGGGTAAAGGAAGCTCTGAGCTGATGTTTGTCACATGACTCTGTTTACGTTTATTTTCTTTTTTAACAGACAAGCAAGGTTTTGAGTTCATACCTTTACATGTTTCAATGGAGGAGCTCCGTCGAAACATGTAGCTAGCTAGCTCGATGGATAGATAGCTCGATAGATAGACAGATAAATAGATAGATAGATAGCCATGTAAAGGTCTGAACTAAAATAAAACAATAACTAAAATAAAGTGTAAGAATATTATCAATGTAATGTAATAAACTTTCTTGAACTATGACTCTGTTTACAGGAAGGAGAGAGGGGGGAGGAGCAAGAGGAAGAGGACAGAGGGGGCGGAGCCTACAAAAGTGACACAGTCAGAGGAGCTGATGTTAGCTTGAATCAAACAGAGATTATCAACGGGACTTCAGGACAACCACCACTAAGCTTCCTGGAGGACTTCCTGGACAGGTAAATAAAATACCTGAGCCCAGTCTAGAACCAAGAGTGAAAACACCCGTAGGTCTTTTCTTACCTCTGAAGGCTGATGATCAGGTTCAAGTGCTGGATAAACATGAGACCCAGACTGGAGCTCTGATGTTCAGTTTATCATCCATACAATTATAAGACCCAGTCATTCATGTATGTCAGCGCCTAAACTCGTGTGATAACACAAACTGTTAAACCTTTACACCACCTGGTCTTGAATCTGCTTCACTCAGTATTTGTCTTTTCATCAGGAACTCTTCCTAGTTCCTGGTACAGGTTTTAGTATTACACCTGATGAGGTCCAGAGTCAGTTGATCCAAGGGCACATATGCTGTGGAGTCATGAAGCCTCAATAACTACAATTACAGACATAACACATATTTGGCCATTTCTTTAGCCCGATTCCAGTTCAGAATAACTCCAGCTGCTAATGTAGATATTAGCATGACCTTTCTATCCATGGTTGATACATTTATAGTAACTTTCTTAAGCACCACATAGGCACGAGGTCTCTCTTGAAAAAGGAATGTGACTACTTCATCACAACCATAAATTCTTATTTTCAGTAAGACTATCATTCATTGGACTCCTATAAAATTATCATCACAACCATACAGACATGAGGACCCTCCTGAAAACGAGATGTAGCATCTCAAGAGGCTAACCTCTAATAAATTTGTTTTCATAGGAAAAAAATTTGATTACGACAGGTCTGGATCTGTCACCAACTTCTTATTTTTGTCCACTGGATGGCTATTTGTATTCATGTTGGGTGTTGGATGTATATGTTTGTATGTATATGTATATGTGTATTTTATAGATGTATAAAGTGTCTCGAGAGAAAGCTTGTTATGAATTGGCACCATACAAATAGAGATTGATTGATTGATATAGTGTTTTAATCTAAATTTTTAACATGACTATTTCTGTGAAGTAATTTTAGTCTTCCCTCCTCATTTTTAATTCAAGATAGTGTTCCCTCAGTCCTCTAATTCTTATTTCTCTTAAAATTTCTTCTCAATGTTTTCTTTGTGCACGAGTGAGTGTGTGTGCTGTATGTGGATAGCAGAGTAGGTAGGGTCTTCTTTTTTTCATTGTATTTCATATTCTACTTTTTCATTTATTTATTTTTTCATTTTTATGTAAATCACTTGGTGCTACAAGATTTTACATGAAAAGTGCCATACAGATAAAATGTGATTGATTGATTGATTGTTGCGTATCAACATCTCCAAGAAAATAGAGCTGTAGTTGTCTGTATCTGTTTCTGTGAAATGCTCATTTCTGATTTTGTGAAAATAAGAATAAAAATATAAGTTCATGTTGATGGCCAGTTAATGCTGTTAGCATACTTTAGCTAATCCGCCAAAAAGCAGCTGAGGCAAGTTGATCCTGGCTTAAGCTCATTAGATGAGATGTGGCTAATTGCTTTAAGTTGTATTGTATGTGTATATTTTAATGGGAGCTCTGAGTGGAAAATATGCTTGTTTACTTACATACAAACACTTCTGCCGTGGTTTGGGCATGTGTCCTGCGGTTTATTTTGGCATGTATGTCTTTCGGAAATTATACAAAGTTCTAATCTTAGTCTAAAAACTGATAACGTAACATAACACGGTAAAAATGAGTCACAATAATTACAAAGGACCACTTAGAGTTGCTGAAGAATTTCTCTGATGACTGTAGGCAGAGCAAGGCTAGCTCTTCACATTGACTCCCTGTGTTTGAGCTAAGCTAATTAGCTGTGGGCAAGCTTTGCCTCTTCCTTGTTACTGCACACACAGTCGACAGAATGGAGTCTATCTGCTCGTCATGGACTCAGGAGTGAGGAAAGACATGGGCACGAGACCCTCAGTCCAACTCAAACACACCTCCGTCACTAACAGTTGTTTATGTGTCTCACCTGTCCACAGGTATCTCTACTCTGATAGGCTGAAGGTCTTGGGCCCCCTCATCATGGGGATCGGGATCTTCCTGTTCATCTGCGCCAACGCCGTCCTGCATGAGAACCGGGACAAGAAGACCAAAGTGATCAACCTGAGGGACATCTACTCCACCGTCATCGACCTCCACAGCCTACGCAAGCCCAACGTCGCCTCAGGCTCCACACCCAACCCGCTCAACGGCCTCATCAACTACGTCCAGTCAAAGAGCCTGGAGACCAAGCCCAGGGCGTACCCCGCCTCCCTGATGAAGGGAAGGGAGGGAGGGGGAGGAGGGGAGGAGGAGGACGCAGAGGGGGAGAAAATGTCAAGACAACTAGTCAACAGCATAGATGGAGGCGGAGCTTATGATGGGGTGGGAGGAGACACGGTGTTCAGTATCTATCAGAAACAGCAGGAGGACCCTGCCCCTTCCTCCCCCTCCACCTCTGACAGACTCTCCCTCCCTCCCAGCCTCAGCCCCCTCCTCCCCCTCACCTTCTGGTCCTCCTTCCAGAGGGAGGTGCTCAGCTCCTTCACGCTCCCCCTCCGTCGCCCTCGCCCCGCCCCACTTCAGAGGAGGCACTCGGCCCGGGCAAGAACAGGGGGGGTGGAGAGGGAGGGGGAGCAGAGAATGGAGGGGAGGAGCCTCAGTGAGGAGGGGAAGGGGGTGTTTTCATGTTCACCTCCCCCTCAGTGTTCGTCCCGGCCTCCCTCACTCTGCCGCAGTTCCTTAAGTATCCACCGGGGGGTACCTGAGGGCTCCCAGGACCTGCTCCTCCTCTCCTCCTCCTCCTTCACCCCTTCACACCTCTCCCTCTCCTCCCTCTCTCACCTCCTTTACACATCCGCCACACCAGCCCCGCCCTTCAGGAGGCGGAGCCTGCCGAGCTGCGGTGCTGCAGGTTACAGCAAGCTGACGCATGGAGAGGGCGAATCATTTGAGTCCGCTGACATGACATCATCACGCCATGTGACAACAGGAGGTCAAAGATCAGGGGGGGACTCATTGCACAGGGAGGAGCCGAGGATGATGTCACAGATGGAGGACCAATCAGAGGCTGGGTTGGTCACAGAAGCACACATCAGAGGTCACGTTTGATGACACCAGCATCGTCAATAAGGACATGCCATGATCAATCAAAAAGGTAAATGCACCTCAGGGGGGAGATGGACTCGAGGAGAGACTTGATGGTGGACTCCTTAGTTCAAGCTCCAGTCATGGACTTGTTGGTTGAAGAATGGATTCAAAGATGGACTTGCTTAAAAAAGTATTAAGACATAAGCTTCTTGGTTAAAGAACAAACTTAAAGACGGACTTGTTAGTAGAAGAATGAATTCAAAGACGGACTTGATGGTTGAAGAAGCGACTCAAAGATGGACTTGTTGGTTGAATAATGGACTCAAAGATGGAGTTGGTGTCTGAAGAAGAGACTCAAAGATGAATTTGTTGGTTGAAGAATGGATTCAAAGATGGACTTGCTTAAAAAAGTATTAAGACATAGGCTTCTTGGTTGAAAAACAAACTTCAAGATGGACTTGGTGGTAGAAGAATGGATTCAAAGATGGACTTGTTTGAAGAAGAGACTCAAAGATGGACTTGATGGTTGTGGAACATACTTAGAGATGGACTTGATGATTAAAGAAGGGACTCAAAGATGATCTTGTTGGTTGAATAATGAACTCAAAGATGACCTTGTTGGTTGAATACTGAATTCAAGATGGACTTGTTGGTTGAAGAATGGAATAAAAGATCTAATTGTAGGTAGAAGAACATATTAAAAGATAGGATACTTGGTTGAAGAAGGAACTCAAAGATGGACTTGTTGCTTGAAGAATAATGAGTCAAAGATGGACTTGATTGGTTGAGGAATGAACTCAAATAAGCACGTTTGTTGAACAATGCATTCAAATATGGGCTTGTTGATTGGAGATTGGACTCAAAATGGACTAGTTAATGGCGAATGGATTCGAAGATGGACTTGTTTGTTGGAGAATGAACTCAATGGTTTTTGGAAGGACTCCAGGTTTGACTTCTCAGTCGGAGGAGTGGCTCAGGGTTTGGAGGCTGGTTGAAGACTTGATTGGAGGAGGTGCTTGGGGATATCGAGGGTGTTCTGGAGGATGGATTTGCTCATTGAAGGATGGACTTGAGGATTGAATTTGAATTATGTCACTCGTGATTTGCCCGTCTTTCCAGGTCTTAGGGTTACCGAAATTCTTCAGACTTCAGGGGGCTTTCTTTGTACCATTTCCAATGGTGTTTTTTGTTTTCCAAGATCAAATTGAACGCTGTAAAAGGAGGAGGGATGAAAAGAGGCACCTGCTCGGTCAAGAAAGGACTCAAAGATTCAAGGATTTATTCAGTGCGGAACTTGACTGGCTGATAAACTCGATTGTGGATTGATTTGTTGACTTTGTGCTGTAGCAATAAGGAGTCTTCCAGCTCACTGAGTGACAAACAAACAAACTGAACTGTTTTTAATCCTATTTACTGCCTGAGAATGTTTTTATATCTACTGTTTCTGAAGGGCCATGTCATGAAACCACCTTCACATGTTTGTGTTCAGACACAGTTCAAGAACCACCCACGTGCACACAGATTAAAATATGACTAAAATGATTCATCATACATGCCAGGCCAGTAGGAGGCAGTGTGATTTTGTTATAGCTGACCCTGTAGAGATGCATCTCGCCAACTACAGCCACTGCAACAGCATGATGCTCATGGTCTAAACAAACAGAAATCAGCTAATAGAGAGGCTGACCTTCAAAAAACATGATGGTGAAAGAAAAAGGACGAACAAACGCAGAGCTCTGACTGCTGTAGGTCAGACAGATGAGTGACTGCAGAGGAGGTTTGAGGTGATTAAATTAAAACAAAGTGGATGAAATATAAAAACAGAATGACTGACAGAAGCAGAGAGATCTGAGTGTGATTCAACAAAGACAAACAGAAGGAACAGGAGCTGTTTCAGAGACCACATACTACAGACTACTTACTACATACAACTATAGATGAAATACTACACAATACTACAGACAACACACAACGATAGAATACATACGACACATTTCTATAGACTACAAACTACTATAGACTACGTACAACACACTACTTCATACCGCACACTACTGCAGACTACAAACTAAACACTGCTATAGACTACATACTACTACAAACTACATAAAACACACTAAAATAGACTACTTACTACACATTACTACAAACTACAGACTAACCATTACTACAGACTACATACTACACAGAACCATAGACTACACTCTACTATAAGCACACTAATATGGACTACATACTATACATTACTACAGACTAGATACTACACATAACTACAGACTACATACTACACACAACAGACTACATACTACACACTACTACTACAGACTAGATACTACACACTAGTCTGTAGTAACAGACTACATACTACACACTACAACAGACAACATACTACACAGTACCATAGACTACACACTACTACATACAACACACGAATATAGACTACGTACTACACAATACTACAGACTAGATACTACTACAGACTACATACTACACATTACTACAGACTTCATACTACAGACAACTACATATAACAGACAACAACAGACTACATACTACACAATACTACAGACAACTACTTACAACACACAACACACTACGACATACAACACACTTCTACAGACTACATATTACACATTACTATAGACTACATACTACTACATATTACTACAGAGTATGAATTACAACTACTACACACTACACACTACAACAGAGTTCAAATACATGAACTATATACATACAACGCTCTTTAACATACACACTTTTACAGGCTTCATGTTACAACCACTACATTCTTCATAATACATATTACTACATACTACACTCTACTACAGACTTCATAATACTGACTACTTCTGCTACAAACTACAATCACTACAGACTACAAACTAACACTACTACATACTTTAAATAACAACTTCTACAGACCACATACAACACTTCTACAGACCAAAAACTACTACATGTTAAATATAAATACTTCCCACTACACACTACTACATTGTACTACTTCTGCATTTTACTACATGCTACAAACTACAATTTACACCATACTACAACTACATACCACATTCTCCACACTACTACATAATACTGCAACAAAATGCAACATAATACAAACTACACACTACTAAATACTCCATATTACATGCAAATACAACTTCACACTATTTAAGTCAAACTACGCACTACTACAGACTTCATACGACACACTAGTACTACTATCTTTAGAGTTCTGGTAGCACAGACTTCTACATATCACTACTGCTACTTTCTGCATGAAACATACACATAAAAACCACTACTTCTACATTCTACTACTACCACGACTGCATACTACACTGACACTTAAATTACTATATACTGCTTACTACCTGCCATGACTACATCATACATAAAATGCATCGACTACATACTACAATAACATACTACATAATACACAGCAATACAAAGCAGTGAGCTGGTAAATGTCTGTTGCTGTGTTCCATTTACATCAAAACTGGGAAGACGGGAGTGGGAATGACGTCACATCCAAGTTTTCAGCGTTCCAGTTACAAAGTCAGAAAAAATACTCGCCAGTCTAACAGGCTATAGTTAGTACACACTGTGATGTAGTTCGCACACACCACAAGAAGAATGTAAATAACACTATAGTAGTATTTCTATATTTAAGCACCAAACAAAACTATGGAGACGGCTGATTTAGTGCAACAAGCTTTAGCATTAGAAATGCTAATGAAGGTGCTAGTAAAGGTCTTTACTGACCTATGATGATTGAGACACAAAACCAGTGGTTCTCAAATGATTTTAGAAGAAGCACAAATAATCAAACCAAATGTTTAGGCACTAACTCTTGAGACTGATCAGTTTTTAAATGTCCTAATGTGATCCCTTAAACAAAGACTTTGTGTAGTTCAGTGAATGTTCTTCATGGAGAGAAGCTCTAAAATAGACCTTCAGTTAAACCACAGCAAACAGTGGAGGTGGGCGGAGCTGACAGCAGGTCAGTCTCCATCTGTTTACTGTAGTTGATCTCTACTCATCGTCTCTGCTTTTGACACTTGTTGGTGTCGTTTCACTGTGCTTATGTTGAACAATAACAGACTCAGTCTTCATGCTCAGAGGGGTTTTAGGATCTTAACTTTTTAACTATTGTTAAAAAATGTTTAACAGCGCATGTTAGAGGGCTAACGGTATCAATCATTTGTACATGTGAATGTGACCTATGACCACAGAATGTCTCGAACATGTCTCCAGTTAAATATCTCAACTTCCATCAGCATGTGATACTAGAATAATCTGAGCTTATTAAATAACTCTGAATGTTTGACCTTCACGTCTTCCTATGAAGACAGGCCTGTGTGGCGACAGCTGGGACATCGCCCATTAGGACAGAGATACAGAGGACTCAGAGACACTGAAGACAACCGGTGAGGACTGAGTGGATGAACAACAGCGGAGGACGTTATGACTGACAGCAATCTTACTGCGAGACAGTCAGAATAAAGAAGCAAAAACACACATGACCGAACCACAGATGGCCCACAAATGTAAAAACCTGCTGCAACAACGAGAAAGAACTCAGAGAGCACAAACGTCTATCTGTAGGCAAAAGTTCCATGAAAAATTTACCATGATAATATGATTCAAGACCACTGTTGGGGGTAATCATTACTCATTAAAAAAGTAATGTGATTACTGTAATGCATTCCTTTTTACTGTAACAGAAATGTATGGCATTACAAAAAAAAACAGTAATATTTTACTGGGTACAAATGTCAGCAATGCAAGTTACAATTTTTAATTTTAAATTTCACCCAAAATAAAGAAGTTTTTTTTAAATTTGTTTAAGTACAAATTTGCCAAATACTCTGTGAGATCAGCAGAGGACAAAAGTCCTCCACTAGGCCAAAATAGGGATGGGAATTGATAAGACTTCATCAATACCAATGCTGTTCACGATCCTGCTAATCGATCCAGTTCTTTAACGATTCCCTTGTTGATGGCCTGTAGATTTTCAGTGTCAACAATGTCAAACACACGTCACAGTATGGATAACTGCTTCTGCAAGTTGCTGGTGTTTCCACTCACTTAACCCTGTAAAGCCTAAAACCATAGATTATAGCCAGAAAATTCTAATTTTTTGGAGATTAATTTTTCATTTCACTTTCTGCTAAAATCCTACAAAAATCAAAATGTCCATAAAATTCAACACATAGATTTTTTCTATATTTTTTTGATCTCATTTGATACATTAGGTGTTTTCAGCAACTGATAATCCATTTGAGGACATTTTTATCATTTATCTGATTGTATTCAGATTATTTTTTGATATTTGTTGAACATATTGAGCAGACAGAGGTATTATAAAAGTATGTATCAAATATGATACAATTGGCGTTATAGGGTTAAGGTTGTGCAAAAAATTAAGCCACAACTCTGATGCTTCTGAACCCTATCAGTGGAAGGAATTGATAAGGGAATTGATCAGCAGAAAGACTCATGATATCGATTCTTCGATGGAGCTGTTAATGATTCTCAACTGGAATTGGTTTTCAATTCCCATCCCTAGGCCTAAAGTTACAGTATCTCTAAAACAATTTACCAGAATTTTACATTTTGTCTGTTTTTGCTATTATCATTTCTTGTATTGTGTCATGAGCATCAATGTGTCTATTATATTCTACTGTTTTTTAGCCTTAAGCTGAACTCAGTCAGATAGCCACCACATCACCTTCACTAGATGTGTAATGAGCTTTTTGAGCATAATGAGCAACATTTAGAATGACAAATCCATATTTCATGTTATTTTGATGAGAGTAACTTAAAAGTAATGTGATAATAGTGTAATGCCTTTCATTTCAAATGCAGTAATATTATAATGTTACTCATAGCTTTGAAATGACAGTAATGAGTAATAAATAATGCATTATATTTTTGAAGTAACTTGCCCAACACCCACACCTAATAATGATATCATGTTGATATTATTATTAGTTGGACAGTTATTGAGCAAAAACGATCGCTCGCTAATGGATGTTTTCTGAGGCACCACCAAAATCAAATTATTTTTAAATTGGGCCATTAACGACATCCCCTGAAAATGTCAGCAAAATCTGTCAAGTAGTTTTGCATAATCTTGCTAACAAACAAACACATGCTGGCATAAAACAGACCTCCTTGGTCTTCAGACTGAAGATACATCAGTGAGGATCAGGAGCTCCTGAGTCTGCTGAAGAGTGATGAGGAAAAGGATGAAGATGTTTTTGTTTAATGCAGCACAGTTTTAATTAACAGCCTGTTGGTCCCACCACAGACCGTCTCAGTGTTGACATAAGTTTGGATGTTTGTTTGAGAGTTGTTCGGTACCTTTTGATAGGAGTTCTTGTAGGCAGAGAAAGTCTGCTGTAGCCTCGTCCTCATGGAGGTCACCTCAGCCGCTGTTGTCATCTGCTCCTCTGGGCCTCCTCATCAACCAGAGCCAACAGCACAACCAATCAGCTGATTATAATCGATCATCTGATGCTGAACTGGCAGATTATGATATCCAGCTGACTGATCCTCCTGGTCAAGGTTGATCAGCTGATCTTCTCTGAAGGTTCTGCTCATCTTGAATAAAATGAAGCACAATGATCTCAGCGTGGAGTCTCTTCTGTTCTTATAGATCTGATGGTCTGTAGCCTCCAGGTGTCCTTCATGTCCTCTTGGTCTTTAAAAACATCAGATTCATTAATATGAAGAATTGATTATTGGAGACAATTGATATCAAAAACATTGAATAATAAATACAAGTGTTGTATTGATAAAAAAAAGTTGATCCTTCTAAAGTCTAAAAACATGGAGGTGAGTTAGCATTTAGCATTTCCGTTCGCAGGGTTGAAAGTCTACGAAATTTTGATTGCACGCAAGATTTTAATGTTGAAAAAAATAAAAATCCATCTTAAAGGTAGAGGAGAATCTATTACTGGCAACATAACGACTCTGCTACCCATGAGCACACGCAGGGACTGTCGTAATGCTGCGTTCCAGTAACCTCGGAAATGGGAGAGACATCATCTCCGACTTACCGGCGTTCCAGTTGAAGTCGGAAAAAACATGCTGATCTACCAGGCTATTGTTAGCTGTTGTTAGCACGCCTTGCGTTGTTGTTCACAAATATCACATGAAGAATGTGATTATCACTATGGTAGCATTTTTGTAAATATAAGTCTAACAATACTATGCATACAGCTGATCTAGAGCGACACACCCCAGTCAGAAGTGCAAATAAATGGATTATTACAGGAGCTAAACAACTGTTCATACTGGGGGCAGCCATCTTCCATTGTCAACTCAGGGGTGGCGAGGTTTCACCGAGTTCCCAGTAGGAAATTCAGACTTCGGGGAATGTTCCAGTTGCAGTTTCCTACTCGGAACTCAGAAATTCCTACTTCTGACTACAACTGGAACGCAACAAAAGATGTGACTGAAGCCAAAGCGTGTGTTTGTTGTGATGCTAATGAATGCAGCTCAGACCTTCCTCAGAACTCTGCATTGCTTTACAACTTCTTTTTTCAACAACTTACAGGATGCAAAGCGACGAGGTAATGTATCTCTTTCCACTTACGTAGCTGTAGTTTTTGATGTGTGACAACAAGCAATTTTTGGAAAACTTAGTATCGTAGTTTTGTAGCCGGCTATATATCACTACTTACAGCCCGGTGCTCTAAGACGTGTCTGAATAATATAAATTTGCTCTAGTTTTAATTGTCTTGTTCCTGAAGTTGAGTATCCAGGCCAGTCCAGCCCTGACCGACCTGACCGGAAGGCTATGAAATAGCATTTATAGATAACCTATTTTGATGCTATAAAACTCATCCTAAAGTGTATATTTCGATCAGGCATATATCTAAAAGTGAGACTTTTTTGTAATTACTTACAAACTCCTCACAGTCCCTTTAAATTGCCCTACATTAAATTTTAAAGAGCTACAAATTGGGACTACAAAAATGGCCAAGGACCCCAATGCAATGCAAGGAATTTAAGATAAACCGTAGAGATGCAAACTTTGGTGCTGGACTATAGAAACATACCATCACTGCATCAGACACACCAACTGCTGAAAAACAGCAGGCCCTGCTGGCAGGAGGCCATCACTGCATCTAAATCAATACTGTACGCAATAATCAATTTTAACGAACATTTATTGACAGGTTATGGATCACCGTGGAAATACTGATAAATGTCCAACATCAGCTTATCTTAAAATCTGAGTCAACAATTTAAATTCACAGTAAATCAAAAATAAATATTCTGACAGCACAAACACTCACAGACGCTCACACAGTTCACATCACAGTTCAGACTACATTTACAACAACAAAACGAGACACTCTGAAAAGCTAACAGAGCTAACAGAGGCTGATCTACACATTATCGAGGCTGACACAAGCTAACACACAACTAGCATACGGCTACACCTAACAAGGATCTATATGGAGTTCAACTCAATCAAAAACCTCACAAACACACAGAACATGTTTTACTCATGCCCAATGATTCACAAACAAACTCAGTGTGGTTTGCAAATACAAAACATCATTCACAAACTAGAACAGCACTTCGGGAGCACAGACCTCCACGAGCACCACAATCTTCACCCATATTGTGATTTTCACCATAAATATTTGTCCTACCTTTATTTAATCAAAATAATTACATTCATTGACCATGAAAATATACTATTAGCAATTGGATTCATCATGATATCTATTTTAGTTCAATAGTTATTCATGAAAATCACATTTTTTGCCATGGCGAGTCCAGACGGTGATCCAGATCACTCCCAAAACCTAATCATTTGTTCCTTGTCCCAATCTGGACATTTCCTGAAAATTTCATCAAAATCCATCAAAAACTTTTTGAGTTATGTTGCTAACAGAGAAACAAACAAACAAAATAACAAACAGATACCAGCAATAACATAACCACTGTGTAGAGGTAAGTAATGCATTTTGTTTTGCAAATAAGAAATGAACCTTTCTAAAACCATGCTTCAGAAACAAATCCAGCATGTTTTACTGTTACACTTAAGTACAAAAAATAGACTTTAACAAACAACAAACAATTCCCCAACAACAAAAACCTGTCACCAGACTTTTTGGCAGTAATTTTCCACCTTGAAGATCCACAAATGCATTCACACACAAATGCCCTCAAACTTTCTAAGCAATGTCATACAGTTTGCACCCCACAACAGCAGGTGGTGTTGTGATTCAATTTAAGGCGGCCCATTAGGCTAACTTAACTTTTCATTCTCTTTCTAATTTAATTAAACTATGGCTACATGAAACGATAAAAACATATTCGTCTTGGTCTTAAGACATAATTTTGAAGTTAAGACGACATCAGGCCACACACTTTGTTTTAGCCTCATCTAAGGAGTCGTGTTGAGCTACTGCAGATAAAACACATGCCCTGCTTTCTCCACTTCATGTTGAAAGTTTTGAAATAATAAAGTAAAGGGAGGACTTTATTGTGAAAAAGTTTTCGATAGTGAAATGTGGTCATTAGCACACTTTTTTAGCAACACTGCTCGCGCTAATTCACATGAAATCAGGTTAAGACGTAGAGATATTTAGTGCTAATTTGGTCATAAATCAGTTCTAAATTGTACAGGAGATTAAAGTGCAAGCAGGAAGTCATAGTGGGTGTTATATGTTGCAAACAAACTGGCTTTGTGTACCTTAATCTGCACTTTACCTGAACAGGTAAATATTAATGCTTTAGCATGCCGTGTTGTGTGGTGAAAAAACACTTACACTAACATCACTTTACCTCTACATGGAAAGGCAACAAGAAACAGACTTCAGTAGTTTTTCCTCAAGTTGTTCCTAATGAAACTTAAAGTACTGATACACGAACATACAGGTACATCTCAAAAAATTAGAATATCATGAAAAAGTTCAATATTTTTTATTACTCATTTCAGAATTACCAAAATTTCAAGCAATAAATGGTTGAAATGTTTCACTCTATCTGTAATGAATCTATATAATATATGGGTTTCACATTCTGAAATGAGTGATGAAAAATATTGAACTTTTTCATGATATTCTAATTTTTTGAGATGTACCTGTATTAGCTCTAAATATCTCCACGTCTGAACCTGATTTCATGTGAATTGGCCTGAGCGCTGTTGCTAAAAAAAAGTTTACGCTAATGACAACATTTCACTTCCTAGAAATTGTTCACAATAAAGGCCTCTTGTTCCTTTGTTATTTCAAATCTTCGATGTGAAGCAGCTAAAGCAGGGTGTGTGTTTTATCTGTAGTAACTTAGTATGACTCCTCAGATGATGCTAAAACAAATGTGTGTGGACTGATGTCGTCTTAACTTCAAAATTACGTCTTAAAGGAACACTACACCCAAACAACGATTTGGCCTCATTTTCTACTCACCCTCATGCTGAACAACACTGTGGAGTAGTTTTGGAACATCTAGGATGCAGCCGGAGATCTGGGGGGATCCTCGCTGTCCACTGCCATTGATATCATGACTTAGATACGAGCCCGAATGAACAGTGTCCTTAAAAGTCCACAAAAAGTCCACAAAAAGTCGGCAATATTCCTCCATACTGCTCGTGCGCTGTAATCCAAGTGTCCTGAGCGGGTAACGTCCACCATTTACTCGAAAGCGACATCATTTAGCACATGTTTATAGCCTAAACAGTACTACTTGGCATTTCTATGATACTCTTATGGGTGCCCTATGGAGCAGCGGATGACCAAACAAAGGAATGCGCACTCTGCAATAACTAGGAGCGTAGAACAAGAAACAAGAACCCAAGAAATCCCACATTCTGCTGACCCCTCTTGTGTCTGTCCACGGCTCCGTTGCTCACAGCAGAATGTGAGATTCCTTGTTCTACGCTCCTAGTTATTGCAGAGTGCACATTCCTTTGTTTGGTCATCTGCGGCTCCCGTAGGCACCTGTAAGTGTATCATAGAAATGCCAAGTAGTACTGTTTAGGCTATAAACATGTGCTAAATGATGTCGTTTCGAGTAAATGGTGGACGATACCCGCTCAGGACACTTGGATTACAGCGCACGAGCAGTATGGAGGAATATTGCCGACTTTTTGTGGACTTTTTGTGGACTTTTAAGGACACTGTTCGTTCGGGCTCGTATCTAAGTCATGATATCAATGTCAGTGGACAGCGAGTATACCCCCAGATCTCCGGTTGCATTCTAGATGTTCCAAAACTACTCCACAGTGTTGTTCAGCATGAGGGTGAGTAGAAAATGAGGCCAAATCGTTGTTTGGGTGTAGTGTTCCTTTAAGACCAAGTCATTACAAGCTAATAAGGTTACATGCGGCCATAGTTTAATCAAGTTAGAAACAGAATAAACAGTTAAATCAGCCTAATCGGCCGCCTTAAATTTAATCAACAGCTCCACCTGCTGTTGTGGGGTGCCAATGGCAGGACATTGCTTATAACATTTGCTGACATTTGTGTGTGAAACTGAGTGCAATTGTGGATCTTCACGGTGGAAACCTTAGTGTTATTTGGTCTTTGAAGGTTTTCTTTGTACTTCAAAGTTATTCTGTTTTTGTACTTGCAGAGTATTTTTTGTAATTGAAAGAGTGTAATTTGTACTTGAAGGACAAGTTTTTATGAAATATGTTTTTGCATTTGTTTCTGCATTTGCAAACCACACTGACTTTGTTTGCTTTTACACTGATGTCATTATGTTGATGACATCATCAACGCAACGAAACACATCCATGTAAACAATGGAAAAGAGCATGGAAGCTGTGGACACGATGTTCAGCTGTTTTCTGTACTTTGTACTTTTGTCCCTCTTTAAAAATGTACAAACTCGGCGCAGACTGAACAACATTCGAGCGCTGATGACACAAGGCGGATGGAATTTGTTGCTGAGATAGCACAAAGTCACGTAAGTTACAGACGGGGGGACGGGGGTGCTATTTTGCCGTGGGCATGTTGCGCTGAAATCATCTGCAAATTAGCAAGTTGACCCAGGTGTTATGTTTCCACTGAAGGACCCCAATGCCATGCAAGGAAGGGGAATAAGCGAATCTTTGGGCGAGAGTAAAGCATGTTTTGTATGTTTGGGAGATTCTGGCAGACGTTTAACTCCATAGAGCGATTGCACAGCTAGCAAGGAGCTAACACACAGCTTTCTTACAGCAACAAAAAAGCTAACAGAAGCTAATATCTAAACAGACAACACTGAAGCATATGAGGAGCTAACACACAGCTAAAAACAAGTTAACCCTGAGCTAATGCACAGCTTACAAAGCACAGACATGAGCTAACTGAAGCTAACAAAAAGCTAGCACACATAAAGTTAACACTGGCTAAACTCATCAAAAACATCAGGGGTGTCCAGACTTTTTTTTAGAGGCCGGAGATCCCCCTCACCAGCAGATGTTTTGTAAGGCGGGTGTTAGCATTGAGCTAACAAGCAACGCTCTTGCTGCTCTGCTCACTTAATCCACCTGTCCTCAGCCCTCAGGGTGGGGAGTTTGTTATTGATTTGGTTGCTAACATGTTTACATGTTAACTGTTAATGTTGCTCCTGAACTTAGTCTGGAGAGGAAGACATAAAAACAGTCAGGACAGGGCGTCTGCTGGCCATTAAAAACAGGTCGCAGATGGCCCCGGGTCGTAGTTTGGACACCCCCCAGTAAACACTGACCATTGTTGTAAACATTACAATATTTTGATTAATGATATCAGCTTTCATCACTGGATACTGGAAGCAACTCAAAATATCCATGGAATGCTTCAAGTAACCTTCAAACACTTGCACATTTATGTCAAAGTGACAGCAGCAGCCAATCACGAGGCTGAATTTTGGTAGCGGTCGCGGCTGGTTTCATCTCTGATTGGTCGAATGCTCACTAACTCTTCCAGGCACAAAAAGTCTCTTCCAGGTTTTCCAGGTCCCGTCTGTCAGTAGGAGTCTTTTAGATCCTTGTTCGACAGCAGGTTAGCTCCGCCCACCAGGTGTTCCCATAGCTTCACCAACCAGGTGCTCCCTTTGGTCACTGTGGTCACCAAATTAAGGCTCTCTCCTTTAACTAAGAGTTTCAAAATAAAAGCCTCCTTCTTCATCTGTACCAACACTGACAGCCAATCAGCATGGAGAATGATGATGTCACTGATGATGTCACAGCAGATAAATCATTCATCGATGATGATGTCATCGTCTTGTCCACTTGATGAGCGTCTCAGGTGATCGATACAGGAAGATTAGTTTGGCATAAAGTTCCTCCTCCAGCTCCAGCTCACCTGTCTCCCTCACCTGCAAAGAGACCAGCCAATCAGATCGCAGGACAAAAGCCAATCAAATCACATTATTGACATTTCACTATTTAGCCTTTTTGATCATATATTTAAAGGGATATGCCAACATTTTTTTGTTGTTGTGTCTTGCCTCACTCCCAAGTCCATGACAGGCAGATAGACTCCGTTCTTTTGACTGGGTGTGCAGTAACAAGGAAGAGACAGGCAGAGTTCAACCACAGCTAATTAGCTTAGCTCAAACACTGGGAGTCAATGGGTATCTTTAGCAACTCAACTCTCTTTTTACTGCGTTATGTTAGGTTATATTCTACTATCATCATATTATCTTCTTTTACTCCAAAACAGAGACTTAGTTCTGTTTACGTACTTCTGGTGGTTTGCGCTAGAGATGTGACGTTTGCAAACGAGTCGAGTCTTTGGAACAGCTCTTTTAAGTGAATTATGAGAACCGGTGAGAGAGCCGTTCATACTCAAGCCATTCCTAAATATGCAGGCAATTTGCATTTACTAATGCTCATTCATAATTGCTGATCAGTTCTCATCGTTAGCTTAAAAAAGTTGTTCGAAAGACTCGACTCATTCGTGAACATCACAGCTCTACATCAAATCACCGCGGACATGCTTGTAAGTCGGTCATCAACACGAGACAGTTTATCTGATGACTGTAGGCAGAGGCAGGCTAACAAAACCCACTGACTCCCAGTTTTAGAGCAAAGCTAATAAGCGACGGGTGAGTTTTCCCCGTCTTTTCCTTGCTACTGCACGCACAGCCTAAAGAATGGTGTCTATCTGCTTGTCATGGACCCCCAAGTGAGGCAAGACATGAAAAGAAATTAAAGTAGGTGTAACGCTTTAATATCTATTTGATTTGATGGCATCAAAATGTAAGTCCTTCATGACTTTTGAAGAAATAAAATCAACACTTCGGTATTTTTCATTCAGTCAGTTAATGGATCAGTTTTTATTTGGCAGTAGCTTCATGGCAGCAGTTATCTACAGTCACTCCACATCAGTGTGGAGGATGGTCCAGACCGACCCTGCGGTAAATTGATTATTTATAAATATTTTATCAATCAAAAACAGCACTCAGTGATTATGTAATGTTTACCAGGAAGATGTCGGTGCACAGTTTGAGGATACGGTCGACACACGGCAGCTCCTCAAACATGATGGAGTGACTGATCCCGCTGAAGAACTCTCGCACAAACTTCCCAATCACCAGCACCACAGACGCATACAATCCCATGATGCTGTGGGGCAACGACACAGGGACAAGGGGAGGAAGACACAAGAGACAGAGCATGAGGACTTGATCTAAATCTTTCTGTTTCATTTACATGGGAACAGAGAGGAAAACAGAGCAAATTGCGCCATATCCGAACTCAATGCGTTCTGGTGAGGAGCTGGTTAAGTCGAGGAAGCAAAACAATGTTCGACTACGGAGAGCAAAATTCCAACCAAAGGGTGCATTCCCATTGACCTTATCTAATGTGCAACTTAGACTATCCCAGCTCAGAAATCAACTGCAACGCACCATAAACTCCTGTGCTCCATTGCAGGATTAAGAGTAATAATCACTGTAGGATTATGGGTAATATAATCTCTTGTACCCGTATCCGGCGAGGAAGCCCAAGCTTGGCGGGCTAACTTTGTCGCTGAACACGAAGAGCTGAAGCCCCGCCTCCCTCCTGTCACTCTGTGAGGTCCCACCCACAACAGGAAGGAGAATGGGAGAGGGTTGGTCCACGATCCACCACTCCTGGATCTCTCTGCTCTGATTGGTCGAGCGCTCCAGGGCCAGAAGGATGTCCATGTAGCTGTCATCTGATTGGAGGAGAGATAGTTGATGACATCACAAATGCTTTGATAAACTTCCTGTTTACATAACGTGTCAAAACTAGGGGTGGTCTTGATCAATCACACCTGTGTAGAGTTGTTGGATGGGTTTGGCGTTGGAGTCACTCGGAGCTCTGATGAAACATGGAAAGACATCATGGATGACCCTGTAAAACAAAGAAGCAAACAAAGCTTCAGTTACCACAACAACATGCTTGAGAAGACATATTTGTAGTCCTAGAAACAAACACAGTCTCAGTGGTCTGATGCCAACGCTAATGCTGACCTGTTTTCTTTATGTTCACGAGCATGTTGCAAATGCTAACCTGGTTTTTACTGATTTCCACAAGCACAATGCTGGTGCTAACGTAGGTTACCATTGATTTCTACTTGCATGTTGTGTAACAGTTAGACCATAGCAAGATGTCAACTTGCTGTGGTCAGCCCTGCCCCAGTTAGCCCTGCCCTTGTACTCACACAGGAAGTGTTCTGGTCCCATTCAGCAGTTGAATCAGCTCCAAACGGGTCTCATCATCCAGGTAGGTCACATGTTTACCTGACGCGAGCTCTACCTGTGCTCCCAGACTCAAGTTCCTGTTTGAACCAAACACAGATAAACAAAAAAACAAAATGGCTGACAAATTGTTGTTAAGTTTTCAGGATGTTTGGTGAAATGTCAACATTTCACCTTCAGTACTGCTGATGCTTATGGACCACCAGAGTACATCTACAACTCAAAATGGATTAATCATACTGGATAAATGAGATGACTCTGTTGATTAATCATGTGTAACAGATAATACAATTATTGATGGATAATGTCTGATAGATGATGATGATAACTGATTAATAATGTCTGACATATACTGTAACAATTGATGAGTAATGTCTGATAGATGGTGATGATTTTCTGGTAAATGGTGATAGTTTGATTAGTAATATGTGAACGAAAGTGATAACTATTGCTTGATAATGTCTGATAGATGATAAAATTATTGATGGGTTATGTCTGATAGATGGGGATGATTATTGATTAATAATGTCTGATAGATTATTTAATTCTTGATGAATAATGTCTGATGGATGGTGATGATTGCAATAAAAATGTCTGATAGAAGCTGAAGATTATTGATTGATAATGTCTGATTCATGATATATCTGACCTCTGTATGGTCCAGGACAAGGTGATGGGGAAGTGCTCCAGGTGTAACACCTGGCCCAGGTAATGTCTGCTGGGGGGGCTGATGGTCCACAGGGAGTTGCTGCTGCCTTGCAGTTCAGCCACCGTCACGTCTTCTGCTCCGTACGCCTCCAGGAACTGCAAAGCACTCTGGGAAACAAGGGTCATGTTTATAAAGTTTACACAACAAACTGATAAACAGAGAGAAACATTGGGTGTTTATGAAATACTGCAGCAGAAAGTTTAGTACTGCATTTGTATCTGTATTGTATTAGTAGTATCTGCAGTTCCATATTTGTATCTGTAGTATTATAGTAGAATGTGTAGCACTATCATTGTATCTGTAGTACTGGAGTAGAATGTGTAGTACTATCATTGTAGATGTAGTGCTATAGTATTATGTTAAGCGCTATTACTGCATTTTTAGTACTGTAGTAGTGTGTACGCACCTCTTTAGGCGCACCTCTTTAGGTGCGTACACACCGCATGCTACTTGTACTACCTCGGCGATCACTATCCATGCAAAGTCAATGTACAGCCGCGATGGGGCGGGGCTAACCCTCCCACGATGCGACAGCCGCTTTTCACACTACCACATAGCTTGCCGCGTCAAAGTTAAAAAAAAGTTGATCCTTTCAGGCGATGTCGTGTGTGGCTTTGCGGAAACAGCCAATCAGCGGCCAATCAGTTTTTCATCCCAGCTTACAGAGGAACAATTTATGTCCGTGTTGGAAACATTAGTCAGTGCGTACATTAGTTCCACCTAAATGGACCGCGGTAAACTCACAGATAATGCTGCTGCAGGGCATCAGCTGCAGTGTTTTGTGTTTGATAGGTGAATGAAAAGGATACAGTTGGAATAATGTCCGCTTGTACATCTTATTATATGATATATGATATGATCGCGGTGAAACTCAAGCGGACGTGACGTCACCGAGTGGCGGCCGATGGCAACGTGACCAAAATTAGGTATATATGGATGCACGACGATACGTCAGTGGGCGACGCGATTTTGGTAGTTGGGTCGCTTGCAGTGTGAACCCAGCATTATAGTTGTATCTGAAGTACTGTAGTAGTACTGTAGTACTCACAGGTGTGTATCTGTATAAGGAGGTGACTGCGGTGAAATCTTGTTCAGTCAGGTCTCGGAGTTGATTCTGCTGAGCGCTCATCGTGAAGATGGGCTGGAAAAACAACAAATAAAATAATGTCAATGAATAAAACATCAATCAGACACAACAACATAAAAAATAACAACAGCATCAAAGCTCATCATCATTAAAAAACTCACTGAACCATCATCACCAAGACTCAATAAAATTTAGTTTACCTGAAACCCTCCTAGCGTGATGGTCAGGGAGACATCAAGCGGTCTGTTCACGACTCCCGCCACAGACTTGATGAGCGACATGAAGAGCAGGGGGAACCAGACGATACAGATGAGCAGCAGGACGATGAGCCCCCCCATCCCATACTTCACCACCCTCTTCTTTTTCTGTCCGCGAGGCTGAGGGTACCTCTGTGTACACAAAACACACAATATTACACAACAAGAAAGTACACACTAAGACAACAAAGCTTCACCCGAGAGAAAACTGAACTGGTCAAGGCTGTTCAGAGACCTTGAATCAACATGGACTTGGTAAGGCTCTGTAAGACACTAGTGGTTCAAACTGGACTGGTTAACACTCCCAAGACACTGAGGAAGCAAACTGGACTTGGTTTGGCTCTCAAAGACAATGAAGAATCAAACGGAGCTGGTTAAGGCTCTTGAAGATGCTTATGGTTCGAACTGGACCGGTAAAGGCTTTTAAAGACACTGAAAAAACAAACTGGACTGGTTAAGGCTCTCAAAGACATTAAAAGGACCACACCAGATTTCTTAAGGCTCTTGAAGACACAGAAGAACCAAACTGAACTGGTTAAGGCTTTCAGAGACATTAAAGGTCCAGACTTAGTGTTGGTTTGGCAGAGTGGATAGCAGTCAGGTAGGTCCCATATACATACTTCTGCCAGCCCAGGATGGAATCCAGCCTGTGGCCAGTTTGCAGAGTGTCTTTCTCTAAATTCTGAACCACTTTCAAAAGCCTGTCCACTTTCATTCTCTCCAATCAATAAAGGCACAAAATGCCCAAAAACTACATTAAAAATGTCCAAACTGGACTTCTTAAGGCTATTGAAGACGCTGAACAGTCAAACTGGACTTCGTAAAGCTCTAAAAGATGCTAAAGGTTCTTATTGGACTGTTGAAGGCCCTTCAACAGTCCAATAACTTCAACTGAAATGACTGAGAACCTTCACAGGTACACTTTAACACACACTAGGATATTAGACAGACCCAAAGTTTTCATTGGTCTGGCACCATCTTGAAGAGCTTGAGGCGCCGTACTACCCCTCTGGACCTGACACTCCCAAAGTGCAGTTCTGCTCCTGGTACAGACCATGACCATCAAAGTCTCAATTGGTGATTGCCCACTTGGGGTATCTGTTTAAATCCTTTTGTCTCTTGCCTGGTTTGGTCCCCGTCAAGCCCCTACCTTCTCTGACTCCCTCCAACACTTCAGGACGAAGCAGTGGGCGTAGACATCCTCCACACAGATCCACGAGGACAGAGACAGCGTAGTGTCCGTCCACACCCAGTCCATCACCGCCCGCAGCTCAGTCAGGAAGGGGACCAGACGGAACCTGCATGGGACGAGTGAGAGATAGTGAGCAAGACGATAAAACAAGCACAATGCTAAGCTAGGCTAACAGCTAGGGGGTGAAGTATTACCCCTGAAACAGGAAGAGGTTCAGGTAGTTGTAGCTCTTGGTCAGGAAGTTTCCAAGAACACGTGTAGGATAACCTGAACGGATTTGATAGGCCGAGAGTCCAAAGTACATACACTTCACGAAATACCAGAGCTGAGCCACCAGGTTCTGATTGAACCGCCTGGAGAGAGAGAGAGAAGAAGCAGATAATCCATTATTGATCAGAGGGTAATGTTAGTGTCCCAGGAGCATGAAGGTTCAGTATCGTAGAGGGTGAGCCAGGATTCAGACAGGGCTAAGTGTACTGGTCTTGATTGGCTATCAGATCAAGCTTTACCCACAACTCTCATCCATTAACTGGGATAGGCTCCAGCCCCCCTGACCCTGACTAATACTAATCAGCCTCTATAGCTCCATTTCAGATCTAGGATATGTTAGAAAAGGGTGGGTCCAGAGATCCTTTAATTGGTTTCTTTATTACTTTATTTTAACAGTGCTATGAGGAGAATCTATTTCTGGCGACATAAGGACTCTGCTACCCATGAGAATGCGCGGCGACTGTCCTAAAGACGCGACCCAAGCCAAAGCATGCATTTGTTGTGATGCTAATGAATGCAGTTCGGATCTTCCTCAGAACTCTGCATTGCTTTACAACTTCTTTTTTCAACAACTTACAGGATGCAAAGCGACGAGGTAATGTATCTCTTTCCACTTACGTAGCGGTAGTTTTTGATGTGTGACGACAAGCAATTTTTGGAAAACTTAGTATCGTAGTTTTGTAGCCGGCTATTTATCGCAACTTACAGCCCGGTGCTCTAAGACGTGTCTGAATAATATACATTTGCTCTAATTTTAATTGTCTTGTTCCCGAAGTTGAGTATCCAGGCCAGTCCAGCCCTGTTTGACCTGACCGCGAAGCTAAGGAATAGAATTTATTTATAACTTATTTTGATGCTATAAAACTCATTTCAAAGTGTGTATTTCGATCAGACATATATCTAAAAGTGAGACTTTTTTGTAATTACTTAGAAACTCCGCATAGCATCTTTAAAGTCATTTTGCCTTTTAAAACATTTTTTTTTCACATTTTTGGGGCTTTAATGACGGAAGACTGAAATAGTAGAGGGAATTACAGAAAAGGACAAGAGAGCGAGGGGGAGGGGGCCACAGGCTGAAAGTGAACTGCATGTAGAGCCTCTAAAAAATGGGGGAGCGTGGACGTAAACCACCGCTGCTGTCCAATCATTCATGAGACTGACATGTAAAGGGGAGTCAGACAGATGTGTTACCTCTCTGTGACTGTCGGCAGGATGAAGAACATCCAGAAATGGATCCCAAACACCAGAATCACCTGAAAGACCAGTTTCCCCAAAACTGTCTTCCTCAAATACAGAGCCCTGTCAATCACCATGGTACCTACAGACGGAAATGGGGTGAGACAGACAGACGGACACAGAGTGAGAAATCCTATCTGGTGAACACAGGGTAAGACATATGGATGGACACAGAGTGAGACAGAAAGACAGAAAGGCACAGAGTGAGACAGACAGATGGACACAGGGTGAGACGTACAGATAGATAGGTGGACATGGAGCAACTAAGACAGTAGAACAGACTAATGGACACAGATTGAGACAGATGGACTGAGAAAGAGTGAGACGGGCTGATGGACACAGAGTGAGGCAGACCTACAGGCAGATGGACGGACAGACACAAAGTAAGACAGACAGGTGAACATAGTAATATAGACTTACAGAGGAACCCAGAGTGAGACAGACAGACCGACAAAGAGACACAAAGTGAGACATCTATTCATATGGACATAGAGTTTGACAGATGGACACATAAAAGACAGACTGATACAGATAGACAGAATGACAAACAGCCACAAAGTGAGATGTACAGATGAACACGGAGTTTGAAAGACAGATGGACAGACACCGAGTAAGATGGACATGTGGACATAGTGATACAGACGGACAGACAAACCCAGAGTGAGGGAAAGTGATGGAGAATGGCAGATATATACGGACACAGAGTTTGACTGACAGACAGACAGATGGACACATGGAATGACAGACAGACAAGGGGATGAACAGGCAGATGGACATAGTGATATAGACAGACAGACAGACAGATGGACACATGGTGAGACAGACAGACAGACAGATGGACACATGGTGAGACAGACAGACAGATGGACACATGGTAAGACAGACAGACAAGGGGATGAACAGACAGATGGACATAGTGATATAGACAGACAGACACATGGAAAGACAGACAGACAGACAGATGGACACATGGTGAGACAGACAGACAGATGGACACATGGTTAAACAGACAGAAATGGAGATGAACAGACAGACAGACAGATGGATGAACAGACAGATAAAGGATGGACACATAATAAGACAGACAGACAGACAGATGGACACATGGTGAGACAGACAGACAGGGGGACGAACAGACAGACAGGTGGACACATGGTAAGACAGACAGAAAGGGAGATGAACAGACAGACAGATGGCCACATGGTTAAACAGACAGAAATGGAGATGAACAGACAGACAGATGGACAAAGCGGTAGACAGACAGACAGATGGACACATGGTAAGACAGACAGACAAGGGGATGAACAGGCAGATGGACATAGTGATATAGACAGACAGACAGATGGACATACACTTAGTAAGAAAGACAGGTGAACAGAGTGTGACAGATTGACAGACAGATGGACACATGATTAGACAGACAGACAGATGGATGAACAGACAGATGTACACATGGAATGACAGACAAACAGACGGATGAACAGACAGACAGACGGATGGACACATGGAATAACAGACAGACAGAGGGATGAACAGACAGACAGATGGACAAAGCGGTATAGACAGACAGACAGACAGATGGACACATGATAAGACAGACAGACAGACAGACAGATGGACATATGATAAGACAGACAGACGGATGAACAGACAGGCAGACAGATGGACACATGGAATGACAGACAGACAGGGGGATGAACAGACAGACAGACGGATGAACAGACAGACAGACAGATGGACACATGGAATGACAGACAGACAGGGGGATGAACAGACAGACAGACGGATGAACAGACAGACAGACGGATAGACAGACAGACAGACAGACAGATGGATGGACACATGGTTAGACAGACAGACAGACAGACAGGGGGATGAACTGACAGACAGATGGACACATGGTAAGACAAACAGACAGATAAGGACAGACAGACGGGCGTTGACCTACCAAACTGAATCAGCACCATGACAAGGAAGGCTTCAGGGACCTGGTCCTCCGACAGAGAGGAGGTGATGTCAGCAGCTGCAGAGTGTTTCTGGGTGATGAAGTAAATAAACACAACAGAATTTAATAAGAACAGAATTTAAATAAATGATCAAACTGAAAAATGTTTTCAGTGAGCTTTACTCCAAAGGCCCAGAAGCCGAAGACGATGATGATGAAGTCGACGGTGTCGGCAAGGAACATGAGGACGTAGACGTCAGTGACAGCGCTGTATTCTGGTTGGACCAGAGCTCTGAAGAACTGGTGAATGGGGTGGTAGAGCGACAAAGACCTGACAGAGAGAGGAGGTCTTACAATGATAACCTAAAGAGACACGCCAACATTTTTTTTATGTCTTATCTCACTTCCAAATCCATGACAAACAAATAGACACCATTCTGTCAACTGTGAGCTTGCCAACTGCTAAACAGCTTAGCTCAAACACTGGAAGTCAATGGGTAGTGCTAGCCTGCTTCTGCCTGAAGAAATCAGATAAGGTCTTCAGCAACTCCAAGTGGTCCCATATGCTTGTTGTGACTCATTTTTGCTTGTACGTTGGTCAACAAAACAAACCAAATCTGCAGTGTTTTACACATGCGCCTTGCAGTTAACTGTTAAATGTATTTCTTTTGAAAATATAAATCGCATAACATAACGCAGTAATACAAATGAGAGTTTATCTGATGGCTGTAGGCAAAGTCAGGCTAACACTACCCACTGACTTCCAGTGTTTTAGCTAAGCTAATTAACAGTTTTTTTCTTGTTACAACACGCACAGTCCAAGAGTTTGGTGAATCTGCTTGTCATGGATTCGGAAGTGAGGCAAGACACGAAAACAAAAGCTACATTATTGGACAATGTTTAGCATAAGTGTTAGCTCACCTGCTAACACAGGTGTTCTTGGCTCTGATGGAAAGCTCTCGTAGCTTCTCGAGCAGCAGATGCACCCTGCTGAGGGGTTGAGCTCTGGAGCTGACACTGCCTGAGGACACACAAAGAAGAGAAACATCATCGGTCTGTCCACTGTCTCATCAGCTCAGAATGGTCCTGCTGAGCCTGTTAGCAGCTGATGTGACCTTCAGGAGAAGTTTGTGAGGTCACTAATCTCTGTCTGCTATCTTAGGCGAGCTTACCTGCAGGAGAGCGCAGCTGGGTGGAGCTGGAGCGAGTCCTTTTCCTGCCTCGCTGTCTCAGTGTTTGGGTAGGGTCTTCATGGTCAGAGGAGGTCCCACCGTGGCCTGAGGTGGCCTGGTTGTTATGGTGATGGGGAGAGTCTGTCTCCATTGAAACGGTCTGGTCCCAAAGTCCATGGCACTGTTAGAGAAAAACAATAAATCTTAATCATTCAATCAATCAATTAATCAATCTTTATTTGCATAGCACCAGTTCATAACAAGTGTTATCTCAAGACACTTTAGAATAGAGCAGGCTGAAGACAAACTCTTCATTTCATAGACACACACATATATATACAATATATATATATCTAATTTATATATTTTTATCATATACACATAAATACATCCAGAAACCTGTCCATCTAGTCAAACAGACTTAAAATAGGAATTTATGACAGAGACAAACCCATTGATGCCCACATAACAAATCTGTCCACATCACATTTGTCTCTGCTGAACATAGATTAAATCAATCATTTTTATCTGATTGATTTATGTTTATATCTGACGGATCACACAATCGCTACTCTAAGGGCCAGAGTCTCTAAAGGATTGCATGGCATTTGTGCCCACTAAACCTGTGCAAATTACAGAAAAAAATAGCGTGCAATCTACAAAGCATACACATGCAAACTGAACCCAAACTGTACTGCTGCTCCTCGCTGCTCCAGTCCAATTTGCATTCATGTAAATTAGGGAATATTCATAAATTCCCATTCCTATCCAAATAAGCCTCATGCAAATACCACCTAATCTTGAAAGACCAGCAGTAATTGCCACAGGCAGTAAAGCGGCGCAATTTACCACCAGTGAGACATGTGTATTGTATCCTCGCAATTTCTCTTTTTCCCTCTCTAACTCTTTCTCTCGCTCAAAATTACTGCAAATTGCACTGAGTTGGTGGTAACTGTAGATCAGAGCCTATATAAGGGCGGTCATGCCAGGGCTCTCTGGTAATCATGGCAGTAGTGATTGTAGCCAGGTAAAGGCACCGTGGCATGCAAGGTGGCAGACGTGCACAGGAAAGGATTTATTCATTAATTGGAGGAAAGTATCACATTTTGATTTAAGTGACAATGAAATCATATGCAGATAGCGGTATTGTTCCATTAAAAGAGATTTTAATAAGTAGTCAGCTGACCTTGAGGATGGCCCGATGGTAGAAGAGGGCGAGCAGCTGCAGCAGGTCATACAGGACATAGGCATCCTTCTTCTCCACTCCCAGAATGTTGGGTGGGTGGAAGGGTTTAGAGCGGTCCAGCTCCAGTTTCTGGTTAAAGGGGAAGAAACCGAACTGGAAGAAGTATTTGATGACAATAGTGACCTATGGAGAGACACATGACAGGATGTCAGCCGGCTGACTGATGAGGGAGGGGTGAGATCAACAGCAGCAGAGCAGGGGGCACCTCAGTGTAGATGATGGCTGTCATCCAGAAGGTTTTACTGGGCCGAGGGACGGACAGCGTGGCCCAAAGAAAGACGAGCAGTGGGAGGACAAGCGTCAGGCAGCTCCCAGACACCATGTGGTTCAACACAATGACCAGGTAACACACCGTCTCTGACCTGTAGGTGGAGCAAATCAGAACCTCAGCAGCTCACACAGCTGTGAGCTCATAGGTCAGTTTACCTGAAGAGAGCTTACCTGGCTGCCAGGATGTTGTACAGTGCATAAGCTAGCTGGAGCAGCTGGTGTTGGCTTCCATAAAAACCATCTGATGCCTCCAGCTCCTCCACAAAGAACGTCCTGAGACAGGAAGTGAAATGTGAACATCAGCAAAATACAGCTGGGTAGACTTTAATCAGTTCCAAATCACCTGTTTCTCAGCTTTAAGCCACACCTGAGACCAACCACACCTCGACCTTAACCCACCTTATCATCACCCAAGACTGAACCAATCCTCAACCTTAACCCACCTGTTCTTCAGCAGCTCGCTGGCTGTCAGCTCTTGAGTCCGAGAGACAGAGTCAGTCAGAAGGTCACCCCTCTCCCCTCTCCTGGGCCCCTGCTCCTCCTCCTGCTGATCCAGATTCAAAGCATGGCTATAGGATGGAGGAAGGATGGGGGTGGAGGGGCTGGTTGGGGAGGAGTTTCCAGTGGAGGTTTGAGTCTGGTGTACATCAGCACATAGTGGATGGTTTGGATCGTCAGCGCTGTTTAACAAACAAAGTTGTGAGACTTTGAGTTCATGAAGGATGATAAAGGTGATCTGACAAGCTAGCACGCTAACTTCATAAGCTATAGGCCTAGTTACAAAATTTCTAATGTAACCATCAATGCCTACACTGAGGGCACTGAGGGATCAGGGAAGTGTGGATGTGAAGGAGTTATGAAAAACAAGACAGAAAGATTATAGATGGACTTACAGCCGAGGAACAGGAAATAAAGTGAATGTGTATTAGCCTAGAGCCACAGCTTCAGAATGTACAGGATGTGGTCAATGGCAAGGGTTCTGGACATGATGTGGTCAATGGTAAGGGTTCTGGACATGATGTGGATTATGGTAAGGGTTCTGGTGATCATTTAGATAATGGTAAAGGCTCTAGAGATGATGTGGTCAATGGTCAGGGTTCTGGAGATGATGTGATTCATGTAGCGGGTCCTGGAGATAATGTGGTTCATGGAGAGGGTTTTGGACATGATGTGGATAATAGTAGGGGTTCTGGAGTTGATGTGGATAATGGTAAGGGTTCTGGAGATGATGTGGATAATGGTAAAGGTTCTAGAGATGATGTGGTCAATGGTAAGGATTCTGGAGATGATGTGATTCATGTAATGGGTCCTGCAGATAATGTCGTTCATAGAGAGGGTTCTGGACATGTTGTGGATAATGAGAAGGGTTCTGGGGATGATGTGGTCAATGGTATAGGCTCTTGAGATGATGTGGTCAATGGTAAGGGCTCTGGAGATGGTGAGTTTAATGTAGTGGGTCGAGGAGATGGAGCATCAGAATTTTTGACCATGATGTGAACGAGAGATGAGGGTTCAGGATAAGAAAGAATAATGGATCTAAGGGAGAGACGGTAAATGCTGATGGAAAAAAGCAGATGAGGAACTTTACAGATGAGTAATTGGAGAGATGGAGTACTTTTCAAGACATCAAGACTATGACCCTGAGGAGAGAGAGGAACTGAGGAACCATCAGTGGTTAAATGTTAAGGAGGATTTGGTGCCAATGAGAACTTTTTTTAGTCACTGTTAAATTTGAAACGTCATGAGAAAGATATTTTAACTTCTTGTGAACAGTCAGAAAGCCACAGCAGGAGGGTGGAGGCAGAGCTGGGCTGAGCGGTGCTTTATAAAATAGTTTATACATACATACTTCAATCTACTTTTCAAATTAGTATTTGAATCCTAATTTCCTAGAGGGAGTTTCCCAAAGGGATTCATGAAGTTCTATCTAATCTAATCTAATCAGCATAGCATTTCATTATTGACACTGATTCAGACAAACCTAGAGGACAGACCAACGGTCTCTCCATCTGACGATGAAGATGATGAAGACCTGACTCTCTCCATCCTGCTCAGTTTGGGTCGCTGTCTTCTTGCAACAATGTATTCTGGGTATTCTTCAGCCTGAGCAGGTGTGTCAAACTCTGACTTCTCTGCTTCTTCCTCTCCTGACTCAGGTTTAAGAGGAGCATCCTCTCCTGGTTTAGTAACTCTGTCAGTACTCTCCTCTTCTCCCTCTCCTTCCTCTGCCTCTCTCTGTCCCATGGCCTCATGGGAAATGGAGTCCAGGCCTGACTCGGTGGAGGAGTGTATCATCTGCTCCTGGTAGTAGAGGTTAATGGCATCTCTGGTGGGAACTAAACCCTGAACAAACAGAGAAATAAACAGGGAAGTTAAACAGGAGACAGGTCCTCCATCTTTGTTGTAGTTCTGTGTATCATGCTGTACCTGTTTGACCTGCTGCATGAGCATGCAGCGCTCAATACGAAGGACGGTGGAGATGTCAATGTGTTCCTGACACAGACTGCTGAGCCAGGTGGTAAGAGAGTCCAGCAGGGCAGACAACAGAACCCAACAGAACCTCAGTGTGTTGGAGAACCGCTGCAGCACCGTGTCTGAAACATGCGGGCAAGCTAACATTAGACATCATTGTCATAGGGTAAGCTAACGATAGACCTCATCATCATGCACCACAAATTACAATCACTGAAGAACTTTCAAGACCTAAAATAACCTGAATATAAGCAGATAAAATGATATGGATCAAGTCAGATATGAACTTCAAAAACACTTTGCATGTGGAGCATCTTCCACAAATTATCTTTGATTGAGTCCTCCTACCTGGTCCCTCCTCTTGCTCCTCCTCGTCCTCATCTTGCTCCTCCTCTTCATCCTCCTCAGTGACCTCTATGAGTCCAACCCCTGCAGAGAAAGGAGTTGGTGTTAGCTTGTTTATGGATATGACTTATGAACTTATCTAACATTTACCAGTCACCTCTGAAGGTCTTCATCTGTTTCAAAAATATTTGCCTCTCTGGTCTTTTCTCTAGTTTTAAATGTACCTCCTTCATCTCCATGTAATGCCTTTAAATGTAGAGACCACGTTGACACCAGGTGTTAAATGAACCCCCCCTCCACCTGCTCACCTGATCGGGTCTCCTCTTTCCTGCTCCTCCGATCAGAGGAGTTCTTCTTCCAGAGTTTCTTTTGGTTGATGCGTGCTCTCATAGCTGTTCTGGAGTCAGTTATCCAGGCGTGATAGACAAACTGAAGATGAAGACGACATCATGATCAAAACAGCTTCTAACTTGGCTTGAACTTTGTTACAAACTGTAGAGGGTGAAAACCAAACATGCTAGACTTTCTGTCAGGAGGTCATGAAGCATCCCAGATGTGGACTTGATTGTCCTTCACCGAGACACTCACGGGATAAAACCAGCCAATGTGAGAAATAATGGTCCAAGAACCCATGGACCAAAGGGTTTTCCAAAAGTGTGTGTATTTGTGAGGGATGGGGAACACTTGTGGGATATGAGGTAAGCTAGAATTGCCTCGGGAGTTTAGTTATCCATATGGATTTATGCAACTGATGAAATAATTTCAGATTTACGCAGGGCTAAAAAAGTAAAACATCTTTTCAAACATTCATTGTAGTTGTTTGTCTTCAGGTTTTTGTTTAGATAGAAATAAGCATGTAGAGGAGATATAATGATTCGCTAAAGAGGCAATATGGTGTGATGCAAAGATGGCTGAGTGACACTAACCCCCTAACCCTACCCCCCTAAGCCTAGCCCTAACCCCCCGTGACTCGGGACCTTCATCAATGGCCTCCTGGCTCCGCCTGGACCCAGTTGGGTGCCTCTTTTTTTTCTTTGTTGGTGTCCTTTAATTTTTTTAAACATCTCCGATTGGACCCAGAGTTAAGGGACGGATACATCCTTAAGCCCACTATTCAGCAGCAAAAAAATCAGGCCCGTGGAAGGCAGCATTTTGGAACCGTTACCTTAGAATGTGGCACAAAATCGGTATTTGAAAGATTATTTTCTCTGTCACGGGAGAGCCGATAGGGCTCAAAGTGGCAGAGCAGGCCCACCCTTGGGTCCCCATGCCCTACAAAACTTTCAGCCCCAAGGACTCCTGCGTTTCGGGGCTGTGAATTTTCCACTATGTTAAACACTTAAAAGTGAGCAAATTCTTAAGGTCTCGACCAACAGGGATGAAATTCGAAGAGCAGATCCAGCCTCGGGCCCCTTCTCAGTTACATGACTTTCAGGGTGCTGGTTTGGTAGAGTGCTGGGCAATTGGGTACAGGCAGGTTTGTAGAGTGTCCTCTACTACTCTCTCGCACCCCTTTTACAAGTTTCTCCACTGTCTCTTTCTTTCCTATCAATAAAGGCACAAATGCCCTGAAAATACCCTTTAGAAAAAAAGGGTTTTGACTCGGTTTCAGATGTTTTTTGGACAAAGCCACACCTGGCCTTAGACCGCTGGATCATACATGATCAACTTCATACAGGTTGTCTGACTTGGCATTAGTATAGATAGACAGACGAAGATGAACATGACAAGACGAACACGACATGAAACAAACAAAATTAAAAACTGTTGTGAAAAATCTGATGAACAAAAGTTCTGCAAAAACCAGGGCAGGGATAAAAATAAAGATATGCCAACTTACAACAGAGCTTGTAAACAGTTGAAGAGATTTACTAAAGTTACTGCAGTAAGACCTGGTACCCTGACCTTTCTCGAAGACCTTCAATCTATCTAGCACACTGCACAGGTTGACTTACCTGGAAGGCTGATTTATCAGGAGGCTCCGCCTTTTTCTCCTCCTCTTCCTCTTCCTCCTCACTGTCCGTCTCAAAGAGGTAATAATCCCCACTTCTCACCACTTAAGACAGACAGATGGACAGGAATTCAGAGACACAGACAGAAGAATAGTAAGCTCGATTGACATTCCCTGTCCAACACCATCGTGCTTTATCGAGCACCATCAGCCTGAATCAAAAGCCTGACCCCCACATTTATATAAACAGGAAGTATTGATGTTAGAGGTCATGTGACTCACTGGAGGCATGGTTCACCCAGGGTCTCCACCACTCCTTTTGGCTCCGCCCCTTTTTCTTCCTTTCCTGACCTTAAAGTCACAGAAACATCTCCTGTGATTGACAGCAGTGGAACACACACAGTTACCATGGAAGCATTTTTTGTTTACATACCATCAGTGTGGACGCCCTCATGGGTCGAACTCAACATCTTCTCTTTGCCTCTGCGGAACTTCTGCTGTCGAGTCTTTATCCTCTCCATCCTGAAAGCACAAACACATACAACTGAACAAGTCCAAGTCGATTTGAAAGGTCAATAAATGCAACACATTTTGACAAGTCACCAAGGCAGACAAGTTAAGTTTGACAAGTCAAACAAGTCCAAGTCGTTTTGAAAGGTCAACAAAATGCAACACATTTTGACAAGTCACCAAGGCAGAGTAATTTTGACTAGTCAGCAAATCCAAGTCAAATAGGTCAACAAGTCCAAAACAAACAGGTTGACAAATAGCAGTCAAACAGGTCCAAGTAAGACAAGTAACTGTATCAATTCTTGCTAAACAAGTCAACCACAACCATCAAAATATCCTTTTCTGAAAGCACAAACACATACAACTGAACAAGTCCAAGTCATTTTAAAAGGTCAACGAATCCAACACATTTTGACAAGTCATCAAGACAGTCATTTTGACAGGTCAACAAATCCATGTCAAACAGGTCGACAAATAACTGTCACACGGGTCAGAAAATTCAACTCAAACAGATAAAAAAGTTCAAGACAAACAGGTCAACAAATCCAAGTCACACAGGGTAACACATCCAAGTAAAACAGGTCCAAATAAGACAAGTCACTGCATCAATTCTTACATAACAAGTCAACAACAACCATTCAAATATCCTCTCCATCCTGAAAGCACAAACACACACAACTGCACAAGTCCAAGTCATTTTTAAAGGTCAACCAATCCAACACATTCTGACAAGTCACCAAGGCAGAGTCAATTGGGCAGGTCAACAAATCCAAGTCAACAGGTCAACAAGTCCAAGATAAACAGGTTGACACATAACAGTCAAACAGGTCCGAAGTTCAACTCGGTTAAACAAGTTCAAGTCAAACAGCTCAGCTCGATCAAGACAATCAGGTCATCAAATCCAAATCAAACAAGATAACACGTCCAAGTCAAACAGGTCCAAGTAAGACAAGTCACTGTATCAATTCTTACTTAATAAGTCAAGCATAACCAGTCAAACATCCTCTCCATCCTGAAAGCATAAACACATACTGATGAACAAGTCCAAGTCACTTTGACAGGTTAACAAGTTCAAGTCAAACAGGTCCAAGTCAGACAAGTAAACAAGTCAACGATCCTTATTATCCTGAAAATAAGTAAAACAAGTCAACAACAACAGTCATAAAACAACAGCAGGTCATCAATCTTCTCCATCCTGAAAAACACATACAGGTAAACAAGTCCAAGTCAGCTTATCTGGTCAAACATAAAGAACACACAGCCGAAATATTTAGGGTCAAAGGAGACAAGTTGTCAGACATGTCAACAAGTCTGAGTCAGACAGTCAACGATCATCTTCTTTCTGAAACATTCATACTGCCAAAAGTGTCTGAGTCAGAGAAGCTGACAAGTTAACAGGACAATCTCTCGACAGAGCAGAATAAATCAAGTCCCAAGTCTAAACCTGGATTAAGTTTGAGTCTTACTGTCTCTTTAACAAGTCCATGGACATCTTCTCGTCCTCCAGTCTCGCTCTGACAGCTTTAACTGTGGACGCCTCAAAGAGCTCCGCCCCCCTGAAACACACACATTCATGAATACAATGGCATCGTCATACATATGCATATGTCTGCAGGTGTGTATTTGTGTGTACCTGGAGGCCAACAGTTGTGTGTGCTGTAGGTCCAGGACCACAAACAGGAAGTAGTTACTCCTAAAGACTCGTCTCTGCAGCAACAGGAAACAGAAACACACCCCGTCCCAGATGATCCCCGCCTCGTCGCTCGGCAACTCGCACTGTTTACTGCTCTGTTGCTCCGCTGCAACCAGGGAGTCAATGAGTAAACAACAACAAGTCAATAACAAACAGACAGGCAGACAGACAGATGGACAGGCAGGTGGTTATGTCATACGTTTTGTGTATCCTTTAATTGTGCAGGCCAAACTGAACAGCTGGATGAGCCAACAATGATTCAACACCAACGACTTGATGAACCCACAGGCCAGGATCTGACACAGACAGATGGACACACAGACAGATGGACAGATGAACAGGTTGACAGGTTATCCCTCAGAATTTAAAGGGATACACCAACTTCTTTATCTTTTCTTGTCTCGCCTCACTCCCAAGTCCATAACAAGCAGATAGACACCATTCTTTCATCTGTGCATCCAGTAACAAGAAAGATATATTATCTTTTTTATTGGTAGAGGCAGAGGCTCTGTTTTGTTGACCCACCTCCAATGTGGTTTGGGCTAGTGATGCTACGTTCGCGAACAAGTCAAGTCTGTTAAACAGCACTTTTAAGTGAATGATGAGAACTGTTTCCCAGTTGAGTTAGCCGTTTGTTTGCAATTCATTCTTACATCCAAAATGCCTGCAAGTTTAAGAATGGCTTGCAAAAGAACGGCTCACTCACAACTGTGAATTGGCTCTCATCATTCACTTAAAAGAGCTGTTCAAAAGGCTCCAGCGAACGTCATATCTCTAGCGTAAACCACTGAAGGACTAAGTCAACAAAACAAAGCCTCTGTTTAGGGATAGAAGAAGATAGTGCGATGATAGTAGAAGACAATCTACAAAACAAGTCACAACAATCCCACAGCACTGTTTGGATGAGTCTAGGCAAAGGCAGGCTAGTTATACCCGTTGACTCCCAGTGTTTGAGCTAAACTAATTAGCGGTGGGCAAGCTGAAAGAATGTTACCTATCTGATTGTCACGGACTCAGGAGTGAGGCAAGACATGAAAAGCAAAAAAATGTTGACATATCGCTTTAATGACTAATCAGTGACAAAGCCAAAGCAATGGTCTTGCGTGGTCTCACCGACAGAATGTTCTTCATGGTGATGACGAACACGTTGTAGCCAATCAGACAGTCCCAGTACAGCAGGATGGATTTGACTGGTTTCAGCAGCAGGTCACCGCCCACCAACAGGAAGTAGAAACAGGCCACCAGGTAACCCATGCAGAAGATACTGATCCTAGAACACAGAGGTCCATCAGCGCACGCACTTTATCTCTATGTGGCCCTGTGATTGGCTGATGACTGGTTCATTATAGATAGTGGATGGATGGGTCTGCCTGACTGAAATTAAACACTGGCACAAGGCTGTCTGATGAAGACCCTGATGAAGTAAAAAGTAACAGTAAACAGTACAAAGCAGGGCCTTGTTCCTGCTGCCCCATTCATATAAATAATGTTTCAATAATGATTATATTAAAACTAATAGTAGTAATCATAATGTTTTATTGTATTACTTACCAATGTAACCAATTGATAGTAATTAATAAAGTCATACACCAGATAAGCAGATCAGTGATCGGACTGCTCATTCATTTATTTATTTTATGTAATTGATGTGAACTTTTCCTCTCTGTTGTTTTTTCAAAATTTTTGTTCCATAATCTTTGTGTTTTTTTTTTTTTTTTGTTAAATGAGTTTTTACATTACTTGTTTTTTATTTGATTTGGTATTTTTGTTTTGCTATTATTCCATTTTATTCGATGTTTTTAAAATTATTTTGTTTTCATTTGTTTCTTTTTATTTATTTTGGTTGTATTAATATGTTGCATTAATTTGTTTTTTTATTTATTTCATTTTGTTTATTTTTGCAGTTATGTTGTTTCTATTTATTTGTTTTAATCTATTTTGGATTTATTTGTTTGTTTTATGTGTTATCTTTACATTAGTTTTTTTCTTTTTTGTTTATCTTTTAATTATCAATTTGTTTTTATTTATTTTGTAACAATTTGCTTTTCTTGACTTGTTTTTCTTTGCTTACTTTTCTAATTTTGTTTTTGTCATAATTTGTTTTTCTACCTATTTTGTTTCAATTTGTTTGTTTTTACTTGTTATGCTTATATTTATTCAGTTTTGGTTGTTTTTATTTATTTATTTTCTTTATTATTTGTATATTTATTTGTTTGTTTTTATATTTAGGTTTAATTAATTTAGCTTTTTACCACTCTGTAACTGTTGTGATGTCAGACTTTGAAGACAAAACAATTTCCTCAGTGATGTGACGTGTTCAGCAGACAGGTAAAAGAAGTAACATCAGTCTTACAAAAATACAGGTAACTCTGAGCACTTACCTGGTAGTGCCCGTGATGAAGATGATGGTGAGGACAAACCAGAACATGTAACTGAAGATGATCACCTTGATCATGTCCAGGTAAGACCTGCACAGACAGGAGTCCTAAGTCAGAGATCACACTGGCAGACAGGGGGACAGGATTCAAATGGACGGGTCTTACCTGCACATCATAAAGTCAGGGACGGGGCTAAGCTGGAGCTTTCTGATCGGATCAGAGACCTCTTCTTCATCTTCATGCAGCTCTCGGTTTTCTCCTGCGAGGAGCTGAACCACCTCCTGCTGCTCCTCCTCAAACACCTGCAGCTGCAGCGAGGCGCCCAGGAGCAGCATGAAGTCATCTGAGAGGGTTAAAAATACATTAAAGTAAAACATAATTCAAATAAAAACAGAATAAAACATAGTAAATAGTTAGAGGAGGCCTGCCTTTCAGACCCCCAAAAACTATATGAACAAATATAAACAACATCAGAGACATCATCAACTAAAGTGATGCTGATGGTGACAGTTAAGATAAGAATAAATGACGAAGATGATGATCTTACAGAGGAGGAAGAGTGGGTTTGGAGGTGTCAGGTGGTCAGGGAGAAAGAGCCATTTCACAACATTTGAGTCGACGTCAGAGGACGGAGGTCTCCATGGATAATCTGAGAGAAAACAAAACGAAAAAAATACTGAAGCATGAAACCGTTAGCTTAGCTTATGCTGCGTTCCATTAGCATCTGAACTGGGAAGAGGGACTGACGTCATCTCTGAGTTATCAGCGTTCCAGTTACTAAGTAAGAAAAAAACATGCCGATCGAGCAGTGTAGTGTTAGCTGTTGTTAGCCATTCTTAGCACGTCCTGTGTTGTAGTTCACAGATACCACATGAAGTATGTCAATAACACAATGACAGCATTTATATGAATATAAGTTGAACAATACCATGTTAAATGGCTGATTTGAAACACTCGACAAAAGTGCAAATAAAAAGATTATAACAGGAGCTTAATAACTGTTTAGACTGGGGGCGGCCATCTTTGATTATCAACTCGGGGGTGGTGAAAATCTCCAAAATTCCTAGTAGGACTTTCAACCTCGAGGTGCGCTTTTCCTACTCAGAACTCGGGAATTCCAACCTCCCAGTACAACTGGAACGCACCACTAGCAACAAGACTAAAACAACAGGAAACAATTAGCTTAGCTCAGCAACAAGACATTAGACAACAGGAAAGTTGATGTTATATGGTTGCTGTTTTTACCTGCACAGGTGGCAGGCGGAAATCCGATACACACCAGGTACTGGAAACACAGCAAGCCTGACAGAAAGTAGCAGTACTTTGGCCATATAGTGCCAATGCACTTCCTGCTGCGCTTTGATAGGACAGTGATGAGGCCAAGGGCTTGACAGACAGCAAACAGATCCATCCGCTGACCAATCACATTCACTGCGAGCAGGAAGCACGTCTGAGGAGGAGAAGGGTTAAAATAAACTTGAAAAAAAGATTAGCATTTTGAAAAGTTAACATGTTAGCCTCTTACCTCCAGACCAAACTTGTAGAAAAAGTAATTGATGAAGTATTTCATGCAGCTCTTCAAGCTGTCATCCATGTGACGCCTGGTGATGTCGTGGAACAAAGTTCTTGTTGGGGGCGGGACTTTATCATGGCGAAGACGGTAAAGCTCCTGGTGTCTGTAAACCGTAACCTCGAAGGCTAGCAGCGCTAACATCATCAGGTTATACTATAGAAAAAATGTAAGCATTGAGGTAAGCTAGCAGCACTAACATTTTGGACTAAACTATAGAAACAGGTTAGCACTGAGCTAAACTAGCACTGCTGACATCATCACATTAAACTGTAGAAACAGGTTAGCATTAAGTTAATCAATATCAGAACGTACCATATAGACAAGTAAGCATTTAGCTAATTGCTTCGTTGGAGCCTGATCAAAGTGAATTTAGATGTGATGTTGTCTCTTACCCTCAGGTAGTCGAGCAGTTTTCCATCTGTCTTGCGTAGCCCCACCCACTGGGAGGGGTCAACAGGTTTGGCATACAAAACAGAGTCAGACAGGTCGGTGCTTGAGTTAGCAGGCTGCAGGGAGACAGACAGGAGTGGTGCCATTAGGATGGTTTTAGGGGCGGGGTTTCAACAGACAGAAACATTTGATTGACAGCAGTGATATGGTGAATTTCCAACCAAGCTCCCAACATGACTCGGTTTTTCCAGGTTTTGATTTCAGCAAAAGTCAGGCCAAATCCACAGGTGGAGATGTAGCAAGTGTTTCCATAGTTACCATGGTGCAGTTGGAGGAGTATCTGATTGGCTGGACGACGTTGAGCTGATACAACATTTTACAGACGGTTAGCACACATGTCCACACGGTGCACACTGAGGACAGCAGGGGGCGCCATGATCGCAGCGGCAGAGCCACCGCCACGCACACCACGAAGACCAGGTTCAGAAGACACACCTGAGGAGACAGACGGGTAAAAGACTGAGACAGAACAGATACGAGACAAAGAGACAGACAGACAGACAGACAGAGGGACAAACCTCTTTCACAGAGACCCAGATGATGTAGCACGACACGATCTTGATGATGTGTAGTTCCAGGAACCACCAGAGGAGGTGCTGTAGGCTCTGCAGGGAGAGGAGGAGGCGCAGGAAGAGAACAGAGAGACGATCCAAGACCAACCTCCAGGAGACCAGGACTGAGGGTAAGATAGAGGGATTCAGAACAAGTCTAGGTATCAGCACAAGTCTACAAGTCAGCACAGTCCTCAAATCAGTACAAGTCCGTGAAGCAGTACAAGTCCATGATTCAGAATAATTCAAGAGTCCAAAAGTCAGCAGAAGTCCACAGGCACCATCCAAGAGTCCATGAGTCAGCATAAGTCTAGGGAATCTACAAGATCAACACAAGTCCTCAAGTCAACACAATCCAACAGCCCCATTAGTCAGCACGTCTTGGGAGTCTACGGGTTCAGCCAAGTACTCGAGTCAGCAAAAGTCCACAAGTCAGTAGAATCCACAAGTCAACAAGTCAACACAAATCTGGGAGTCAGCACAATACCAGTGTCCACGAGTCAGCACAAATCTAGGAAGTTTACAAGTTCAGCACAAGTACTCAAGTCAGCACAAGTCCTCAAGTCAGTACAATCCACAAGCCAACAAGTCAACACAAGTCCACAAGTTGGTTCAAGTTCACAGGTCAGAACAATCCTAATGTCCCAAGTCAGTGCAATCCAAGAGTCCACTAGTCAGCACAAGTCTACTAAGTCTATGAGGTCAGCACAAGCACTAAAGTCAGCACAAGTACTCGAGTCAGCACTAGTATACAAGTCATAAAATCCACAAGTCCTTGAGTCAGCACAAGTCTACAGATCAGCCCAATCCACTAGTTAATCAATCAGGGTGTCTACCTGTAAGGGGGTCAGACAGGGTTTCCCCTTCAAACATGCAGGGGTACTCCTTCTCCTCTGTCTCCTCATCCTTGATCCATCTCAGCTCCTTCTCCTCATCTGTCTCCTTCCATCCTCCTCCCTTCTCCTCCTTCAGAACCTGAGGAGATCCACCCAGGGACAGGTCGAAGAGGCTCCCATCAGAGTGGACCAACCTGCAGACAGAGCGCCCTCTTTAGTTTACTTTATTTTGTCTGTATCATTCATGTTGTTCAAAACATGGAGATCTTGACTCATAAGAATTCAACAAAACATCAGCTGAGTAGATCAAGATTTAAGGTTGAAGAAGGTCTGAGGAAAAGTCTAAGAGGTCCAACAAGAAGACGAGGTCTGAGGACGGATCACATTATGTGGAGGGGTCACCTGGTGATGATGTTACCTGGTGATGGTGCTGTTGTGAGTGTCTATCACAGTCTTCAGGTCGGTCAGTTGGAGAAATGGTTCATGGAAGTAGTGAAGGTGGATGATGCAAACCTGCAGAAGAACCATCAGATGTTAAATTTATCAGAGGAAGGAACATCTCCAAGTCCTGATGTTTCTGCAAAAATGTGTAATTACCAGCAGGAAGGCAGCAGGAATGAAGATCTTAGTGAAGAGGACTGGAACTGAAAACTTCTCCAAACCAACATCCTCCAACCTGAAGAGACGCAACAAACTCTGTGAGCACCTGTGGAAGAAGTCTGGTCTATTCACCAACTTCTGGTTCAAGATCCAGGTCCCCTGAGCTTTCACCTGCATGATAGAGTCCGAGATCCTGGCATGCCCAACCACCTCAACCTAAAACCAATCTGAATATCACACAACAGAACTAGAAAAGTACTCAGCTAGCACAGTTCTAGCAGTGGATTTTCCACAACCCCTGTAAATAAAATTCTTGATCACCAGAGTCCAGAATAGAGCCAGGATCTGGACCAAACTCGTACACACAGAAGTTGTTATCCTGTGTGAACACAACAACTTTTGGGAGCATCACTTCAAAGTTTGATTTTGTTTTTCATGTTAGATGGAGAAAATAATTTTGGTGACTTCAACATTAAAGTGGAAATTTCTACATTACAGTCAAAATTTCTACAATATAGTTGAAATGACAAGAATAAAGTTGAATAACAACTTTGCGACAACAGTCAAAATGTTGAGAATAAAGTCAATTCTACATAATGAAGTCGACATACAATGTATTTCTACTGCATTCTCTACATTTTTACTTTTTTCTTGGCACTTCGGCATTTCTGTCTAAATTTCCATTTTTTCCCGACATTTTAACTTTTATCACAATATTGTTATTCAACTCTATTCTCGTCATTTCAAGCATAATCCCGAAATTTCCACTTTAATGTCGACTTCCCCAAAACTATTTTCTCCATCTAACATGGCCTTAATACTCGTCCATATCAATTGGATTTCCCATTAAAAAGTTAAATGTGTTTTGTGACATCTACATATGGATCAGATCCAGATGAAATTTACCTTGATGATACAGACATAGACTTCATATTATCCTGAAAAATTGGTAGCAGATCCATTAGAAAGTGGCAGAGATATGATTTTTAAAAATCTGTCCAATGTTAATTTAAGGATTTTTTTTATTTTTATTTTAGGATTGTTTTGCATCCACACAAATATATGTATCACCACCAAAATCTGATAATTTTGAAGTTGGGTCATTAGCAACATCTCCTGAAAATTTCAACCATATCCATCCAGCAGTTTTTGCTTCATCTTGCAAACAAACAAACAAAAACAGACAAGCATTTATCTGCAAAAACATAACCTTATTGGTGGAGGAACAAAGAGACATACAACAGCATCGGACCTGATCACTACCTGAGTGGACTCACCAGCAGAGAAGACTGTCTTAGGGTAGTTGTTAGTGGTTGATTGGTTACCTATGGTTGTTATTGGTTGACCTGTTACCTGTGTGTGGTCAATCCAGTGTAGTAGCTCCACAGGTGAGGTGATGAAGGGAACTGAAAGGTGTAGAGCAGGATGAGAACCAGCATGGAGTAGACAACCACCGCTACCCAGAATCCTCTGAGCAAGGCACGCCATCGCTCGTAGTTCAACTACAAAGAGACAGACAGATGGGTCAATGTTCTCATTCTCCTTCGTTTCAAGTGCGGTCCTAGTCTGTCTTCATTTCAAGGATTGTGTAGTCCTTCATCTTAGCCTTTCCCCTTAGCACTATGGAGAACTGGGTCACCCCTTCACAAGATGTGAACACACGAAACAAGGGGGTAAGGGGTAGAATTGGGACGGACCCAAAATCTTGCTAGCAGCTCTAACTAACGTTTCTGTTTGCCTCCAGTTAAGCCCCGCCCACTATAACCATCACATGAACAGGGTCTATGATCTGACTTTAGGTTATTTTTGGTCAAAGTACAGAAATATTTGAGCATCTCGTGTTGTAGTTCTGGTTGTAGGTGCAGTGTTACCTGGTAGAGGGCGACGCAGCACAGGAACATCACCATGTAGATCACCTTGTAAAGGACGATTTTTCCTTCAAAGCTCACAAAGAAGAACATCGTTCCGCACACGTAGATCCAGTATTTAACAAACATCCTGGTTATCACAGCAACCAGAGCCTCCATCTTAACTCCACCCCCACCATGCAGGAGCAGCACCTCCTCGTATGAAACCTCCTCCATCTTCTGGTCCTGAATGTGGTCGTCCACCCTCTGCTGGTCTGGAGAAGAGAAGGACAGGGTCTTGTAGCCCATGGTGTATATAATGAATCTAATATTAAAGAAGATAGTTTTAGAGACTTTAAAGACCCCATTACGTCTTTGATATCTAACCAGCTGCAGTATCAACAGTTAAATGGACCATGTATAGAAAATAACCTCGAGTAAAATGCCCATCACCCTCATTTTCTTTCTCAAACAGATGAAGAACAAGCAAAACAGAATCTTTATGATAATTGGTCTGAAGAAATGTGAGCCATTTTTTATGAGACAAAAAAAACAGTCTGCGTTTACTGCATCAGCACATCTAGTTTTTCCTTTTTGACTTCATTCATTCATTCTTTCTATTACTATGACATCTATTGTTTAATTTTATCATGTATAACAGCCCTATTCAATTAGCAGCCTGAGGGCCACATACGGCCCAAAAGCAATGGGCCGTATGTGGCCTTAGGTGATGGGGACTTAGGTCTTACAAAATCCAACATTGTTACAGACATTGTGTGAGGATCTCACTCTGCTCCTCAGCCCTCTCTCTCCTCCTCCTTCACCTCCTTCCCTCATCTCTCTCCTGCGGAGGCGCGGTTCCAGGAGCACTGCAGCAGATGCACCTGACACTCATCCCCTGCAATCACCTACACCTATTTCAACCTGTCTCCAGATGACTGTAGTGTGGGTGGATTGCACTTACAACCCTGGTTTGTACTCTCTGCATGAGTTTAACTATAACTCTCGCTCTCAACTTGTTCCCCCTTCTCTGGGATTTATTAATGTCTTTCTTGGTCTGCTTGGTGGACATTATACAAACCTTTTTTCTCTGCTCCCTTTGTTTCAGGTCTCCACTGAGCCCTTGCCACCGGTCTTGTTCACTTTTTGCCACTTACCTGTTTTTGTCATCGCCTCTTTAAAACTGTTGAAAACTCAACCTGTTGCATCTTTGAGCTTTTGGGTCCAACTAAACATCTAGAGGGTCATTTCCTAGCACATTGAACGCAACATGTTCTGAAGGTTTGCTGTTGATCAACTTACTTTTAATGCACTTTCAAATGTGACCACTTTTTTATGTTCATATGCACCTTAATATGTGCTTGTATGTACCTGTCAAAACGTGTTATCTGTTTGAAGTGTAAAATTTAAAGTAAGTATTTCAGCGGAAGTTTAGTTTAGTATTGCTCTTTATTGAGTTTATGCCCTTTTGGATATGGCAATAAATTAATAAACATCCAGTGTGTTTGTTATCTATTTGTGTTTCTTTTACTTGGTTAACTTTGCTCACTGTCTGCCAAAATTGTCCGGCCCAGCTCATGTCCTAAGTCTGAAAATCTGGCCCGACTGAATTTCTAATTGAATTGCCCTGTTGTATAACATGGCCTGTTAAGTGACACCAAGGTTTTATGTACAAATATACATGTCTATATATTAATAAATACCATCTCACTGATGAGGATGCTGGTGACATGTCTGATAAAGGGTACAGTATATATATTTGGGAGCACCGGTCTTACCTTGCAGGTGGACAGTGATGGTGGACAGCTGGGTGTCCATCTGGCTGTCCCTCTTTCTGTCAGTCTTCTCAGTGAGGGACTGACGCAGCAGCAGCCAAAAACTCAGCAGACACAACAGCTGTGACCAAACACACAAACACAACCAGATCAAAAAAGCTCCACAGCAGATGTTTAAGGTGAGGCCTAGTCTTATCTTCTCTCATGTTTATCATTGAGAAGGTTAGAGTAGATCAGAGCTCTGCCATGTCTGGTTCTTCATCTGGTAGGATGATCATTGATGATGTGAACTTTGGCTCTAAGGCCTTAATGGACATTAGGGGGTATGAAAAATGGAAGGAATATTTTGGAATCAATTTCACACTCTCTCTATTCACATTAGGAACATTTTCTCTAAATAAAAATTCATACTGCAGAGGTAAAAATAGACTCATCATGAAGGTCCAATGACCTGGAGCTAATTTTAATGAAAAAGATCCTAAATGTGTCCATGTGATCGTGTAAAGTAGGAGAACTTGGTGAGTTCCAGCATGAAATGAAACAGAACCACAGCCATGATGAAAGCTTTGACTGTGACAGCGAGTGCTTTCATTGGTCAGGTGTGGGCTCACCAGACATGAAACCTCAGAAAAATTTGATGTGGTTTGAATGAACACGTGAAAAATAAAAGCCAGGTGTGGAAAATTGCATTAAGGAGTCTTTAATGACAAAACACAAACACGTTTTTAAGTGCAAAAAGCAGCATCTGGTATGCAAAGTCCTTCCCTCCACTGATAGACTGATGTGCACCCTCGGGCGTTAACCTGTTTGATAGCAAGATTACGCAAAAACTACTGGATGGATTTTACTGAAATTTTCAGGAGATGTTGGTAAAGGCTCAACTTGTAAAGGACTAGATTTTGGTGGTAATACGTATATTTAACTGGATACAAAAAAGAGATCCCAAAAGTTAAAAAAAAATTCCTTAAGTTAACGTTGAGCAGAATTTTAAAAAATCATATCTGCCATTTTTTATGAATTCACTTCCAATTTTACAGGATAACTTGGAGACCATGTCTCTATTATCAAGGTAAATTTCCTTTTGATCCCATCCAGTTTGAAATCACAAAAAACATTGCACTATTTAATGGGAAATCCTACTGACAACATTCAATATTTCATATAAAATCAAAATATTAAGTTATGCTCCCAAACCTTGTTGCACTCATAAAGGATAACAACCTCCACTTATGTGCAGAGTTTGGTCAGGATTCTGGATCTGGATTTTTTCTAGTTGGTATAACTCTAATTGAAAGTGGGGGAAGACAAAGGAACTAAAATAAGAACTGATGACAGCCACAAATGTTTCGACGACGAGACGATAAATCTAACCCGACCGATATCGATCTTTTGAGTAAGATGCCGATATTTGTCAGAAAAAAATACAGATTACCAATTAATCGGCCAAAAACATGCAAAAATGCATTGAACTTCTATGAAAATTAATTATATCACCTTAAAAAAGAGTCATTCTGTATCTTGTACTTCTTGTTGATAGTAGATAGAACAACTGTTTAAAAAGTTGTAAAAATGTAAGCAACAAAAACACTTAAGGTACCATTCTTTTTATAGGCATCTTTTATTTTTCTTCTCTGCAGCTTTCAGGTACAATATTAAAGTGTGTGTTAAACTGAGGCAAATTCCTGCAAAATAAAACAACTTATCTTTTTAAAAATGTAAATATATAGATTGTTTATGAACTATTTGTCACATCTACCTTTCAGTCCTCATTAGTTTATCAGAAGCAGATTTTAGTTCAGGTAGAACCACTTTTCTATTGTAAACATAGGGTAATGTGCGTGAGGAAAGCTAAGTATTTTGTGGGACACTGCACATATTTCACACCGAATAGCATTTACTGTTTTATGAGAAATTAAGAATATATCAGTGTTACATCTACAAAACTCTGGCCGATATTGAATACTTTGAAAAGGGCTATAATTGGCCAATTAAATCCGCTGGCCAATGTATCGGTCTGGCCCTAGTAAGTATGATAGTTTCATAGTTGCTAGATAGTTTTGGCAGTTGTAGTTTTTACAGCAGTTATGATACTTGTGGAGGTTGTAGTGCTAGCTTCAGTATCAGCAGTAATCATACCTTTGAGGCAAGCTCCCTGCAGGGATCGTCTTTTTTGGGGAACACTCCGGGGACCTCATCGACCGAGGCGAAGCTGTAGGCGTACTGCAGGACAACCAGAAGGTTTCCATAGGCGACCAACCATGGCGATGACATCAGCGTGTATTGGCGGCGTTCTCTCATCATCCAGAGGACACAGGACCAGAGCAGCAGGACGCAGGTGAGCCAGGACACATAGGTGATGGACCATGCCATCATGGCGATCAGGGCGCAGATGTAGCTCTGTTTGAGGAGGAAAGTGAAGGCCATGGAGGCGGCACTCACCCCGTCCTCCATCCTCCTCGTCACGTCCTCTTCGTCCTCCTCTTCCTCCTCCCATTCCTCCTCCTCAAACACACAGGTCTCCAACGTGTCTGCAGCAAAGACGGATCAGAGTGATGAGACGATGAAGGACAAAGCTCCAAAACAGATCTGCAGTGGAACCTCCAAGAAATGTCTCAAGTAGTCAACAAGCCCAAAGAATATGAGACTGTTTTTTTTTCATCTAAAGGTCAGTCAACCGTGTTCAGTTCAGGGTTTTTGATCTGGTTTACTTCCACTCTGCTCTCTGGCAAGTAGACCCCTGAGAGGACATGTCCAGACTCTTCCTCCCATTTGACTCTATAGGTCAGTGGTCATCAACTGCAGACCCAGGGGCCACATCAGGCCCTCCATAGCCTCCCATCTGGCCCCCAATGTATTTTTAAATTCAGAAAATGAGAGGAAGGAAAATATGATGTGTAGTTCTTACAGGTCTAGTTATCGACACAACCTAAAAACAATTGGAATTGAAACAATTGTCGCAACAGAGATTTCATTTTGATCTGATGACATCCATTGTTTGATCTAGAGGAACATGTAATGAGTGACAAACTCATTAATAAAACATGACAGCCTAACAAGGAGGAGGCCAAAAATCTTAATTATCCCATGCGAGTAGCAGCAGTACTGGTGATTCAGACTGATCTCAGCTCTAAAAGGCAAACAAACACATTTGGAAAGAAAAATGATCACATGTTAGTCATACCAAAATGTTCATATTATTACAAAACAAGTTGATGACCCCTGCTGTAGGTCTTATGGGATGTTTGGTCTAAAAGCTGCCCAGAGTTCAAACTGACTTTGGAGAAAGAGCTTTTTCTTATGCTGCCCCCACAGCCTGGAACACAATACAGACTGAACTGAAAATGGCTGAACTGGTTTCACCTAAAACCTATGAACAACACCTGTGCTTTTAATTGTAGCTGTCCTCATAAATGACTGCTCTTCAATTGTTAAGTTGCTGTTTTTGATATATTATTGCCTAACCCTTTTTTTTCTTTTTTATTGATATTTGGCATGTGCTGCTGACCTCTGCGATCCTGATCTCAATGGGATTTATCTGGTTAAATAAAGGTTAAAACAAAAATAAAAAAGCATCCTTAAAGGTATCACAGATCTGTGATTTGACAGGGGCAGGTCCACATCATGCTCTGTGATATTATTAAAGAGGACCCAGAGTAAGTCAACCCTGAATACAGACCTAAGTTACTTATATTCAAAGGTGGTTCTGTTGGCTTCTTGGGGTCGAGGCTGAAAGCAGTCACTAAAATAGTTTGTATTGAGGATGAAGCAGGATTAGGGTCTCAGTCAGCCTCGGTAAGGAGGTGAGGCGCCTACGCAGAACACAAAAGCCCCGTTTCCACCAGAGGGCTCAGTTCGTCTGTCTCGATACGGCTCGCTTTTTGTGGTGTTTCCATAGCCTAAAACAGGGATAGGACCCCTTACAAGTGAACCGTAAAAACCTACTTTTTGGGACCCTTTTGTTGAGGTGCCAAGCATACCGATCTGACCCCAGAAGGTGGAGCTAGAAACACTCCAGTCCGTTGATTGGTCGAAGGAGACGTCACTTCCTGTGCCACAGTGGAACATCACATAACCCCGCCATGTTTAAATCTCCACTCATCTTCGTGAAGATCACTCTCGCAACACACAGCCTTCTCTGAAACAAAGCTGGGTTGCGCTTCGTAACAAAAAGCCACATGCTGATCACAAAAAAGAATTGCTGGATGTCTTCCATCGTTGGTCTTTGTTGACTGTGTCGCATTTTCTTTTTCATTTATATTTAATAGCTGGGCACACGGTGTTGTGCTGATATGACGTCATGCTATCAGCATCCGGCTTATAGGCCGCCTACCAAGTAGGGTTCTGTTGGCTGTGGAAACGCAAACAAGATCAGGCTTGAGCCAAACCGTGTCGATCCATATCGGACCACTTGGTAGAAACGGGGCTAAAGGATACTGGAGGACAGCACAAACCCCAGACCTGTTTACCCATCGGGCAAAAGGTACAGAAGTATCCGCTGGACCACCAGACTGCAGAAAAGTTTCTTCCCTCAGGCTGTGAGATTGCTCAATTCACCATTTGCACTCCTCCATATCTAATGGTTTTGTTTTTGTTTGTCTTGAAGCCACATTTTAATTAATTGTAATAAACTTTCTTGTATCTTGTGTCAGTCTAACCCTCTGCTGGACCTCAAACCATGAACTCACCCGATTGGCTGAGAGAGTAGTGTGGTGTGGGGTATTCATCCAATCCCAGGGCTGTGCTCTGTGTGGGTGGAGCTAAAGAATTGGATGGACTGTCACTGGTGGAGGACGTCATCACCTGGAGAAAAACAGATTCATAAAACACTAATAATAGACATAAACAACACCTGGGCTGAAAATTAAATTAACAAAATTAAGTCATTAAACTGGTGAACACACCACTGTCTGTGATGGTGTAACTGTAGAAATGTTGTTGTGATAACCCAACTATATTTATTAATATTCTTGTTATAAATAACTTACCCTTTTAAACTTGTATTTTATTATAACTCAAACACTTTTGTGATATTTTCTTTTGTGCCTGTACGACTCTGACTCGGGTCATGTTTAAGCTAATTCTGTTACAACTCAAACACCGGTGTGCTGTTTCATTCTGTGTTCATGCATCTCTGACCTTGGCCCGATGGTGGTCTGTCCTCCACAGCTCCCTCCTCCTCTCTGCGGTGATGTCATCAGTGACCTCATCACTCAGGTGACTTGTGGCGGTGATGATGTCACAGCTCTGACTTAAGGCTGAATCTGATCCTTCAACACCTGCCTCCCTGTTGCCGTCTATCAGCTGTGGGAACATGTGACACATTTCAGCCAATAACAGACATTTTGATTTTTTAACAGCTGCGAAAGAAATGATGACCACATGGTGTGACCTGATGCAGAGACCTGATGGTGTGACTTAATGTGGTAACTTGATGTAATAACTTGATGTAGAGACCTGATGCAGTGACCTGATGGTGTGACTTGATGTGGTAACTTGATGTAATAACTTGATGTAGAAACCTGATGCAGTGACCTGATGGTGTGACTTGATGTGGTAACTTGATGTAGTGACCTGATGCAGTGACCTGTTGTAAAGACTCGATACAGTGACCTGATGCAGTAACCTGATGGTGTGACTTGGTGTATGGACTACAAACAGTGACCTGATGCAGTAACCAGTTGTGAAGACTTCATACAGTGACCTGATGCAGTAACCTGATGCAGTGACCTGATGGTGTGACTTAATGTATGGACTACAAACAGTGACCTGATGCAGTGACCAGTTGTAAAGACTTCATATAGTGACCTGATGCAGTAACCTGGTGGTGTGACTTAATGTATGGACTACAAACGGTGACCTGATGCAGAGACCTAATGGTGTGTCTTGGTGTATGGACAACAAACAGTGACCTGATGCAGTGACCTGATGGTGTGACTTAATGTATGGACTACAAACAGTGACCTGATGCAGGGACCTAATGGTGTGACTTGGTATATGGACTACAAACAGTGACCTGATGCAGTGACCTGATGGTGTGACTCAATGTATGGACTACAAGCAGTGACCTGATGCAGAGACCTAATGGTGTGACTTAATGTATGGACTACAAACAGTGACCTGATGCAGAGACTGGGTGTAAAGACTTGATAAAGTAACCTGATGCAGTGACTGAAAGGTGTGACTTGGTGTATGGACTACAAACTGTGACCTGATGCAGTGACCTAACGGTGTGACTTGACGTATGGACTATAAACAGTGAACCGATGCAGAGACCGGGTGTAAAGACTTGATACAGTGACCTGATGAATGTTCCATTTCACTGTGAGGTCATTAATTACCCTGCATATTAATTTAGAACCCAGTCTCTTCGTAGAGGATGTGAGCACTAACCTGGCGTGAGTAATGGTTACCATGGAAACACAGAATGGCGTCTCGTGTGAACCTTGACCTCACCTTGTTCCTCCACAGGGCAGCGGTGGTGTTGTAGAGCAGGAGCAGCATCAGGGGGCTGCAGAAGTGAAACCAGCTGAGCTCAGTGTTCACCTGCAGCCTCCAGGGGGCAGCACAGTCCACCAAGGCCACGGAGACCAGGCCCAGCACACTGCAGGGATCAGCCAGTAATCAATTATTAATGATCAGAGATTAATGATTCATAATCATGTCAGTAATAATATGAGTCATAGAAGTACAGTTATGAACATGTTAGGTCTGCTTAACTATGGGAGAAAAGTAATCATGACTTTGATTTACTGGGATTATTAATCAGGTGTTTTTGTTTATTTGACAAAATCTGTTTCATGTGCATTTATTTTAATTATGTTTATTTACATACGTATTAATTTGTTTCTTTGACGACTCATATATTTACTAAAATCAGCTGTAGATCTTGATCTGAATCCACACTTAGCTGTGGTTTTGAATGGACCCACATGACATTAATCTGCATGATTTTAATCTAGGATGAAGCTCTTAGCTCATTAACCTCTTATTAGCCAAGTTGTTAGAGAAAATGTGGGAACACCCCTCTATAAAATGAACCATTTTCACAAATCCTTTCAAGACACCCTTATGGAAACCCCAGCTGTAGTTCAGCTCTACTAAAAGTCAGATTTGGAGTACTCAATTTTGATCAACTAGCGCACAAGCAGACTTTACTATCAAATAAAAGACTGTCTCGAGTAGTACTAGTAGACTGTTATGGGTCTACTGCTTCTACTATTAGACTTAAAAATGCTCAATGGTACGACTAGCAAGCATTATATGCTAATATGGGGCAGGGAAAAGCAAATTCAGGTGTCCTATTGGCTTTCAAAATTATTATAACCAATCAGTGTTCTGGATTCGGTTATAATCTCTCCTACTTTATTTGCATTATGTCTACTAGTACTACGGTTTTAGTAGTACTACTATCAGACTGAAACAGTTTACTAATGAGACATTCTGAGTTTACTCGTAGTACTAGTAAACATACAGTTTGTTTTACCTGTAAAATTTTGGAGTATATGTATCGGTGTTCATCATTCAACATTAGGATGATCAATACAAGTTATACTATCATGAACTAAACCATTTCACCCACACTGAAGACACATCAGGAGAAAACTATATATAATAAAAGATAAAAAATAAATGAATCATAATACTAATAATAATACTACTACTACTACTACTAATAATAATAATAATAATAACAATAATAAATAAATAAATAAAATTAGTAAAAGGTTTTTGGTGCCCTAGTGTGGAGTAGACCTTGCTGGTAAATCAAAATCACCTTCTCATAGACAATTTTGTATTACTAGTAATACAGGTAGACTTAAAAGATACTAGTAAAAACCCAAAGCTTTACTAGCTTTACATCCAGGTTCAACACTAAAATTGAACTATTGTTTTTTTGGCATAACAAACATCCACTGAAGATTTTGTCAAAATCTGTGGAGAACTTTTGAGTTATTTAAGCTCACAGACGGACAGACAGATGGACAGACACGACCTCCTCGGCAGAGTCACACCAACACAGAGCTTTCAAACAGCAGCAGGTTTTACAGAGAAGCAGCCAGCAGAGGGCAGCAGATCACGGAGAGAACGAGTCTGAGTCGACCTACAGACATCTCCAATCATCTCCAATCATCTCCTCAGAGCTGCTCCACCCACTGCTGTCTGCTCTTGTGAACTTCTCTGACTCCTTATCTCCTTCATTTCACCTTTTCCATCATCACAACTCTATTCCCTCTGTCTCCTCTTCCTCTATATGCTCACTTAATCTCCTTCTCTAAGACCTTTCCTTAATTTATCTCCTTTTCTTCCACCTTCCTTCATTTATGACCTTATCTACTACCTTCCCTTTGCGTGTCATCTTCACTGTCTTCTTTAATTCCCCAATTTTATCTCCTTCTTTACCACCTTGCCTTTATTATATCTCCTTCTCTACCCCTTCCATTCATTTATCTCCTACCTTACCTCCTTCCCTTCATCTGTCTCCTTCTTTACCACCTTCCCTTCATGAATCACTTATTCTACTTCCTTTCCTTCATTTATCTCCTTCTCTATAACCTTCACGCCACTTAACACCTTCTCTATCACTTTTCCCACTTTTATCTCCATCTTTACCATTTTCCCTTCTTGTATCTCCTTCCTAACCTCCTTCCCTTCAAGAATCTCCTTCTCTGCCACCCTCCATTCAATTAGCTCCTACCTTACCTCTTTCCCTTCATCTATCTCCTTCTTTATCACCTTCCCTTCATAAATTGCCTTATCTACAAATTTCCCTTCACTTATCTCCTTCTCTATAACCTTTCCTTCACTTATCACCTTCTCTACCACATTCTTCTCTTTTATCTCCATCTTTACCACCTTCCATCCATGAATCTCCTTTTCAATCTTACTTCTCTTCATTTATTTCCTCCTCTACCACCTTTCCTTTATGAATCACCTTTTCTATCCCCTTTTCTTCACTTTTCTCCTTCTTGATCACCTTCCCTACACTTCTCACCTTCTGTACAACCCTCTCCTCTTTTATCTCCTTCTTTACCACCTTCCCTTCTTGTATCATCATTCTATCTTACCTTTATGTATCTCCTTCCTTCCTTCACTCCTCCATTTATCTCCTATTCTACTTAACCTTCATGTCTCCCCTTCCTTACTTCCTTTCCTTCATATATCTCCTTTTCTACTACCTTACCTTCATGTATCTCCCATTCTAGCTTACCTTTATGTATCTCCTTCCTTCCTTCCCTTCATTTATCCCCTATTATACAACCTTATCTTCATGTATCTCCCATTCTACATTACCTTCATGTATCTCCTTCCTTTCTTCCTTTCCTTCATTTATCTCCTATTCTACTACCTTACCTTTATGTATCTCCCATTCTATCTTACCTTTATGTATCTCCTTCCTTCCTTCCTTTCCTTCATTAATCTCCTATTCTACAACCTTACCTACAGGTATCTCCCATTCTATCTTACCTTTATATATCTCCTTCCTTCCTTCCTATCCTTAATTTATCTCCTATTCTACTACCTTACCTTTATGTATCTCGCATTTTACCTCACCTTTATTCTTCTCCTTCCTTCCTTTCCTTCATATATCTCCTTTTCTACTACCTTACCTTCATGTATCTCCCATTCTAGCTTACCTTTATGTATCTCCTTCCTTCCTTCCCTTCATTTATCCCCTATTATACAACCTTATCTTCATGTATCTCCCATTCTACATTACCTTCATGTATCTCCTTCCGTTCTTCCTTTACTACATTTATCTCCTATTCTACTACCTTACCTTCATGTATCTAACATTCTATCTTACCTTTATATATCTCCTTCCTTCCTTCCTTCCTTCCTCCCATCCTTTCCTTAATTTATCTCCTATTCTACAACCTTACCTTTATGTATCTCCCATTTTACCTTACCTTCATGTATCTCCTTCCTTCCTTACTTTCCTTCATATATCTCCTATTTTACCACCTTATCTTCATGTATCTCCTTTTTTACCATCTCCTGTTCATCTTCTTCTTCCTCTTCCTTCCCCTCCTTTTGCTCCTAATCCCATCCCTCTTTGTTTCCTTCATTCTCTCCTCCCTCCTTGATCTCCTCTCGACTCAGTACAGGTGGGTTACCTGGCTGAGGTGCTGTTGCTTGGCCACGCCCCTTGAAGTGAGGGCAGCTGATAGCAGTAGACCAGCAGGAAGTGGACGGAGGAGTACACCAGGGACATCATGGAGACACACCTGAAGAGCAGAGGCGGGACCTGGCCTGACCACGCCCACCAGGTGCACAACACCTGGAAACAGAGGAGGTAGGGGAGGGAGGAGAGGGAGGGGAAGACGATACCTGGTGGGGGGGACAGAGGTGAGTTAGAACTTGTTCAAACTGATTCTTCTGGCCTTCCTTCGGTCCTGTTCTCACCTGTGAGGCCCATCAGCACGGTCAGAAGCACCTTTCCTCCTGTCGTGGTCATATTTCCCATCATCCTCCTGGCTTTACAGACCAGCTGCTCCAGCTCCAGCAGGACTCTGTTCCTGCCTCCTCCTCCTTCTTCTTCTACGATCACAGAGTCCTCCTCAAACATGAGCTCCTCCTCCTGCTGATCCTCCTCCTCCACCTCCTCCTGCTGCTGCTGCTGCTGCTGGACCTCCTGCTGAGGCTGAAACACAGAAACATGTGTGACCTCTGACCTCTCAGTAAGAACCTCTGTGAGTGAGGGACAAATGAGTGTGAGGACACGTGGCCGCCACATGGTGAAGGTTTCATATTTATGTTCTAAACATCTCCACACTTATGGTCAAATGGTGTATTAGTTATTGTTATATTTGGAACATATAAATTAATATTAAATTTAGAGAAAATTTATTATAATTGTGTTTATATTTTGAGCATTTTTTAACCACAGTACAATTTGAAGTCTATCTTATCCATAATAATTTAGACTTTAACTATTTTTGTATTTTTTATCATTATTTTATTTGGAATAAATCTAATCATTAAATGTTTATAGTATATTTTGTAGTTATTATACTTAAGTATTTAAAGATATTATAATATTTGGGATATATTTTTTCATGGAGAATATTTTTACCAGTATTATTTTTAGGGAATATCTTATCGATGGAATATTTGTAGTATATTTTATCACTATTACATTTGGAGTATTCATCTTTATCACTAACATATTTGAAGCATAATTTATCATTACAGTATTTGCTGTATATATGATCTTTATCACACTTGAATATTTTTTGTCATTATTATATTTGGCATACAGTTTATTATTAATTGATTAGGAGTACAATTTATTACAATTCATTACAATATTTGGAGTTTATTTCATCAATATATTTGAGTATCTTTTTCATCATACCATTAGGAGTATTGTTTATGTTAATTATACTACATTATTTTTTGTCATTATTATATTTGGAGTGTGTTACACCATTATAACATTTGGAGTATCTTGTTTGTTGTTTGTACTTTAGTATTTTTTGTCATTATTATATTTGGAGTGTGTTACACCATTATAACATTTGGAGTATCCTGTATGTTGTTTATACTTCAGTATTTTTTGTCATTATTATATTTGGAGAATATTTGATCATAATAACATTTGGGGTATAGTTTATTTTAATTAAACTTTTTTTTTTGTCTTTATTATATTTAAGGTATATTTGGTAACTATAACATTTGAAATAAATTTATGTTCATTTTACTTCATAATTTTTTTGTAATTTACATATTTGGAGTGTATTTGATCATTATAACATTTGGAGTATATTTTATGTTAATTTTATTTCACACTTTTTTATCATTAGCATATTTGGGGTATATTTGTTAATTATAATATTTAGAGTATGATTTATGTTAATTAAACTTCAGTATTTTTTGTCATTATATTTGGAGCATTAATTTTTATTATTATAGTTGGAATTAATTTTAACTGTTTCAGTTTCTTGTAATTATTATATTTAGAGTATATTTTACCATTATAACATTTGGAGTATATGTTAAGTTGATAACAGTTCATTTTTTTGTTATTTTTATATTTGGAGTATATTTGAGCATTACATTTTTTTAAGTATGTGTATTTTAATTATTCTTCAGTATTTTTGTCATTATTATATTTGGAGTATTATCATTATTATAGTTGGAATTAATTTCCATCAGCAATATTATATATTTTCAGTGTTATATTTGAGCATTTTTGTACTAAATCTATTTTTTAAATCATTACTGGTCAGGTTTTAGAGGTCAAGTGCTCTGGGCCAAATTCAATCACCTCAGTTGTCTGACAGTGACTCCAGGGCCACACTGAGCCAGCACAGGGGCCGCCCTCCCCCTGAAGGATGAGGAGCAGCCGAGGGAGGAAGAGGAAGCAGCGTGGTGTCCTGCAGCTCTGGTTTCATGTTCATGATCAACGTCTGACAGAATCAATAGGTCCCTGATTGATCCAGAACACCATCAGTACACTGAGCGAGTCTTGATAACGACGTTAGAGCTAATAAATAGCTGACTGAGTTACAGGCTAATAGACTGAAAACCTCGTTAAGAAACAAGAAGAGACGGCCTAACGAGGTTACACCTGCTTTATGAGTGTGTGTGTTACCTGCATCTGTGTGCTGGTGTTCAGTTTCAACATCAGCCTCCACGTCAGCGCACTGACCAGCAGCACGCCCACATCTGGAAACAGCTGTCTGACGGCGGCGCCCCCGTCGCTGCCCGACAAACTGAGAGAGAGAGAGAGAGAAGAGGGCGAGCGAGGTAAAGAGAGAGAGAAGAGAGAGAGAATCACAATCACAGTTAATCCAGACAAAAGCAAAATCATGAAAGCAAGATCACAAACTAAAAAATATCAGTTTAACTTGGGAAACACAATATTAACACAAAAAAGAGCCTTAGGAGACTTTGTTAAAGCTACAGGAGCACTGGCTGATAAAGTTTGAAGAGTTTAAAAAAACCTGACGGAAATTTAACCCCCAATAAAAATATGCTGTAAGATTTTTTAGGGTCATTAAACCATCCTTATTATATTTCATGTATTTTTCCCATGACCCGTCTGCTCTCATGACCTTCTCTGACTCCTTACCTCCTTCATTTCAACCTCTAGACACTCCCTTAATCTCCTTCTCTAACACCTTTCCTTTATGTATCACCTTCTCTATCTCCTTTCCTTAACTGATCTCCTTCTCTACCACCTTCCATCCATAAATATCTGATATCCTTCCCTTCATTAATCTCCTTCTTTATCTCCTTCTATTCTTGTATCTCCTTCTTTACCACCTTCCCTTCATATATCTCCTTCTTTACCTCCTTCTATCCTTGTATCTCCTTCTTTACCACCTTCCCTTTATATATCTCCTTCTTTACCTACTTCTCTTCTTGTATCTCCGTCTTTACCACCTTCCCTTCTTTACCTCCTTCTTTACCTACTTCTCTTCTTGTATCTCCTTCTTTACCACCTTCCCTTCACTTTTCACCTTTCCCTCTTAAATCTCCTTCACCACCTTTCCTTCATGTATCTCCTTCCTTACTTCCAGGGCCTTAGGGAACTTTGATAAAGCCAAAGTGTCATTCAACCATTCTTAGTAAGTTTTTAAAAGTATTTTTCCCATCACACTTTGGAGTATATTTTACCTGTATTGCATGTAGATAATATTTTATCATTGGAGTATCTGGAGTATATTTCATTACTATTATATTTGGAGTATTTATCGTTTATATGGAAGCAAAGTTTGGGCCCATTAACCACTCAAGAACACTGAAAATCAAACCCAGTGGAAAAGTCCATCTTAAACTCTGTGGAAAGATCATGAGAATCCACAGAAACTGACCCACCTGGGTCAGTTCTGCTCTTAATCAAAATTCAGAAAAGAACAATCAAATTCAGGAACCAATTTATTGACACTCCACAACACAGAGCCTATTTCCAGCAGCAACAGCATCTGATCGCAAATAAAAAAGATGCCATGAAAATAACCCCCAGCTCCCAAATACAACAAGTGGACAAAGATAATAAACAAAAATACTTTGGTCAGTGCAGACAAGAGACCCTTTTAATTAATAAATTAGAATGCTACAGTTTACTAGACAGTGAATTTAAATTAGCCCAATATTTAACCCAAATTAAACACCCCATAAAAGGACAAACCCTGACCAAATACAGACTCAGCGACCATAAACTCGCTGTTGAAACAGGTCGTCACTGAAAACAACGGCTGGAAAGAGCAGAGAGTCTGTGGGCTCCGAAGATCAGGAGATGTTGAGACAGAAATTCATTTTCTCACCAATTATATGAACTTTATGTCACCGCAATAGCCCAGTAGAGAGTAAAAATCTCATTTGCATGAGTGTCCTGGCCAGGACAGGCAGCAGCAAGTTTACAAAGTTACAGACCCCCCAAAAAATTACAGACACAAATACAACTAGAAAAGCACTCGGAGAGCGCAGACCTCCGCTAACGCCACAGTCCTCACCCATACTGTGATTTTTACCAGAAATATTAGCCCTACCTTTGTTTCACCTAAATATTTAGATTCCTTGACCATGAAAACATACCATTAGCATTTGTATTCATTATGTTCTCTATTTTAGTTCCGTAGTTATTCACGAAAATCACATTTTTCATCACGGTGGTTTTACGCTGATCTGGATCACTCCTAAAATCTAATCATTTGTTACTTGTCCCAATCCGGACATTTTCTAAAAATTTCATAGAAATCATCCATAACTTTTTGAGTTGTGCTGCTAACAGAGAAACAAACAAACAGACACTAGCAATAAAATCAGTCTAGATTATCTAGAATTATTTCTATTGGATATCTGAGTTTTCTGCATATTTACAACTGCTGGTTGGGAATGAATGGCGGGCCACATTTAGTGATGTGGAGGGCCGCACTTGGCCCCCGGGCCACCACTTGCCCACCCCAGCAGAACCTTCTAGGAGAAGAAAATAGTATAGCAGATCTGGCAGATGAATAAGTTACTGCATGTCATAAAATAAGATGTTTACTTAAAGGTCCAGTGTGTAGAATGTGGCATTTTATACATCCACCGCATTTCGCCAAACAGAAACGGTGAATATAGGAGATATATGTTTCTATTTGTATGTAAAGTCCGTCAAAACAGGAGTACAATCATTCCCATAAAACGTTTGCTTTAATTTTATTTAGTTAGAAAATGACATTACCGCAGGCCGCTGTTTCGTGTAGGCCGACATATTGCCGTGTTGTCTACACGTGGTTTTTAGGGACAAAAAAAAAACGAAATGCGAATCTGTTCGCCGGTTCTGAAATCTACCTGGAATGCAGGCGAAGAAGAGGAGAGGATGGCGGTGGATGTATAGAAAGTTGCTACTCTGTCCTAGGGATTCAAACTGTGTGTATAAACACACACACAACATAAATTGTGTGTGTGTGTGTTCAGGATCCTTTTTGGTCTTCACAGGATTCCATTGCTCAGCAACGTGACGTTTTGGCTACGGTTAGGTTCATTCTAGAATCTGAATGCTAGATGTCGTTAAAATGCCAAATTCTACACACTGCACCTTTAAGATAATTGTATTATTCATTTTGTTGTTTTTTTTTTCCCTTTTCCAAAGCAGCATTTGTATTATTTACTATATATTTAATGTCCTACATTTTGGAAATGTAACGTCTTGCTTTGGCAACATGTTTTGATCCAAAATGTCATGCCATTAAAGCTTATTAAATTGAAATGGAAAATCGAGAGAGAGAGGGGGAGAGAGAAAGGAAGCGGGAGAGAGATGAGGGTAATCAGGGTAAAGAGAGAGACCAGAAAGAGAGAAAAAGAGAGAGAACGAGAAATGAGGGCAGGCGAGCGGGGGTCACAGACGTACAGACATTTCAATCAGTTCACAGCGAGTTCAGTAAGACACTCCAACTGTTCAAAAAAGACCCCAACCCAAACAGACAACAACAGCCAGATCACTGCAGAGCTGTAGCAGCACCAGGGCCTTGCTGAATTAATGTGAGTTTGATGATAATGGTTTGCTGAGGCCCCTGAGGGCCCGTGAACAGGGTCTCCTGTCATGAATTAGACCATGACAGGGGTCTGACTTTGGGATGGCGGATGACTTTTGAGCATAAAACTGTCGATCTAGGTGGATGTTTGGATGATCTCCGGGCAGAAACACAGTTCCATGTGACCATCTGTAAACACCAGTGAGTTCAAACTTTCATGTGTCTCCATGTGGACGAGATGGTTTTAATAGTCAGAGAGAAACTCTGAAAAACATCGACCCACTTCAGGACCTGGACTCAGTGTTTATGTGACCGAGCAGGAGGAGGAGGCAGGGACAGAGAGAGCTCTGTCTAGACTACACGGCTCTGTAAACACCTACACACACACACAAACACACACAGATACACACAGAGGATCGGATGTCAGCTTTTGGCCACCGTGGTCTTCAACTAAATCAACATGGAGACTTATTTTGAAGGGTAATTTCTGTAAAAGGAGAAAGTTTTCTGAGAGATGAACATTGAGGCTTTTATTTTGAAGGGTGAAGCAGCAGAAACTCTGAAGGTGAGGGTCTCCTGAGAATGGTCATGGCAGCTTTTATTTTGAAAGGTGAAGCAGCATAATATTTGAAGGAGAAGATGTCATGGGGATGGTCACAGAGACTTTTATTTTGAAAGGTAAAGCAGCGGAAACTCTGAACAAGGAGAAGGTGTCATGGGGGTGGTCAAAGAGACTTTTATTTTGAAAGGTTTAGTAGTGGAACATCTTTAGAAGGACAAAGTCTTCTGAGCATGGTCATGGAGACTTTTATTTAGAAAGGTGAAGCAGCAGAATCTCTGAAGAAGGAGAAGGTCTCAAGAGGATGGTCATGAAGGCTTTTATTTTGAAGGGTGATGCAGCAGACACTCTGAAGAAGAAGAAGGTCTCAAGAGGATGGTCGTGGAGGCTTTTATTTTGAAAGGTGAAGGGGTGGCAACCCTAAACAAGGAGAAGGTGTCATGGGGGTGGTCAAAGAGACTTTTATTTTGAAAGGTATAGTAGTGGAACATCTTTAGAAGGACAAAGTCTTCTGAGCATGGTCATGGAGACTTTTATTTTGAAAGGCGAAGCAGTAGATACTCCAAAGAAGGAGAAGATCTCAAGAGGATGGTCAAGAAGGCTTTATTTTGAAAGGTGATGCTGCAGACACTCTGAGGGAGAAGAAGGTATCCTGGGCATGGTCATGGAGACTTTTATTTTGAAAGGTAAAGCAGCTGAAACTCTGAACGAGGCGAAGTTGTCATGGGGATGATCATAGAGACTTTTATTTCGAAAGGTATAGTAGTGGAACGTCTTTAGAAGGACAAAGTCTTCTGTGCATGGTCATGGAGACTTTTATTTTGAAGGGCGATGCAGCACATACTCCGAAGAAGGAGAAGGTCTCCTTGGGATGGTCAAAGAGGCTTTTATTTTGAAAGGTGAAGCAGCAGAATATTTGAAGGAGAAGATGTTCTGAGCATGGTCATGGAGGCTTTTACTTTGAAGGGTAAAGCAGTGGAAAATTTGTAGAAGTAGAAGGTCTTCTGAGCATGGTCATGGAGGCTTTTATTTTGAAAGGTTAAGCAGCAGACACTCTGAGGGAGAAGAAGGTATCCTGAGCATGGCCATGGAGGCTTTTATTTTGAAGGCTGATGCAGCAGACACTTTTAAGAAGGAGAAGGTATCCTGAGCATGGCCATGGAGGCTTTTATTTTGAAGGGTTAAGCAGCAGAATCTCTAAAGAAGGAGAAAGTCTTTCGAGCATGGTCTTGGAGGCTTTTATTTTGAAAGGTCCACTGTGGTAATGTCAGGTTTAAAGAGACGTTAACAGCCTTGTTGGCTCATGAAGACCTGAAGTCCTGAACGTGGACCAGTGTGGTGACCTGCATGTTACAACGTCACTGCTCGTGGCCCATGATGCATTGCAGTACGACATTTTCTTTGTTCTCTTTTGGGTCACACTCTTCCAGTTTAGAACCATTACCCATGAATGTGATTTAACCCTTTCACACATATTTAGCCCTAATGTCAGCAGACTTCAGAGGACGGGGAATCAAACCCCCAACATGCAGCTGGGGATCAGCTGATCCACTAATCCACAGACTCACCTAAACTACAGAAACATTTCAGCTCAAAGGACGCCTGAGACGAACCAGCTGGAGGTCAAGAACCAGAGGATCTAAAGACATGAAGGTGCAGGGACTCACCTGAGGAGGCCGAGCTGACTGAGGGAGTCCTGCCAGGAGGAACCTGCAGACAGGAAGAGGGGCAGACAGACAGGTATCAAAACGCAGACAGATACACAGACTGACAGACAGGTATTGTATGTAGTCTGTTCATGATTATATGATATATTTATATATAATATCTCTATTTCACAAAAATGAGAACACCCCTCACATTTCTGCAACTACTCTATCTTTCCATGAGACAAAAGTAAGGAAATGACACTTTGATACAATGTACAGTCGTGAGTGGGCAGCTTGAATGACAGTATAAATTTACTTTCCCCTACAAACAGCTCAACACACAGCCATTAACTTCTAAACTACAGGCAAAAAATGAGAGTACACCCCTTTGTGAAAGTGTCCAAATTGGGCCTAAAGTGTCAGTATTTTGTGTGGCCACCATTTTGTTTCAGCACTGCCTTAACCCTTGTGAACATTGAGCTCACCAGAGCTTCACATTTTGCCACTGGAATATGGCAATTTTCCACCCTCTCATGCCCGGATTACGGAGCTGGTGGATGTCAAACCTCGTACTCCTCCACCTTCCTTCTGAGGACGTCCCACAGATGCTCAGTAGGGTTCAGGTCTGGAGACATGCTTGGCCCGTCCATCACCTTTACCCTCAGCTTCTTTAACAAGGCAGTGGCCATCTTAAAGGTGTATATGGCTGTCATCCCAGAAGGACGTTTTTTGTTATGATGCCTGAAAAGTTCACCGAAGACAAGCAGACCAAGGACATGGATCACTGGAAGCATGTCCTGTGGTCTGATGAGACCAAGACTAACTTATTTGGTTCAGATGGTTTCAAGCATGTGTGGTGACAACCTAACCTGACAAGCCAGATGGACAGCTCCATATATCTGCTACAGAAATATTTCACTAGTTCATCTGGGTAGGAGCCCTTTGAATTTGTTTTCAGGGGCAGAACGTAAAAAAAACACAAGTTTGTGATTGGACAATCGTTCTGCTCGTCACATTCATCACAGACCAATCCACATCAAGCACAGTTGCCTCCTATAATGTAGCATACATAGCGGCTAATATAGTGGCTAATGGCTAAAAACAGTTAAAAACAGTACATGGACATTAGCCATAGCGGCTAACTTAGTTGCTAACAGCTAACAACCGTTACTGACCGTTAACCGTTTGCCGCTAACTTAGCTGCTAACAGCTAACGACCTTATACTATCGTCTTACACTAAATTGTACCACACAGATGATTCATTTAACACTTATATGTTACATGAACCTCGTCAAAGACAATCCCTACAAGTAAACTTCTGAGGAGGCCAGATTTTGCCAAGTTTCACTATGTAGCCATGAGGACAATAGGCTAATCGGCATGTCCGTTCTCATCTTCCGGTTCTCAGCTCCCGGTTGTCGTCATGTCCGCATTCTGCCCGCTTCTATTCCCTGATTGGGCCGTTAAGTGCATTTGTGGGACAACGGACGCTGGCAAGACGGACCTGCAAGATTTCAGAATCAGGCAGGTCTGTCTGCTCTGCAAGGCTAGTGACAACCAGGTGAGGAGCACAAAGAAAAGTGTCTTGCCTACAGTGGAGCATGGGGCTGCCTGAGTGCTGCAGGCGCTGGGGGGCTACACTTCACTGAGGGAACCGAAGGAAGGTGGAGGAGCACAAGGCCTCCAACATCCACCAGCTCCGTAATCTGGTCATGGGGGGTGGAAAAGGATTTTAGTGTCAAAATATGAAGCTCTGGTGAACTCTAAGCTCAAGTGTCATTTCTTCACCGTTGTCTCATGGAAAGATATAATAGAATATTTGCAGAATGTGAGGGGTGTTCTCATTTTTGTGAAATACTGTTTATGTCTATACATCTACTGTGTCTTTGTAGGTTCCTGGACCATCAGAAGATTTTCTCCTCACGTCAGTGAGTAAGTTTTTTGTCACTGCTGATATTTTTCAAGGAAACTGAATATAAACGACAGATGATGACGGGTGGACTGACGCGACTTACAGCTTGTCTCTGATTGGTTGATGACGATCATCTGATAGATGGACTGCAGTAACAGGAACAGGAAGCTGCAGACGCACAGGACCTTCACACAGCGACAGAGGTTACCTAGGAAACACAGCACGCATTGACATCACACACACCACGGTCTTTAAGAGGAAGTGATGTCATCGTGTTTCTGTTTCCTCAGGAAGATCCTTCAGGAAACACCTCGTCCTCTGAGAGGGTCCTGCTCTGTTCATCTGAGTGTTTTAGACTCGAGCAAAACAAACTTCTGCAATGATTTAAAGTTCACACAGAAGTCAAACAAAAAAATAAACATTTAAAATATTAAATCAAGAAAAATGGAAACTTTGAGAAAACAAATCTTTAGAAACAAACATAAATTTATAAGTAAATAAAAAAACTTCTGCAGTGATTTAAACTTCACACAGAAGTCAAACAAAAAAATAAACATTTAAAATATTAAATCAAGAAAATGGAAACTTTGAGAAAACAAATACTTAGAAACCAACATAAGAAAAAGTAAACAAAAAGAACTTCTGCAGTGAGTTAAACTTCACACAGAGTCAAGCATAAATAAACAAAAATAACATTTGAAATATTAAATAGGAAAATAGAAACTTTGAGAAAGCTAATCTTTAGAAACCAACAAATAAGAATAAGTAAACAAAAAGAAACTTCTGCAGTGAGTTTAACTTCACACAGGAGTCAAACATAAAAATAAACAAAAACATTAAAAATTTTAAATCAAGAAAAATAGAAACTTAAAAATAAATCTTTAAAAACAAACGTAAAAGAATACACGACAACAAACTTTGAACATACATAAAACAAACCCATATGAAAAATACAAATTGCCAAAAGCAAACACAAATTAGAAACATAAATAAAAAACAAAATACGAATTCTGAATGAAAACAAACCCAAATTAGAAATTAAAATACATAAAAACAATCATTAATTTTAAAAAATGATCAAAAACTCATGTTAAAAATCGAATCAAAGAAAAACTTAAAAACCTTAATTTCAATAGATCAGGTTTCATAGTTATCCAACTTGTTGAGTGTTACCGGTAGAGAGGGTGGCGTAAATGTTACCTTTTGATGGTTAGCTTGGTTTTACCTGTTGAGGGGCGGGGTCAGTGTTACCTGTTGAGGGGCGGGGTCAGTGTTACCTGTTGAGGAGGCAGGGTCAGTGTTTTCTGTTGAGGAGGCGGGGTCAGTGTTACCTGTTGAGGAGGCGGGGTCAGTGTTACCTGTTGAGGAGGCGGGGTCAGTGTTACCTGTTGAGGGGGCGGGGTAAGGCAGCAGTGGCAGCAGTAGCATCAGGATGACGTACACCAGGGAGAATCCATTAAACCTCAGCACACAGGCTGTGAAAACAAAAAGCATTCAATAAATTAATCGATAATTGGATCATCAGAACACAGAGACATATGAGTCGAACAACAATCAATCTTAACTCGATCGTTTTGTTTTGTTTGTTTCTTTTTTTTAAAGATTTCTGCTGCTTTACCTTTCAAAATAAAAGCCTCCCCCTTGAGAATGATCTTTGTATTTACTGGACCAATGTGTTTGACTATCAACTTTATTCAATATCATTTATTTAACCAGGTAAAAAAGTTGTTGAGATTTAACAACCTCTTTTTCAAAGGTGACCTGGACAAGATGGCAGCACAAAACAGAAACTAAAACAGATTACATAACATCAGAACAAACCGGTGTAGACTAACGAGCCTCCTGTGTGTGAAACCATTATTATGCTCTTGAGGAAGACACCAGATAGGATTCATCATCCTCAGGTTCACAGATACATTCTCTGTTAGCAAACAAACTCCACTACCCACAATCCTGGAGTCACACCAGTATGTGATTGGTGGAGCCTTCATCTACCCACAGAGTCCTGCAGTGAGGAGCTCCTGCTTTAGTTTGGACTAAAGATCTAAACTCATAAAAGTTTGCTGTGACAGGATGTTGTCTCCATGAAAACGACTCAGGCTCATCTTGGACAGTGATGACATTGACAGCTGCAGCTCTGCTCCTCTTAAAATCTAAAACAGTAAGAGGATCCAGACTGCGGAGTGTCTGTGTTTAACGGGACCTCCTGGGGTCTTACTCCAAAACATGCTGCTTATGACGGGGGTTTGAGGCAGGACAAACAGACAGGACTGTATTTAACCAAACAGCTGATGATGACCCTGAACTTCCTGCAGTCAGGTGGGTCATACCTGATGATAATCATAGAGACGGCATACAGAGGGTCTTATTACACATCCTCTCTCCTGGATCCAAGGCTCTGATTGGCTGTTCAAAAACATGGCATGCCTGAAAATCTAAAACCAGCTGCTGCTAATCTGAGTTAATAATTTTAATTATTTTATAAGTAATTATAAACATGGTAAAAAAAACAAACAAAATCTACAATGGAAGTATCACAGGCCAATACTAGTTGAGCAGGACATACACATTTTTGCTTTTTCTATTTATTATGTTTTTTTCTTCTGATATTTATTGTTCTTACTGTAGCTGTTTTTAATACTTTTTAATATATCTCTAACCATTTGTTTTTACTTGATTGTGTTTTAAGCTGTACAGCACTTGAGTCAACTGTGGCGGTTTTAAAATGTGGTATATAATTAAAGTTTGACATGACTTGGTTCAAGTTAATCAGCTGCTGAGTCAAATCAACCAGAACCAAGACCACAATTTGAGTTAGCAAGCTGCTGAGTCAAATCAACCAGAACCAGGACTTCAATTTGAGTTAGCTAGCTGCTGAGTCAAATCAACCAGAACCAGGACTTCAATTTGAGTTAGCTAGCTGCTGAGTCAAATCAACCAGAACCAGGACTTCAATTTGAGTTAGCTAGCTGCTGAGTCAAATCAACCAGAACCAGGACTTTAGTTTGAGTTAGCTAGCTGCTGAGTCAAATCAACCAGAACCAGGACTTTAATTTGAGTTAGCTAGCTGCTGAGTCAAATCAACCAGAACCAGGACTTTAGTTTGAGTTAGCTAGCTGCTGAGTCAAATCAACCAGAACCAGGACTTTAGTTTGAGTTAGCTAGCTGCTGAGTCAAATTAGTAAGAACCAGGACTTTAGTTTGAGTTGGCTAGTTGCTGAGTCAAATCAACCAGAGCCAGGGCTTTAATTTGAGTTAGCGAGCTGCTGAGTCAAATCAACCAAAACCAGCACTACAATTTGAGTTAGCTAGCTGCTGAGTCAAATCAACCAGAACCAGGGCTTTAATTTGAGTTAGCTAGCTGCTGAGTCAAATCAACCAGAACCAGGACTTGAGTTTGAGTTAGCTAGCTGCTGAGTCAAATCAACCAGAACCAGGAATTTTGTTTAAGTTAGCTAGCTGCTGAGTCAAATCAACCAGAACCAGGACTTTAGTTTGAGTTAATTAGCCTCAGAGTCAAATCAATCAGAACCAGGTTTAGTTTGAGTACATCAGCCACACCAGATGTGATTCCAACCAGAACTTTAGTTAAAGTTTATTAATGGCTGAGTTAGATCAACCAGGTTCAGAACTTGAGTTTGAGTTAACCAGTTGTTGAGTCAAATCAACCAGGACCAGGGCTTTAGTTTAAGTTAACCAGTTGTTGAGTCAAATCAACCAGGACCAGGACTTTAGTTTAAGTTAACCAACTGTGGAGTCAAGTCAACCAGAACCAGGACTTTAGTTTGAGTTAACCAGCTGCTGAGTCAAATCAACCAGAACCAGGACTTTAGTTTGAGTTAGCTAGCTGCTGAGTCAAATCAACCAGAACCAGGACTTTAGTTTGAGTTAGCTAGCTGCTGAGTCAAATCAACCAGAACCAGGGCTTTAATTTGAGTTAGCTAGCTGCTGAGTCAAATTAGTAAGAACCAGGACTTTAGTTTGAGTTGGCTAGTTGCTGAGTCAAATCAACCACAGCCAGGGCTTTAATTTGAGTTAGCGAGCTGCTGAGTCAAATCAACCAAAACCAGGACTTTAATTTGAGTTAGCTAGCTGCTGAGTCAAATCAACCAGAACCAGGACTTTAATTTGAGTTAGCCAGCTGCTGAGTCAAATCAACCAGAACCAAGACTTTAATTTGAGTTAATTAGCCTCAGAGTCAAATCAATCAGAACCAGGTTTAGTTTGAGTACATCAGCCACACCAGATGTGATTCCAACCAGAACTTTAGTTAAAGTTTATTTATGGCTGAGTTAGATCAACCAGGTTCAGAACTTGTGTTTGAGTTAACCAGTTGTTGAGTCAAATCAACCAGGACCAGGGCTTTAGTTTAAGTTAACCAGCTGCTGAGTCAAATCAACCAGAACCAAGACTTTAATTTGAGTTAATTAGCCTCAGAGTCAAATCAATTAGAACCAGGTTTAGTTTGAGTACATCAGCCACACCAGATGTGATTCCAACCAGAACTTTAGTTAAAGTTTATTAATGGCTGAGTTAGATCAACCAGGTTCAGAACTTGAGTTTGAGTTAACCAGTTGTTGAGTCAAATCAACCAGGACCAGGGCTTTAGTTTAAGTTAACCAGTTGTTGAGTCAAATCAACCAGGACCAGGACTTTACTTTAAGTTAACCAGCTGTGGAGTCAAATCAACCAGGACCAGGACTTTAATTTAAGTTAATCAGACGATGAGTCTGATGTTTAACAACGACCAAGGCTTTAATTTGAGTTACTCAGCAGCTGAGTCTAATCAACCAGAGCCAGAGCAAGGACCTTCTCTCTGATGGATCAGACACTCCTTCACGCCTAAATGTGCTGCAGGCAGGAAGTGTGCCCCTCTATTTTAGCTCACCCACCCCATCATCCACACTGATTGGTTCCACCCTCCCAGGTAACAACATCTGGCTCGATGAATGCACACACACTCATGCCCCTCCCCCCCCTCTGGAATGTGGAGCAGTCTGCTCTTAAAAGGAACCTTCCACCAAACACCCCTGTTCAGATGTTTCCACGCTCATGAAGATGCTTCAGCCTCGGTCACAACAGAGAGGTGCAGGAATGAGCTCAGAAACACTGGAGTAAGCTCCTATGTCACGAGGTGGACCTGCTTCAAGACTCTCCTGGTCCTGCTTTAACATGGCACTCTCCTGGTCCTGCTGTAACATGGCACTCTCCTGGTCCTGCTGTAACATGGTAGACTCTCCTGGTCCTGCTTTAACATGGTAGACTCTCCTGGTCCTGCTTCAGCATGGTAGACTCTCCTGGTCCTGCTTTAACATGGCAGACTCTCCTGGTCCTGCTCTAACATGGTAGACTCTCCTGGTCCTGCATTAACATGGTAGACTCTCCTGGTCCTTTTTCAACATGGTTGACTCTCCTGGTCCTGTTTTAACACAGTTGACTTTCTTGGTCCTGTTTTGACACAGTAGACTCTCCTGGTCCTGCTTCACATGGTAGACTCTCCTGGTCCTGCTTCAGCATGGTAGACTCTCCTGGTCCTGCTCTAACATGGTAGACTCTCCTGGTCCTGCTCTAACATGGTAGACTCTCCTGGTCCTGTTTCAACATGGTACCCTGTCCTGGTTCTGCTTTAACGGAGTAGACTCTCCTGGTCCTGCTTCAACATGGTACCCTGTCCTGGTTCTGCTTTAACATGGTAGACTCTCCTGGTCCTGCTTTAACATGGTAGATTTTCCTGGTCCTGCTTTAACGTACTAGACTCTCCTGGTCCTGCTTCAACAGCATGTTTTACAGCAAAATATGAGCTGATCTCTATTAAGAACTTTGGATCTTCTCGTTACTTTAAAGTTCTGAAAATAAGCATCAGTGACTCGTTTTCAGTTGAAGTTTGAGGAGAAACACCAAGAATTAGCTTGGTGTGTGGACCACAGAGTGAAGACACATATTTATAACAGTTGAACTTGAATAAAATCTCTCCAGGATCATGATAACAGACACAATGTTGAATCATTTAGAGGAATGTATTAATAACTAAGTCTATCAGAGATCAACGGTCAATCAGCTCCACCAGACAGAATTAGAAGACCCAAAGAATAAACACATGATATATACGAATAGGACAATATTCAAAGACATGGCTAATATTGAAAAGAGGCTTATACGAATATTTAGAGCAACACTGTGTGACTGTTCCACCTTTAAATAATAAGCTCTTTTGAACACTTTTGTCCAGGTAGAAAGACATTACTCCGTTTCTTTTTATCCTGGGCTAGCTTGCTCTTACATTTATCTATTAGCATTCTCCTTATCTAAGAGCTTCAGCAGTCAAGCATAGAGACAAGCTAACTGGCTTCTTTTTAGCTTAAAACTAGTGCATGAACCAGTGATGTAAAGTTACTACACTTCTTAGTGAATGTTGCTCTGACTTGGACCCTCCCTGGTGTACAGTACAGTAACTGTGCTCTTCATCATGAGGACGACTGAAGGTGCTAAAGTTACATGATGTTTCTTTAAAGTGAAGGATCGGGGGCTAAAGGCAGCAGCACATTGTCTTACTGAATAATAAATGGACTAGAGGCTTATTTCTAAAATACAAACATAAAAACATACATCAACAATCAGAGGTTTTTATAATAGTCACTCACCTGCAGTCAAAGTGAAGGGCAGCAGAACCCTTAGGAACACACCGGCAGTCAAATCTGAGGCCATCATTAACCCACAAACAGATGATAACAGGGGTCAGTCCTAAGCCAGGTCAATACAGGGTTCTTCCCTGGCTGGTTAGGCCGGTCCTGGCCCAGTTTTATGGTCCTGTCCAGGGTTATTGATCCTGTTCTGAGTCAGCCTGGCCTCATCCCAGGTTTATTATCTTGTCCTGGGCTAGTCTGGTCCTTTCCCAGTTTAACAATCTTGTCCTGGGTTAGTCTGGTCCTGTTCCTGGGTTAACATGATCCTGTCCAGGGTCAATCTGGTCTCATCCCAGGTTTACAGTCTTTTCCAGGGTTAGTCTGGTCCTTTCTCAGTTTTATGATATTTTCCTTGGTTGGACTGGTCCCATCCCAAGACAGTCTGGTTCTGTCCCACGTTAACAATCTTGTCCTGGGTTAGTCTGGTCCTGTTCCTGGAATAACATGATCCTGTCCAGGGTCAATCTGGTCTCATCCCAGGTTAATATTTTTCTTGGTTGGACTGGTCCCCACCCAAGATAGTCTGATTCTGTCACAGGTTTACAACCTTGTCCTGGGTTAGTTTGGTTCTGTTCTTGGTTTATAATCTTGTCCTGGGTTAAAATGGTCCTTTGCCGGGTTAATGGTCCTGTCCCGGGTCAAACCCTGAGCAGCAGCGGGCCGTCAGGGATCCGTGTGCCCGCTGATGGAGCCGTGAGGCCGGCTGAGGGAGGAGACACACCCCGCTGTCATCCTCCGGAGCCGCAGACAGGCGGACAGACAGACTGGCAGACAGACAGACACTTTCATTCAGTGGGTCAAACCAGCCGTCTGTCTGCAGGTCAAAAACAAACAACCAAACAACCAGAAAACAAACAATCATCAGTCATGTAACAAACAGCAGTGAGTCCCTCAGAGAAGCAGACGGTCTCTGGTCCTTTTCCCAAACTTTTTCTGATTGTTTGTTCTCCTTTAAATCCTCCAGGTCTTTTTTGTGGTCCTTTTCTTTTTCCTCTGGGGTTTTCTTCTCCTCTTTTTTTTCTACTTTTCGTTCTCCTGGTAGTTATTTTTCTTCTTCTTCTGTGGGGTTTTTTAGTCCAGTCTTCAGGATGTTGAACTTTTCTTCTCTCTGAAAAACAGACCTCTCCTCCCTGACTCACTCCAACCTGGAGGAGCGCTGAAGCCCCACCCACTAAGTGACTGACAGCCGTCTAGACCAATCAAAAGGTGTGTTAGTAGGCCAAGATTCCCCAAAAAAGAAAGCGCAGCCACGCCCCCTCAATCAATAACCAATTCAGCGATGCCCTGTGATTGATCATGACGTTTCTGCAGTGTGGCCTGATTTTTATGGACAAACTCAAAATTATGTTTATATATATACATGTGTTTGTATATCTATTGTTTGTCTGCTGTTGAGCACGGTGTGTTCAGTCTAAACTTTGTGTCTTAAATCACTTCTCTGATCCGAGGACCCACGTGTTGAATGTCTGGTGTGTGTCTCCCCCTGCTGGCCACTCAGAGTCTGCACATTCACACCGACAGTAAATCAAACATCCACCTAAGGAGCTGTCTCAGGTCAGGGGGGCGGAGCCTGTCTCAGGTTAAACTCATTTATTATTCTGATTTCAGTGATGTAACATTATTTTATTTTTATGTTGTCTTAATTCTCTTAGTGATTCTTTGTAGTGAAAATATTAAATAACATTTTAAATGTGTATAAAGAGGTCAAAATAGAGTTTTTTTAGATAAATAATCTAGCAAAGTATCACAACACATTAACAGCATCAATAGGAAACAATTACATCAACAACAATTAAAAACAACAACAAAAACAAACAATTACAACTGGCAACAAGTTAGCAAAAGAACAACAGCAACATTAATAGCAAGCTAAAATGAAAACATTTCAATCACAACGACAGCAATCATAAAAAATAATGAGAAACAGCTAAATCAACAAGCAAAAAAATCAATAACACAACAAACAACAAAAATCAAACAAACTTAAAAACAATAATATCAATCACATCATAAATCAAAACAACAACAGACAGCAAACACAAACAAAATTTACAAATGGCAACAATGATAGCAAAAACAACAAAAACAAATAAACAGCTGTAACAAGATCAAGACAAGCAAAAAGCATATCATTTTCAATAACAACAAAACAAACAAAAATAATTACAAACAACAAGAACATAAATAATAAAAAACAAGCAGCAATAACAACATCAATAACAAGCTAAATCAATAACATTTAATAAACACAATTATGAAAACAATGTCAGAAATAATACAAAATAATAAACAAATGCATTAACAACATCATAACAAGCAAAAACAATAACATTTTCAATAACAACAATAACAAACAGTTGCAAACAACAACGACAGCAGTAATATAAAGCAACAACAAAAAACAAAAACCATAACAACAATAATAAGCAAAAATTATAACATCAACAATAACAACAAAAACATGAACAAAAGTAACATTAAAATCATAAATGAAAACAACAGCAAACAATCGCAAACAATTATAATAAGAGCTGTACCAAACATCTACAATAACAATGTAAATTACAAACAGCAACAGCTATTACAACAACAGGAACAGCAGCAATAACAAAAACAACTAACAAACAACAAAAACAATTACAAACAACAATGACAGCAACAATTTAAATTAACAATGATAAATAAATACAGTAACAACATCAATAACAAGAAAAAACAAAAACATTTTCATATACAACAAAAATAAGAAACAATGACAGCACGTTTACTAAACAACAATTAACAAAGACAATAACACAATAATAAATAAAAACAATAACATTATCAATAATAACAACAAAAACATGAACAGAAACAACATTCGAATCATAAATCAACACAACAGCAAACAATCACAAACAATTATAATAACAACATAAATTACAAACAGCAACAACAACTATAACAACAGGAACAACAGCAATAACAACAACAATAATACGAAGAAAAATAACAACAACAATATTTATAACAATATTACATTTTATTTAAGGCTGCCTTATGACACTCAAGTTCATCTTACAAAGTATGAATAAACGTGCCTTAAAACAGACGTAAAACAGGCAGAAAAACAAACAAAAAACACAACAGAAAGTGCAAGAGACCAGAGGGAGTCAAAGAGCGTGAACAGAGGGCTTTTGAGTCTGGTTTTAAAGAGGATGACAATATCAGGTCATTTCTATGGAGAGCATATCTATATTCTCCAAGAGTCTGCTGAAGATCCAGCCTGAGCCTCACACTGACCTGAAAGTTCTCATAAAGTTCTTCCTGACTTTGACATCCGTGCTTTTTCATATTGACCTCATTTGACATCACGGCCCCTCCCCTATATAACTTCAGGACCCCTTAGGGACCAAGGGCCCCAGTTTGGACCCCACTGAGTCAATCAGTAATGATCAGACTCAAAGATCAGGCTCCTGCAGCTCATGTCCCACAATCCTCTGCAGCATGACAGAGGCACACAGCTGTATGCCCCACCCCCTCTGAGAGTGACAGCTGGGGGGGTTAATCTGTGTGGGCGGGGCTTCATGAGCAAAAACACTAATCCATAAACCCCCGAGAGCGGGCGAGCAAAAGAGAGAGAGAGGGGGACAAAGCATCAGGACCAACAGTGACCCTCATCTTCGTCTTCAACCTTCATCCCATCATCATCATCATTATCATCACCTTCATTCTTGAGGGACTCCTGAGCAGGTAAACTACTCCAGAGTGTGTTTGTGTGTGTTTGTGTTTGTTTGTGTGTCTGTGTGAGTGTTTGTGTGTCATCATGGCGGCTGGCACTCTCACTCTCAGAGTCTGTAAAGAGGTCAGGGTGTTCAGAGGCTCTGAAGGGTCAACGGTCAGGCCTTCATGAGTGTGAATGGTGTGATCATAGTCAGTGATGTGTCAGGGCAGCGTTACACGTCTGAACTTATTAATAATTTATTATTTATTTATAATTTATGCTGGAGAATCAAAGCGATGAGCACTGAGCGTGCACCATCAGCAGGAGGTGGAGCAGGAATCAGACACAGGGGCCGGGATGGAGGATGACAGGGAGGGAGATGAGCCAGTTTGGACTGAGGGGGTCCGAAGAAGATGGGACACTGATTAGGACGGGTACAGAGAGCAGGAGAATTGGCAGATCTTTATGAGGCCATGCCACATGAAAGACTGTAAAGTGTTCTTCCTAAGACCATACTGCTGAACCACTATACCACTTTCATTCTTTATAAGGTCAAACTATAAAACCACTATTTAATCTCTATTTTTGTAGGGCTAGACTACAAGAACCTCTATGTTATGTTTGATTTATATGAACTGTCCTCTTATTACTGATGCCAGACTACACAAACTTCCTTCTTGTGTTCTATGTAAGGTCTTACTTCAAGAAACACTCTTGTAATTATATTCTAAATGAGGCCATACTACACGAACTTCCTTCTTGTGTTCTATCTAAAGCCATTCTTCATGTAACAACCTCAGCCTCTACTGAGGCTTTACAACAGAAGCATCTTCTTGTGCCCTATAAAACGTCCTAATTCCTATATTGTCATACGTATATTCTTAATGAGGCCATACTGCATGAACTTCATTCTACTTTTGAGGTCATATTTAAACAACCTCTCTGTTTTTTATACTCATACTGGGCCTTTGTACACAAATTAAATGCTTTTTTTCCCTAAATAAGGTCATACTTAAATCGCCTCTTAGCCTTATTCTTACTGAGGCCATACTACATGAACTTCCTTCTTGTGTTCTATCTAAAGTCATTCTTCATCAAATAACCTCTTATTTATATTCTTCCTGAGGCCTTACAACATAAACATCTTCTTGTGTCCTATAAAACATCATTACTCAAGAACTGCCCACGTGCTTGTATTCTTACAGAAGCTATACTGCACCAACTTCTTTCTTGTGTTCTATATAAGGTCATATTTCAAGCATCACCCCAGTATTTCAATTCTAACTGGGGCCATACTACATGAACTACTTTTTTGTGCTCTATAAAAAGTCATACTTAAAAAGCTGCCCTCTTTATGTATTCTTAATAAGGCCATGCTGCATGAACATCCTTCTAATGCCCTATATTTTCATACGTATATTCTAAATGAGGTCATACTGCATGAACTTCATTCTACTTTTGAGGTCATATTTGAACAATGTCTCTGTTTTTTATATTCATACTGGGCCTTTGTACACAAACTACATTCTTTTTTTTTTCGAAATAAGGTAATACTTATATTGCCTCTTAGTCTTGAGGCCATACTACATGAACTTCCTTCTTGTGTTCTATCTAAAGTCATACTTCATGAAACAACCTCTTATCTATATTCTTACTGAGGCCTTACAACAGAAACATCTTCTTGTGTCCCATAAAACGTCATTACTCAAGAACTGCCCACGTGCTTGTATTCTTACAGAAGCTATACTGCACCAACTTCTTTCTTGTGTTCTATATAAGGTCATATTTCAAGAATCGCCCCAGTATTTCAATTCTAACTGGGGCCATACCACATGAACTACTTTCTTGTGCTCTATAAAAAGTCAGACTTAAAAAGATGCCCTCTTTATGTATCCTTAATAAGGCTTTACTGCATGAACATCTTTCTTTTGTCCTATATTTTCATACGTATATTCTAAATGAGGTCATACTGCATGAACTTCATTCTACTTTTGAGGTCATATTTGAACAATGTCTCTGTTTTTTATATTCATACTGGGCCTCTGTACACAAATTACATTCTTTTTTTTCTTGAAAAGGTCATACTTAAATTGCCTCTTAGTCTTATTCTTACTGAGGCCATACTACGTGAACTTCCTTCTTGTGTTCAATCTAAAGTCATACTTCATCAAACAACCTGTTGTTTATATTCTTACTGAGGCTTTACAACATAAACATCTTCTTGTATCCCTTGTCAAGAACTGCCCATGTGCTTGTATTCTTACAAAGGCTATACTGCATCAACTTCCTTCTTGTGTTCTACATAAGGTTATATTTCAAGAATCGCCCTTGGAATAATTTTCTTCCTGTTTTCTATATAACGTCATAATTCAAGAACTTGTATTCTTACAGAGGCTTTACTGCACCAACTTTGTTCTTGTTTTATAAAAGGTCATAATTCAATAACCACGCCAGTTTTTCAATCCTTGCTGGTGCCATACTACATGAACTTTTTTGGCCTCTATAAAATGTGATACTTAAAGAAACTGCCTTCCTTATATATTCTAAATGAGGCCATACTGCATGAACATCCTTCTTGTGTCCTATATTGTCATAATTCAAGAACTGCCCTCTTATTTATATTATTAATTTGGCCATACTGCATGAACTTCTTCCTTGTGTTCTACATAACGTTATATTTCAAGAACTGCCCTCTTGTTAAGTCACATTCTTAATGAGACCATACTGCAGGAACATCCTTCTTGTGTCCTATATTGTCATACCTTAAGAACTGCCCTCTTATTTATATTCTTTATTAGGTCATACTGCATGAACTTCATTATTTTTTATCCATGTGGGCCCAATTAAACAACCCACCCTCTTTATTAAATTCATATTGTGCCTTAGTACACAAACTACATTCTTGTGTTCAATATCCAGCTATACTTCAAGAATTGCCTCTTATTATTTTTCTTAATGAGGCCATACTACATGAACTTCCTTCTTGTGTTCTTTATAAGCTCATACTTCAAGAGCTGCCCTCTTATTTATATTTTTAATGAGGCCATACTGCACAAACTTCCTCCTTGTGTTCTTTATAAAGTCATATTTCAAGAACCCCCATAATTTATTCATACTCTTAATGAGATCATACTGCATGAACATCCTTCTGACATTTTATTTTTTGTTCTGGCCCTTGAATGGCTGCACTGCTTCCCCCCTCAAAAGTTGATCTTCATTGGTCCACCAGTTCAGCTGAGTTGGTGCCACACTATGATAACATTGGGGCTTGGACCATGTTGTGATGAAGTGGGCTTCAGGTTAAAGTTATGAAAAAGTGATTTGGCACTTAAGTATGCAATAGTGAGTACTTAGGCTAAAGGTGATTTTTGGTTAAGGTTAGTGTTGTGCTCAAGATCACACTATCCGAGACTGTGACCAGAATGCACTGAGACCAAAGTTTCTGGAAGTCGAGACCAAGTTGAGACCAAGACCGAGGCAAGCCAAGGCTGAGACAACACCAAGACCATCAAAATAAATGTTAAAAGCCATGACAATGTTGAACAGTCAAGTCCCTCAGTCACAACACCGGGAAGGTTGCAGTCATCACAGGGGGAAATAACACATGAATTGAAGCTTTCTGTTGTTTTACCAAGTGTTCCTTCTTATTCACATCAATGAAGTTGAAAAACAGCAGATCAGTGCTGGTCTTGATCGGTCTTGACGGAAAATCCCAAGTCCAAGAGCAAGACAAGACCGAGTAAAAATGCTCTTGAGACCAAGACAAGACCAAGATCTTAAAACCGGTGTCGAGTAACACAACACTAGGTTAGAGGTCAGAGAACATGGGACTTTTCTATAGCTGCTACACAAGAAACCAAATCAAGAGCAGAAGAAGTGGACTTCTGGTTGCTTTGGAAACTTTACATCAAGACTATCAACGAAACAATACTAGCCAAGTTTACCAGCTGCTATTACAACCAGAAGATGATCAGATAAATTAACCTGCCTCTGCTATAAAGAAGCTCATGTTCTGGTCTGACTGCTCCATCAGCCAGGACTTGACAAGAAGGTCTATGACGCCATGCTGCACTCGTGGACATTAGACAGCGTGGAAACCCCTGAAGGGATTTACCAGGGATGGTAAATGGCAACTGAGCTAAAGGTCTACCACACAAGCAAGAAAGCAAGAGGCCCCTGAAACAATCGGCAATCGGATCCTGTTTGCGTTTCCACAGCCAACCAAACCCTAGTTGGTAGGCGGCGTATAAGCCAGATGCTGATAGCATGACATCATCGCAGCGTGACACAGTGTACCCGGCTATTAAATACAACGAAGAAGAAAACGTGACACAGTAAACAAAAAGCAATGATGGAAGACATCCAGCAGTTCTTCTTTTTTGTGATCAGCATGTGGCTTTTTGTTACGAAGTGAAATCAAGCTTTGTTTCAGAGAAGGCTGTATGCCGCTAGAGTTATCTTGACTAAGACGAGTTGAGATTTAAACATGGCGGGGTTATGTGTTGTTCCGCTGTGGCACAGGAAGTGATGTCTCCTTCGACCAATCAACGGACTGCAGTGTTTCTAGCTCCACCTTCTGGGGTCGGATCTGTATGCTTGGCATCCCAACAGAAGGGTCCCAAAGAGTAGGACAGAACGGTTCGCTTATAAGGGGTCCTGTCCCAGTTTTAGGCTATGGAAACGCCACAAAAAGCAAGCCATACAGAGACGAACTGAACTGAAACCTCGAGTAGAGATGGGGCTTCAGTGGTTGGTACAGCATACAGAAACATCTGAGTATGGGCTGAAGTCTGCATATATATGAGCTGGTCAAATGATTTACACATGAGAATAACAAGTGTGGCAGTGGGGATAGCATTAGCATTAGCAATTTGTTCAATTGTTTTATGAATGCGTTTGCACAGGTTTCTGTGAACTGTATAAATATTTATGACTTTTCTTCTTCTTCTCATTTTAACATCTGGATCACCTCCTCTCTACTGGTGAGTAATGCACAAATTTATGTATCTATTACTATTACAATTTTATTAATAATGATAAGAATTCTACTTCTGTATTCTATCATTTCTTTTTATTTTTATCAATTTAATCTGACATACATACGTTTATTTTATGTCCTTTTGAATCAATATTAAATACAATTTTGAAAGTACAAAATGAAAAGCAAAGTATGTTTATAAAAAACACCTATCTTTTTTTTTTTTTTTTTTAACATTTTGCTAATTTTCTTTTGAGTTCTCCATTCTTTGAAGAATAGGTTTATCTCAACTCTTTGATAAATGTTTTATTTTTTTTTGTTTTATCTTATTCTGTAGCACTTTGAGATTGTGAAAATGTAAAGTGCAATACAAATAAAATGTATTATTATTATTATTAAAATGGTTTCAAGCACAATTTTAGCTGCTCTAACTGTACATAATCCATCTTATCATCAACATGTAACACATATTTGTTTTTTATTTAATTTTAAAGATTAATAATTGGTTTTCAGGGGCTTTGAAACACTTCTGTGCTCATCTTCAGAGCATAGACGTGTTCACGCTCACTTCAAACACAAATAAACTTTGATATATTCTTGTATAAATATTAATCAGTCTATAAATAGTGTATACACGTACATGTGTGCAGTATATCGGTCATTTCTTTGACCTTCAGTGCGCTTGTTTTGTTCACCTTCACCTGAGCATTAAATCAATCCTCTGCCTCCGTCAGCACCTTAAATATTAATAAATAAATAATGCGGTACCGCACCGTGCGTCATGACGTCACGGCCACACCGCTGCCGTCCCGTATGTTGGGGAAAGATGACGTAGCAGAAATAAAGCGTCCGTTACCGGGAGGAAGAGGGCGAGCGTCCTGCACGAGGACAGGTAAAGATCTGCCATTGATTGACACACAGGGAGGGTAACCGATCACAGATTAGAGCGGTCGACAGGATTATAGATCAATTAGCGATCTTAATTAATGATGTTTGAGTCTGATGTGCAGACGAGCCGCATGTGCCCCGTCACTGCAGCCCCGTCAGTGTGTGCGTGATGCAGAGGGGTGTTTCCTGCTGCAGGACACAAAGAATCAAAAACATCCTCAGCGAACAATCTCATTTAATAACACGTAAAAGTCCTGCAGCAGCGCCGCCACCCGGTCATCAAATATGACAGATCATTTACATTTAAGTGTTCTTATGTTAACTTAATGAGATGGTTTTAACTAGCACGGCCGAATGCTGAGAAAAGTCATTTATTAGTCTGGTTCTGTCAGCATTTGAGATGTTAATATGAATAAAATCAGTTTTAAGTCCAAATATATAATTTTTTGTCATTTAATTATCTGTATTTGGAAGTATTCAAAGTGTAAATATTAACCACAAGTGTTTAAAGTACAACAATAATTATTTAAAAACATTAATATGTATTAACTATGTAATTACCTGCTTTTTAGAGTATTTAAGTTTGAATTGTGAAATGCCATCATTGTACAATACAAATACACAGTCATGATTTTTATTTTTGTCTTTATAAATGTATTCACTTTAATTATCAAGAAGCGGTACCTTTAAGTATTTAAGGTTTTAATTTGAAATGTGATTTAATATGTTAATTTTTTATCAATATTTTTTTATTGCATTTAGAAGAAAGATAAAAAAAAAGAAAGGAAAGTAGTACTCAAGGACATATGAGCACAAAATTACAGTCGTATATAGATACTTTTACAAGCTTGTTTAAGTAGCATATAAAATATATGAGGAGGTTGATAAAAAAAATGTAGATTGATTACATTTCAAGGGGAGAAATTATACAAAAGCAGCTCAACATACACATATATTTGTAAAACAATAGAAGAAAAAATAAGAAGAAAGCACATATATTAAGTTAAATATTAAACTCTTTGGTGCACAACATGTTAAAAAACAACCCATTCATTTCTCCTGTTATCTCCTGTTGGCTGAATCTTTCTCTGCTTCATTATTCAATAAATGTATTGAGTAATTTCTTATTTCAGTTATTCTTAGATATCTTGTTTTTACCTCGTGTTATTATTTCATTCTGCCTTTATACTTTATCCACAAAAACTATTTTGGTACCATAACACAAAGTTTACACACATTGGACCAAAATGATCCGCATCCAAGTTAAAGTATTATTAAATGAAATAAATTAAAACTGTAATAATAGTTTGATTACTTTAGTTTAATTTTTAATGTTTAAAAATGTGTTCTTTATTTTAACACATCCCTACAATAAGAGGCAGGTGATGCAGACATGAGGTACAAATTTTGCCAATTAAGTTGGGACATTGTGTAAACATAAATAAAAACAAAAAACAATCATTTCATATCCTTCTGTGTGAATATTCAACTGAATACACGACAAGGTCAAGATATTAAATGTTCAAACTATAAAGTACAATTTATGAATTTACATTTGTTACAAATCTTTTCCTTTTGGGAGTTTTCACAACTGAGGGCATTAATTGTCGAAGCTTTGGGTATAAGTTTAAATGGATAAAATAACAAATACAACAGGTAATTTTATTGATTTAACAGCCAATATGTGATTAAAATGAGAGCGTGTAGTTGTGTTATAGTTATATTTACTGTTATATGCTTTTATTTTTCATTTTCTTGTTACTATTAAAGTGCCTCTGACTGATTTATACTATCCAGTTTTTATCAGTTTCTCCTTATAAATAAGTATAAGTATGAATATTCAGTTGAAATATTAGAGCACATCTGTCAAACAGATTTAGTTAATTAATTCAATTTAACTTAATTATTCCTATTAAAATGTTTCTGACTGATTTATTTAAACCATTACCAGTTTGTCCTTTTAAATAAATATAAATATATTCATCTAAATAATCAGAGCACATGTCCATCAACCAGACTAAAATGATCAATAATGATCAATAAGATATCGTGTTTAAGAAATGTTCCAGTAGACCCCAGTCTCCCCTACTACATCCTGTTCTGTCAAACACCACAACCCTTCCAACCAACCCCTATCATCATCATCATCATCTTCATCTTCATCATCCCTCTGCACCAGATTACATTAGATTGTCTCTCGCTCTAATCTCCCTCTCTCCCCACCCCAATTTACCATGGCAACCCTTCACCTGACAGCTGGAGGGTCAGGAGAGGCAGAGACTGCGCTCAGGGTGATGACATCATCAAACAGTGACGATAGGCACAAACAGGCCTTATGGTTCATAAACAGCTCTGATATGAATGACTGATTTAATCTTTTTGTTGATAATAATCAGATCAATAATTATCATGATGAAAGTGACCGCAGTGATGCTAATGTTTATACTAATACTGAATTTATAATCCCAAATGATAATATATTTCTCTTATCATATCTTATTGATTGTATAGTATTGATTATTTCAGAAACAAGTGATCACAGTAAGTTTGATTTTTAATGTAATACTGCATTAGTAATAAAATACAATCATATATTATACATTATTTTGTATTCATATAATAACCATCACTTTGTTTATAGTCATGTTTAAAAATATTTTAATATTGTCTTTTAATAATCGGATCAATATTCATAATTTCAGACCACAGGGTTCACAGTGATATTTATGTCTATACTAATATCACATATATTTATATTGCTCCTATATTATACTGTATTTATTATCCAATAATCATCATGATAAAAACTATCACAGTGGCATTAATGTTTATAATACTTTATCAATATCATATAAAACAGTATAGAAAATTCATAATTTCAGATCAAAGTTATCGCAGTAATGTTTTTATTTTTATTGTTATACTACATTTATAATTAGACGTATCATTGGAGGTGTAAATTAAAAAGCTTCACTTCATTCCACTCCTTTTTGATTGTAAATGAAGTTTAAATGTGACTTAAACAGTTTGTTTATATTTTGTTTTTAGATTGTTCAGCAGAATTTCCATGATGCTGATTTTCTGTTGTCCAACATTCTTTTCATTTATTATTTTGTGATTTCATTCAATCATATTATTGTATATTCGTTATATACTATTAACAGTTTCAGATCTGTGTTTTCAGACATATTTATATTTATTTTAACTCTACATTAATAATCAGATCAATATGCATCATGACCAAAGTGATCACAGTCAGATATGTGTTTATATCTATACTACTAATTTATCATGTTATCTTCGTCATGATATAAATTAACAGAATGATATGTATGTTTCTATACTAATACTGTAATATAAGTCAAATATATAATCATACATATCATAAATTATATCGCATATATTGTATAATATTCAAAATTTCAGACAGCATTATTTTGAGCAATATTTTTAAATATTGTCACTACTACAATCACTTATTACTACTACTAGTAGTAACTATTACTACTAAATTATCCTGTTGATGTTTATAACTGCAGGTGGGGGAACATAGAGAAAAATTACTATTAACTCATACTGGGAGTCACTAATTAGTAGGAGTGGGAGAAAAAATCGATTCACCTAAGTATCGTGATTTTTTTGTCTGCCGATTTTTAAATCGATTTTTTTTGTTTTGTTCAAAAATCGATACACCCCACCCACTCTATAGGCACTAAAGTTGCCTGTGGACAGGTGACAGGTTTCTATTCAAAGTTTTGGCGTATATTTACTTTGAAACACACACACCGGACCGAGGGACGCGAGTGTGGCTGTAGAGGCTGTAGAGCGGAGCAGAGAGAGAGAGAGGAAAAGAGAGACACGCACAGAGTTATACTCACAATGCTGAGAGTACTTTGTCAAGTACTGTCTGACTCTGAATCTGAGGAATATTTACTCTCTGAGGATGACGGTCAGTCGTCCAGTGAGGACCAAAGTGGCGGCGCGTGTGTGCGCAGCGGGAGCGGCTCCGCGCGCCATTACAGTCCCTGAGCAGCACATACCGAGGCCAAAGCTTTGCCTCTCTCTGGCCGGCGAGTGACGAGAAGGGGACATCGTCTGGGATGCAGAGAAGCTCAAAACACCGCGAAAAGTGACGGTGTTAGCGGGAATGAGAAAGACCGCGGAGCTCTGGTCAGACGAGGGAGAAGCCAGGGTAAAAAGCCCAGTGAAGGCAGCAGAGGCGTTCATGGTCGGCCCGTAAATTACAGTGATGATGATGGCTGGGAAACTCACCACTTTGAAACTGTAGCCTTTTTAAATCTTGATAGCAAAATTGAATATTGTCTTGAAAAAATATGCATAAAGGGTTAATAAGCCACTTTTAAATGCAGTCCAGGCTTTTGAAGAGAGAGTATAAACAGCTGGTTAAAATATATTGCTGAATAAGTCCTAAAAACAGACTCACATGTGATGTGTATTTTTCCTGATATAGTCTGTAGGCATCATTATTGTTAATCTTTTTGCAATAAGATTGCAAACATCGGCAATATCGTAGAATCGCAATTTAAATCAAATCGGCACATAAAAAATCGCAATAAATCGAATCGGTACAAAAGTGAAACGTCCCAGCCCTACTAATTAGCCTAACAAACTTTGCTTTTTCTCTTTGGGAAGAATCTGACTGATCTGAGAGTAGAATCATCAACCATTTTATTGTGAGGCAGCAGCTCTACCCACTGCCCCACTGTGCAACTTGTCAGTCAGTCATAATTAAGCTATTTAACACTGAGTCAAGCTTCCTATGACAAAACGTGGTTTACAGTTTCTGACTGTGAGGGAGGATCAATCAAAAATCCATCTTAAACTCATAACTTTGACTTTTTTGGATAAATCAGAGCAAAATATAGGCTGAAACATGAACTACTTTGAGGTATGGAAAGACACAAATAAGATATGAACACAATTACAAGTCATTTCAAATGTGAGTACTTAAGGGTGGCTTTTAATCAATTAATCAACCAACCAACCAAACAAACAATCAGTCAAACATTCAACAAATTAATCAACAAACCAATCAACCAACAGAACAATTAATTAATAAACTATTATATTAATGAACAATCAATCATTAAGTTAAACAACAACTTAATCAATAAATTATCCCAACCCCTATCATAAGTACATCTAAGTTAACTCAACCTTTAGGAACCAATCAGCGCTTAGTGTGTATTTTGACAGGTACCTTGTCATAACTTCCTCTCAGGTGTATCACCATGACAACAGAGCCAGGTGAGCCACAGGAGGCCCAGCCCAAAGAGGCGGAGTCTTTTCCTGACGCCGACGCCCACTCCACACCTAAACAGGTAAAGAGATAATCAATAACAGTTCATCACTTCATCAATTTGGAATTACGTCTCATCACTTCCTGTCAGCAGGGGGGGGAGGGGGCTCAGAGCCGCCCTCAAAGCTCATTGACTGAGGACTCGACCAGTCAGCTTTCATCCGGCAGCCGCATCGCCCGCTCTCCTGCGAGGACGCTGAGCTTCAGGAGCATGGCGGCCAAAGTGACGCTGCTGGATGGAACCCTGTTCACCTGCACCATTGAGGTGAGATGGAGGTTTGTGTGTGTGTGTGTGTGTGTGTGTGTGTGTGTGTGTGTGTGTGTGTGTGTGTGTGCGCGGTGGGCGGGGCATCCCCATGGACTGGGTTCAATGGGTTCAATGGGTTCTCCATTGACTGTATTTTCTGATCTCCATAGGCTTGGTTCTACAAATGTTGGGTTCTTAATCGACTGAATACCCTTTAGACTCTGTCCTTTTATAGATGTAAAATTGATAGACCTGGTATTTAAATACTTAGCGTTGACATTTGATCTTTAACCATTACCACAGAAACGTGCACGTGGTCAGATTCTGTTTGACCGAGTCTGTGAACACCTGAACCTGCTGGAGAGGGACTACTTCAGTCTGACCTTCAGAGACGCAGACAACAACAAGGTACAGGCCCATCTGTCTGTCTGTCTGTCCTACACATGTCCATCTTATTGTCTGTCCATCTCTCTGTCTGTCTGTCCATCCATTCTGCTGATCTGTAGACTGTCCATCCACATGTCCTGTAGTCTGTCTATCCATCTTTCTGTCTGTCCGTCCATCCGCATGTCCTGAGGTCTGTCTGTCCATCTTTCTGTCTGTCCGTCCATCCACATGTCCTGTAGTCTGTCTGTCCATCCTGTGGTCTGTCTGTTAATCAGTCTGTCCATCCACATGTCCTGTAGTCTGTCTGTCCATCCTGTGGTCTGTCTGTTAATCAGTCTGTTCACCTGTCCATAAGTTCTTTATCCATCTGTCTGTCCATCCATCCAAATGTCCTGTGGTCTGCCTATCGGTCTTTCTGTCTGTCCGTCCATTAGCATGTCCTGAGGTCTGTCTATCCATCTTTCTGTCTGTCTGTCCATCCACACGTCCTGTAGTCTGTCTGTCCATCCTGTGGTCTGTCTGTCAATCTGTCTGTCCACCTGCCCATCAGTTCTTGAACTGTCTACCTGTCTTTCTTTTTGTCCGTCTTTTAAGTCTGTCCATCCATCCACATGTCCTGTATTCTGTCTGTCCAACTTCTGTCCGTCCATCAGCATGCCCTGAGGTTTGGCTGTCCATCTGTCTGTCCACCTGTCCTTAAGTTCTTTATCGGTCTGCTAGTCCATCCGTCTGTCCTTCCATCCACATGTCCTGTAGTCTGTCTATCCATCTTTCTGTCTACCTGTCTTTCCTGGAGTCCATCCGTAAGTCTGTCCACCCATCCACCTGTCCATCTTATGCCCGTCTGACTTCTGTCTGTCTGTCCATTGTTTTGATCTGTAAACTGTCAATCCGCATATCTTGTAGCCTGTCTATCCATTTTTCTTTCCGTCCATCAGCATCTCCTACAGTCTGTCTGTCCATCTTTCTGTCTGTCCATCCATCCAAATGTCCTGTAGTCTTTCTGTCAGTCCATCCATCAAAATGTCCTGTTGTCTTTCTGTATATCCGTCCTGTGGTCTGTATGTCAATCTGTCCACCCGTCCATCAGTTCTAAATCTGTCTACTTGTCTTTCATGTAGTCCATCTGTCAGTCTGTCCGGCCATCCACATGTCCTGTAGTCTGTATATCCATCCTGTGGTCTGTCTGTCAATCTGTCCACCTGTTCTAAATCTGTCTACCTGTTTTTCCTGTAGTCCATCCGTCTGTCCGTCTTCGTGACCCCCTGTCTTTCTCTCTGTCTGTCTTACAGAACTGGTTGGATCCTGTCAAAGAGATGAAGAAGCAGGTCAGAGGTAAATGGGTTTGTTTTACATCAATGTCTAAGTCATCCATCAGGTGAAGTTCTGGTCAAACACCATTAAAAGTATGACAGTCAGTGACAGTTATGGGGGAAAAGAGTGCTATTAGAAGTCAAACGTTCAGTTTGAGAGGTCAAGGGAACCATCCAAGGTCAAACACATTCAGTTTCAGGGGTCAACGGAACCATATAAGGTCAAACACATTCAGTTTCAGAGGTCAACGGAACCATATAAGGTCACAAATGTTCTGTTCTAGAAGTCAATGGAAACATCTAAGGTTGAACATGTTCAGTTTTAGAGGTCAATGGAACCATCTTATGTTCAAATATGTTCAGTTTTAGAGGTCAATGGAACCATCGTATGTTCAAATATGTTCAGTTTCAGAGGTCAATGGAACCATATAAGGTAAGATGCTACTGTCTGTGGTTGTTCGGGTTCACAGCCATGTTTCTGTTTGTTTTCAAAGTGCTCTATAGAATAAGTTGATTGATTGATTGGCAAATGTTCAGTTATAGAAGCCAATGAATCCATCTAAGGTCAAAGCTCTTCAGTTTTAGAGGTCAATGGAACCATCTAAGGTAGTACATGTTCAGTTCTAGATGTCAGTGGAGCCAACTAAAGTCAAATCTGTTCAGTTTAAGAGATCACTGGAACCATCAATGGCCTAATATGTTCAGATTTATAGGTCAGTGAAACCATCTAAGTTCAATTATGTTAAATTTCAGAGGTTAATGGAAACATATAAGATCAAACATGTACAGTTAAAGATGACAGTATACCGTCTAGGTTCAAGTATATCCAGTTATAGAGGTCAGTGGAATCATTTAAAGGAAACACATTCAGTTAAAGAGGTCAATGGAACCATCTTAGGTCAAACATGTTCTGTTTCAGAGGTCAATGACACCATTTAATTTTAAACATGTTCGATTATAGGGATCAATGGAACCATCCAAAGGTCAAATTCATTCATCTGAGTAAATATTCCCTGCTCTTTGTCTTTCAGGAGTCCCTTGGCACTTTTCCTTCAACGTAAAGTTTTACCCTCCCGATCCAGCTCAGCTGTCTGAGGACCTCACCAGGTAACAACAACCCAAGCCCCGCCCCCTCAGCTGTCAATCAGCACTCACCTTTCCTTTAACCCACATCTTACCTTGTCCCTGTGTCTGCAGGTACTTCCTGTGTCTCCAGCTCAGACAGGATATCGTCTCTGGTCGTCTTCCTTGTTCATTTGCAACGCACACTGTCCTGGGCTCCTACACCGTCCAATCAGAGCTTGGAGACTATGATCCTGGTACAGAGCATCTCATTAAACCTTGTTAGACCCGATGATAAAGCATTTATTCATTCACATAGGAACAACTCATATCTCATCAGACTACATATGGTGCCATGTTTTTATATCCGTTTAAATCAGGAAACACTCAGCACTAATCCATCAAACCCTTAAATGCCTTAAATTACCCTGGTACAGCCTGATATACCATGATACACCTGTCTGTCCATATAATTCAGTTAATTCTCTCGTCCTCTCTTTTTCTCTCTTGGTCTTTGTCTGTAGATGAGTACGGAGCAGATTATGTCAGCGAATTGTGTTTTGCTCCGAATCAAACCAAAGAGATGGAGGAGAAAATCATGGAGCTGCACCGAACACACAGGTTAGACCATTATATCATATTACAGGATTATATATCATCAAATTTAGTCATATTACAGCAGGGGTGGCCAACTTTAATTACCAATAGGGCCACATAAAACCATTTTTCCCAGCCTGAGGGCCACATTGTTACAATTTTCAGAAACTCTCTATAATGAAAAAGAATGTTGAAAATACAAAAAAATGAGAATATAAATTTGTCATAAAATTAGAATACCAATATTCATATATTACAACATAAATACAAGTTATTATGCATAATCAAATGAAATTGATACAGAATTCAAGCTAATTTAGCTAATATACATGGAATTAAAGCCAGTGAAGCTATTTTCAAATCAATAAAATTATCTGTTTTTCAAATTTTTAAAGCACAAATATTTTGCTGCTGCCATTTTTTAAATATAATATGGAGTAATACTTGGGAATACTTGGGTAATACTTTTGGGAATGAATGGCGGGCCACATTTAGTGATGTGGAGGACCGCCACTTGCCCACCCCTGTATTACAGTGTATTATGTTATAGTACTTTGCACTGTAGTATAGTGTTATACACGAAACCCAATTCCAAAAAAGCTGGGACAGAGGTAACAGAATACTGGAAAAGTCGAGGAATACTCAAAAACACCTGTTTTGAATGTTCAACAACAGGTGAACAGATAAATTGGAAACACCTGATGGGGGATTTGAATAGAAAAGGGGCATCTCCAAAAGGCTCATTCATTCATAAGTAAGGATGGGACGAGGTTCATCACTTTTCAAAAAACTGTGTGAGCAAATAGTCCAACAGTTTAAGAGCAACGTTTCTCATTGTACAGTCACAACGAATTTCGGGATTTCATCATTTACAGTCCACAATGTCATCCAAAGATTCAGAGAATCCAACACTTGTTGAGTGTTGTTAAAATGAAGGATGATACACTGCCTGGCAAAAAAAAAAAGTCGTCACCAAAGAAAAGATCACAAACTCTAATATTTAATGCACGCATTCACTGTCTCATTGTTTCAATAAGCTTCTGCAACGTAACAGGATTTGTCCTAGATCACAGCACTGCCCCCAAAGGCTTGTACAGTAGGCACTAGGCATGATGGGTGCATCACTTCACCTGCCTCTCTTCTTACCCTGATGCTCCCATCACTCTGGAACAGGGTCAATCTGGACTCATCAGACCACATGACCTTCTTCCAGTCATCCACAGTCCAATCTTTATGCTCCCAAAGTGAAGCCTTTTTTTTAAAAAAAAAAATTTTAAGTTATTTTTTGGGGCTTTTTATGGCCTTTATTTGATAGGACAGCTGAAGATGACAGGAAAGTGGGTGAAGAGAGGGGGAATGACATGCAGCACAGGGCTGAGGCCGGGATTCGAATCTACAGCCGCTGCTGGGGGTTGGCAGCCCCCGTACATGGGGCGGACGCTCTACCAACTGAGCTAATGTCCGCCCCTGAAGCCTTTTTTCTGGTCAGTCTCGCTGATTAGTGGTTTTTTTAAGGCTACACAGCTGTTCAGTCCCAATTCCTTTAGTTCCCTTCACACTGTGTGTGTGGAAATTCTCTTACTATCACTATTAAACACACCTTAAGTCCTACTGTTGTTTTCCTTTAATTTGGTCAAACATTGAACTGATCACCAGCATTCAAGATTTTTTTTTCAGACCACATTTCTTCTTTGAAGACGATGGTTCTCCACTATCCTTCCAGTTTTTAATAATCCATTGGGCAGTTCTTAACACAATTTTAGAAGTTCCTGCAGTCTCATTAGATGTTTTCTCTGCTTGATGCCAACAATTTGACCCTTCTTAAACAGACTAACATTGTTTCCACGACCACAGGATGTGTCTTTTGAAATGGTTGTTTGAGAAATGAGAATCTGCTCATTGCATCAGCTGGGGTTAAATAACTTGTTGCCAGTTGAAAGGTAATCGTCCATGCAGTAATTATCCAATAGGAGGCTTGTACCGATCTGTTTAGTGAAATCCACTTTTTCTTTTGGCCAGGCAGTGTATAACACAGTGGTAAACATGTCCCTGTCCCAGCTTTTTAGAAGAGTATATTGAAGTGAATATAGGTCCAAAATGATTTGCAGATCTTTTTTTCAGTTTAAACAATGTCCCAACTTTATTGCAACAGGAGTTTGTACAATATAATATCATATTAAATCACATTATATTTATTTGTATTATGTTGTTTGATGATGTATTTTAGTATAAGAAATGGTTTTATTTTATATTATCTTATCTGATATCACAAGCCAGTGTAATGTGTTTTTGACAGATTTTATCATCATGATCTGTTTTGATGATGTGTTTGTGTTTTTAGAGGAATGAGTCCGGCTGAAGCTGAGCTGCACTTTCTCGAAAACGTGAAGAAACTCTCCATGTACGGAGTGGACCTTCATCATGCCAGGGTAAACACACACAGATCTCGCCATCTCAGAGTTACCACATTAGTGTGATTTTCTACAGTAGTAGAAATAAAAACTAACTAATCAATAAGCCAACCTTTTCTGCATAGCTTCGGTTCATAATAAATAAAATCTACAGACTGTTCTTAAAAGAGAAAGTCAAAGCCATTCTCATATTATTAAAATTATATTACATTATATATGTGATATTTGCAGGAAGTACCATATATATTTACAGACTGATTGTCCTGAAGTTAGTATCTGGGACTGTAATGATAATGGAGTGGAAAATATATGATGCTTAAACATTAGTTATGCAGGTCCGCAGCAGTAGGCTGTCAATACCAACGAACCAGAGCAGCCTGCAAGACAAAAACCAGAGATGAGCACAGAAGCAAAAAAAAAAGAGATATTTAGAGAGAAACAAACATGAAAGCTTTTTGTCTCAAAAAGTTGAAATCTTGAAACTTTCATCATGATTTGATTATTTTATTTATATAAAAGAGTTCAATAAAAAATGAAATATGTTATTTTTTGTGCCAGGGTTTGATAAAAAATAAAAATGATCAAATTAATAATGATCAAAAACGCTGAACCATTTCTGCTGCCACAACATGACCCACTTCAGCTGATCAATCAGAGTCAGTGAGCGTATTGATTTTTCCGTCATGGTTATTTCCACCGATCAGTCACGAAAACACACACACACACACATTATCTGGGAGGGTTAGCAAGAGGCGGGGCTTAATTGAAACAGCCTGATGTTTAGGTCATGCTCTTGTGTTTACCATAAATCCAACATGGTGGCTGGATCAGCAGTCTTTTGACTGTTTGGCCAGCATTAATAAATAATAACGATGCCATGGTTCTCATGTGCTTTAACACAGTATGTAGAGGACAACACTTAGGCCTGAGTGACGGGTATTCATTAGTTACAAGGGTTACGAATGTCTCTCGTCTCTCTAGGTATAGAAATATGAAGATGGTCATTTTTGGCATTTCAGGAATAATGGAAACATGACTAAGTGGTCATCATGGTTGCATCTACTTTCTTCTTTTTGGTGGACTTTGGCATCAACTCCATGCACACTGCCCTAACTCTAACCCACACTCATGGGTGACAGAAGGCTTGGCCTCGAACCTTCAACTATCTAATTGATGATGGTATGAGTCTCCAAACTGTTTCAGATGACATGGCGTAGTGTTATGCATGGACTCTGGAAATATTTTAGTTTTTGGTTTAGGGATTTTTAAAGCTTCCATAAAAACAAAGCTCCAGTCTGCAGTGGAGTTTTCTCTGTTTGATATCTTTATTGATGTGCTTACATAAAGAACAGAAACAAGGCACTGACGTATCACTTATGGCCCTTTTCCACTAGCACGCCTTGGCCCTACTCTACTCGGCCCTACTCGATTTGCAGCATATTTCCACTAGCCTGGTACCTCCTAAAACAAGCTAGTTTTAGTACCTACTCCGCTCTGGTTCCAAGCGAGCAAAGTCGATACTAAAAGATGACGTCACCGACTGACGGCTGCTGATTGGTCAGATAATGTCATCATCGATGAGCCATGAGCGCGACGACTTAGCATGCTAGCGGTAGCTACCGTTTGCTTACCCTCATACGTCTTTTCTTTGCAGCTCGATTGCTCTCGTCCTCGGCTTCATTCTGTTGTATAGCTTCCAAAACTCTCCTGTGCTTCTCAAGGGGTATTTCTTCTTACCACCTGCAGCCTTCTTCTGCTTTCCTTTTTTACTCGGTTTGTGACAAAAAGCCACAGATTGTTGTGTCGCACTCAAAATGACGTCACCACAGAGCCGCTCAGCGACACTGCACCCCTTTGGGCAGGCAACTGGGGCTAATGGAAAAGCAGCACAAGGCGAGTAGAGTAGAGCCGGGTAGAGTCGAGTAGAGTTGAGCTAATGGAAAAGGGCCACTACACATCAGCAACAAATGTCTGTTTACACCTTTAAATTTGTTTTGTTTTTTCCAGAAGAAATACAAATGAGAATCAAACAGATAATATATGTATATATTTAAATAATAATAATGATAAATATAATGAAATAAAGAAATAAATGAATAATAATAGTAATAAGAAATTAATTAAATTAAATTAAAAGGAGAAGGGAGGTTTAGATAGTTGCCAAGAAATCCATAAATCGCTGCCATTTGTTATAAAATTTATTGAGGTAACCCATTTTGAGTGTCTCAGTTTCTCGCTTTTAAAAAGGACATAACCTCATTAATCCACAGAGTGTTTGAAGGAGCTGTTGTTGATTTCCAGTTAAGGAGGAGGTGGCACTTAGCAATTTCAGAAGTGAAAACTATCACCTCCAGTTCTTTAGCAGAATATCGGGCATACTCTACCGGTAGACCAAAAATACCAGAGTGTGGTGAAATGTGAATAGTTCTTGAGAATACCTTGGATATGGTGTTAAAATAAATTTGCCAAAAGTTTGTGAGAGCTGAACAAGAGAAAAAAAAAATGCAGGGTGAGCCTCCACATCTGTCACAAACATCTGCTATATTTGGGAAAATCTGTGCCAGCATTGAAAGTGTTTTTTCCATAAATAACTGATTTTATTATCCTATGATTTAATGACACCCCAGGGAGCAAAGAGGCAGTTAATGCAAAAATGTTATGAATTCATCTCATCAGAGTGCATATGATATTCATGAAGAGGTACACATGTATGTAACATGTAAGTCACTGTATGAAATGAATTTAGTATGTAGTATAGAAAAACCACAGCGAGGGACTCCATTGACAGGACTGTCCAACTTATCTGAGCAAAATAAACTTCCATTGTATTACATGCAGATAGGCCTGTCACTATAATCAATAAATCAATCAACCACATGATAAATAAAAACGTCCTCAGTAAGTTTGCCAGCCTCGATAAGGACATGTGCATGCATGTTTGTTTTCCTCCTCTCTTTCTACCAAATAAGCTGGATGAGAAGATGGGTCACTCTGTACAACTTTCTCAACACCTTGGTGCATTGGTTCTATGGCGGATTTAGCAGATTTATAGCGGAGTGACCATTTGTCATTCATTCAATCTTTGTGAGGGAGGCGTGGCCGCTCGCGCGTACACACACAGAGAGCTGATATGAATGATGGCACGAAAGCTATGGTTCCTAAGCTGAATGCCACAGCCCCAGTGTGGGAATATTTTGTTTTTAAACAGAATGAACAAGGTGTGAGCTCATGAACACCGACGAGCCGATATGTCGTATTTGTTTGAAAGTAGTGGCGACGGAGAAGGGGAGGTGCAGCTGAGCCCCTCGTCCTGACAGTCAGCGCTGAGTGAGGCGTATGGTCCGCAAAGTAAATAAAGCAGCGCAAAATGGTGCGTGTTTACTGATAGTGTCTTTCGCTACATTGCAAAAGAAATGCAACCCTTCAATACGGTTGAAAAGCCAGCAATGTTAAGAACGTTTGACTGGGAGAATGTACATGCCACGAGCAGTTCCTGTACTGTAAAAAACTCCAATTTATTTATTGTTTTTATTGTTATGTGTTTTTATTGGAGTTTTTTTTTCTTTACAGAGACAGGGTCTATTTTTTTATTGTTTTTGATTAGTAAATGATTTTTATTTCCATGCAGTTTTCCCAAAAGAGAGTCCATTTCATTTTCATTGTTTTTTTTTCTCTTTTTTTTGTTAAATTTATTATGTTGTTTGTTTAATTTATTTTAATAAAAAGCTCTTTACCTCCCAATTACAGTTAAATACTCTTAAGAAATTAAAGTTTATTGCTTTTGATATGGTGTACTCACTTTATTATGACATACATATTAATGAAAAAAATGATGTTTCAAAACAATATTGTCAATATCGTTTATCGGTAATAACTTTTTGGACAGTTATCGTCCAGCAAAATTTGTTATTGAGACAGGCCTACATGCAGAAAATTCTGACTGTAGTTGGTAAAATGCACCACAGACAGATCCTGCCACGGGTTGCCCCACCTCACTCTTACCCTGGTGGTCTGTATCATGTGTCAGAGTCATCTCTAAGTTTTGCTCTGGTAGTCATAAGTATACTCACTGTTTGATGAATTCACTGGCTGATGGGTTGCGGGGCCTCCTGGTGCTGTGAATTTTGTTATTACGATCATGAGTGGGAGAGTTTTAGTAAGTGTGTTTTGCTAATTTTTGTTGACTGATGAATAGATCCTTTGTTTTTATGTCTTTGAGTTAGATCAGTGGTGGGTAACTAGCAGCCCAGGGGCCACATGCTACCCTTAAATGTCAGCAAACATCATGAAAATCTGAAAAATCTGCACTTCACCAACCATACAACTGAAGTTATAATAATCTGAGATATATCTGTAAAATCTTGAATGGCTGGGACATGTTTGCTTTTAGTGATAACTGATGATAGTAGGCAGATATTACGACCATTAAACCCTTTAAGCGTTAGAAAATCAATTTGAAAACTGAATATCTGAATATGATTCACAGGATGTAACTATTATTGAAATGAAAGTTAAGCTTAGCTTTAACTTAGTGTCAATTAACTTAATTAGTAAGAAACGTACTATTCTTTCGAACACCTCATTTTAAGGCTTTTAATCATGTAGTACCACATAGCATGGGTAATAACACTATATTGACTCTTTTGATTATAGGTGGAAAGACCCTCTTCCTCCTAAATATTCCCACTGGATTAAAGAGATTATGCAAATATGTCAAGCTTGAGAAAATAAGATACTCCCTTAGAGGGTCTGTTTTAAGATTTCATGAAACCTGGAAGCCTTCTTGATGTTTGTTGGGAAGTTAGGAGTGTAAAATATTAATCCATAGCATATTACAGCTCTTTCTGTGTTGGCTAATGTTAATGTGGGATGACTGATTAACAGCATATTATCTGTCCAGTGGGTGGCTTAATAGGTGGGGCCTTTTTTTTTCTTTTTTTTAAGTTGTATATGTGTTTTTTCCTATACACTCATTTTTTTGTATATTACAAAAGTTTCAAGACGGAGACCTTGATAAAAAAGCTATAATTATAATTAAAAGACTATAATTACAGTTATTGTTAAGAACATCTCATCTCAGTATTTACATATTTCTTACAATTTGGCACTCAAGAATTAAAAATGACACTCTTGTGGCCCTCATGGTAGCTGAAGTTGCCCACCCTGAATTAAATGATATTTTTTCACGATCAGACGAGCTGTTATTTTTCTGTCTGTCTGTCTGTCTGTCTGTTTGTCTGTCTGTCTGTCTGTCTGTAGATGGTAGGAAGCCGCTTTGATTGCTTTCCTTCAGCTCAGTCAGAGGTAAGAAAGTTTGTCTGTAGCTGTGTGTTTGTTGTGTTTTCATGCCGTCATCTTCATTTCAATATTTCGTATAGTGAGACAGATCATTGATCTGACGCTCAAAGAGGCCACACCCCTAATTTAACTTAATTTAAAGCCTGTGGTTCTCAAATACTTTCTGTTGTGCCCCCTTCACCACAGACTACAAAGTTACTGAAAGGGCAAAGTTAAGAAATACATCCAAGTGCTAGTGCTGTTTTATTTACGTAGAAATCAATGGTTTTTGTTTGTACTTGTTATATCCTCACATAAATTATAATACAATTTCAATTTCTTATGTAGTTCTGACACAGGCAGGTTTGCCTACATAAACACTGAAAGCTGAGGGATTTTCAAAGCTTGTTAACATGTTTCTCTCTTATCAATATTTAATCTAATGTAAAAAATAAATATATACAAGCCTATGAAAGTGCTTATGCAAAACCTGACAGGGCCACCATCATGAAAACTGTAAAGTTTCAGTATTTATATTGTTCAAACTTTGCAACTATTTACAATTTAAGTAAGTGAATGAAAAAAATTGTGATTTTTAATTTTTAAATCTTCTGCAGAAAATCATTCGAATTAATCGATTTAATCGATATATTTCCCAGCCCTATGTCCCACTCTCTAACACAGCAAGTAGTCGAGCTTGTTTTAACAAAGGTTTTTCCTTTGCGTTTTCAAAATCTTCTGCGTTCAGACGGAGACAAGTTAATCTGCTGTAGTATACATGTCGGTTCAATAGATGGCGCTGTAGGTCTGCAGGGAGGCAGCGCTGCTACAATACATGTACAAAGAAGAAAAACTTTTCACAAACAACAATGGCGAATAGACGCACAGAGTTGCAGAAGTTTCTTTTCTGGACAACAAATCAGTTTGGACAAAAAATCTGTCTCGATAGTTTTGTCTGGATAACAAACCAAGCACGGCAAGAGGCTCACACGTTACTCAGCAGACTGGCGAAGTTGTTGTTGTTCCTGGTATGCGCACGCAGCCTTCATGTAAGAGTGCTGCGCATGCGGTGACGTCAGCTTTTCACCCTGAAACGCTCTGATATGGGTTTACATGGAGCTACATGGAGAACGTTTTGGAAACTTTCCACGCTGGAGCCCGTTTTCAAAAGTTACCGTTTTTAGACAAAACGCAATGAAAACTTATCGGATTTGACCGTTTTCCATGCTGTGTAAACGTAGCCTTCATGGGTTACCCGCTAAAAAAAAGAAACCTGCGTTGACCTGCTAATTTTATTGTGAAAGCAGTATTAGTTCCCCATTCCGGTATATTCTCTGAAAGTTCCCCCTCATCATCAGCAGGGCCCAGAGGAGATACCAAAAGAGGACCTGGTACCATCACTGATGTAAACCAGAACAAAAGAGTAGACTCTGGCAAGTTCAGTGGAATAAGATCTTTTGACAGCCTAAAGGCTTGTTCGAGATAAATCCTGGGCCATATTCCACAAAACAAACTCAAAATGTTCTGAATTTGATTTCATAAATCTAAAAATCAAATTCAGGTCCATTTATTCACCTTAGATGGTCATGACTCCATGTGTGTTTGTGTGTGTGTATGTGTATGTGTGTATAGGACTCGGAGGGCGTGGCCATCATGCTGGGCGTGTGCTGTAGTGGCTTGCTGGTCTACAGAGACAGACTGAGGATCAACAGGTTCTCCTGGCCAAAGATCCTGAAGATCTCATACAAAAGAAACAACTTCTACATTAAGATCCGTCCGGGGGAGGTACTCGCACAACACAAACAAGGACATTGTTCTTTCTTTTAAAAGCTCTCTAAGGACCAGACTTTAGTGGGTATCCTGGGTAGACCAAAGGGGCTTTCCAAGGTTTAGTGGGTTTACGTGGGGTTCCTTGGTAGAACAGGGTAAGTGTTTAATTCGCAAGGTATAATGGGTTTATCCGTTTTTCTGGAGGAAGACCGAGGTGGCTTTCTAAGGTTTAGTGGGTTTCTTGGGAGTTCTAGGTTTCTTGAGTAGACCATGGTTAGTGGTTTTTCTGGATATACTTGGTTTATCAAGTTTTCCTGGATGGTCCAGAGCTAGAGGTTTCCCAAGATAAACTAGGTTGAGTGGGTTTTCTGGGTGAGCTGGGTTTTTTGGAAGGGTTAATGGCTTTTTGAAGGTTTACTGGATCAAGTGGATTTCATGGGTAGACCAGGGTTGGTGGTTTTCTGGGGTGCAGTGGGTTTTGTGAATTTCTTGGGTTAGTCAGGATTAGTGGTTTGTCCAGGTTAACTGGGTGAAGTGGGTTTCATGGGGGATCTTGGTTTTGTCGATTTGCCGAGTAGACAAGAGTAAGATGTTTTCCTGGGTGTACTGGGTTTAGTGGGTCTCTTAGGGTAGACTGGGTTTGAGTTACCTGTTCAGGAGACTTACATAAGGTTTTGGTGTTGTGGTGGAGTCTTTTTCTAAATTCTACTTCAACATAAATATATATAATTAACTGGTCAGTCATGGCAGAAAGGATTGGCAGTCACTTTGTGTGTCCTTCCCCAGTTTGACCAGTTCGAGTCCACTATTGGTTTTAAGCTGCTGAACCACCGAGCGGCTAAACGCCTTTGGAAGGTGTGTGTGGAACATCACTCGTTCTTCAGGTGAGTCCATCATGATGTCATCACCAGTAGATGGTTGCACACGCATGATCACAGTAACATACAATACACATCATAGATCACTATGTAGCCCTGCTCTAGCCGATGTGATGATAACGTTTCCTGTTAAAACTGATGACACCATCTAACCTCCTTCCCAGGTTGTTGTCTCCAGAGGAAACGCCGAAGAAGGTGCTGTCTCTGGGCTCAAAGTTTCGTTACAGCGGCCGCACTCAGATCCAGTGTCGCAGAGCAAGTGCTCAGATCACCAGACCTGCACCCAGTTTCCCACGATGTGTCAGTAAGAGGAACTTGCTGAGCCGCAGCCTGGATGGAGGTAATTATACCAATTAAATCAATTAATCAAACAGTTGATCTAAAAAGTCACTCAATCAATCATTTAATTAATCAGTGTATGTTGTATGCAGATCTAGAACCCTGGTATCTGAGGAGATGTTCTTAATATCACACAGCTAGACTGGAACTTTATCAATTCCCTGAAGACTGTAACACTACCCCCTGATGTCTGTCTGATGTGTTCCTCAGTTTTTACCAAGCCTCATATGAATACAAGTTAAGCCAGGGATTTCCAAAGTTTTTACATCGAGGGTCACAGAAAGAGGAATACACATATGACTGAACCACTCCTCACTTTTAGAGTGTTTAAATCAAAGTTTTAGGGTTTGGGGTGGTTATCACCCATCAGGGGGCCCTTGTAACCCTGGCCTATCACTGGACTCACACCTAGTCTGGGAGAGAATGAACTGAGCACCAGAGATGGGAGACTCTGGTGGTTTATGTTCACTGTCATACCCAAAACAAGAATAAACTGCAAGCATGGTGGGGCTTGAAGAGAAAAATTGCAATAGACCTTGTAAATGAGACCCTTTGACAGAGTAAATATGGCAGAAAATGTACATCATTGATGGTATTAGTTAACCTGACACGCGAGATGGACAGTTCCATATTGGAAATATTTCACTAATTAATCTGGGAAGGAGTCCATTGGCCGTAGCAGCTAACAGCTAACTTCCTTAAGACTATTGTTTCACATTGAATTATACCACACAGATGCATCATTTAACACTTATATGTGACATGAACCTCGTAAAAGACAATCCCTACAGAGTAAACTTCTAAGGAGAGCATATTTTGCCAAGTGTCATTGAATTACCATGATGACCACAGGCTAACTGGCATTAGCTGCCATTATTTTCAAACATGCAGTCACTTCCTGTTGGCATCACATCAGCTGCTCCCGCAGCTCCTGCCTTTCTTCCCTGATTGGGCCGTTAAGCATTTAGCAGAGTGAAGTCGTTGGACAAGGATGGCTGGCAAGATGGATATGCATTATTTCAGACTAAGGCAGGTCCATCTGCTCTGCAAGGCTAAGTATTGGCTGCTGTAATCAAAATTTCTTTATTCATTCAACAGTTTCAGGGACCGATTCTAAATGGGCAGTGGGCGGCATTTGGCTCCTGGGCCACTGTTTTGACACCCCTGAGTTAAGCAATGACCTAAGCTGTGTAATTGTTTGGTTTCCATGGAGGCATGAGGGGTATCTTACCTTTGTTATGTCAGTGTGGCAGACACCATGTGCTACAAACGTCCACTTTACTTTGGAACATGCCAGTGCTAACAGCCGCCATGTGCTAACAGCCACTCTACTTCAGAGGATGAAGAACAATGATGAGGATACTCACAGGTTGAGGTGAATCTCAAATCTCCAAGAGACACTCTGTCCAACATTCTGGCATTCATGTCAGCACTTCATACTCAAGAATAGGTGGAATACACAGGCCTCTGTTAACATAAAAATGGAGACAGGACTTGGTTACACAATGAAAACCTAGAGAGACTGTCAACTTCTTATCTGTCATCAGGTCAGATGTTTAAAAAAAGGAGCCATCTCAACTTCATGTCCATCTTTTCTTAGTATTTCCAAACTCTTTACTTTCCGTGTCATTAATATATAAGAATGAAGTGAATAACTTGGACCATTCAAAAGCAGTTTTAGAATTGAAAAAACTGAGGACCCAGATCTGTGCCCTGAGGAACTATCTTAGCCGGACAAACACCTTAAACTCAATCAGAGAGAAGATTTCATGTGAACCAGTTCAAACCAGATCATTACTGAGCTCCAACAGACCTGGAGAAAGTCCTGATCGCTGATGTTATGGTTGTTTTCTGCTCTCTGATTGGTCAGAGACTTATTCTCCATGTTGTTGATCAGATTTTTTATTGGTCCTCAGCTTCTAGGGCCACACCCACATATTCTCTGATTGGCTCTCCAGCCATCTCATCATCCCCCAAAGCCAATGGTGGTTCAAATGCAGGTACAGCTCCATTCTGCAGTACAATTTACCACTGTACTATTACTGTAGTACCTGTGTAGTACTGTAGGTGGGCTGCTTTGTGATTGGCTACAGCTAATGCTTAAGGAATGCTTTGTTTTCATTGGTTACTGTGGCTGTTTTACGTTGTTTTTTAGCCATTCAATTTTCCTTTTTTAGTCACACCCACACAAAGTTGCAGTAAACTCAGCACTTTGGCCCTACCCTTTTTTTTAGTTAAGCCCTGCCCCTTTTGCATTTGAGCACAAGAGAAATTTGAATATGACTCAAGTAAGCGTCACTAGCCCTTACGGACTAGCTGGAACCTTGCTATTGTTGCAAATGTTAGCATTGCGAGCATTGCTTGCACATGCTACTTAGCAGTGCAGTGATGTCATTGAGGTCCTGAGTGCTGATTGGCCGATTAGCCTGGGCTGCTCTGCATGACCCCTGAGCTCTGATTGGCTGAAATTGGTGCTGCTGAGTGGATGAGCATAGGCCTCACGATTGTGGGTATGATGGAAGAAACAATCATTAGGGTGTGTTTGTTTTTGTAGACATGGGCGCAGGCTTGTACGGAGCATCTAAAGCCATCGCCGTCAGTGACCTCATCAGCTCAGTGACCCCGGAGAGGAGGACGGAGGAGAGGAGGGCGGAGCAAGGTACAATCACAGCCAATCAGATAAGTCTCATGTGACCCCCACACACAAATATTAACTCACACTCCATCTACTTCCCTCTAACGTAGTTGAGGAGGTGCTGGTGGTGCAGGAGGTGCTGCCACAAGTGCAACCGCAGGAGGTGCAGCAGGAAGTGGAGCAGGAGGTGCAGCAGGTGGAGGAGGAAGAGGAGACCAGAGCCACAGAGGTATCAGAGCAGAGTCCTCCAACTCCTCAGAAACTGGAAACAAAGGTAAGACTCAACTGTCTCACTGTCATCCCTCACACCACCTTTCACACCTTCACCTGAGTAAGGCACTGTTTCATCCATCCATTAGTCCATCCATCCATCCATCCATCCATCTATCTATCCAAAACACCACCCACCCATCTGTTCATCAATCAAGCCATCCATACATCTATCCATCAGTAAATCCATTCATTTGTCAGTCCATTCTTAAGATCATCCATCAGCCCAACATTTAAACCATATATCCAGCAGTTAATCCACTCATCCATCCATCAGTTTATCCATCCATTAGCTCATCCATTCACCCATCAGCCCATCCATTTGTTCACCCCTTAGTCAGTCTATCAGACCATCTATCCATCTGTCAATCCATAACTTAATCCATCCCTCCAATCACGAGTTCAACCAACCATCCATCCATTTTCTGTCCATCTATCCATCCATCTGTCAATCTTTCTATCCTTCCATCCATCCCCCTGTCCATTCAACCTTCCATATGTCAGTCCATCCAACAATTTATCCATCCATCCATTTTTGCATCCATCTAACCATCCATCCATCAGTTCATTTGACAGTCCATCCACCCTTCCATCTGTCAGACAGGCCATACATTGTGCAGTCAATCCAATCAGTCCATCCATCCATAAGCTTATCCATCCATCAGTCCATCCATTTGTTCATCCATTAGTCAAGTTATACGACCATCCATCCATCTGTCCACCAGTAACTTCATCCAACCATCAAATCTTGGGTTCAATCGTCGGACCATCCATCCATTTATTTGTCCATCTATCTGTCCATCCACTCATCCATCCCTCTGTCAATTCACCCTTCTACCTGTCAGTCCATTCATCAATGTATCTATAATCCATCCATTTTTGCATCCATCAGTTCATATGTCAGTCCATCCACCCTTCTATCTGTCAGACAGACATGTAGACCATACATCCAGCAGTCAATCCATTCATCCATCTATCAGTCCATCCATCTATTTGTTCATCCATTAGTCACCTTATCTATCACCTATCCATCTGTCTGCTCATTACTTCATCCATCCATCCAATGAGTTCAACCATCTGAATCCATCCCTCTGTCCATTCACCCTTCTATCTGTCAGTCCATCCATCCATTTTGCATCCATCTGTTTATCCGTCTAACCAACCATCCATCAGTTCATCTGTCAATGCATCTGTCAACAAAGAAACTTCTTGATACCGGGGTTTAAAGCACTGCTGCACGTTGACTAGAACAAAATTTTCTTTACCGTCTCCACTGGGCCCAGCTTAATATAGTAGGTTAAAATGAGGACAACTAAATGGTAAATGGACTTGAGCTTATATAGCGCTTTTCTAGTATTTGACTACTCAAAGCTGCCTTACACCGCAGGACAAACCTACCCATTCACACCCATTCGCTCTCACATTCACTTCACTGATGGTTCAGAGTTTTTATGTTAGTTATCCATCAGTATCTTTAACACATTCACTGCTCCTCCTGGGTACAATAACCTCAGTGTAGGGTCTAGTAGAACCCTTTTCCAAGTCTCTCTGATAGTTTTTGGCCTCAAAGAATTGTTTTTTATAAATGTTGAAGGCTGATTTTCTCTGTTTCTGTCAGAGTTTCAGAATGAAAGCCTCCTGTTTGTTGTTTTTCAGACTGAGCTGACTGACACGGCTGTGGAAGGAGAGCTGACGGCCACAGAGGTACTGACATCATAAAGATCACTTCAATATTCTGTGGTGGGTTCAGACTCTCTTGTAAATATTTCTGATTTTCTGCCCTTTAGTCTGATCAGGATGAAGATTTAAAGACTCAGGTAAGACTCCTGTTTTATTTTTTTCTTGAAAACATAAGAACACAAGTCTTCACCCCTCAGGCAGCTCTTGTGCCCTTGTCCAAGTTTTGTTTTCTACATCTAAGAGGTATGGGAGCTTCAGAGTTCCCTCGATGTCTAAACTGTTCTTAGGTCTTCTCTCTTCTGGACATAGATCTCTGATGTTATTCCTAAATCTGCTGGAGCCACAATGGTCTTCACTTCCCACATGTTCTCTAGTTCATGTTTTTTAAAGGATAAGTTTGGTTTCTACAGCTTTCATATTGTTTATAGAATGAAGTAGAACAATATACTCACCCGCGAAGGCTTTCCTGATCCAAACAGTGCTTCAGGAGATATTTAGATCCAAAATCGAGCAGCAGACATCCGTATAATGGTAGCACACGGGGCATGTATAGCGCCGCTCCTAAAACTGCATTAATCGTCCAAAAACTCATTAGTTTCACCATTATTTCATCATGGTCTGCTCGGGCTACTCCTCCATTACAGTCTGTGTCGCTCCAGACATGTCTTTGTGACTGTGCTGACCTCTGAACTGAAGAAGAAGAATGTTTGAATGAATGCGCAGTATGGCTCATTGCTTCAGTGGAAGACCGCCGGCTACACAATGACTTTCTTCTTCCAGTTTTGTGCAAAATGGACGAATATCTATCGGATGAAGATGTTGTGGAGGAGAACTTTGAATATGATGGGTGTCCTTACAGTTGGGAGCCAGAGTTGACAGATGAGGAGCTCATCGAAAGGAGGACACGGAGGCAAAGAGAAGAACAGCTCTCCAGAGACTCCTGCGCATGTGCGGAGGCAAACGTTCTTTTTCTTTAGTTCAGAGTTCGGCACAGTTACAAAACATGTCTGGAGCGACACAGACTGTAATGGAGGAGTAGCCCGAGCGGACCATGATGGAATATTGGTGAAACTAATGAGTTTTTGGACGATTAATGCAGTTTTAGGAGCGGCGCTATACATGCCCCATGTGCTACCATTATACGGATGTCCGTCGCTCGATTTTGGATCTAAATATCTCCTGAAGCACTGTTTGGATCAGGAAAGCCTTCTGGGTGAGTATATTGTTCTACTTCATTCTATAAACAATGTGAAAGCTGTAGAAACCAAACTTATCCTTTAAGGCCCCTGGTCCATGTTCTAGGCTTCCAGCAGACTTCTCAGGATGTGCCTCGTTCTGCTGTGGCCATATTTTAAAGAGGTCTTCTGATGTTCTTTGTGGTTTCTCAGGAAGCGTTAGGGAGTCCGGAGGAGGCGGCGCTGGAGGCGGAGCTAAGGGCTGAGACCACCATCAGTGCTCTGAGACGCTCCTTCCTGGAGGGAGGAGGGGGAGGGGGAGGGATGACTGAGTGGGAAAAACGTTTGGCCTCGTCACCGCTACGGCGAGCCGAGGATGCTCCGATGATCGAACCGCTGGAGCCAGAGGAGGTGAGGACACACGTGCACATAAACACAAATAAACAGGCACACTTTCATAACACAAACATAAACACACACGTATGCATTCAAAAGCACAATCACACACAAACAGAAAAAAGAAAAGAAAAAATGCATAAAAACAGACTAGAAAACAAACACACAAAAACAAAAAATTGACACATTTAAACAAACAAAAATAAACACTAAAAAACAAATACAAAACAGATTCAAACACTCAAACTCAGACATGCTTTACCATCAAACTGCCTGTTGTGTTTTTTTATATTTGTTAGTCTGATTGATTGTTTGTTCATTTGTTTGAGTTGTGTGTTTTTGTGTGTGTTAGTTGTGTGTTTGTATGTGTTTTGGTTTTGTGTTTATTTGCATGTTTGTTTGGATGTTTGTGTGAGTTTGTCTGTGTTTGTCTTTGTATATGTGTGTTGTGTATTTGTTTTCTGTGTTTGTGTGTTTGTGATTGTGTTGTGTGAGTTGTGTGTTTATTTGTATGTTTGCTTGGATGTTTGTGTGATTGTTTTCAGCGACTGTTTGTGTTGTGTTTTTGTGTTTGTGATTGTGTTGAGTGAGTTGTGTGTGTATTTGTGTGTCTGTGTTTTTGTTGTGATTGTTTGGATGTTTGTGGGTTCGTGTCGTGTGTTTCTTTGTGATTGTGTTGTGTGTTTCTTGTTGCTCACCTGTGCGCTCCAGGTGGGCGGGGTTATGCCAGACCAGTCTTCTCCTCCGCCAATGGCAGAGCAAGGTTTCACCCTGGGGCGGAGCTACGATACTGCGTCTGGTATGGTCATCACCATGACAGCCGACGATGATGGTGCTGATGGTACCATGACAACAGGAAGTATTGAGATGGCAGAGCAGGTCAGAATCTTCCCCATGTCCTATGCTGATGATGTCATCATAGGGCGACTGCTGACCTCACCCTTAGAGCCAGCGCCAAGGGTCTGTGACATTATTGGTGATGTCGTCAGTGTGTCTGACACCAAGGGAGGTGAAGCCAAGAGTCTGGACCTCCTCCTCTCTGCTCCTAAATCCCCATTGGCTGAGCTCAATCTAAGCCCCTCCCTCTCTCCAGGTCTCCTGACAGGAAGGACATCACCCTCTTTGGTCAGAGTGGTACGCTCTGATTGGCTGATTGGTGGTTGCATGGAAACACAAACAGGAAGCCATCACGGTTTTCCTGGCCTTAGTGCTTCACTGTGATTGGTTGGCTGGGGGCGGGGTTGATTTGTAAGCTTTTCTCTGATTGGTTATCATGCCTCTCTGATGTTTCTCAGCTCGTTCTTCTTAATGTCTCTGTGGTGCCACCTGTGGTAAAAGGGGAAACTGCAGGTGTGAGACATCAGCTATGACATTCATCATGCTCCTGCTTCTGATTGGCTGTTCGTAGGGAGCCAAAAGCGATGCTGTTACCACTGTTTCTCCACTGCTGGCTGATGGAAACTTGTCACCACGAGATCACGTGACTGTCATGAGATTAAGACTGTGTCCACATGTAGGCGGATGCTTTTGTTAATGAAGGTTTCATTTCAGTGTTTATACAAGATCAAGGGTCCATAACAATTCTATCCCTCAGCCCTTGTCTTACCCCTTGATATCGCGCATTCACGTCTAGTAATGTGGTGTCCCAATTGTCCGTAGAGCTAAGACGAAGGGCTACACAGCCCTCGAAACAAAGACAGACCAGGACCTCATTTGAAATGAAGGGGTAAGAGAATTTCCCATAATACACTGATCCCGCTGACACGAGAAAAGGACAGAGACCGAAGGAAGCACTTAATTACAAGTAATTATGAAATCATCAAGTTAATATTAATCATGATAGTTGCTGGTCACATTTTAAAATCTCTCGTAAGAACAAGCTAGCTTTCACGGTTATTGTCGCATTTGCTTACGTCACAACCAGTAAGTAGCTCTGGGTGATGATGTAGCAGGAATTGACTGGCGTCTCGTTTTTTCTGTTGTGTTTTTTCACCCCTTTACCTTGGCCTTCAAAGCAGAGGGCTGGGGTAAAGGGGTAAGACGAGGTAAGACGAAAGGGAATGGCTAAGTGGTAAAATTTTTTTGAGGAGGGGTGGGAGGGGCTAGGCGAAGCCCTGAGGAGATTCTACATTTAAATTCATGCTAGTTTTCCAAAATTACTGACCCAGCTTTAATACTGCTAAGAAACTACCAGTCGTTAAGTTAAGTTTGTACTTCTTTTTTTTTCGCTGCACCGGGGCGATGGCAGTTAAGGGCAAAAAACATGCAGCGGCAGCATCGTCTTCTTTGGATTTGTAAAGCCATAGTCTGTAAGATTCTGGTTTTCTGCGCTCTAGTGGCCTCTGTGGATGTTGAGAGTAATCGCACTGTCATGAAACAGAGCACCACACACTCATAGATTTCGCTGAATACATTACACTAGGCGTTTATTTGGAACCTGGCTTCTATTTGATATATGTAATTAAAAAATATTCAAGTCTCCACAAGACCACACCCAATCTTTGGATTAAGAATTTAACCACCTAAAAACTACATAATAAGTGTAACTAATGAGTCAACACCAGACCGCATCACGTCATCAGGTCAAGAGATTAATTTGTAAAAAACTGTTCAAGAAGTCTTCTCGAGATTACACCCAAATCATTAAACTTGGGTCATCTCTGGCCCAGTCTGATAATGATTTGACTGTCTCCAGCTCTGACTGTCACATGTGTTTTTCGACAAGACAATTAACCTAAAGCTGCTCCCACTGCTGCACAGTGGCGTGTAAATGGGCGTGACAGGGTGAGGATGTGTGATCTAATACAGATGGATTATTTGCACCATGGGACTGAATGTCCATGCTGAATAAATTACTAAATAATAATAAGTTAACATAGAAATTCTGAACCACCAGTGAGTGAATGTGCGGATGTGACCCAGAAAGAGCTTTGAGATGTCCAAGACACTAAAAAAAGACTAAAACTGAAGTCCTCCAGGGTGAAATCCTCCTCTGGTCTGTCCACTGTCTCTTTTGTCCTCGGTCACTTAAGACACTTTTTATAAATGTTCTCCAGGATGAAGAACTTTACTAGATTTTTTTTTTTTTTAACAGAAACTGAGTCCTGCAGGATGTCTTATGGGTCAGTTTTTCAGTCTCTTATGAAAGTATCAGGATCAGGAACAATCAGAAAGAACCCCAGCTAACGTGGTCAAAAGTTAAAATGTTACGCCAATTAGATTTTGGGTCTAGGTTCCTCAGGTCTGTGTGGCCAGTGTGTGAACATTTCAGAATAAAACATTGAAACAAGTTGAAATGATTGAACATGAATGTTTGACTTTTATGCTTACTTATTTACTCTTTAAAATGGACATAAACAGGTCGCCTACATGTAGACGAGGACTTAATCAGTCATGTGGATCAGAGTCAGCTCAAACCTTCAGAACTGCAGAGCTAAAATAAAAAACTAGGCTCAAGGTTTTTTCTTATTTTGACCACTTTATTTTTTTTCCTTTACTTTTATCCCAGTCACAGCCTCAATTTGTGACTCACCAGTGGGCGGGATTAGTCACAACCTGTTTGTGTAGAGCTTCAGTAAAAGCAGACTCTGCTGCAGAGCCACGTTCAGGCATTTGTCAAACACTCAAGAGCTCAGACTGATATGGCGAGAAGCTGAACGCCTATTTTCAGTACCCAAACCCAATGACTGAGTCTTAAACCACGCCCACTGGCTGAGTCCTTAGCCACGCCTGCTGGCTGAACAAGTAGTCATGCCCACTGACTTATCCTAAGCCACACCCACTGGCTGAATACCACGCCAACTGGCTGCACCTCTTGGCCACACCCCCTGCATGGCTGCAGCTCAGCTGAGTTTTATACCCAGGGCTTAAGATCTAATCCCTCTGTCCCCCTAACCTGTCTGTGTCCCCAGCCTAAACCGTCATTTGATGAAATGTCTCCTGAACTCACTGCTCTGCTGAAATCTGCAAGAGAACAAAAAACCTTCAAAGAACACAACCTGCTGAAGGTCTGTCCGTCCATCCGACTGTCCATACGTCTGTCTGAACGACTGTGGGCTTATCCGCCCCTTCATTTGACCATCCGTCTATCTTTACATCATCCATTTGACTGTCTGTCATTCCATTCGGCCATCCGTCCTCTGTTTGAATATCTGTCAGTCTGTCTGTCCATCCATCCCTCCATTTAACCATCTATCAGTGTATTTGTCCACCTGTCTGTCAGTCCATTCATCCGTCCATCCCGGCATCTGACTGTTTGTCATTCTGTCTGTCCCTCAGTCCCTCCATTGAATGTCCATATGTATGATCATCTAACTGTGTGCTTGTCAGTCTGTCTCTTCATTCCTCAATTTGATTATCTAATGATGATGAGAATAAAGATGATGATAGTGATGATGATGTGGAAGATCATGATGATGGTGGTGATGATGGTGGTGATAAGGATGGTGATGGGGATCATGATGAGGAAGGTGACGATGAGGATGGCGATTGGGATGATAGGGAAAGCGATTATGTTGGTGCTGGTAATAATGATGATAATGAGGATGATGATGGTTATGATGGTGATGGAGAGCATGATGATGATGTTGATAATTATGATGACAACGATGAAGAAATAATGATGTTGGCGATGGTAATGATGATAATGAGGATGATGATGGTAATTATGACGATGAAGATGTGGTGATGAGGATGATGATGATGATCATGATGGGGATGGTTAAGATGATGAGGAGGAAAAATATGACAACAATGGTGGTGATAATGATGATGATGAAAATTAGAAAATGATGAAGATGATTATGATGTGGGTAATGATGGTAAAGACAATGGCAATGAAGGTGATGATGAAGAAGATGATGATGCCTATGATAATTATGATGAAGATGATTATGATGATGGTAATGATGGTAATGACTATGAAGAAGATGATGATGAGGGATAATGACGATGCTGTGATTGGTCAGGAGCTTGAATTTTAATGATTTAATGTTTTATTGTGACTTCAATCAATGATGTCATCACTTTGCAAACTCACCTGTTCACTACAGCTCACCTGACACCCCCCACCCCCACCTCACATATGATGAATGTCTGCATGTTTTCTTTTCAGACGTCAGAGAAGGTGGAAAAGGTCTTCCTGATGGCAGAGCCATGTGAACAGGACCAGCCAATGACAGACCAGCCTCAGGTAGCCACAGGAGGACTTGTTGGCCCTCCCCCTGAAAAGCCCCCGCCCCCTCCGCCAGGGGCCTGCATGACGCATGCTGATGATGAAACAGATGATTGGGCTCATAATGCTGACAGTTACAATGCTAATGATGCTAACTGCAATGACGTCACTGATGATGATGCTAGCAGTGAGGCTAGTGACGATGATGCTAGCGACGCAAGTGAGGATGCTATCAGCGTGCTAGCTCGAGCTGCTGTGGAAGAAGCCATGGAGGCAGCACTGAGACAGGATGATAGCACACAGGCTAATGATGCTAATCAGGATAGCATCAATGCTAACTTTACACTTAGTTCCAGTGAGCAGCAGCTAACTAGCATGGAAGCTAACAACAGTCCCAGTGCCAGACCTCATTCTGTCATGGACTTCAGACCCACCTCCAGCCTGTCAGATCGATACCAGGAGGAAGAGGATTTCGACCACTCAGAGGAGGAAGAGGAGGAGGAGGAGGGGGAGTGGAGCTTTGGTGAAAACTCCCCTCCCCCTTCCCGATCCTGTCCTGCAACCAATCAGACAAAACCTACAGACCACAGTGATGATGATGATGATGAAGATTCTGAACCTCTGCAGGAGGTAACACCTGAGATGGACACCTGCCCCTGTCGACCCAAACCATGTAAACCCTACCCGAGCGGATCCTATCCAGGTTATCCCAACCCGAATTTAACCTGAATTTAACCATGTGAACCCTTCCCAAGTGGATGCTACCCCAGTTAACCCAAACTGACTTATCCAAGCCCCATTAACCGAAATCATGGAAACCCTACCCGTGTGGACCCAACCCAAGTTAACGCAACCTGAGTTTTCCAAGACCCTGTTGATGCAAGCCATGTTAACCCTTTCCCAAGTTAACCCAAACTGAGTTAAACTAACCTGAGTTTAACCATGTGCACTCTACCCAAGTGGATGCTACCCCAGTTAACCCAAACTGACTCACCTAAGCCCTATTAGCTCTTACCATGTTAACCCTACCCAAGTAGATCCTACAGAAGTTATCCCGAACTGAGTTAAACTAACCAGAAGTTCACTATGCGAAACCTTCTTGAGTGGACCCAACCCAAGTTAACACAAACTGAGTTAAACTAACCTGAATTTAACAAAGTAAACCTTACCCAAGTGGATGCTACCCCAGTTAACCCAAACTAACTAATTAAAGCCCTATTAACCAAAACAATGTTAACCCTACCCGAGTTAACCCAAACTGAGTTGTCCAAGCCCCTGTTGACCCAAACCATCTAAACCCTACTTAAGTTAGCCTAGACTGAGTTAAATGAACCTGAATTTAACCATGTACACCCTACCCGAGTAAACCCAAACTGACTTGAAGAAAGTCCCTCTTAACCCTAACTATGTAGACTCTACCTAAGTAGATCCTACATACGTTAACCAAACTGAGTTAAAGTAACCTGAAGTTAACTATGTACACTTTACCCAAGTGGATCCTACGGGAGTTAAACCAATCTGAGTTATCCAAGCCCTATTAACCCAAACCATGGAAACCCTACCCAAGTGGATGCTACCCAAGTTAACAAACTTGAATTATCCAAGCCCTGTTAACCCAAACCATGTAAACCCTACCTGAGTTGATCCTACCCAAATTAACCCAAACTGAGCTAACCTTACCTGAATTTAACCCTGTTAACCAGAGGTCCCCAATCACTGTTCTCCATACCATTACCTGGCCGTAGATCATTTGGTAGTTGGACACAGAGACACAAAATAATTAATATAATTAACATTCGTTGAATAAATGAGATTTTACAGTGTTTTATTTTGAAACAATGACCCTCTAGTATCCACCTGTGTAGCTCACACACAGACTCTCTGACTTTTTTAACGCTGCTATGGACAAAAAGTTTTGACTTGAGATGAACATTTAGCAGAACAAGTAGTACCGTTCAGTTTGGGGTGGCCCAGCCCCTGACTACAAAAGTTTTGTTTTGCTTGAACACTGCCGTTTGCATTGCCCCCCTCAAGCCAGTCCACCACTTCATTGTAATTACATAATTACATGTGGCCATGGTACAGCAAAGTTTGGGGAACCCCTGATGTAAACCCTACCTGAGTTAATCTAACTTGTCTTAACCCTACCCTAGTAAATGAAGCCCTGATCCACTTCAGTATTAAATAAACCATCATCAGTTGACCTTAACCCATCACCCCTGACTTCATGAACCATTACCCTAATAACCCAGCCCATTCCCAAGGTAACCTAACAACAGGTCACCTATCCTGCATTAACCTTGCTCTATTATGACCCTACAATGTGAGAGTCAGTGTTGGATTATTTGATATATTGTTGATTTAGATTTGTCTTTACTTTTTATTAATAATCTTCCGAATTATAGTCTGGGGTTTCTTAAGGACATTGGGATTTTGAAGATTTAAAGGATTCTTATTCTGAAAGTTTATTTTTCAGTCTGTTGGATCATTGATCTGTTCTTTGTTTCTATCAGGAGGTCCCAGTGATGAGGAAGACTCTGACCTATGAAGCTCCGGGGGTGAGGAACATTAAAATTATTGATCAGTTTGTTTTGAATGAAGATAACATGATGCTTTTAAAGACAGTTGGGCCAAATACCATCTACATGAGGACCTTAAACTTATCTGTGTGTTTGCTTAGTGCCGGACAGACTCTGATTCTTCAGCTGGTCTGCTGCTGAGCTCCCAGACCTTCACTGCAGAGACCTCGAACACCAGCACCACCACGCACATCACCAAGGTACCACCAGTCACCATGATGTTAGCACTGTAGACGCAGCAGGAGAGAACAGATATGTTACTATGACTATTGTTGATTTAATAATTAAGTAATAAAGGCTGTTATTATAGTAACAAATGTAATAGTACATAAATGTAATTACGATAATAACCGATGTAGTAGTTATAAACAGTAACCAATGTTACAGTAATATAACAAATGTGATGCCAATAATAATCAATGTAATCGTAATATATTAAATGTCATTGCAATAATAACCAATGTAGTAGTAATGTGGTAATTGCTATGATGATAGTAACCAATGTTATAGTAATAAAGTAGATGTGATTCCAATAATAACAAATGTTATAGTAATACAATAAATGTTATTGCAACAATGACCAAAGTAATAATATTTTGGTAAATAGTGTTACAATTATAACCAGTTGTCGTAATACAGTACAGTGCATTACAACAATAACCAAAATAATCACAATATAGTTAAAAAATATTACAATAACCAATGTAATAGTAATATAACTAATGTTATGCCAGTAATAATCAATGTAAGAATAATATAATACATGTCATTGCAATAATAACCGATGTAGTAGTAATATGGTAATTACTATGATTATAGTAACCAGTGTTATAATAATAAAGTAAATGTTATTCCAATAATAACCAAATGTTAAAGTAATACAATAAATGTTATTACAACAATGACCAAAGTAATATTTTTGTAAATAGTATTACAATTGTTACCAGTTGTAGAAATACAGCACAATACATTACAACAATAACCAGAATAATCACCATATAGTGAAAAATATTACAGTAATAACCAATGTACGAGTAGTAAAGCAAATGTTGTAACAAAAACCAATGAAATAGTAATATGGTAAAGTTATTACAACAACATCCAGTTTAATAATGGTACATTGAATGTTATTACAATAATAATTAATCTAATAGTAATAAATGTTGTGTCATGATTGGTGTAAAAAATACTACATTTTTAGTTACATTTATAACAATAATGATAAAAATTACAATAGTAATGTGTTTTAGTTGTGGTTGTTTTGTTGTTATACCTGTAATAGACAGGACAAACATTAACAGTGCTAAAAAAAATAAAACTTAATATGGTTAGTGTTAGGATTTTCACAATATTAACAATTTCAACAACAATAATAATAATGAAATAGTATCTTGATAATAATAATATATAATTATATCACTAACTAAAGTTATGATGGTTAGATGTAATCGTGTCATGTGATTATAATAATAGTAGTAGTCACAGCAGTGCTGATAGATTATCCCTGATACAGTGGAGCAAATATAAATCATTAAAAAACAAGTGACTGGTCCCTGACCCTGACTCCAATCCTCTATCCTGTCCACAGATGGTGAAAGGTGGGATTTCAGAAACCAGGATCGAGAAGAGAATCGTGATTTCAGGAGACACAGAAATAGACCATGACCAGGTACAGTTACAAACTCTGTGATAATTAAAAAAGGGAAACAAAAACAAACAAACAAAAAACAGGTCAGTCCAAGGATCACCTTAATCAAACCTGAGGCCCAGGACTAAGCCTGGCTAGACCTCCAGATTAACCCAGGTCTGACCTTTGGGCCTGGGCCCTTGGATTTGACCTGGGTTAGGTGTTGACCGTTGACCTGATTTGTCTGTTGAAGGCTCTGGAGGCGGCGCTCAGTGAGGCACGGCGGCAGCATCCTGAGCTGTCCGTCACTCGCGTGGTTGTCCATAAAGAAACTGAAGTGTCACCAGATCAGGTGATTGATTAGTGACATCACAGGTAACACTGAGGGTCAGTCTCCGCCTCTAAAGGTTGATACTGGAAAGTGATTGGCTGATGCATGGCAACATTCACAACAGTGTGTTTGTAGGCCTCTGAACCAAGGGGCTGCCGCATGCTGGTTTCACCGACACACTCGTCTCACTCTCCAAAAATGATCCATCTGGTGCATCCTCCATGGCCCGAGATATCCCAGGATTCATCATTCATCCTCACAGTCTGACATTACAGCTGACCCGAAACACGAATGTTGGTGTGGTTCAAACAAATCTGTTTTCCCAACAGTCTGTTTCTAACTCATGTTAAAGCGATATGCCAGCTTTTTATTCTTTTAATGTTTTGCCTTAGTCCTGCATCCATGTCAAACAGATAGACACCATTCTTTTGACTGTGCCCTAACAAGAAAGAGACGGCTAAAGCTCGGCTAACGCTAATTAGCTTAGCTCAAACACTGGGAGTCAATGGGTATAGCTAGCGTGCCTCTGCCTACAGTCATCAGATAAACTCTTCAGCAACTCTAAACGGTCCTGTCTGCTTGTTGTGACTTTTTATTTTTTACTGCACTATCTTCTGCTATCATCGTATTACCTTCTTCTACCGGAGGACATATAAGAGGGACTGATGGTGGTCTTGGGACTATCTCCCGAACTAAAAAAAAGAAATAACTGTGGAAAAATCCTGAACATAGCGTGAACATAAGAGCTGGTCCTCCATTTCTGAGGCCCACCAAACTTGATGTTTCGGGTCGGCCAAGCTTGTATTTATTTACGCCTGCTTCCTTGTTTCTTAGTCAGCTCGCTTCTTGATTGGTTTCATTACGTTCCAGGTCAAAATTCACGGAGTCATAACTCAGGAATCGTCAGCTTTCCCCACACACGAAGATTTTTGGATGTAAATATTGAATAAGTTCAATGTTTACGACTGTCGGCCCCAACCTGTTTTTAAGCCGATTATCTAGACAAACTCAGTCTTAACACACCTCAGACCACAGGATCATCTTATAGGATAATCTTTTCATACATTAGATAATCTGGCATTTGCCTAATCAGGGAAGAGAGGCGGGAGCAGCAGAATGCAGACGTGACGACAACCGGAAGTTGAGAACGGACATGCCGATTAGCCAATTGTCCTCATGGCTACTCGGTGAAACTTGGCCAAATCTGCCCTCCTCAGAAGTTCATTTGTAGGGATTGTCTTTGACGAGGTTCATGTCACATATAAGTGTTAAATGAATCATCTGTGTGGTACAATTTAGTGTAAGACGATAGTAAAAGTCCGTTAGCTGTTCGCAGCTAAGTTAGCTGTCAGGTAGTAACATACAACCGAACATTATTTTTAACAGACCGGAAGTGTGCATGATGTCATCAAAGGTCGCTGGCAAACCTTCGGTACTAAATCGTTGGTGGTTCCAACGTTTCTTTTAACTACACATTCATTAATCTAGCAGTATGTTGACATAACTGTAATGTGGCAAAAAAAAAAAGCAAAAGAACAGCTTTCAACTTACCGATGTGTCCAAAGCTGCAGATTTACAACGCCACAGTAGCACAGGTTTGCCGGCGACTTTTGATGACATCACGCGTATCTTAAAAATAATGTTTGGTTGTATATTACGACCTGACGCTGTTATATTGGAGTCCGTTTTTCCAGTGTTGCTTTGTCTGATGGCTTTCATTTTGAGGCTGCTTTATCTGACATTGTTTTGGTTGAGGCAGTTTAATTTGATGCTGTTTTGTCTGCTGACTTTTATTTTGAAGCCTGAGGCCATATTATCTGACGGAGGTTTTTCTGAGGCAGTGTCATCGGACTGAGGTTTTCCTGAGGTTTTCTTGGTCTGAGAAATGACAGAGGTTTATCTGAGACCTGATACCTTACTCTGAGACCTGTGGATGTCCTAAAATGTACACCGTAAAGCTGATGTGTGTTCAAGCCCCATACAGAGAGAGGACATAAAGACATTGACTGTTCTTACTAAATCCTTATTTTAGCTGCAGACATGTTTATTTCTACTGCAAGCATGTTCATTTCTGCTAGTTAAACATGTTTATCTCTGCTGTAAACATGGACATTTGAACATGGAGGTGATGGGGTGGATGCTGCTTCAAACACAGGCTCTAGTGGACATGAGCGGAACTGAAGCTTTTGGCTTTTCTGAATTGTCTTCAGTTTAAACCCTGGAGTCTGTATCTAAAGCGTGACATCATGTTGGTGCACAGGTGAGGGGGAGCGGCCCTCTGCAGTGTATCTGTTAACATATTCTCTCCAAACGGCATGCTTACATCTGTGCCAACGCTCTGGTGCTTGCTTGCATTACATGCTATGAAACTAGCTCATATAGAAGTGTGACGTAGACATTTTACAAATAAATGCCAAGTTAAACTTTGGGCAATCTGAATTTTAAAAATGTTCACATTTTACTGATTTTGATGAGTCCTGATGAATTATGCATTGCTTATATTTTAAACAGTACAAATACTGACTGCCCCTGATAAGAAAAAATATATGCAAATGTGTATTAAATGCATATATATGAAAATAAGTAGACTTTTCTACCTGCAGTAATTTAACTTTAGATGAAACTTAAACTGCTGAATAAGAAGAATGATTTATGAAAATCAGTTCTTGTGAACTTGTTTGTTTTTTGGTTTTTAAAATCCAGAAAACCCATAACTCCTTTGTCATCTTCTTTTTCTAATCTGACCTGACACTAACAGTATGGCGGGATGGGTGTGTTTGAAATGATGTTTACAAACTTGATCACTGGCATGATAATTAGGCTATGCATGTGCTGCTCTGCATGTATTTTATCTATGATTTAATTTATAAACTCGAGAGCCCTTGGAGAGATCAAACTTCTGCTAAAATAGCTCAAATATTGCTTTTACATCTATAGGCAGCAGTTCCATGATAAAGTTACCATTATAATAGGATTGCTCAATTCTAAAAACTAGAACCTAGCATGCAGAATCATGTTAATATTATTAGCTAAACAGTTATGACGGTTATCTGGATCACCACCAAAATCTAAGGATTTTTAAGTTGGGACATTCCCAACATCTTAAAATTTCAGCAAAATCCATCCAGTAGTTTTTGCTAAATCTTGCTAACAAACAAACAAACAAACATATGCCAGCAAAAACATAACCTCCTCGGCGGAAGTAACTAGAATTGCTCAAAGCGCACAAACCTCTGCCATGTCAAGGCATTTTTTAGCCAAGTTATAAACAAAGATGTCTCAAACTTTCCAATCTCACAGTGTTAATGAATGTTAGCAAAATCTAGTGATACTTTTTTGTCTTGCAAACGACAATCGTAAAATCAAACAGATTGTTGGCGGAGGTAATAAATAAAAAGACTAAACAAATATTTTGAACATGTTGGCATGAATTGCAAACTGCCTAAGGTTTAAGGCCTGGTCCACACGGAGACGAAATGTTTGTCTTTTGAAAACTTTGTACGTAAACATGGTTTTGTTTTAGTACGCGTGTCCGTGCACATGCTAACACTGAAAACGCTGTAGTACATATGCTAGACCTGTAAGTGGCACTGTAATGTATTATTTGAAATGTAAGCAAACACTGGTGGATGTTGTTCTCCGTGTCCTCTTGTTGCTCACAGTGGTTACAGAAGAACATAATTTGCAATTAAAGCCAAAACAGCAATGCAACTCTGTATTTGCCTTTTTTTGCTGACGTTGAAATTTGTGCATGCGTTGTATGGGAAGGTGAAACTATAATGTCATAGTTCCTGAAACTTTTCGTATTCGTTGTCCACATTTGTTGTGTCCGCTAGCAGTTTCAAATTTACTCACTCTGGGACCCGTTTTTAAAAAAGTGCATATTTGGCCTTCCGAAACACCGTATCCGTGTAAAAGTAACACCCGTACTATCAAAAACTTGTACGAATACACCTGAATCCGTCTCCATGTGGACGGCCCGTTGATCTTGTGTTTTATGTTTGATTAAGTTTGATTTTCTAACAGCCTTCCCCTTTCTCTCCTTTTTAGGACTGACTCTACACACAGTGCTGCATCATGGGAGTCGAAGTTTGGACTGCAAATAAAGACATTTAGAAGACATTCATGGAACTCTGGACACATGCATGCTCACACGCACACATACACACACACACAAACAGCAGCTGTCCGTCAGACTGGAGGTGCAGGACCGGAGTTAGCTACAGTTAGCATTAGCATATTAATAAAATTGAACTTCATTGACTGCTTCACTTTACATTTCTTGGCACAATACTGAAGACGAACAAAAGAGGGCACTGCTGCGAAACAGTAATCATGTTACCATATGAACAAGAAAACCAGAGGCAGTTGACCTCGCATTTCGACCAAAAATCAACTTCATTGGCTCTTAAACATGACAGGGTGTTTATGTTTGTGAGTGTTTATGACTGGCTGTTTGTCATAGCTGATAGTTAAGGATTGTCAGGTTATTTTAGTGGAGTGTTTATGATTGGCTAGCTATCATACCTGAGTGTTAATAATTGGCTAGCTATTATTGCTGAGCGTTTATGATCGGCTTGTTATAGTAGTTGAGTGTTTATGATTAGCTGGTTATCACAGCTGAGTGTTTATGACTGGCTTGTTATGAAAGCTGCGAGTTAAGGACGGGCTGGTTATTTTGGTTGGGTATTTATAATCGGCTGGTTATCATAGCAGAGTATTTATGATTGGCTGGTTATAATAACTGATAGTTAATGATTGGCTGGGCATTATAACTGAGTGTTAATGACTGGCTGGTTATTTTAGCTGAGGGTTAATGACTGGCTGGTTATTATAACTGAGTATTTACGATTGGCTGGTTATAAAAGCTGCTAGTTAAGATTTGGCTGGTCATAATAGCTGATAGTTTACGATTGGCTGGTTTTAAAAGCTGAGTGTTTATGATTGGCTGGTTATGAAAGCTGCTAGTTAAGGATGGGCTGGATATTAAAGCTGATAGGTTAAGATTGGCTGGTTATTTAAGTTGGGTATTTATAATCGGCTGGTTATCATAGCACAGTATTTATGATTGGCTGGTTATAATATCTGATAGTTAATGATTGGCTGGTTATTTAAGCTGAGTGTTAATGACTGGCTGGTTATTATAACTGAGTATTTACGATTGGCTGGTTATAAAAGCTGCTAGTTGAGATTTGGCTGGTCATAATAGCTGATAGTTTACGATTGGCTGGTTTTAAAAGCTGAGTGTTAATGATTGGCTTCCTATAAAAGCTGATAGTTAACTATTGGCTAGTTATTATAGCTGATTGTTTATGATTGGCTGATTATTATAGCTGAGTATTTATGACTGGCTGGTTATTTTAGCTGATAGTTAACAACTGGCTGGTTATAATAGCTGAGTGTTTATGATTGGCTGGTTATGAAAGCTGCTAGTTAAGGACGGGCTGGATATTAAAGCTGATGGTTAAGATTGGCTGGTTATTATAACCGAATGTTAATGACAGATTGAGTAACGTCAATTTCCATCGCTCCAATAAAATCATTAACTTGCCATTTTATTTTGACAATCTGGGCAGTCAATTTCCTGTCTCAAATGTTAATTAGCATCAAATCTTTGATGGACATATAAACTGTACTGCAGCAGCAACTAGCTTTGTATTTACCCACAATGCAATAGTTCAGTGCCATCTTGTTATGAATAATTTCTCTTATAATAATTTATTTATGGATTGGTTGATATCATTTGTATATTTATTGTTATTTTGATTGTTTGAGTGGTTGTTTTGTGTTCCTTCTGACTAGCCACTCCAACGTTGACCACCCCTATTAAATCACTGGCCACACCCCCGGCTTCCCTGAGTGGATGGAGACAGATAGAAGGTGGAGTCAGATGTCTTTTAGTATTCCAATTGGATAAAAAATAACCATGTCAAACTTACAGTTGCTAATTTAAAGACAGTAATCCTTCACTAGGGGATTATGGGTACCATGGTGCTGTGGGGACTTTATTTTTAGGGAAATATGGAAGCTAGCATCACGGCGGAACCATCAGTTAAATGTTTGATAGTTTTTTAATCTCACGTTTAACAAAGTTTTATGACACAAGTTTCTGCCGTCATGATCTTAAGTAATGATTGTTACAGTTAATTAAGCATAAATGTAAATATGGTATGTAGTTCAGACATTGTTGTATGGACATTAAACTCCAAAGGATCAGGGTTTGGTATAGTTGGTGCACGTCACTAATAGTCTTAAAGTGGGGTACACACATAAGGGTTTTCTATTATCTGTTGGAGACTCCATACATTAAGATAAAAAATCAGACCCTTAACAGTTTTGATTGTGTGGTGTGCTCTGATAATCTCAACACAACACACCACACACATAAAGATTCTGTCCCACCACAGATCAAGACTCAAGTCCTCCAAGACAGAAATCATCAAATGATCAAACCTGATCTAAAAAAAACATAGCAACAATCACACAAAAACATAACATGCAACATGAAGAAAAGAAAAGACAAAAAAAATCCTGGAGTCAGCATGAACACATGAGCTGGTCCTCCAATTCTGAGGTCCACCAAACTTTACGTTTCAGGCCGGCCATGCTTGTTTTTATTTACACCAGCCTTCTTGTTCCTCAGTCAGCTGGCTTCTTAATTGGCTACATTCACAACACAATTCACTGAGTCACAACCGGGAGTCACCGACTTTCTTTGAACAGGTTTAATATTGTCAGTCTGAACTGTTTTCGAGACAGTTATCGGGAAAAATTCACTCTTCACACACCTCAGACCACAGGATAACCTTATAGAATAATCTAATAAAACACAAGATAACCTGGAGTTTGCCATCCTTGGGCCTTGATAGTCTTTGTGTGTACCCCACATCACACTGTGTATTCAAGAGCCTTTGAGTCCACGACTTGTCAAAAGGAACCTCACCTGGTTGTCCACCAGAACAATAAAAACACTAATGTTCTGTTTAAAAGGGAAATATTGCACAAAGAAATAATTTTGATGGATGCAATGTGGACAGCAGGGGTGCAGCACTAGATTCTCATGTTAAGTTATGACACGACGTAGCTGTTAAAATGGTGCTGATTGTTTTTTGAAGACTATCAGGGCTGGAGATTAATGTCTGAACAAACTGTCAGATTTTTTTTGGCTAAAAGAAGCTTCACTGTAGAGACACCTCCATATGTGACCAACATCCTGACAAGCCCCGCCCCCTTTCTGTTGACACCCTCTCTGATCACGCCCCCAATTTCATGTTCTACTCATCCCACTCCCCCAATAAGAAGATACACATTAGCCACGCCCCTAAGCCTTGTTTGATTTTCTTTATGATGACTTCACTGAGACTGAATGTATCGATACCACTGAACCAATAAACTGATGAAACCGACCAATGAGCACTGTCATTATTATAACCAAGATGAGGAAATGAGGATGAACAGCTGGACAGAAAGACAGGCAGATGGACAGAAATACCAACTAACCCTAACCCTCCAAGCTGTGATTTTGTCTTTTTCAACATTTTTAAAGTTTCATTTTAATGACTTAGTACTGAATGATGTCATGAGTGGATTTGCCCCTCATCCACATCAACATGGCTACATGCCTGTTCCAGTTTCCAACCTTAATAATCTTGAACTGGCTGGCAAATTCAGTCCACAAATAAATTGTTCACGGGCTGCAAAAGTTGGTTCGCAAGCTGGGACCAAAAAAGTTGGTTCAAGCTTGCAAACTGTGACATCATGGGTGGGCGTGTCAGATTCTGTGTTGACAAAATAAACAGGAAGTCGAGGAAAATAGTGTAGAGCGTGCAGTTGGGTGAGAAGAAATGTTTGATCAAAATTTGGGTGACATCTGAACTTCAGTTGAAGCTCCAGAGCAGTACGAGAAAGAGGAAGTTATACTTTAGACTTGCAGAGGATGTTAAAGCTGCTTACACCTATTCTTTTTTTTTTTTTTTTGGTACTCCCACTCCATGGTATTTTCTTCATTATTTTTTTCCCAGCACTCACCCCTTCCTATGACCCACGTAGGAGCCACGTTGCAAAATAAATACAATAAGTGATAATTTAAAGGGGGAAAAACAAATAAATGAATAAGGGAAATAGGAAAGATGTTTTGTTCAATCCGTTGGTAATGTCTGTAAGCAGCTGAATACATTATGAAAGGTTTCAAAATGTCTTAATTGTCCTTCAGCTCCTCTCGTATCTTTTCTAGTTTCAGGAAAAACATTGCATGCTGGAGCCACTGAGAGGTAGTTAGGACTTTACCAGACTTCCAGCGCAGTTAGATGTCTTCATCTTGCCAAAGTGACGTAAAAGCTAGAACTTTGTGTTCCAGCTGTGTACCAAATATTGTGGTTACACCTATTCTTAATGCTTTAAGAATATCAATGTGAACCACCATTTTTCCGATGTGTTGTTCCCCTTCACCTGAATAACGCAGAACAGCGCCCTCTCACTTTTGTTCCTCTCAAACTGGTATGAACGCGGGCTGGTTCGCTAGAAAGCACCAAGGTTCCTGAGAATCCATAATAGGGACGTGCCTTTGTGAAAGCTCTCTCTGTGAGCCATGTGCTTGTTCAGTAGAAGATCATGTTAGTGCAAATCTGTGCAACCACAGTAAACACACTGCCTGGCCAAAAAAAAAGGTCACCGCCTGGATTTAACTAAGCAAATAAGTACGAGCCTCCTATTGGATCATTACTGCATGGGCTAGTTACAAGTTATTTAACCCCAGCTGATGCAATGAGTAGCTTTTCTTTTCTTGAACTACCATGTCAAAGACACATCCTGTGGTCGTGGAAAGGATGTTAGTCTAACTTTCCAACACATTATTAAAAACTGGAAGGATAGTGGGGAACCATTGTCTTTGAGGAAGAAATGTGGTCTGAAAAAAAATCAAAGATTGAGATCGGCGATCACAAACTTTTGGCCAAATGAAAAACAGTAGAACTCAGGGGTGTGTTTAATAGTGAAAGTACGAGCATTTCCACACAATGTGAAGGGAACTCAAGGGACTGGGATTGAACAGCTGTGTAGCATTAAGAAAACCAGTAATCAGTAAGGCTAACCAGAAAAAGGCTTGAGTTTGCTAGGGAGCATAAAGATTGGACTGTGGAGGACTGGAAGAAGGTCATGTGGTCTGATGAGTCCAGATTGACCCTGTTCTAGAGGGATGGGAGCATCAGGGTATCTCTATCAACAGGCTACGTACCACAGTCTTTTAAAACAGCAGTAATCAAACCCATCCTTAAAAAACCTAACCTTGATTCAGGAACATTAGCTAACTATAGGCCTATTTCTAACCTTCCATTTGCCTCAAAGATCCTGGAGAAAGTGGTAGCTGATCAGCTAGGTGACTTCCTTCAAGACAATAGCCTGCTTGAGGACTTTCAGTCAGGATTTAGAGCTCATCACAGCACAGAGACTGCTCTAGTTAAAGTAACCAATGATCTACTTTCAGCTTCAGATGAAGGACTGCTCTCTGTTCTTGTTTTGTTAGATCTTAGTGCAGCTTTCGACACCATTGATCATGATGTTCTTATACAGAGATTGGAGATGTTACTTGGGATTACAGGGACTGCCTTAAACTGGTTTAAGTCCTACTTATCTAATAGATATCAGTTTGTACGTGAACAACAAATCTTCTGTGTACAATAAAGTAAGTTACGGGGTTCCTCAAGGTTCAGTGCTAGGTCCAATTCTCTTCTCTATATATATGCTTCCCTTGGTAATATCATGAGGAAATACTCTGTTAATTTTCACTGTTCGCTGATGACACACAGCTCTATGTATCTTTAAAGCCAGGTGAGACAAACCACTTAGATAAACTAGATGCCTGTTTAAAGGACATCAGAACCTGGATAAGAAATTTTCTTCTTCTTAACTCAGACAAGACAGAGATTATTGTGCTGGGCCCTCGACACCTTAGAGAATCCTTTTCTAGTGATTTAACTGCCATAGATGGCATTACCCTGGCACCAAGCACAACTGTTAGAAATCTAGGAGTGCTATTTGATCAGGATTTATCCTTTAACTCTCACATAAAGCAAATTTCAAAAACAGCCTTTTTTCATCTACGCAACATCGCTAAAATCAGGCCTATCCTGTCCCAGAGCGATGCTGAAAAGCTAGTCCATGCTTTTGTTACCTCCAGATTGGACTATTGTAATTCTCTGCTTTCAGGCTGTCCCAGCAAGTCGCTTAAGACGCTTCAGCTGGTCCAAAATGCTGCAGCACTGACTAGAACTAGGAGAAGAGACCACATTACTCCTGTATTAGCTTCTCTGCATTGGCTCCCCATTAAATATAGAATAGAATTCAAGATTCTTCTCCTCACCTATAAAGCTCTCAGTGGACAGGCACCAGTCTATCTTGAAGAGCTTGTAGTGCCGTACAACCCCTCTAGAACATTACGCTCCCAAGATGCTGGCCTACTTGTGGTGCCATCAATCTCCAAAAGTAGTATGGGAGGTAGAGCCTTCAGTTATCAGGCTCCTCTTCTCTGGAACAATTTACCAACCACAGTTCGGGAGTCTGACACTCTCTCTACCTTTAAGGTTAGACTTAAAACATTCCTCTTTGATAAAGCTTTCAGTTAGGGACCAGCTTATAGGTTATAAATAAATAAATAAATAAATAAATAAATTAGTTCATAAACTAGACTCATAGTTTAGATGTAATAGGCCTAGACTGCCGCGGGGGTGCTGCCTGGCACAATGGGCTCTATCACTCTCTCTCTCTCTCCACATCTGCTTTTGCCCCTTTTTGTTTGCTCCTGTACTCGTCTCTGGCTCTTGTCTTGTAGGTGGCCTGGGATCCTTGGTGGAGACTGCCTGCTGCTGTGGAGTCATGAAACCTCAAAACTACAGCTATAAACATGACACACATAGTTGGCCATTCTATTAGGAACACTCCATTCTCATTATCATTATAGCTGTTCATGTAGTTATTAGCATGATCTCCATATCCATGATCGTTACACCTACAGTATCTATTTCTTATTACCACATAGTCATGAAGTCCCTCTTGAAAATGGGATGTCACATCTCAAGAGGCCTTTAACACACTTATATACTTGAGACAAATATGGTTGGGATGCACTTGTGGTCTGGGCACCCATGAGTTCGTCACTACCATAAGTTCTTATTTTCAGTTTGAATATCTAAGATTATACTTCTAGAAAATGATCACCACAACCATTCAGACATGAGGACCCTCCAGAAATGAGATGTAGCATCTCAAGAGGCTAACCTCTAAGGAATCAGACGTCAGGCCAATGATACATGGACCTGTCCCTAACTTTAGTTCTTACTTCGTCCACTTGTCTCCTCTTACTTCCCTTCCTTTGCCCTCACACCCATCACAGCATCGTGTGGATTTGCTGTTCATCATGAGACTGGGATCCACATTCAAGATTTCCTGCTGCTTAACAGAAGGTTTTTTCTTGCCGCCATGATGGAGGGATTCATGATTGGCTATATGGATTCATGTTGGGTGTTGGATGTATATATTTGTATATATATGTATATGTGTATTTTATATGTATATATGTATCTATGCATATATGTGTATCCATAAAATGAAGAGCTTTATGCTCTATTGTAAAGTGTCTTGAGATAACACTTGTTATGAATTGGCGCTATACAAATAAAGATTGATTGATTGATTGATTGAAGAGAAGCAGGTGAAGTGATGCACCCATCATGCCTAGTGCCTACTGTACAAGCCTGTGGGAGCAGTGCTGTGATCTTGGACAAAACTGTGACACTGCAGAAGCTTATTGAAACAATGAGACAGTGAATGTGAGCTGTAATCAAAACTAAAGGTGACCAATGATATTTTAGAGTGTCTGACCTTTATTTTGGCCAGGCAGAGTACTGGAGCACAAAAACAAAGCCACAGCCACTTCCTGAAAGGGACGTGGTCAGGCAGTTCATGAGGTGTTTTCACTAAAACTGAAAAAGAGGGGTTAAAAAGACACTTGGTAAAGAAGAGAAAAATCTTAGAGAATCTCAGATACCACTTCTTTACTGACTCTTAAAAACTTAAATGATTTTTTTATGAATGACTCATATTCTAGTGTTTCTTCTAAATGACTTTACCATCCATTTATATTATCATTAATGACTCATCTCTTCATCATTGATTTAATTCAGTATTTATTAATCATTATTGTTTTTTAATTGACTCATCTTTATTCAAAAATCTTAATTCATTTGTCCTTATTAATTCATCTTTATATTTTACTGAATGTCCTTTTATGATTCACAGAAAACAGAACTGATCATTTCAGCGTTCAACATTTTCATTGAGGCTCATCATTTCCTTCATTCAATCAGAGCAGGGCTTTTCACAGCTAGACCACAGGGCAGGAGTTAGGAGTGACTCCCAACAGGAAGTGGGCGGAGCGGAGGTCCAATGAGTTGCTAAAGTGAGACTTGACGACCTTCAGGCTCCTCAGACATCCTCTGAACCGTGAGCTGATGGACAGGCAGTTCTGCTTCACACCGGCTGAGAGACAAAAACAGAAAATGGATTAGTGAGCTTCAGTCGTAGATAAATAAAATCGATGGCTGATTTATTGATGTATTTTATTTCTAAACTTGATTTTCAGATTTGGGTCTCACCTGGATATCCTCCCAAATAAATAGGGTTATTGGTCTCAGCAGAGGTGGACTGTGGGTAAGGGTTGGCGGTGGAGTAGCTCCGCCCATCAACGCTCAGACTCAGTGTGTGTTTGGTTTTCTTGGCCTGCAGGCGGTGCCAGTGCCCGTCGCACAACATGTGACCAACCGAACGCACCGTGAGTCGGCCCGCCCCATTGTTCACGTTAAACACAACCTTAAAACAAACATGTGCGTGCGTTATAAATACACATGTGAAACTGTTATAAACACATATACTTGTAATAAACATACACATGTGCTAAAAAAAATCCAACTGTAAAATAATTACATGTGTTTACGTCTACACACACCTGGGCACATTTTATATACACATCACTTGAGTTATAAATACACTTATGAACACGGTTGACTCACATGCACACATCATTAACACATATACACGTTGAAAAACATACACAAACAAAAGTTATAAACTAGGTATCAATACGGCAAAATATCATGCACTCTTTGCTGATGTGTATCAATACTGATTCCACAGAACTGATAGGGCCTCAGATGTTTTGACAGCTGATGCTGAAGCACTTTGGGTGATGTTAACGGCACAGTTCAAAGTCGAAACTTGACTTCATGATGAAGCACATGTTCAAAATTTTAACTTAAGTCTTAAATTTTTTGAAGCCCTAAACATAAATGTCTTGAGTTGTAGAACAATCTTCTTATTTTTGGAATGAAAATTCCAAAAATTCAGATGAAGGCATCATACATTTTCATAATAAATAATACACTTCCATAATTTATGCTAAATGGGATACATACAGTATCGTGAGATTGCATGAAATACCCAGCTTTTTAATGAACACACATGTACATCAGTTATAAACACACTCATGTAGGCCTTATTCACACACACTCACGTTATAAACACTTATAGACGTGTTATGAACACACATGCACGTTATTAACATACATTCAGACAACATAAAAAAAGTATATGTTATAAACACGTCCACGTTATTGATACACATATGTACCCATGTTATAAACACACATGTACACGGTATTAACATAAATGTGGAATTTAAAAATATGTATATTTGTTATCACACTCATGTTCATTTGTTATTGACACACATATATACCCATGTTATAAACACACATGTACACGTGTTAGTTATAAATACATTTACTGTGTCATTACTAATCTATTAAGTGTTTCTGAAACTCATTTGTATGTAACATGTTCAAATACACTAGACAAACCAGACAAATAATAATCATATTTTATTGATTAGGAAACATTTATTAGCATGTTTTATGACCCAGAACAACTGAAACAGCTGGGAAATGTAATTAACCTTTAGCTTAAATCATTTTAATGACCTAATTTAAAGGTGTCACAGATGAACTGGTGTTGGATTAACTGGTGACCACCATTAAATATTTACCATCCTGCACACTTCCTGAATTTAAATTAGATTAGATTAGAACAGATTACATTAGATAGTACTTGACTATACTCTTTGGGAAAAACTCCCTAGGGGAAATGAAGCACTTCCATAGGATATAAATAAGATGAAAAATGTCTCCTTAAGAAGGGCAGAGGGATCAGAAAAAATTAAAACTTGTCTAAAAAAAAGAAACTAAAAATCAATAAAGAGAGAAAAACTGGAGAACTACTGGGAAGGCAGCCGTTTGCCTACAGGGCCATGGCAAAAATAAATAAATAAATAAATAAAAAATCAATAAGCAGGAGAGAGTTTGAGGAGCCAAAAGTTTGATTCAATACATAACCCTTAAATTTCGGGCAGGGTGGTAAAAAACATTTTAGTATGAGAGTTTTTTATTACATTTAAATAAATATTTAAAGAAATTGATGGATACAAATCTCACCTGTCCGTTGATCATCTCCAGTCCAATGGCGTCGACTTTGGCGCTGCTGATTCCCAGAAAGACTCCCTCTGATTGGCTGGTTCTAAACTCCAGAGACACGGTGAGATCGGAGCCGACCTTGTAACCATCACGCACTGACACACAAACACACACACACACACACACACACTCAGATTACTAATCGATTACACAGTTGATCATGACTTCATTATTTCCCGGTTTAACGGTCAACTCACTGAGCTCGGCGTATCCGCTGCCGTTGAAGTAACTTCCTGTCTGCTCGTTGGTGAAACAGGAAGTGACATCATGCTGAGAGTGCGGTTTTGACAGATCCAAGATGGCGCCGTTTAAAGAGATGGAGCGAACACATCCTGAAAAACTGCTGCTCACCTGAGGGACAGGTACAGGCTTACAGTCAGCTCAACAGCACGATCGATAACCAGTATTATCTGATCAATATGGTAAAAACTCAATAATCATCTGATCAGTCAAAAATAATCAAGAATCCCTTTAAGTGTCTGGTCTGTAAAACTGGAATAAGTCCCAGCTGAGTGTGTAAAGGAAGTGTGTGGGGGTCAGAGGTCATACATTGATCCTCCTGGTGGTGTGCGAGTGAGGGAGTCCGCCCAGGTAAATCCGCTCGTCCACGTCCAGCTGGGTTCCTTTCACTGTCACGACGTCTGGACTCGAACCATCGACGGCCATGGACAGAGAGCGCCGACTTAACTCTGCAGACACCTGAGAAACACAAACCTGTATGTTATTGATCTGTGATTGATCATAAATGTTACTGATCAGATTTAAAGTTTTAAATGTTGTTGATAAAAGCTTGATCTTAAATGTTATTGATCAACATCACAGACTTTTGATCAACATTACAGTCTTTGAATGTTATTGATCAATATTAAAGTCTTAAAATGATATTGATTACTGTTTGACCATGAATGTTATTGATCAATGATAGAGTCTTTGAATGTTACTGATCAGCACTGGAGTCTTTAAACATTATTGATAAAAAAGCGAGATCGTACATTTTATTGATCAACATCACAGACTTCAGGATGATCATCTGTCTTTAAATGTTACTGATCGATGTTTGATAAAGTTATTAATAACCACTATTCTTAAAATTATTCATTATTAATCAGGAATGTTATTGATCAGTGGCAGTCTTTAAATGTAAATGATCAGCATTTGAATCTTAAATATTTTTGATTGTTTGATCAAAAATATTATTGATCAACATTAAAGTCTTTAAATACTTTTGATCAATTTTTGACGATAAATGCAATTGATCAAAGTTTTAACGTTATTGCTTGTTTGATCAATGCTTTTGTTCAACGTTTGAGTTTTCAATGGATCATTTTGTGATCAGAAATATTATTTAACAACATCTGACCATAAATGTTATCAGCATTAGAGTCTTTAAATGTAATTGATAAATGTCTGATTTGAAATTTTATTGATATCTAGAAAAGCAGTTGGAGGGCGCAGACCTCCGCCGGCACCACAGTCCTCACCCATATTGTGATTTTCACCATAAATATTAGTCCCACCTTTATTTTAGCTAAATATTTAGATTCCTTGACCATGAAACATATAAATATAAACAAATGCCGAAAAATGTCCTATCTTGCAATGTTAAAGAATCTTTTAAAAAATTCCTGGATCCAGACGATGATCTGGATCACTCCCAAAATCGAATCATTCGTTCCTTGTCCCAATCCGGACATTTCCTGAAAATTTCATCGAAATCCGTTCATAACCTCCTTGGCGGAGGTAAATATCTAAGCATATTTATTATTGGTAAGTTTAAATCTTATTGGTCAATATTTGATCATTAATGCTGGTGATTGTTGTTTGATCATAAACTTTACTGAACAATGTTTGAGTCTTGAAATGTTACTGATTAGTGACAGTTTTTATGAAGTTATGTATTAATTGGTGTTTGTGACTTTCTTTAAACTTACAGAGTGCCATTGGCCGTCATTCACAGAGGCAGCTGAGGTGACGGAGGCGGGGCCTTTGCCCAGGTCAGCTGACATCATAATCCGGCCCCTCGCCAGTTTGAGCACGATGAAGTCGTTCTGTTTGGCGTCAGAGAGGAGGGCAATCAGCCCGTCCTCGCCGTGGGTTCTGACTGACAACTTTAAGGACACACTGAAACAAACACACACAGTGTTAACCCTGTTGAGCTCCACCTCCCTCTAACTTTAGTCCTGTTGTCATGGAAACTCACCTCCGTTTGACTGTGCTGGGGTTAAAGATGAAGGTCATGTGACTGTGTTTGGACGAACCAAACTGAGCCGCTGATGACAGGAAGGTGGGCTCTGCCTCGGCCGCACACTGTCACACAAATCAATAATCAATATCAGTTATCAGTAAACATACACAACACCTACAAACTTATAAAACGGTGGCACAGCAGCGCAGCAGGTAGTGCAAGAAAGTTGCTGTTGAAGACGCCGTGTTGATCTGGACCTTTCTGTGCAGGGTTTGTATATTCTCCCAAAACAAACAAATTAACAACAACAATCAGTGCAGGTGATGGCACTGGTCATTAACCTTCAACCACTGACATATCATCTTTCCCCTCCTTTAATTCTGTTTATCTCTTTATCCATGTGCTTTTAAAGGAGATATTGCCTGAGTGTTCTTTAAATCATCTGACACTGCTTTCATTATAACCCTTAAACAGTTTTACAGGCAACATCTTTTATTCTTAATTTTTTTTAGAAGTCTTTTAAACTTTTTATCCATTTTTGGATTTTATTTTATTTTGTCTCATATTTCCATATTTACCGTCAGCTCTCCAGGTGTGTACGCGCTCAGGTGTGTGGGTGGGGCTGAAGGCACGTGGGCGGGATCAGAGGTTGGTTGAACATCCGTTTCATCAGGTAGGACCGCCCCCCTGACTCTGTCCTCCAACAGACAGCTGTCAAGCTCCGCCCCCTCATACTTCACAGCCTCTGATAGGTCGACGAGCCTGTTGGGACCCACCAATCAAATATGTTAACGTGAGTGGGTGAATTATTAAGCTAATCATGCCCACATAGCACGCCACTGAATCCAAGAGAAGTATCAACAGAGGGTCGGAGAACTTTATCGGCTGTTTTTGTGCTCCACAATGTGATTTTGTAGAAACTACAGTCATCATCTGAGCTCTATCTTCAGGAGACTAAGGAGTCTAGGGCTGCAGTCGAATAGTCATCTCCTAAGCCCTTTCCTAACCACTTTTCCTTAACCTCAATGGAAAACGTCATGAGGTTTAGGAAAGAAGAAAGGAGAATTCAAAAGGACTTAGGAAAGGAAATCTGCCGTGCAGAGAGAATCTGACTTTCACTACGCTACGTCATTATGTGACAGCAGATGCTGCAGTGAAAAACTGCAATTTTCCAAGGTGGACTACAAAAGGCTCATCTTGTGTGGTGCTTGTGTATCATGACAATGTTTCCCTTTAAGACAAGTTGAACATTAACAACCCGGTAAAAATTACGTCTGCATAAACAATGTTGGAAGTGAGGCTTTCAATAAATTAGTCCTCTCATCATCAACATGAAGACCAATCAGTGCATGAAAATAAACGGGAACTGAATGACAGAAAGGCAGAAACTGTTAAGCTCACTGTCTAATAGTGTACAAATTATTAATATTGAATCATATTTAAAACATAATCATCATCATATGTCTCATATCCTGCTCTCTTCAAAGAATCAGACTACTGGAAAGTTAAAGCACGTTTTGATAAACTTTTGAAGTCGCCACTGAAAATTTACAGACCATCTGCAGGAATCAATAAGGGAATCGTTAAAGAATCGGATCAATACACAGGATTGTTTGACTTACGCTCCGCCCACCACCAGGTGTTGGATGCAGCCCCTGAACCACCTCGAGGCTTCCTGTAATCTGACTGGCAGACGAGACTCCGCCTCTGATGGGATCCCACCAATGAAAATGGAGGCAGGAGACAGACGAGAAAGTCCGCCCGGCAACAGGGTGACAGACTTTACGTGACGCTCATCCAGCTGCAGCGTCAGGGACCTGAGGGTAAACAGAAAGACAGAATAACAGTAGGACAGTGGGACAGGAGGACAGTGAGATTGGCAAACTAATGTCTATCTTCATGGTAACACGTACTTCCTGTTGATGCTGATGATCACCGAGTGTTTTTGGCCGTCACTGAAGGATCCTTCAGGCTTGGCCACCACCACCTTCCGATTGGCCACACCCACCTCCCCAAGCTCCACCTCCAACGCACCTGAGACCAGGTGGACTGAAAGGAAGTGCTACACACACAAACACACAACTATTGTAGTAAGTAAATCCAATAAATCAATTAAATGGACATATATACAAAAAACAGCTCATTGTTATCTATGATTACCAAACAAATGCTCCTAATAAATTAACAGATCATCTTTGTTTATGATAAACAAATAAACGCTTAAGAAACACAAACACATCATTTTAGAAAACAGATTTTAGGACAAACAAATGGGTCATTATTGTTTATGCTAAAAAAAAAAATGCTGTTGATAAACACACGTGATTTTAATTTATAACTCACATGATTTTTATATGTGGTAAACATATCGTTCATTTTTATGTTTGATAACCAAACTGTTTATTCTTTTATTTTTTGAATCAAAATCTTTGTTTTATTTATTTTTAAGATAGTGCATAGCACAGAGGTGTTTTATTTTGATCGAGAATGAAACTATAGAGAAAAAATAAAGATAAGGAAACATTAAACATCAAAATTAACAAAGAAAAAATAAATAAATAAATGAATTAATCCCCATTCACTTCCAGTAAGCTCATAGACATCATATTCTTTCATTTTTAACAAAAAGTTTGTTTTGCAATGAAAATGAAACAAATATCTGTTTTATGATGAACCAACAGGTCATTTTTGTCTTTTTAATGACCAATTGTGAGGTTTTTTGTCTCACCTGTTTGTGTGTGTCACTGAGGGCAGCCAGCAGGACTCCAGATTGGTTTTTGGTTGTGAAGGAAAAGAGAAGCTCCGCCTCCTGGCCAAGTGATCGAGGAGCGAGCTGAACAAAGCCGCCGGCGAGCAAAGAAACACTCCTCACCGCCTGACACCAGAAGCAATAAAAAACAATAAATCAAATGATTATCAACAAATAAGTGCAGCACAGTGCAGTGGATGTGAAGTGTACTCGGTTCTTGTTGTTAAAGTCGTACTCCAAGCAGTACCTCGAGTACGCAGCCCTTCCTCACTCCGTAGGCATCTCTCAGCAGGTCAAAGTTAGTACGAGCGATCTCCACGTTTTTGATGCAGCCCATGTACGACCTGGATGTAACCTGTCGCCTGGCAACCACAGAAACAATGAGCAGTTAGTCACATGACCTGTCATATCACCATGCTCTCATCAGCTTATGCAATAGACCCACCTGATAGGCCTCGAGGCAGGAAGTCCTCCAATATAGATGGGGTCCAGATCAGACCTGTTCAGGTCAGAGGCGGTACCAGGGGACTCCGCCTCCAACACTTCCTTCTCTGATGATTGGTCTGCTGCCATGATGGACAGGTATCCTGTAAAGGCAGGTGTTGTCAGCGATATATTTATGACGATGTGTAGTTCTGGACTCTCTCTCCTCTGGGGCAGGGTTTGGGTGGAACTAGGCTGAGGACATTCACTCTTAAGTCTTACAAGAAAATACTCCAGCTCCGTCTAAGAGACCTCACAACGGCCTAAAGTAAGACATAAACCCACTGGGTCTGCCCCAGGGTCTCCTGCCTTACAGGCCTGCTAATAAGACCCACTGGGGGGCAACTGACAACTCGATGGATGGACCAATGGATTCATTGCTGAACTAAATGGTTGAGTTGAGGCCTGTCATGATAATCAATAAATCAATTAACGGCCTAGATATATTGACAAGTGCATGCATGTTTTTTCCCTCCTCTCTCTCTGATAAATAGGCTGGATGACAAGAGGGTTCACTCTGTGCATCTGTCTCAACACCTGGATGTGTTGATTCAATAGTGGAATCAGCCGGTTCCTAAGCTGGCTGCCACAGCCCAGGTGTGGGAATATTTTTGCTTTAAAAAGAATGAACAAGGTGTGAGCCCATGAACACCGACGAGCCGATATGTTGCATTTGTTTGAAAGTAGTCGATGAAGGGGATTACGACCAATCTGCATGCACACCTCAAACACAAACATCCTGTCCATTTTTCCCAACCGGGAACAAAACTGCCCCTTTAGGTGCTGTGGAGCCTTCGTCCTGTCCAGTCAGCGCTAACTGTTTGGTCTACAAAGGAAATATAAATAAAACAGTGCAAAATGGTGCATGCTCACAGATGGTGTTGTTCAGTACTTTGCAAAAGAAATGCAGCCCTTCACTATGGTTGACAAGTCTTCTGGAAATTTTACGTTTGACAGACAGTATGAATTGACTGGGAGAAAGTACATGTCACAAACAATTCAGGAACTGTATAAAATCTATTTTATTTATTGTTTTTATTGTTGTGTGTGCTTTTTATTGGAGTGTTGTTTTTTCTGTACAGAGACAGGATCTACTTTTTTTTTATCACTTTTGGTTATTATAATAATTTTTATGTACATGCAATTTTTGCTAAAAGAGAGTCCATTTTATTTTCATGGATTTTTGTGTCTTTTTTTGTTTGTTTAATTTCTTATATTTTTGTTTCATTTATTTTATTCAAAAGCTCTTGACCTTCCAATTACAGTGAAATGCTCTTGAGAAGTTTAAGTTCATTCCTTTTGATACATTGTACTCGCATTATAATGCCATATATAATAATTACACTAATTAAAAAAGTTCTGTTTCAAAATAAAGTTGACTATAATATTGTATATCAGCAATAATTTTAGGACAATTATAGCAATATTTGTTATCTTGACAGGCCTCGCTGAGTTACTAATAGACTAATTGATTGACCAATTTATCATTTAAGTGATTAATGGATTAATTGGTTGACTCATTAACAGATTGACAGCACTGCAGAACCAAAGAATGCACTATGGTACCTTTGCGCTTGCTGCGCTGCAGGTGGATCTTGTTCCAGACTCCTGTGTTGTACTTCTTGTTGGAGGTCAAGGTCAGAGCACCTGATCCAAGGTCAAAGGTTAGACGGACATGCCCATCTACCAGCTCCAGAGACAGGAAATCCCTCTGTAGGAGACAAGAAATCCTTCGCAAAAAGAGTCTCAAGGAAAACGTGACTTTATCAACAATGTTTTGTGAGTGTGTTACCGTGTGGTTGGAGGACAGGTACAGCAGTAATCCGCCTGGAGACAAGGTTTTGAATAACAGACTGATGGAGGTTGTAGTTGCTCGCAGAGATTTCTGGACCAATGAGAATCCAGAACCATCAAAGTGAAACGATGTCTCCTCCATCTGAGGACTGAGGGGCAGAAAGATGGACAAAGAGACAGAGCGACAGATGAAATGATAGATTAACAGAATAAAAGAAAGATAGGAGTAACTTTGAGTGCTGTACATCATTTAACAATAATGGAAACTGTAGGGGTGAACTAACACATCCCTGTGGTACACCTGAGATTAAAACAATTATATCAGTTGGAGTGGAGCTAAACCTGGAGTGGAGTTACCTGGTGAAGCAGCCTCCACAATCTCCCTCTCTGCTGATGTAGTTCCACAGGCCGACGTTTCTCTCATTCAAAAAGGCCTCACCCATGCAACCTGTAAAGGTGGAGTGCCTGAGGGGGGCGGGGCTCTGACATCATAGCACAGACAGAGAGGAAAGTTAACACAGGTACATACAGAGAGAAAAAGGAATCTGGACAAATCTGGTACCATAACAGCACTGACATGTCTGAAAGGTGCTCAGCTCTACAATTTTGGACCATTTTATCCTAACATCAGCTCTGAACCCTCTCTGCCTTTAATCCAGTATTTGGTTTTGGCATTTAGACACTCACATCACAGGAAGGTATTATCACATGGGCCAAATCAACAACGCTACAAACTTCCTGCCAACTGAGCCAACAAGTTAGCAACAGTTAATGGGTTAAATGGGGAAGCACAGGAAAACTTCACTGCCCCTTAAATTGCATTGTTAGTCTGTGCTAAACTTTTAGTCTTAATTAGAAGAAAGCTTCTCCTCTATCTTCAGGAGAAGTCTGATGGCAGACACAGCAACTTCACTCCCCCTCTCCTCTCCTCCTGTCTCCTTTTCTGAAAGCACTCTGAGTTACATATGTTGTGTAAAGGTGCTATATAAATAAAGTTTGATTGATTAATTGATTGATTTCTAGAGCTACTTAGAGGAGTTCTCATTAGATCCCAAAACAAGCATGTGTGTGTACCTTTGTGTGTTGACTCTTCCCTCCGATGTGTATCCGACTATTCTCGTCGATGTCCAAAACCCGAGCGGCGCCGGGAGAGTCGGCAGTTACCATCAGCAGTGGAGCACCATCACCCTCCAGCTGATGGACAGACAGGTAGCCATGTGACCCAAACCTGCAGCGAAGGCGACACCATCACATGACATGACATCATCAAACAACAAGACAGCAGGATGTGATGCTGCCATGACATCATGGCGGCGTTACCTGGTGGCATTGATTCGTGTCCAGCGGTTGTTGTTGATCCTGAGATCAGGGAAGTCGAGTCGAGCAGCGCCTGAGCCCAGGTCCCAGAGCAGAGATACTTTCCCATCATGCATCTCTACTGCCAGGAAGTCCACCTGCAACAAGGTTGTAAACATGTTTAACTTCTTTATTTTGTGGGTTTTTAACTTTTTAAAAGTGTGCGTGTAAGTCTGCAAGCCTTACCGTTGTGTTACTGCCCAGGTAGAACAGCAGGTTGTCCGGCGTCTCCGTCTTCAGGGTCAAACTCAGCGTGTTGAAGTTACTCGACTGAATCTGAGGTCGATAGGACCGCACACAGTCTCTGTCCGCCTGCACCGCCACCTTAATCTGACATCATCAGTGACATCATCATTGTCAACATGTGTTACTCCTCATTTCAGAAAATCAAAATACTGAAAAAAAAGTCAAGCTTTGTTTTTATATTTGACAGAAGAAATAATTAAAAGGTACATTAATTTCTTCAATGACCAGTCACACAGACATCTTCAGCGAGATTTAGATCTATTTAGGTGTCATACTGTTAACATGAAGTAAGTCTGTGTTATTATATTATTTTGATGTTATGAAAAAATGTTATTCTTATGATTTAGGTCTTACATTGCATCATGACTTAGGTCTGTGTCATATATTTTGATGCTATAGTATAATGTTATTATGATTAAGGTGTTATGCTGTTATCATGATTGTCTGTGTTATTATTATGATGTTATATGTTGTTTCCTGACTGAAGTACATGTTTTTTTATAATATGTTGTAAGAAAACTTATCTCTGCATTATTATATTAATATGAAATCATGCTATGACCACGATAAATGTCTGTTATTATGTTTATAGGATATTTTGTTGTTATCATGATTAAGGTCTGTGTCATTATGTTACCTCATTGTCACAGATTTAGATTTGTGTCATTTTAATTTGATTTTATGATATAATATTGTCATTATGAATTAGGTCTGTGTTATCATGACGTTGTTTTCTGATGAAGGTATAAGTTGTTTTATTGTTATGTTGTAGCACAGCTTATCTCTGCATAATTATGTTAATATAGTATGATGTTATCATGATTAATGTCTGTTATATTTTTATATTTTGTTGTTATCATGACTAAGGTCCGTGTCATTATGTTATGTTGTCATAAATTAAGATCTGTGTTATGACTTTATTAAATCTACAAAGATTTATATCTGTCTTATTATGTTATCATGATATTATCATAATTTCTGTTCGTGATATGTTATGTTATGAAAGAATGTTAATGACTTAGGTCAGTGTTATTACTTCAGTACGTTGTAATTGTGGTTTCTGTGTGCATAATTATGTTAATGTGACAATTTTATTTAATGTTGTTATAATAATTATGGTCTGTGTAATTATTTTATTAAAATGTAACTATGTTATATCATTTAATGTTACAATGATTAAGATCTGTTTTATTATGTCAGGATGCTGTCAAGGTTTGTGTTTTTATTTATTTGAAAATTATAAACAGTTCTGTTAATATAACATTTTGTTGTCATTTTTAGGCTCTTTGTTATTAAGATATTATGTTATTAATTGGGTCTGTGTAATTATAATGCTATCTTATGTTGTTATCATGCTTTATATTGGTCTGATTCAAACATTTTGTTGTTAACATGATTTAGCTCTGTTTTATTATATTTTGATGCTATTATGATTTATGTGTGCATAATTATTTTAGGGATTTTATGTTAAGATTCAGTTTTTTAAAAAAAATATGATATGCCATTATCGTGATCATGATCAGACTCCAGTAACTTGCAGGAGGCGGCGGAGTGGACCATGATGTGTAAGTGTAGTTGTTGTGTGTATTTTGTGTTAGTGTTTATGTACCGATGCAGCCTGTTTGCGCGCCTGCTCGATCAGCTCTCGGATGTCAGATAAGTTCCTGCTCAGGTTTTCTCCCAGCATGCTTAGCGGCTTGATCCGGTCCATGAGTCGCTCCGTACGATGACCCGCCTCCTCCAGCTTCTTCTGTGCTTCGTTGGCTAAGAGAGAGAGAGGAAGTGTTAGTGTCACGACTTTGTGTGTGTGTGCGTGCATGTACATGTGGTCATGTTTGAGTGTCGGCTTACCTGCATCGTGCATTTCCGTCACCATCTGATTGGTCTCTCTCACAGTTTTGTTGGCTTTTTCCACCACAGAAGAAGAATCGTGCAGCTTCTGTCTGAGCACATGCAGACGCTGCAGTGCCTCCTTCAGGTCAGAGCGAGCAGCTGTTACCTGAAGCTTTGAGTGCTCCAACACTGCAGACGTACCTGATCAATACGTTCAAGGATTAGATCAAACATTCTTCATACACATCACAGATAAAACGACAAAGGGTTAGGGTTAAAGAAGGGGCGGAGCCTGCTATGTCTTACCATTGGAGAGGCTCTGCAGGTCTCTGATTGGCTGTTGAAGCAGGAAGCTGGAGTTTCGGAGGCTCTCTCTGGCCAAACCCAGTCTGCTGGATGCCATGGTGACATTCAGCTCCAATTCTAAAAGACAGACAGGTCACTGTTAGTGTTACCCAATAACACCCTGGTGTCTGTGTGGTTGACCAAAGCAGCAGATTTCTGAAGTTGAAAAGGTAAAGGTCCACAAAACTGGAGTGTCCACTAGAGGCTGTCTACAACAAAAAACCTTTACATTAACAAATAGATGAATTAGAGGATTCAGCTTCAGGTTAAAAGGAGAGCATCTTAGACAAATCAACATTGGGTCAATATGATACTGGATTATTTATGTTGTCGATAATGCTTTAGCCTAACTGTATCATTTTTTGTACTCTTATATCAACACTGGAATTTAGGCCTGGACTACATGTATATGGAATTTTTTTTAACCTGATATCTTCATCCTTCTTTAAAAAAATAAAATAAATACTCAGTCCAAACTAGGGCTGTAAAGTCCAAGTCGACTGGTCGACTTATTGGTCGATGCGTGCTCAGTCGACCAAAATTCTGATTGGTCGACCAAATGTATCAATTTATATTTTCCCCTGCAGTATACGGTTCATTTTATCAGGAGAAATGTATCAAGTGAAGCGTTTAACAGCCTGTCTTTTAATCTATTTATCATTCATTTCAATATCAATATTATATTAAGAAATTTTCAGTATTCTAGTCTAATAATCCTTTATTCGTTTTATAGCTGCATGCCGCTGCTGCATGCGCTCTGCCCAATGCAGCGGCGGCAACTCTCACCCAGTCCGCACTTGATTGTATGCCTCATTTAAATATCCAAATGCAAAACCGACATCACAGATGGAATTGTCAATTTTATTTCTGAGGGTATGAGGCCCATTGGTGTCGTGGAAGGCCAAGAAAAACATTGGAACCTGGATATTCAGTGCCAGCGCGCCACACAATTACGCACGCACATACGGCAAAATACGAGGGAGTAAAAAAGAGAAAGTTTCTGAGTTAATAGATAAAGATAACAGATGTGGACGTCTCTTCGAATGGAGTCCTATATGACAGTGACTGCCCATTTCATTGATGAAAACTGGAAAGCAAAGAGTCTTCTGCTTGAGAGAGGTAAAAAAGGAGAGGCGGACACGGGAAGAAACATCGCTGCGGATTATATGAACTTGCCGATGCCTCAAAGGTCGAGCAGAAAAAAAAGTGTCTGTTGTAGTGAACAACGTGGCTAATATGGAACTCTGTATGGAAACACTTAAGGAGTCCCATGAATGGTTTAAGATGCAGGGCATTTGGAGGCGCGCCGGGCACACTCCCGCCGTGGCTGCAGCGCGTCATGTTCTGGCGCATTTTAATAAGGGGCACAAAGCCAAAACTGGGCTAAAACAGAAGCAGAAGCAGGTGCTGATATAAGTTTAATCCAGCAGCAGCACGTCATTTTGTGGCGCATTTTAAAAAGGGACACAAAGCAGAAAAACTGGGCTAAAACAGAAGCAGGTGCTGATATAAGTTTTACTGAGCCGCGGTCAGTAAAACACTAACTAAAACTCGACCAACGCAATTGGTCGATTTTTGGTGACAATTGCTGTGTTTTGGTCGTCAAACAATTTCTTTGGTTGATTATAGCCCTAGTCCAAACCTCAGAAATATCTCTGCCCATACGAAGAGGCAAAACTGACAACAATTGCCTCTGAAGCCTGCAATGCCATGCCCAGTCAATCGGTGGCAGGTTTTGAAAATGTAAAAACCACAGAAGAAGAACTTCATGAGCATTAGCAGTCAAAAACAGGAAGAAGGAGCAGTCTTACGGTCTAACCAAAACAGCTTAAGTTATAGTAAGAAGATGGCAAATAAAACTAATAAAGTAGTGTCTTTTGTCAAGTGCAAAGCACAAAGAGACGGTGTAGTACATGCCGACCATCGTTGTTGTTGTTGACAACCATTGCTACAGTGGCTTGTTGCTAGGTGCTTTACATCATCCTGTCAACACCAGTTCCGCTTAACATCACTACACAGACCCAATCAGTGGGCTATTTTTTTATATCTCAACTTTTTTATTCATTTTAAAATATGTCTGTTTATGTGGGTGAAATTGCCATGTTCGTGTGGTTGAAAGGCCTAATTGGATGAAAAAATGACCACTAGGGACAAGAATTAGATTACAGATTTTTAACTTACTGAAGGACACATACTATTGCACTTGAAGCCCTTTTTAGTGGATCGTGACGTCAACCTTAAAAACTCAACAGGGGCAGTTCTCAGACTCTTTTTCACAATATCACATACATTTTTGCAAACATGGAGGTTCCTGTCCTCACAAACATTTTGGTCCCCATCAAACAAGTCTGTTGTCATGACCCAGTCTCTAGAATGTATTAAAAACCAACATTACACACGCACCTTCATTCCTCTCGCCGATTTGCAAACTTTCTTCTAAAACAGTTGAGCTCAGGTTCAGTTTGGCTCCGCCTTCCTCTGACAGCAGCTGCCCTGATTGGACGCTCTGAAGTACAAACATACGCAAAGATTTTACTCAGGTTTACAAAATAAAGTGTTAAAACATGTCTAGGCTTCTTGGTAGTTTGTTAATATTTAGTGTAAAACATATTTTTTTATGAGGTTACAACAGAGAAAAAGAGATGTCAAGGGCGAGCGAAGCATGAGCCCATCCCACACAATGTCATCAACGTTGACATTTACACTCCATGTGTCATTTTAAGAAAGGACAAACATTTCATCCTAGCTATGAAGATAAAAGATGTGGGGCCAAAGTGATCCCCCCTCTGTGCTGGCTCTGGAGGTGTAATAGGTCAAAATACTTAATGCAGAGCTGTGTGTGTGTTTACCATGTTCAGAGCCAGAGAGGAAGAATCGAGGGCAGTCAAAGCGAGCTGCTGGGCGGAGTTAACATGCTCTCTGATGTCACTATCGAGCTGAACCAATCGGCTGCCATTGTGGGAGACATTCCACACTGCAAACAGCGAGCTGAGAGACACAAACAAGTGAAGGTGCCTTCCTGGTCCAGGGGGAGTTTATCCAGATTAATCATCAGTAACTCAAACCACTTACCTGTTCAGGGAGAGGGCGAGGCTCTGCAGCTGGTGGGCGTGGCTTTCTGCACGGTAAACATTCTCCAGAGCATCCGCCTTCTTCAGTCCGATGACAAGATCGTCCACCTTTTTCCTCAGCAGGGGGCGCCACTGATCTATCTGCCCACTAAACACCTCCACCTGCTGCAGATGAGGGAGGTGTGAGAGGGGGTGTGTTCTTCAGACAGTTGTCCTGTCCATCCGTGTGTTAGTGTGTATTATGCATTTAAAGTGTGTGTTAGTGTATTTAAAGGGTATATAAGTGTGTTCAAAGTGTGTACTAGAGTGTTTAAAGCGTGTATCAATGTGTTAAAGGTGTAAACCAATGTGTTTAAAGTGTATATTAGAGTGTTTAAAGTGTGCATTGATGTTTTTCAGTGTCTATTACGTTGTTTAAAGTATATATTGGTGTATCAAGGTGTTTTAGGTGTGTATAGTGTGTTTAAAGTGTGCATTAGTGTGTTTAAAGTGTAAATTTGCGTGGGCTAAAATGTGTTTTTGTATGTTTTTAAAGTATTTATTAGTGTTTAAAGTGTGTATTAGTGTGTTTAAAGTCTGTTAAAGTGTTTAAAGTGTGACTTACTGTATCATTTTTTTGTGTTTAGTGTCTTTAAAATGTGTATTTGAGTGTTTAAAGGGGGTATTAATAAGTTTAAAGAGTGTATTAGTGATGAAAGTGTTTATTAGTATGTTTAAAGTGTTTCTTAGTGTGTTTAAAGCATGTATGAGTGTTTTGAAAGTGTTTCATAATGTATTCAAAGTGTGTAATTGTGTTTCAAGTGTGTATTTGTTTGTCTTGTGTTTATAGTGTTTTTTAGTGTGTTTTAGTATTTAAGGTGTAAATACTGCGTGTATGTATTTGTGTTTTTAAAGTGTCTATTAGTGTCTCAACAGAGTAAATGTTAGTATTTCATGTGTGTACTGGTGTATAGTATTAGGCCTGTGTTAAATAGTATATGTAATACTAATGTCTTAATGTGCTTAAGGTGTGTCTGAGAGTACTTATGAGTATGTTTATGTGTATTTTGCGCAGTACCTTGGTGGTGTTTGTTAGCTCCACTGTCAGGTTGACGGTGTCGTCCAGGATCAGCTGACTCTCCTCCATCAGATCTTCCACAAACATACACGCTGAGGTCATGTTCTGACGGAGCGACTATAAAAAAAAATAATTATATCAGTTAATATTCATAAATATCTCAGTGTTTTATCACCATTATTCATTAGTAATGTTTAGTTATGACAAAAATCATAAAAATAACTTTAAGTTGTACTAAATGTATTAATATATGTAATACTGTATTTATCAGCGTCAGATCTCCATCAGTTTTGTTACCATTACTGTTTATAACAAGTTATATTTTACATGTAATAATATAAGTAATAGTACATTTATCAGCATTATATCTTCATCAGTTTTATTATCACTAAAATATAAGTATCGTAAATATATTTTTACATAATTACATATGTAATAATCCACTTATCATGGTCATATCTCCATCAGCTTTATTTGTTTCACCCAAAGGACTAAGTTAAGATTAGTTTGAGGACAGTTTTTGTTTTTGTTAAATGATTTCGTACATCAACATCCTGAGAAACAGCTGATCATCTCAGGTGTGTTTACCTGGTGTGTCCGCAGCAGGGTGTGCGTGTTGTCCAGCAGGTTGTGTGATTGTTTATTCTGTTTTTCAGCTTCACTCAGCTGTGTTTGTAGAAAATGTAGTGTTTCCATGCCCCCCAAAATGGAATCTGAGATGGGACTGAGTCTGCCATCAAGAGCCGCCTTATGGGACAAAAGGTTGGACTGCAGAGAGTGGGCGAGAGACTCTGACAGACTGCAGTGAGAGAGAGTGAGAGAGAGGGAGGGAAAGATGTATGAGCACAAAATTCAAGCTTAATTTATTTATTATACGTATTTCCCCATTCACTTTATTTATTTATTATAAGTCATGTTGCACAACATCCTTTACATAAATTAAATAAATAGAAAATGAATAAATAAATAGTAGCCAATTGAAAAAATGAAAATACAAGACCCCACATACAGCGCAAACACTCACTTATATACACACAAAGACATTAAGAAGAGATTCTAACAGAAGACAGAATTAGAGGACTGAGGAAATGCTATCTTAAATTAAAATGAGGAAACACAGGAGCTAAAGCTAAAATCATGAAAAGATATTAAATAAAAAATACTGCAGGGAAATATAAATAATTCAAATGATTCTAAAATAATAACAAAATAAAAAAAATGAAAAGTATTTATAAATAAAAATATACTAAAAGCCAGACTACAAAGGTAGGTCTTGAGTTTACTTTAAAAACACGAGCAGTTGACATGACAGTGGAAATTTAAACATGTTCAATTACACTGTTTGATAAAGTAACTCACCTCAGCTCCTGATTGGCTGTTGTGTTTGCGTCACTCAGGTCGACAGCTCTGATCTCTTCCAACATGGCCGCCACTTCCTCCAGCATGCGCGTCTGATTGGCTGAATCATGACTAACCTCTGAGGACTGATTCAGAAGCCCCGCCTCCCTCTCAAGGACTGAACCAATCAGATTGAATGTTGCTGAGTTAAATCATTGTTAACAGTAAATTGTCAAAAGTCATAACACCAGGTTTGACGTCATCTCAAACTTACCTTGGATGTTTTTCTGAAGATTGCTGAGGCTTTCCAGGAGCAGTGCACTCTGGGAAACGCTGTTATTGGTGGACTGATACAAATCCTCCAAGACGCTTGACAGGTCTGTGACCTGGCCAATGACAGACAAGCAAACACCTTCAATGAGGTCAAACAAACTTTATGTCATTAATACCTGACGTCATAAAGACCATAATGATACCAAGGTCTATCTGAGGGTAGAGTTAGTATAGAGTCACAGCATATAGAATATAGTTATTTGCTTTATTCTGACTTTAAGGGTTAGCTCGGGAGTTTTGAAGTGGGCCAATAAAGAGCCTTTTGGTGGTACCGTGTACTGCTATGTATTAGCTAGCGTCTGCTCCCAGGACAAAGCTATCAGGTTCCTTCATTTGCAATCACATTCACTAGTGCTTGGGCTAAAAGATACAGTATATCGTTATGGTATCTAGATCGAGATTTGTACACTCAAGATATTAATATTGAAAAATCAACAATATAAACGATACAGGTTTCCCCCACGCTCGCCCTGCATGTACAGCTCTGGAAGTCACAACAAATTTCATTTTTGCGATTGCCCTTGAATGCACCGCTTGGTTTTCACCGAACTCATAGTCATATTGATATCAGGATAACTGGCATGGATATCGAGAAATGGAATTTTGTCCGTATCGTTCAGCCTTAACTCGTACCATGGGCCTTTTAGCACCTCCACTTCAAAAAAACAACCTTTCCCTTCCTTCATTTTCAGGCAATCAAGAACAAACAAATTCAGGAAATTTAACAATGTTTACCTGATACAACATATCACTGAGGTCTGAGGTCAAATTATCCAGCTGATCCTCAAGTCTGGACAGACGCAGAGTGACAGAGTTGTTTTGTGAAAACGCCACCTGGATCGAAACAAACATAAAAAAAAGAGGCAAAAAATCAAACAAGTGAAGAAAGGTGTTTTGATTAAATGAACATGGACTTAATTTCAGCAAATCTACCAATAGAAAAAAGTTTTTTTAACAAAATTAATCAGAATCAAAATCTTTTTTTATGTCCAAGTATGCGACACAAACAAGGAATTTGACTTTGGCAGTTGTTAGCCAGGTTTACATACAGACTTTTTCTCATTCTCATGAAAATCATCCTGATTAAAGATTTCAGGTGAATTGTTTACATGTGACGTGATCTATTCTGATCTGGTGTTTATATGTGCCACAACATTTAATCAGAACAGCTGTTTCACAAACACGTGATACGCACAGATCTATTTAAACATCACATGATTTATCAAAGATGGCGGTAAGTAGGTGTTTTATTGAATGATTTGAGGGTTGTGCTGTTTAGCCTTATAGTAGCCAGCCTTCAGAGTTTTCCAGCAGTTCCTTATTTGTTCGACGTTTTGGTCTAACCCGGCTTCGCTGAGTTTCCGGGGACTTTTTAAATTAAATAGTTTAGTATTTCTTGTTTTCCTACAGTCTAAACGTGTGATAACGTTTAGTTCATTGAGAGTTTGTATTAAAAACAAACTCTCTGACACAGACCAGTGCTGTGTGCTCTGTTTGGAAGTGAGTAAACATCACTGCTCGTTTACATCAAGAAAGAGCATGTGCAGACAGAACCCAGCCTGACAACTTTCCCATTCACCGTTTACATGACAGGATTTTACTTTTAATCAGTTTGGGAAAAGGGATATACTACCACTGTGCAACCAAATGAAATTCCATTCGGATTTGGCCTGTTTATTCCAATTGAGGTGTTTATATGGAGCATTTTTATTCTGTTTGTGCTTCTAACCTGATTCTAATCGAAATATTAGACTCCATTTAAACCTCGCTAGTGCCTCTCTAGTACAAAGCCGTATGAAAGACCTCATTCCTCATCCGGGAATGAGGTTTTAATGAAACAACAGTCATCATAAAAAATAACTTCAGTTCTGTTGTGTGTTTATCTGCAGGTGACTCCCCCAGGCAGCCACCAGAGGGCAAAAGTGAGAATGTGTTTGTGTTGTGGAGTGATTTCCTATTTAATGAGCGACTTATAAAGGAATCGTATCACAAAAAAGCAAAGGCATTTTTTAAACTCTGACTGGGCAGGCCAGAGGAGGTGGAGCTCACGTGATCGTCACAGCAGGACGAGCAGGTCACATGATCACATGATGTGTAAGTGTTTACCTGAAACTCTTTGGCCTGTCTCTCCAGCGCCACCAGCTGACTGTACGGGGCCATGGCCAAACCACTTAGGTTCACCGACAGGAAGTTGGCGTGTATTTTATCCAGGTCGTCCAATAAGACGCCAGTACAGTCGTCATCACAGGCTGCACACAATACACAAACAAATTAAAACACACCATCAAAATAAAACACATAAAAACTCACACACACATAAGAACAAATGAAAAACACAAACAATAAAACACACACAGATAAAAACATAGAAGGAAAGATATTGAAACACACATACACAAAAAGAAATAAATACATTAAAAACTAAAATGAACACAGTATGTGTGATTTAGTTGTAAGTGCTTTCTGTCGAACGTGCACCTTGTGACCTTGCTGTATTTGTACGCTCCTTATTAAGTCTCATTTGCATACTGCCGTGTGTTAATGCAGGGGATCAAATAGGTTAGGACTGGATGTGAAACTTGCCACCTTAGTATTATCCTTATCATTTTTATTATTACTGTTTGTGTTATTGTTACTGTTATTATTATTATTATAACTATTTTCTGTATACTGTACTCACATGTATAAATTGTGCCCTTTTTTAAAATTATTTCTTGTCATGTCTGAGCAGTTGTTTTATTTCTGAAAAGTTATAATAAATCTTTTTAAAAAAAATGAACACAGTAAACGCACAAACACGTTAAAGCACACATGCACAAAAACATGCAAACACAAAGACATAAACACACACAGAAACATAAATACACCAAAAGGCATAAGTAGACACAAAAACATAAACACATTAAAAAACACACATCACTAAATCTAAATAAAAAGCACACAGACATGTTAAAGCATACATACACAAAAACACACAAAGGCATAAACACACACAGAAACATAAATAAACCAAAAGGCATAGGTACACACAGAAACATAAACACATTAACCAACACAAACACATCAATCTAAATAAAAAACACAGACACGTTAAAGCCCACATACACAACAACACTCAAACACAATAAGTAAACACACACAGAAACATAAACACACCAAAAGCCTAAGTACACACAAAAAAACATCCCCATAGACACACCCAGATACATAAAAATATATAAAAAAACACACAAAGACATTAAACACACAAACATGTTAAAGCACACATACACAAAAACACGCAAACACAAAGACATAAACACACACAGAAATATAAACACACCAAAAGGCATAAATACACACAAAAACAAACACATTAAAATACAAATTCATAAATCTAAATAAAAAACGCAAAGACATTAAACAAACACATTTGAACACACAAACACGTTAAAAGACACATACACAAAACACACACACATACACGCAAAGACATAAATGCACACAAAAACATGAACACATTAAAACACAAGAATACACACAAACATAAACACAAACACATCGAAACACACACATGAAACAGGAAGATCTCTGATTGCGAACTGTCCGTGTCTGTGTGCATGTTGACGTGTGTGCGCTTGTCACTTACACACACACTCTCCTTCCTGCAGGATGTGCCTTTCATCACACTGCTCACATGTCTGACCTTTGACCCCAGTCTTACAGTCACATTGTCCGGTCAGCGAATCACAGAGCGGCTGCAGGGAGCCCCACCCACTGCAGCTGCATGGGGAACACCTGCCTCCAGGTATGGAAGGGTTACCATAGTAACCAAGAGAACATCTGCAGGAAGACAGGAAGTCAGATGTATAGCAACTGACAGACCAAAATCTGCATTTCAAAATAAAAGATCTGACAAGAAGGAGATCTGCATTTCAAAATAAAACCTCTAATATGAATGAGACCAGCATTTCAGAATTAAACCTACAATATAAACAAGGTCAGCATTTCAATATAAAATCTTTAATAAAAATGAGACAAGAATTTCAGCATAAAAGCTCTAATGTAAAAGAGGTAAGCTTTTCAAAATAAAACCTCTAATATGAATGAGACCAGCATTTCAGCATAAAAACTCTAATGTAAAAGAGGTAAGCTTTTCAAAATAAAATCTCTAATATGAATGAGACCACCATTTCAGAACTAAACCTTCAATATAAACAAGGTCTGCATTTCAAAATAAAATCTTTAATATAAATGAGACAAGAATTTCAGAATTAAATCTGTAATATGAACAAGGTCGGAATTTCAAAATAAAATCTTAAATATGAACAAGGTCAGCATTTCAAAATAAAAGCTCTAAAATTAATTAAACCAGCATTAAGCACAAAAGCTCTAACATGAATTAGGTCAGTATTTCAAAATAAAACCTGTCATATGAATGAGTTCAGATTTCAAAAATAAAAGCCGGATATGAATAAGGTCAGCATATCAAAATAAAAGCTGTTATACGAATGCAGTCACCATTTCAAAAATTAAAGCTCAGATAATACTGAGATCAGCATTTCAAAATAAAAGCTCTGATATGACTGAGATCAGAAAAAAAAGTTTTAATGAAGATTTTTTTCATCTTCTTATATATATGCTCTGTTAAAAATAAGGTAAGCATTTCAAAATAAAACATCTGTTCAGAATGAGGTCAGCACTTCAAAATAAAAGCCATGATAAGGGTTTGTCAGCATTTCAAAATAAAGCTTGAGGACCGCTGATGGTCCTCAGTTCTTTCCTATCCATCGGTCTCACCTCTCACAGTATCTGCCCTCGTAGCCTTCCTGACAGGAAGTGCAGCGAAAATCACCAAACGCTCCATCGGACACGCACGTTGGACTGAAACTAAAATAAAAAACACATAAGTGCTACAGACCCATTAATCATGCTACAATCAATAAAAACGATTTTTTAATACTTGCTAATAGTATTTTTCGTATTCTAATTAATATGGTATTTAAATGTTAAAATCAGCCTGCTCTGTCACCTGTTGTCCTGTAGGGGGCAGGCACACGGAGAGCAGTCACTGATGGACCCATTGACGTTCCCATAATACCCAGGGGCACACTGCTCACAGCTCCACCCAGTGGTGTGATGTTTACAGTCCTAAGAAAACACACAGGCACATGGACAGTAAGGTTAGAGCAGAGTGGACAGGGCGTGGTCAATTAAGCTGCTTAACGAGCTTACAAGGTGGCATTGTTAAAGTTTCATTTAGCAGAATGCTAGCATGTATTTTTATTACCCTAATTTCTCAAATATAATATGCACTCAAACATGCTTTTTCATGCTTTTTTCCAGGAAAAATGCAGTGCTAAAATATAATGCACAACCAAATTTTGCCCAAGCCTTACTCTCTCTGAAAAATGCCCAAAATATTTTGATGTTATCTGCCCTTCTTTGTCTGCTTTCTTTTTCCTCCAACTACCACTGTTAGCTTCACTCACACTAAATTTCTACCAGCTTCTCTGTTACCCACTAGCTCAGCCACTTCAGTCACCTTTCTTTTGAATGCTGCTGGGTAATTTACTCTTTCTGTTGACATTTTCGATGATATTATACTTTTGTTCTCTCCAAATGACGCCTTCTGACAATCTTACTGTACTTAAAGCAATGATTTCATGTCGAATCATATTTCACACATCCCAGCATGCTCAGTCATAGTGTTATGACCAATCAGAGCTCAGCTTTCAACATTGACCAATCAAAGGCAGCTATATTGGTCTCCTCGCTTACAAGATGGCAGCATCTAGTTTGTTTACATGTGAGCAGAACCGTAACACGTAGGATTACACAATCATTACACAAAGGTAAACAAATTAAAAACCAAAATACTGGACAAAAACAGTTAACAGTCAGTTTAATAAGACTTACAAAAGCTTGGTGGTTATGTTTGACCGAGAAAGAGAATATTTCAGCTTTTTGCATCAGATTTGCTGTAACAGTGATGTCGCCAAGACAAAATGTTTTACATATTTTGCTTGTGTTTGTGTACAATACGCATTCGAAAATCAGACCTTATTTAAGAGCAGAAAAAAGTGTGTTACATATGAGAAATTACATTATGTTAGCATGCATTATCATGGGTTAGGATGTGCTGTATTTACGTAAGCACGCATTAGCTTGTGCTAGCATATTACCTGGCAGGCTCCGGTCTCGGGGTCGCAGCTCTCGCTGTGGTTGTTGCAGCGACAGGGAACGCACGGACGATTAAACATGGATCTCAGACTCTGGGGCGACAGCTCTGACAGCGGCTGTCGGAAGAACCCTGCAGAACATTCCTGCGAGGGGCGAGGGATCACTGAGGGTTAGGATGTTACCCAGAGAAGAATTAGGTTGTTGGTAAGTATGGTGGCACAAGCGCATTACCTGACATGACAGTCCAGTGTATCCTGGTGGACATTCGCATGACTCTATTCCTCTGGCCAGGCACACGTCAGCATCCAGGTGCTCCAGTGACTCCGCCTCCACTGCTGTTTCCATGGTGATGTTGGAGATTCTATAAAAATGATACAGACAGAAGGAGAACAAGAAAAACTTAACTAAACCCAAACCCAGGCCGACCCAAAGTCCTGAAACCCAATCCGAACCAACACCTACCCTACCCCCGAATCCCCAACCTGAACCCAATAGTTCAGTAATAGTTGTGTAATGTTTGTTTTTGTGTGTACTGTGTGAGTGTGTACCTGCTCTGCTGCAGTCTGGTCCCGTACGACGCCTTGATGGCGATGTACTCGATGTTGTTGAGGATGGACATGAAGTCTGAGCGAGTCACTGCGTCATCCGAGACCGAGTTAAAGTATTTCCACTCGTGCTGAAACAAACACACACACGTTAAAAATCACACATCAATACTAAATCAGCTTAGATTTCCCATGGTTCTTTGCAGCTGTACCTCTGTCATGGTGATGTCATGCTGTGTCCTGATGCCATTGTCAGGGGCGACCATGTCAGTGTATATCACCAGCTTCCTTAAAGTCCCGCCCCTTATCATGACTTGAGGCTCCTGATTGGACAGTCCTGCGCCATCCTCAGCGTAGAATGTGACAACATAGGAGAGCAAACCGTCGTACGACATCAACTGCACAATGAAGCACAAGATAAGATGCACAATAAGAACAACACAAATGAAATCTGATTTGATTTTACTGATACTGAGGCCATCCTCCGTTCTGCTTACTGATCTGATTTTACAGCGTTGAATTTCTGCAGTTGGGAAAACTTGGCTTGTATGTTTTCAGTGGCAACAATGTCAAACTCATGTCATTCAAAGAGTTAGTTTGTTTGGACCACTTCTGCCCCCAATCTGCCATGATGATGCTGATTTTGTCATTCCTGCTGACTGCCTCTGCAGAGAGAGTGACATCTCTGATTTTGCTTACCAACTCCCTTATCAATTCTTTCCACTTTGTTCTGCATGCCAAAACACTAATGATGTTGATTCCTTAACCTGTTCAGTCCCGAGGTACCCAAATTTGGCTACTTACACACTCTACAACAGAAAACATAAGAAAAAGTGAATTATTCATGAAGAAATGTAGTCATGCTGCAAATCAAACAAACGGAAAATTTTCAGCACACAACCATAGAAGCCATTTTTACACACACCAAACACAACGTCAACACCAAGCAAATGAATGATCAAATACCGAACTGGAATCTGTTTCATTTTGATTCAAACTTGGGTTGCTTTACATGGATTTCTTTGAATGGTAAAATGTATAGAGTTCTGCTTGATATTTTCCAAAAAGAAAAAAATATTATCCAAAATATATTATCATTATTGCTATTACTATTATTATTTTACTTATTTATTTTCAAAAACAGTCAAAAACTGCCACGGATAAGCAGAAGATTAAAAAAATGTTGTAGTTGGGTGTAATGAACACCAAAAGTGTCATAGAACTGATATATATAGTTTGGTATATCAGAAATTTCAAATGGGACTAATGGTGCCAAACTGTGCCAAAGACTCCGCCTGACCACTCTGTAGTAAAACCTCTCTATCTTTGCTCTGCATCACTTTATCAGACTCAAATTTGGCAGAAGTGATGTTCACATATTTTGTCATTCATTCAAAGAGTTCAAAGCTGTAACTGCATCATTCCAAAGAGATATTCACAATAAAAACTTCTTTTATTAAGGCGAGGATGAAATTTTTAAATTATTCTGCCTTCCATCTTCATTTCCTCTGTCCCAGTAACACATATACTGATAATTACACATCTGGACAAATCTCTCAAGTGTTACTTTTATTATGACACCAAAATAATTCAAATAGATCTTGTGGTTGTAGAGATACACTCTTTTCTTTATCAGCATGTCATTTTCGAGCAGAATGTTTAAAAAAGAGGTTGGGGCTGAACATGTTAAGGGAATTGTTATCAGAATCGGGTTTCCAACTCCCATCCCTACCTGTCAGTCAAAGGACTGGGTTAAAAACAGCTGTACTCATACTGTAAGTCAAAGTTCAGGCCACATTACCTGCTGTCCTTCAAACTGGGCAGGAAGTCTCCAGTAAAGCGGCCCGGCGAGTCTGCTCGTGTTGACCTGACGAGTGTCGAGCAGCATGTCGCCGTCTTGCTGGTAAACTCCTGAAACATCACCCTGCAGGTTGGACTGAGTGACCAATGACAGGAGAGGGGGCGAGCGAGCCAATGTGATCTATGAGGGAGAGAGAAAAAATACTTTACACCTGTAACAAACACACACAACACATGCACCTGACAAACACAGGTACTTGTAACAACCAAACGTACAACCAACACACACACAACAAACACACATATACACCCACAGACATAACAAAAATCAAAGATCAAACACATACATAACACACACCTGTAACAGCAAGCATATAACACAAATGACACCCACAAATGACAAACACACATAAACAAACATCTGTAACTAAGAAAAGAACAAACACACATTTTACAAACATAACAAATACACACATAACAAACACACACATAACACATACACCTGTTTCAAACATTCATTTAACAAACATAACAAAAACACACATAAACACCTGTTACGAAGAAAACACACATTTTACAAACATAACAAAAACACACATAACAAACACAGATAATGCATACAAACTTACATTGAACAAACATAACAAAAACACACATAATGCATACACCTGTAACAGACATACATTTTACAAACAAACATAACAAAAACACACATAGCAAACACACACATAACACATTCACCTGTAACAGACATACATTTAACAAACAAACATAAAAACACTCATATCAAACACACACATACACCTGTAACAAACATAACAAAAACAAACATACACAACCATAACATACATCTAACCAACACATATTAATTAACACACATAAGAAACATAGACCTAAAAAGCACAAACATATCAAACACAGCACAACCATACAAATTACAAACACACACAAAAAGCACAAATCTGTGCACTACTACATTGATTAGTCCCTCATAATGAACAGGTTGTATGTTTTGTGGCATAGTGTGTAGTTTGTTTTGTGTACTACTTTGGTTAGTATGTCATATTGTAACAGATTTATGTTTCTGTAGTACTTCCTGTAGAACAGAGTATTTGTAGTACTCACATGTCGCCTGTAGAGCCCGCCCTCCTCGTCACAGACTCGGCTGAGTCCTGAACAGAAACACGGCGAGCAGCCATCGGCCGACAGAGCGAACCATCCAGAGACACACTCCTCACAGCGACGCCCGACCACGCCCACCTGCAGAGATGACCAGAGGCCTTATTCGTTTGTTTTTTGTTTGTTTGTTTGTTTAATTTTAGTGCAGACATGTTTATATTTCACCATGATGACATCACAGTTACCTTGCACACGCACTCCCCCGTCCGGCCGCAGTCACACAGCCCGAGCGTTTTGTTGCAGAACTTCTCGTCAGTTCCTGCTATGTCACACCCGCATGCTGTGCATTCTGGGTAACCATAGTAGCCAGTGGAACACTGGTCACATGACCTCCCAGAGAACCCTTCCCTGCAGGGACACTGCCCATTGGTCAGATCACACTGGGGGGCGGAGCTTCCTTCAGCGCTGCAGCTGCACGGCTGACGAGTACCAGACAAAAAAGGGTGAGTTAACTTAGAGAGATATGACATCAGAAATAACTCGGCTGAGGTTTGTGCCATTGGAGCAGCTCTAGTTTTTATTTCTAACATTTTGTAGCTTCAGATTTGGAACGCAGAATAGACTCAGCGACCCTTATTCATGTACTGATTGTGCACTTCTTGTTTTTTTAACTTTAGAGTACATCTGTTTTCTTTTATAATAATAATAATACATTTTATTTAAAAGCACCTTTCACGGCACTCAAGGATACAAGATAAAAAACAACAGAATCAGCAAAAAAATCAACAATAAAATCATCAAAACACAACAGACAATGGTATGGTAGGGGGAAGAGGTGGTGCATTATTGCTGAATGGAGTATTCAGTCCTGAACAGGTGAGTTTTGAGCCTGGGCATGAAAAAGGACAAAGAGTTCAAGTTTCTAAGGTCCGGTGGGAGAGAGTTCCAAAGCTGGGGAGCAAAACTCAAAGGGTACTTGTTGTGTACACTTTAATCTTGAGCATAAATGTTAACTTTTGTTTCTTTACGTTTGTTTATGTCTTTATGTTGTGTATTTGCTTGTAGAAATGTCTTTACTTTTGAGTACTTGCTTGAGTACAATTTACTTTGATGTACTTTTTGTGTGCCTGGTTGCTTACTTATATTAATTTAACTTGTATCTATGTTTGTGTACATTTCTTTACTTCTGTGTACTTGTGTATGCTTACTTTGTTTACTTGATTGTGTAACGTTGGCTTTGTGTCTTTGTGTGTATTTCTTTTTTTTGTACTTGTTTGTGTACACTTTACTTTTGTGCCCTTGTGTACTTTTTTGCGTACACTTTACATTTGTATACTTGTTCATGTTTGTTATTTTTGTGTGCTCAATTGTGCATACTTAACTTTTATGCATTTGTTTGTGTACTTGTTTTTGTGTACTTGGCTTTATGATCTTCTTTGTACATATTTCTTTATTTTTTGCATACTTGTTTGTGTATACCTGTTTATTTTTATGTATATTTCCTCCTTTTATTTCGATATTTGCTTGTGTATACTTTACCTTTATGCACTTGTATTGGTATTCTTGCTTTTGTGTATCTAGCTGTGTACACTTGGCCTTGCATTCTTGTTTGTGGGTTTTTTTTTTTACTTTTCTGTACTTGTCTGTGTACCTTGCAGCCGCTGACCGGGTTGTGACCCCAGTATCCCGCCTCACACCTGTCGCAGGTGCTTCCTGTTGTGTGAGGGGGGCAGATACACTTGCCAGTGTCAGGGTCACAGTTCCCTCCGGTGTGATCACAGTTGCATGCTGGGAACAGAAATTACAGTTTATCAGAACAGCTGGATTCAGACAATCGGCACACAGTAGTTTGACTGTGGAGTAGTTTTACCTGTGCAGCCATTGTCATGGAAACCATAGTAGCCATGGCCGCAGCGATCACACTTATCTCCTGCCACACCCTGCACACATCGGCACCGCCCCTCCTCATCGCATAGGTCAGACACAGACCCTGATTGGCTGCAGAAACATGCCTGACAGCCCCGCCCACTCTGCAACCCGAAATACCCAGGCTGAAAAGAACAACAATAATTTAAAACTAAGAACAATACATAAACAAACAACAACGAAAAACAGCAACAACAAAATGGGAATTAACAAAACAACATTAAAGTTATGACCATAACAACATAATGATAAACAAAAATAAGAATTACAGCATAAAGGACAATTAGAACAAAAAAGTAAAGTTAAATAGCATAACAATGATCACAAAAAAAAAATACAAAAAAATATTTACAACAACAACAAAAATAAGCACTGCCAACAACTGCAGCATAAATACATAACCACTTACAACAATATATGTACAGTGATTAACACAATTTGATTAGAAAACAAATAGCTGATTAATAATTGATTTTTGTCTCACCTGGCATTGGTCACAGGCACGTCCCGTCACGTTAGCTTTGCACAAACACTGGCCTGTAGTGACGTTACATTCAACGGAGAGGGCGCCACTGACGTCACAGGAGCACTCTGGGAAAAGATGATGAAAGACCCGCCCACTGTCAGTCATGTTTTAGCTCCATCCACTGAATCCACTCCCCAAATCCTCACTTTAAAAAACTGCAAATTTGTGTTTTTTCTGGATTAAAAAAAGTAATCTACTAAAAACTATATAAAATTGAGCTTTTAAATTAAAAATAAGACATAATATTTTATATTCCAATACATGAAAATAAAACACAAATCACCTTTAACTCTTTAAACTTGGCCAAAACCTCACAATGATTCATATTCATTATTTACATAAAGAGCTTTAAAGGGATACGCCAACATTTTGTTTATTTTCATGTCTTGCCTCACTCAAGGTTCCATGCTAAGTAGATAGGCGCCATTCTTTCAACTGTGTGTGTGCAGGAACAAGAACAAGATGGGCAAAGTTCACCCACTGATAATTAGCTTAGCTCAAACACTGGGATTCAATGGGTAGCATTAGCCTGCATCTGCCAACAGTCATCAGTTAAACTCATCATCAAATCTAAACAGTCCTGTGTGCTTGTTGTGACTTGTTTTTTACAGTGTCATGTTATGTTATCTGTTTTTAAACTGAGATTAGCACTTTATCTAACTTTAGAAAAAAATATACAAAACTAAACTGAATAGAAAATGTAACAAAAAATGAGTATAAAATGAGTTATAACAAGCACACATGACTTTAGAGATGCTGAAGAGTTTATCTGGTGGCTGTAGGAAGAGGCGGGCTAACGCTACCCATTGACTCCCAGTATTTGAGCTAAGCTAATTAGCAGTGGGCAAGCTTTCGCCATCTCTTCCTTATTACTGCACACACAGTCAATAAAATGGTGTCTATCTGCTTGTCATGGACTCGGGAGTGAAATACAGAAGAAATATAAATTGATTTCACTCAACATGAAGTTTGAACATAATGTCAGAATTACTAAATTCAGAGGCTTTTCTAGTAGAAAAATAGAGCTTGTTTATTGGCTGTTATGGGTTTTTTTTTTAGGGAAGAGAGCAGGTGAAAAACAAAATGTACACTGTTTCTGTACCAGGTAAATCAATAATAAATAAGAAAACTATAAATTACCAAATATTAACAATTCATTAAACAAACGTACTAAAAAGAAAGACAAGAATAAAAAAAAAAGAAAAAAAAAACACGGATAAAAATTTCTGCATTAGAAGGGATGAATTAGAGAAAAATAATTCAACAATGAAAAATAATACAAATTAATAAAATCCAGTATCCAGAATCTAAAGAGAGTATTATAAGCATTCCAGATAATAAGTGAGTGAGTGAAGTGGGCTGTTATGTTTTTAATCATTAGATATTTCACAAAAATAAAACTTTATGTCACATACTTTTTCTGTTTCTACGACTCAAACTCTAAATCCCTTTTAATTTATATGTTTTCATTTTTTTGAGATCACGCCTGATCATATATCTTAAACAGGCTGGCTTCGGACTGTTTTAGCCCTTATACCAGGACAAAGTTTCATCGTCACTGCCGGACAACTAAATATTTCACAATGATCACGCTCCAGGATTTAGACCCCTGGGGAACAGGAAGAGTGTGTGTGAATGAAACAGCCTCCTCCATCATGTGAATGTTAAACATACAGGGCATAGGTCATCGGTAATCTGGATCAACATTCCTGCTTCAAACAGAAAACTGACCAATCAGCAGCCGCCAGCAGACCCCCTCAAACACATAGTTCCTAACTGGAGTCACATGGACATGGGCATAGGCTCCGCCCCCACAGTGATGTCATAGTGTGTGTGTGTGAATTTGTGAGCACCTCACCCCGACAGTCCTTGGCCTGCACAGCGTCTCCGTAGTAACCAGGTAAACAGCGCTCGCAGTGTCTTCCACCTGTGTTTCCAAGGCATCGTAGACACTCCCCTGTGATGATGTCACAGTGCCCCGCCTCCCTGACGTCTACATTTCCATTACAGTTGCAGCGCACACAGGACCCTCCTACCACCTGAGGGTTTCCATAGAAACCACTGGCACACCTGAGGAGACAAACATCTGTTAACGAGGAATGGCTCTGATTGGTGAATAAAAATCGCTCATATAGGGCCTGGGGAAAAGATCTGATCTGATGGCGAAGAGAGCACTATTCAAAAATAAAACCCTTTTTCAGGAGAGATGGGTTCAGAACAACATACTTCTCTTATAAAGAATTTATATTAACATACAATTTTCCAGTCACCTTCAAGGATTTTGTCAAAGTGAATGACTTCAGGCATTTTATTGCTTTAAAAAATCTTAACACAATCCAAGGTAGGGTAAGATCTGTGTTTTTTCCCCAATTTCTCATTATTAAAAAACTTCTATGTGCTTTTTTTTTAAATCATATTGGAATTGTTTTGTGCTTGACATTGACTGGAGCCAGTGTTAATTTTGACAGCACTTTTTACCTTTAGTTTTACTCTTTTGCCTAAAATATCTTTTAGTTTTAGTCGTAGTTTAGTCATCTGAATTGTATTCATTTTAGTCTAGTTTCAGCTGATGAAATTTAAAAAAAAAAAATAGACTTGACGAAAGTTTCTGTAAAATTAATCGACTAACATATAAAGTGAAAAGCGTGAATTTCTGAAGTCGGGTTCACTTGGATCCTGCCAAGATGAAGCTAAGGCAGCTACGATTGGATGTCCCTTTCCATCCAACCTTTCCACACAACCAGAGAAACTGTTATTGGATATATTCCTAACTTGTCTCTACTTTCTACATGACAAAATTACGTCTGTTTGGATTCTCTGTCAAACTGTTAAGTCTAGTTTTTATCTGTTGACGAAAATGTCAGTTAATTTAGTTTAGTTTTAGATTGTTGACGAAAATTATTTAGTCAACAAAATTAACACTGATTGGAACATGGTTTGGATTATTCCACATAAGAACCTCATCACTAACAAGGTGAAGGAAGTATCCTTCAGAATTATTCATGTATACTATCCCACCAATCACTATACTGTGAATATTTAACAGAGACATAAATAAGGACTGCTCTTTCTGTGAGGATCACCCAGAGACAGTAATGTCCACATATCAAAAAGTTATGATGGACTTCATCAGGTTTACATCGATTGTTTTTGTTTGGAAAATGTTTTCTCCTCTCATAAAAGATCAAAGAAAGAAGACAAACTTTGTTTTCTTCTAAACTTGTTAATTGTATTGAGTATTTTTTTATTATCAACAAATGTAAATTTGGTAACAAAAAAACCTAACCTGATTTTTTTTCTCGAGGATGTTGAACAGTTAATCAGCTAACTGATAAATCTGACCACAAAAAAAGGTAACAAAAAATACGCTCTGCTCTAAATGGATTCATATTGTGTGAGACTTAATCCCTGACTACACAATTTTATGTTCCTTCTCTGTCTACTGCTTCTGTATACTTTGTTAAATTAAAAATTAAAGAAAAAAGCGAGCCCTATTTGATTGACTGGATGATGGGATTGCAGGTTGAGCTCTTACTAAGTGATGGGCAATGTCCTTTTTTCTGAAGGAGACTTGTTCTTAATGGAAAAATGATTGAACAGAAGATTGGTTGACAGAGGTGGCTCTGATTGGATGAAGAGCCTGTCAGTCATCCTTACCTCTCACAGGTGGGTCCCGTGTAGCCCTCCTGACACTGATCACACATCAGCTGACCGCTCGGCTGCAGCAGGCAGGTGGGGCTGAAGCTGTAAAACACACACACCTGTTGTCACTCCGGTCTCTCCCTGGTTGTTAATCATGTTCTTACATTTGGACCAAAAGGTGACACACCTGTTGGACGTCAGGGGACAAGCACATGGCCAACAGTCCTTTGGTGTTCCCTCTGTGGCGTCACCGTAAAAACCAGGAAGACACTGATCACAGTGAGGACCCGTGGTGTTATGGGTGCAGCCCTGAGGTTACAACAGAGACATTCAGAAACATTCACGCTCTGCACGTGTGTGAAAAACATCTGAAAATTATATTTTGCTGCATCCCATTTGGACTGGGAAGTGAAGATTTCTGAGATGGTGGATCCTCATCCCATGTGTTAATTTTGTGGACTAATTATTTACATCAAAGTTATGGTCAGCAACCTTTTCTCTCCTGACAAAAACTAGACATTATCAAACAAAAACTAGTGCACCTGGGCAAAGGCTAAACTAAATAAACAAGACTAAAACAGAGACTTAATCCAATCAGATTTAATTTGGTCATGTAGAAAAAAGTTCAATTTGTTTCTGTTATTTATACTTTAAGACTGTACTAGCATTAAATATAGGGTTATTAGATGTTTAATTTCATCCAAACATGACTTCATAAATTAAATAAAACATAACAATGCCTCACACTTTACACTTCATATTTTAGTTGACTAACTTTACAGTCGATTTTGTCAACTTAAATGTTGTAATATTTCAACAACTATAACCAGACTTAAATTATTACAATTTAGATGACTCAATTATGACTAAGACTAAGAGATATTTTAGGCAAAAGACTAAAACTAAAGCTAAAGTGCTGTCAAAATTAAGATGGCCAGCCAAGGTGTCAACAGTTACCAAGCTAATGTAATACTCAGTTTAATAGCACTTCCGACTAGTGTTTGTCACTGGATTAGCTGTATACATAGTATTTTTTGATGTATATATACAGTATATATACTGAAATGCTGCTACAGTGTTGTTTACATTCTTCATGTGGTATTTGCGAACTACAACACAGCAGCTAACAAACTATCATGGTAGATCAGCAAGTTTTTCTAACTTTGTAACTGGAATGCTGAAAACTCAGATATGACGTCTTTCCCACTTTCCAGTTCTGACGTAAATGGAAGAAAGTATTTGAAGGTCGTCAGTCTGATGATTTTACTTTAAACCAATGACCCATAAAAACACGAACAACTCACCAAGCACACGCCGTTGGTGTCACACTCGGAGGCGTGGTCATTACACTCGCACTGCAGACAGTTCCCGCCAAACAAAACCCCGCCCACTCTGTAAAAACCGGGGAGACAGGCCTACAACACAAACACACAAACAAAAGCAAACAGAGGTACACATAAAACAATGTTGAAAATGTCAAAACGGTATCTGATTTTAAAGAGCTAGCTTTAAGATTGTTTGATGTCTGTGATGAAGTTGTCCACTGACCTCACAGGAAGTGCCGCTGTATCCCCACGGGCACTCGCACATCTCCACAGCAGCCGCATGATGACCAGAAACTGAGACGGGGTCAGCAACATCCAGAGAGAGGGGGCGCAGACTAAAAATCAAAAGTAAAATAAATTTAATTAAAAAAAGAGCATGACATGTACCTGTTCTTCTGTGAAGTTTCCTGAGGAAACATCTGCTAAAAATAAATAAACATTACCTGAATTATGAATAAATGCAGTTGGTTTGTGATGTTGCTGACAATATGAATGTTGTTTGTGTTCATCATAAATGTTACTCTTGTCATATCTTCCGTAACATATAGGATTCATTCATTCACCCCCATTCAAATGTAACTCTACAGTGAGACCATACCCACCTCTTTTTTTAAGTTCCCTTCTCAATGTATTTTTATGTTTGTTTGTTAGTTTTTTTTGTTAAAGCCGTTGTCATTTTTTTCCTTTTGCTACTGATATGCATCATAGATTAGATTAGATTGGATAGAGTGTTATAAATCTCTTGGGAAGAGTCCTTCAGAGAAATTTGCATTTTAAGTACAAAAGGTATTGAAAAAACAAAAGTAAAACAGTAACACAATATGCAGATATATCAATGTATATATACAGTGCCCAGCATAAATTAGTACACCCCTATTAAAAGTAATTTATTCATCAATATCTAAATGAATAAAAGGACAGTTTGGGAAGATTTGACCAAGCTGAGTTTAACATATTTTTTTTACAATAAGATATACACCTCTTTGATTGGTGTGTACTCATTTTTGCATCCTGATCTTAAAATGAGAAAAATACTTTTTTGTGTGCAGCTTCATAAATCTTGTTTGAAATCAATGGCCCACATTTAGGGGAGTAATTTGTGGCAAAGTATTAGGGATGGGAATCGAAAACCAATTCCAGTTGAGAATCTTTAACGGTTCCATCAAAGTACCAATATCATGAGTCTTTATGCAAATCAATCCCCTTAACAATACCTTCCACTGACAGGGTTCAGACGCGTAAGAATTGTGGCTTAATTTTTTACAAGAAGCGCCTACTGCACAACCTTAAGTGAGTGGAAACACCAGCAGCTTGCAGAAGCAGTTATCTATGCTGTGACATGTGTTTGACATTGTTGACACTGAAAATCTACAGGCCAACATTTGCCCACATGGAAAATCATTTAAGAGTTGGATCAATTAGAAGGATTGTTAATTACATTATTGGTATCTATAAGATCTTATCAATTCCCATCCCTATACAGTATGCCAGTGAAATTGAAATTCAAAATTAATTTTGAAAGGAAACTAAAGGGGTGTACTCATTTATGCTGATGTATACATATATACACATACGATATATAAAAACATACATAAATAAATAAATCTAGATAATAAATTAAAATATATACATATATGGCTTCCCACATGGATGTAGAAAAGTAATTTACTGTCATCGTAGGTAGTATCATTTGTCAACCATTACTGTTTTGTTATTTATCATACATGATGTCTGAGAATTCATATGTGGCTGGGAGGACGAAGGGAGGGGTATGTTGCTCATTAGAGACCCAAATTGCCACCAATTTAAGCTGAACAGAGATGCTATGTGCCATAGCGATAAAAATCAATAAAGATATGTGTTGGAAAAAAAGAAGAAATTTTGCTCTTACTGTATCGGTCCATCGGTGGAGCCATTAAGGTGAACTTTAACCTTAAGCGTGGTCACATGAGCGAGTACTGACAGCAGGTCATCGCGGTTGATGCGATGGCCCGTCTCAGCGTCCACAAACTGCCACGGCACAATCGTCACTGCAACTGAGCGCTCCGCCAGAGGAGAGAGAGACAGGAGCAGAGGAGGTGACAGATGAACAGCACGACTGTTCCCCTGGAAACAAGAGAAACAGGAAGTCAGTGGTCAGTGGAGTCTCTTAAGATCAATAAATGATTGATGGTTAATTCTGCACTTCGACTGAGCTAATGTCTCTCATGGTGAAGCTTCATCTCACCTTGATGATGATGTTGAAGTGGGTGGGAAGAGAGTGATCCTCATTGTCCAATGGGGCATCATAAACCACAGAGAAGTTTAAAAAACCTCCAAATGACACGAGCTGGAGACAGACAGAGGGACACACCCATGGACAGACAGAGGGACACACCCATGGACAGACAGGGGGACAGAAGGATGGAGGACAGACGGACAGACAGGCAGGTTAGCAGCTGATTGCAGCCAAAAATTACGTCTGAATTCAACAAGTTTCCAACCTTGTTGCCGAGGAAACTCCCCGGTGCCGTCCATGACAGCACTTGTTGGTGGGCGTGGCCTAAGGAGAAGTTTCTGAAGATGGGGAGGTCGTTGCTGTCGATGACGGGGGGAATGTGGGGGGGCTGAGAGGGGCGGAGCAAAGCGTCTGCGTGATGAACCTAAAAAAGTCATAGTCTGAAATTAATTATATGATCTCCAACACATGGAAGAGTAGCTAACCCAATTTTGAGTTCAACAGTGAATATGTGAACAAACTTAGAATTTACTTTGATAACCTAGCTTTAATACTAACTTAAAGGTGTAGTGCAACCCTATTCAATTAGCGGCCCATAAGCAACCCTCCAGTGGCCCGAAATCAACGTGATTGGGGCTTAGGCCCCGTGAGAAAAACAGAAAAACTTTTACACTGACAAGGTCTTACAAAAACTCCAACATTATTATAGACATTGAATGCAACACATTCTGAAAGATTGCTGTTAATCAAGTTACTTTTAATGCACCTTCAAATGTGACCAAAAAATTGTGCTTTTAATCTGCACTTTATGTTCATACCCACCTTAAAATGTGCTTGTGTTTACCTGTCAAACATGTTCAAGTTATCTGTTTGAAGTGTAAAAGTTTTGACCTTTTGGATATGGTAATAAATTAATAAACATTCAGTATGTTTGTTATCTATTTGTGTTTATTTTAAGTGATTAAATTTGCTAACTGTCTGCCAAAAAATTTCCGGCCTAGCTCATGTACTAGGTCTAAAAATCTGGCCCGACTGAATTTCTAATTGAATAGCCCTGGTGTAGTGTTTAGAAGTTGGCAGCATTTCGACAACAGAAACGGCAAATAGGATATAATGTTTCGATTGGTATGTTAAGTCTGTCGAGATAGGTGTACAATCACCCCCATAAAACTTTCATTTTCTTTTTATTAAGTAAGCAAAGCTTTTTATATTTATGTACTGGGTCTCCCCTCTGTGGAGGCTGACATAATGATCGGCCATGTTGTCTACGAGTGAGTTTAGGGACAAAAAGAGCAAATCACAATTTTCTTGATTTTGTTTGCTTCTGTTACTAAAAGTTTACAAAACCTATAATCATCATCTGAACTGACCTAAAATTTATAAAAATAATAGTTCTAAAAATAAATAAAATACCCTCACCTTGTTGTAAATGATGCCCTGTTCACGATCCTTGTTGGTTTTAATCGGCTCTCGTCGTTTACTGATGTGATGTTTTATTAACAGACGAGCTCTTTCCAAAATCGGAACACTAGATGTCGCTAAAATGCCAGTTTCTACACACTTCACCTTTCAATTGCGTGTGTGTTACCTGTGTTTTCCACCAGGTGGAGCTCTCACAGACATCTGACACACCGAAACAGAAACAGTCCGTGCAGCCGTGCGGGTTGCTTTCCTGCAGGTTGTAGTAGCCGGGTTTGCACAGATCACAGTGAGCGCCCATCACATTTACCTGAAGAGGAAAGACCACGTGTGAAGAAACACGATAATATCAGTTACAGAAATCAGGCCTCATTCGCTTGATGAAAGGGAAACAAAATGTCATTCATCGTGAACCAGGAATAACAAGTTTGGATAAATGTTCTGAGGAGTCTTAATGAAACAGAACTACAATAATCCAACATCAAGGTTAAAAAAGGCCTTTAGCATCATTAAAGGCTCCGAGTGTTGACCTTCTAGATGTAGAAAAATACCTAAATTCTACTTCAATATCTCTGAAAAAATCCTTAAGGAGTAAAAAATTTCAAACTGAAATACTGTCAAGTAATTTCACAGTAAGAAGTGGACATAATTTGCACTTATAGAATATCGTAAAATTCATAAAATCCATAAATATGTATTTATTTCAGAAATTACATGAAGTGCTACTCTTAGTCGAAAAATAGATTACATAACGCGGTATAAAATGAGTCACAAGTGAGCACACAGCACTGTTTAGTGATGTTGTAGAGTAAATCTGATGACTGTAGGCAGAGGCAAGCTAACGCTACCCATTGACTCACTGTGTTTGAGCTAAGCTAATTAGCGATGGGCCAGCTCCGCCCATTTCTTTCTTGGTACTGGACTAAAATGGTGTATATCTGCTTGTCATGGACTCGGACATGAAAACAAAAAATGTTGGAGTATCCCTTAAAGTAGAATACATCATGCACATACAATATATATATGATTCAAAAAATATTCAGGGTGTTTTTTCTCAGATTTAAAAATATATTCAAATAAAATACAAGACCAAATAATTTCTTTACATAAACATTTAGGTGAGTTTGCCTTGCAGATGAAGAACATAAATTAATCACCTTACATACGTCATGATAAATTGGACCTGCTTTTAAGATGTAAAATGTTGAAAAAGTAAATAAATATATGGATCCTACAGTATCATTCAGAGATGGTCTGTGGACCTTCTCTGCAGATGTGAGTATGAAAAATATCTGATATTATTTCAGAGTGTGCTGACCGTGCAGACGTAGAATTTTAAAGAAATTTCATTAATAAATTATTTACTTTACAACCTGTTTGTATTATGACAATTAAACTTCCTTGTATCTTTGTGAAACGCCTTGAACATACCAGGATATTAAATAGTCAGTGTGCTTCTCTTGCAGATGGATATTGTTTTATGAAATATTCAGTTTTTGGGATTAATAATTGGTTTGGTTTGGCAGTGCAGAACATAAAATCCATCATAGAACATAATATGATTAAAAAGAGTTTTAGTGCTCACCTTGCAGATGCAGGGGCTGCAGGGGTCGGTATTTATGCTGCCGGCGAGGTTACACTCACAGCGAACGCATTGAGGGAAATCTCTGTATCCAAACGCACAACGGTCACACTGTCGACCGGCAAACCCTTCCCGACATGAACACTGTCCTGCTGACACCCCTGCACACAGACAGACAGACAGATATTAGGAGAGAATTAGTTATCAAAAATTAAATAATAAATCTCTTACAGACACAAATGATCATAATAATAAGGATAATCTGACTTATATAATGTATAAAACACATCAAACATGACTTCATCTATCTATTCGATGATAACATCTTCTCAATGGCGACCTGGCTGTGCGTCGTCTCGGGCGCAGACTGAAGACTCGGATCCTCTCAGGTCACAGTTACAGTCCACGCAGGGGAAGTCCGAGTATGGTGAGACCTGCACACACGTGCACAGAGTTATGTTACAGTGAAAATAGATATCCACATCATTTTAAAGGCAGAAATTAACAAACGTGCGAGGAAAGTAGAAGTAGTTTTATGGTGAACACTAGCTTACTGGCAGTTACTGGGGATTATTTTATTTATCTATTTTTTAATTTTACTTTTGATGTTTTGTGTTTCCTTATTCTTATTTTTTATTTTATTATTTATTTAAATTTTAGTATATTGTTTTATAGAGCTTCTGTAAAATAACTGATGAACACATATGCACTTTGCTTGAAAAATGAACCAGAAGATTTTGATTTTAAAATTCTTTTTAAGGTGAACACCGATGTTTACTGTGAATTGTCGACCACCTCAGAGACAGAGGAGAGGATCAAGTTGACCCCCCCATCTGCTCCGTCTCCAGAGGTCAAATCAGAGGAGTAACATCAGAGGGAACAACAGGACCCAGGGAGACAGAAGCGCTGTGAGTGTGTGTGTCTGTCTTTGAGTGTTTGGGGAGGCGCACAGGGACAACTTATCCGAGTCAGATCGGCCTCAAAAAAATTAATATGAATGTCTCAAAGTGTGAAGATGACAGAAGCTCAGAAAGACAATTTTGTTTGTTGAGATGATCATGAAGAGCAGATGTTTTATGTTACATAAACTTTCTTCTCTACAGATCAGTTCATCAGCAATATCAATGAAGATTAAATAATTATTACCAAAATTTAGCTTTGTGGTATCAGGTGTAGGTTTGTAGTATTATATGCAGTACTGCAGTATGTCAGAATTGTTACTGAAGCACCACTGCTGGTCTGTGGTATAATTTATAATGCTGCAGTAAGTCTGTAGAATTATATGTAGTACTGCAGTAGGTCAGTTGTATTATTGTAGTACCATTCCAGGTCTGTAGTATTATTTGTAAGACGTCTGCAGGATTGTAAGTTGCACTGTAGTAGGTTTGCAGTATTATTTGCAGTTCCACGGCAGGTCTGCAGGAATATTTTTTGTACCTCAGTAGGCCTGTAGTATATTTTGTATTTCCCCAGCATGTCTGTAGAATTACATGTAGTACCACGTCAGGTCTGTAGTTGTATATGCTTAGCTTCAGTAGGCCTGTAGTATCATTTGTAGTACCACAGTAGTCCATAGTATTATTTGTAGTTCCTCAGCAGGTCTGTGGTAGTTTTTTGCAGTACCTCAACAGGTCTGTAGTATTATATGTGGTACTACAGCAAGTTTGTAGTATTATTTGTAGCACCACAGTAGGCCTGTAGCATATTTTGTAGTCGCTCAGCATGTCTGTAGTATTACATGTTGTGCTGCAGAAGGTCTGTAGTATTTTTTGTAGTACCTCAGCAGGTCTGTAGCATTATATGCAGTATCTTAGCAGGTACGTAGTATTATATGTAGTACCTCAGAAGGTCTGTAGTAGCCGTTGGCACACATCTCACAGTTGACCCCTGCTGTGTTCTGCTGACAGTTAATGCAGACTCCGCCTCCTCGCCGAACACCACGAGAGTCCAAACTCAGGTTTAGATCGGCGACTGTCTGGTTGTAGAAACAGTCATCGGCTTTGTTGTGACAGTTACACTCTGAGGGACAGACAGACAGACAGATAGACAGGCAGGTGGGTAAGACACGTGCATTGACGACAGGCAGGTGAGACAGGCAGACAGGTGCTTCTTACTGTCACAGGTGTTGCCTTCCGTGATGGTTCCTGGTTGCCATGGTTGTTGATGGTAACCAGGGCAGCACTCGTTACAGCTCTCTCCACAGGTGTTGTGTTCACACACACACTGCAGCTTCTATAAAAACACACACACACACATGTCAATGTTAATGTTATATTACCTTCTCAGGTAAACCTCTGACAGGTGAGGCAGGGCGTGCTTACCTTGGTAACAGGGTCCAGTGGGCAGCTCTGGGCGTGGCCATAGCAGATGCACATCCCGCCCACAGAGATGTCCTTGATGGAGTAATAATACTGACGGACAGACAGACAGACATTAGTGATGATGATGTTATAATAATTCACTTAATTACTCTATTTACAAAGTGCTAGGACAATAGTGAAGATGTTTGGATGCTAAACTATTACATCTATGATGTGGAGTGACATTAATTTATTAATCTAATCGCTGAAATCTCATCGAGTATTTGATGTGGTTAATAATATCCCATCAATGAATCGGCTGATTTTCTTTCATGTCAGTATATTCATATTGAACCTTTGAGAGAAAAAGGCCCCAAAACCCCTACAGGTTACAAACAGATACTACAGTTTAACTTTCTTAAAAGACTTTTGAGTAATCAATCCCCCTTCAGGTCAGATAAGCCATGAATTTACTTTACTGAGTTTAACTAAATGTAAATGAATTTTTTGGGCATTATGTGCCTCTATTGATAGAAGAGAGAGTGGCAGTGGATAGGTTTGTGAAAAGGGGGGGAGAGAGTAGGGGAGGACACTCTGCAAACTGGCCACAGGCGGGATCTGAACCTGGGCCTGCAGAAGCATATACATGAGACGTGCCTGGCTGCTAACTACTCTGCCAAACTGGCACCCCAGTTTGAATGTATATGTGTTTTCTGCAGGAACATTCACCCCGAATAACTTAAACATTCAGACAATGAATCTTAAATTGAAGACTAAAAATCTTTTAATCAATAAAACATACCGATAAGCCACACGGCACACACTTGTACTTCATTCTTAATGTTATCTTAGGACACCTGACTAAAGAGCAGGGGTCTCACCCTGGAGGCTCGTATTTGGTTTACATTTTTAATTATGACACCCTGATCAATAGTCAGTGAATTATCAGACTGATAATGTCAGAGCTGCTCCTACACCCCCAGCCCTGACTTTCTTCAGGCAGTTTTGAAGTTCCCTGTAGATAAACCAAAACCAAAGCCCTGGATTTAGTGAGTTTGTCTCACCCTGCGGGTAACAATGGGGTCGATGTCTCGAGGGTCCCTGGTGCTGAGTGTCATCAGGTCGGCGTTGAGCGTTCTGATTCGCTGAAGCCTCAGTCTGATATAACGAGCTGACGTGAAGTCCAACAGTTCAGGGGTCGATTCATCGGCGCCAGGACGGCCGTTAATCAGAGAGGTGTGGATCTGAGGGAGAGGCAGGAAAGACAGGTGAGAGAGAGACAGGTGAGAGAGACGGGTGAGAGAGAGACAGGTACGAGAGAGACGGGATCGATAGAGACGAGTAAGAGGGAGAGACATTGGTGTGAGACAAACAGACAGACAGCTGATCAAGCAAACTTCCTGTCTCACCTCTCCATGTTCCAGAGGGTTCAGTTTGGAGTAGTACGACGTGCAGATGACCTCCGTGTCGCCCTTGTATGTTGGAGGTCCGAGTCGTGGGGTTATATTGTAGCGAGTCAAACACTCAGAGTTATCGATGGCGTAGTACTGCCAGGGTTCAAACGTTGAGCCATCCAAAGAGCGCTCCAAGATCCAATTACCTGAAAGAATCAGATTCAGTGGAGCACAAAGACAGAACAGTCAGAGGGACTGATGGACAAACAGATGGATATAAAGATGGACAGATAGCACATCAGATAGATGGATGGACAAATGGACAGATAGATGGGAGACAGATCAGGGATCCCACTCTTTTCTAGAAATTATTTTCCAGGACTTTTCCAGGAAGTCACACAGGTGTTGACAACTATTTTCATTAGAGAGTAGCTGTCTGAAATCTGCATGAAAAGTTGCTAATCTCTTCTCTGGGGCTTTATTGGGGAAAAACAAGTCCTTACTGGAGTCTGAAAAGTTTGTGAATCCAGAGACAAAGTCGTATGGAAACACTGGGTAGTGGGACTGCTCGAGAGGGACGTGCAAATTTGATTGGCTGGTAATGGTGCGTTCCAGTTGTAGTCGGAAGTCAGAATTTCCCAGTTTCGAGTAGGAAACTGCAACTGGAACGTCCCCCGAGGTCGGAATTTCCTACTGGGAACTCAGGGGAACCTCGACCCCCGAGTTGACATTCGAAGATGGATGCCCCCAGTGTGAACAGTTATTTAGCTCCTGTAATAATCAATTTATTTGCACTTCTGACTGGGGTGTGTCACTCTAGATCAGCTGTATACATCATATTGTTAGACTTATATTTACAAAAATGCTGCCATAGTGATAATCACATTCTTCATGTGATATTTGTGAACAACAACACAGGGCGTGCCAACAACGGCTAATAACAGCCTGGTAGATCAGCATGTTTTTTTCAGACTTAAACTGGAACGCTGATAAACTGGAGATGACGTCACTCCCAGTTCCCTCTTCCCACTTCCGAGGTTAATGAAACGCAGCATAAAGGCTGAGAAACTCTTTTTATTTATTTTAACTTCTTTTTTTCATTTGGTTTCACAAGTATTTCCAACTGTTTCTTTTACAAATGTTCAATTATGTCCCACACCTACCCCAGTCTTTTCTCCTTCTGTCCATATACACAGAAAGGTAATGAAGCATATTTTCATCTATATATATAAAGAACAAATTAAATTAAAAACAAGACTGAGTAAAGTAAAAACATGCAGATATGAACAAGAAGTCTCCCCCAAAAGAAGAAAAAACATATATTAAAATACATGTACACATATAAACCTGGATTTATAAACATCAATGCATAAACAGTGACAAGTTAAATGTAGAAATTTATAAGTCTTGTTTTTCCAGTTGGGAATATAAGGAACGTCAAAGGTCATGGTGCAAATTATTTAATCTGTTTGTGTTTACTAACAAAGTCAAGAGAAGCAGAAGGAGGATGGATATTTTTCCAGGACATTTTACGTTTTTTCCTAATTTTCCATATGTTTTCCATGACTGGTAAATTGGTCAATTGTTTTCCAGGTTTTCCAGGATGCGTAGGAACCTTGTAGATGGATGTAGAGATACGGATAGATGATGTACACATGTAGAAAAAGATGAATATATCAACAGACAGACTGACAGATGGACAGACAGATGGATGAATCAATAGATTTACAGATGGACAGATAGACTGATGAATAGATGGAGCGACGGAAGAATATATCCACAGACAGATAGACAGATGCTTGATGGATGGACAGGTCTTACCTGGTCGGGGAGAGTTGGCGGCCTTGATGATGATGTACGCGACCTGAAAGATCTGAACAAACAGGAAGCAGACGTCACTGACTAATAAACAACTTGTTACATTTCCTGTTTGAGGTCCAGTGTGTATTTTTGATTGTGCTTGTTATTTTGCAAATGGTTTGTTTGTTTATTGTGTAAGTGTGAGTTACCTGTTTCAGGTCCAGTGTGATCGTGACCCAGTGAAACTGGCGGCCATTTTTGATGCTCGGACTCTGCCACCACTGATTGGTTCCATCGATGGCCTTTGTGATTGGGTGATGCTCTAATCAACACAAGACAATCAAACAAAACTCTCAGAGCAAAGGCTATCACTGAAAGACAACACTGATGACAAGTATGGATCTGGTTTACATCGGACTCTGAATGGTGATTCCAGATTGTCTTACACTCTGGTTGGGGAGACTGGTTTGCATCAGACTCTGAATGGTGAATCTGGTTAACATTGGACCCTGGTTGATAAATCTGATTTACAGTCAGCTCTGGTCTGGGAATCTGATTTTGATTTGACTCTTGTTGGGAAATCTGGTTAACAATTGAGCTCTGGTTTTGGAATCTGGTGAACGTGTGACTCTGGTTGGATATTCTGGTGTACATTGGACTCTGATTGATTTCCAGTGAGCTCTGATTGGGGAATCTGGATTACACGTGACTCTAGGTGAGGAATCTGGTTTTCAGTGGACCTTGGTTTTAGAATCCTGTTTCCAGTGAGCCCTGGTAAGTGAATCTGGTTTGTGGTGAACCTACTTTACATTAGACTCTGGTTGGTGAATCTGGTTTACATTGCACCCTGGTTGATAAATCTGATTAACAATTGAGCTCTGGTTGGGGGGTCTGGTTTACATGAGACTCTTCTTGGGGAAACTGGTTTACATTGGACTCTGGCTAAGGGAATCATTTTTACATTGCTCTCTGGTGGGGGTATCTGGTTTTACATTAGACTGGCCCCGTTTACATGGGTCAAAAAATCTTATTTACAACCATACTGAAAGGTCAATCAGATTAGAAATGTCTCATGTAAACACCTTGGCCAATCGGATTCACCTGGATCTGATTGTATTTCGGATCAGATTGTAAGAGGTAGTCTACGCCGATTGATAATCCACTCAATGCTTCATGTAAACGGCTGAGTGGAGCGGACTGGTTGATATAGAGGATTGTTCGGTCTGTGTAGGCGCTCTGTAGTACGTAAGAGGCACGTAGTGACGTACGCAGAGTGCCCAAACAAACATGGTGAACAAACAGAAGAACTGGACGGTGGAGGAAACAAACTTTTAAATAGAAACTCTGACAAAACACAACGTGGATCCATCTTTCTAGATGTAAACAGGAAGCAGGAGGTGCACCTCTTCTTCTCATTTGTAGGTAGTGGCAGAATGACCTTCTGCACATCATAAAAAAAACAATACAGTCGGATTCAGCTGGGGCCATGCAAACGCGGATTGAACGTGGATCTCTTTACTCAAAGTTCATGTATACAGATCGAATCAGATTCACTTAATCCGATCGATTTCAATCAGATTGAGGAAAACTACCCATGTAAACAGGGCCAGTGTAGATGGTGAATCTGTTTTACATTGGACCCTGGTTGGTAAATCAGACTTACAGTGAGCTCTGGTTGGGAAATTTGATTTCAATTGGACTCTTGCTCAGTAATCTGGTTAACTACTGAGCTCTGGTTGGTGAATCTGGTTCACATTAGACTCTGGTTAGTAATCTGGTTTACAGAGAGCATTGGGTTTCGTACCTTTGGTCAGGTTAGACTTGGCGTCACACTTTGGGCAGTGGGGGTTCTTGATTCGTCGTCCTGGAACGTGTTCAACCAGTTTGCAGTAAACTTCAGGTTTGGGATCTCCACATGTGGCGTTGCTGGTGATCACCGCGTTACTCGCCAAGTTCAAGATGGCGGGAAACAAACCTGAAAGACAACAGACTGTTAGGGTACAAGTCACATGTTTACAGATGTTAATGGGGACTGTGTGATCAGCTGTGGAGGTGTGAGGTGTGTGTGGTCTGAGGTGGGCCAATGTCCCCTCAGAGCGTAAAGGCCCAGTGTGTGTCTGTGTGTGTGTGTGTGTGCGGGGGTGGGGGTGCTGAGTAACATCTGTAAAGACCCAGTGAGGCGTGGGGGTGCAAAGAAACATCTGTGAGTGTAAAGCAAAGTAACACCCACGGTGTTGTTGTTCTGTAGGTCTCTGTTTGTGGTGGGGTTATAATTGTGTGTGTGTGCAGGGGGGTTAATTGTGTGATGGGGGGATGCAATTATGTGTGCAGGGGAAGTGGGCGGAGCTAAGCAGTAAAAACTGATGACCACACACATCAGTGTTTGCCTCCAGGCAGGACACACCGTCTGCCGTCTGATCGGTGGTGATAAACTCGTCAATCCTTCGGCCAGTAACTTTGGGATCATTCTGAATAAGATGATTACATAAATCATCTATACATAATTTTGAGTTTTAACTTATTTAAAAAAAATACATGTTTGATTCTTGTTTTGTGATATTTTAGTTTCTGTTTGTGACCAAATTTTAACCAAAACATTCTGACTTCCCATTAAAAAACATAGATTTTTTTATGTAATTCTTACAAATAATGTGGACATTAAGAAAAACATTTAAACATTCGACAACAATGTTCAACCTTGATCTTTGTACAGCAGCAGATGTTGGTGAAATGTTATTCCTCTGTGAGGTCCAAACAGTTGTGAAGGTCACCGGTTAAAGACTAAACAGATAAAAAAACCATCTGCAGCTGATTTTCAGGGTCAAACTGTCTGAGCTCCATCAGAAGGTAACAGGCGACCACCTCTGCAGTAAATGTAATTTAAATATTTAAAATACACAACCTCTGAATATTAATGTCATTAACTACAAACTTTACGAAAAAGCTGCTGAAAACACAAAAACACTGAAACAAAACAAAAAAGGGAAACACACCAAAGAATAAAACCATCTGTAGCAAAAAAAAACAATCATCAATAACCCAGGCAGCTAAATATTTATTTTACAAATCTGAATAACAAAAAAAGGTCTGATTTAACAGAATACTTTATTGAATAAAATCTGAAAAGAAGAGAAGACTCCTAAACTTAACCGGTATCCTTAAGTTTAAAAAAGAGCTGATAACTTCAATTAAATTCAGTGTGATTCTTATTTATTCATAACAGAAATGAAAGTAAAACAAAGAACAAAATCCTTTTAAATCCTTCATTATGAAACAGATAACAAGAAATAATTAAGATATCAGAAATGGTGACTGACAGTTTATCAATATCCGTTATCTTCAGACTGATTTACAGTCAGACTTTGATTAAATCTTCAAACGATCAAAGATCAGCAGGTCATATAATCAAAATCAACATCTCAATATTTCAGTAAATAAATATTTCATAACATGTTGAAACTAATTAAATCATTTTTTTAATCAGAACAGAGGTTATACAACAAACAAAGATAACTAAAGACAAAAGCCAAATAAAGAATAAAACTATAGAACATAATAAAGTCATTAAGTTTAACATCAAATGAAATAATGGAATAAACTTAAACAGCCATTTTAAGAACAAACTATAAAAGAAACATCAAGAGTTAAAGTTGGTAAAGTTTCTCACCTCTCTGCTGAGCTGCAGCTCGCTCCAGCAGCACCAACAACAGCAGCAACTTCATCTCTGCATCAGTCAGGACCAACTGGACCCGGACCTGGACCAGCACCCTGCACACTGGTGCTGTGAACACTTGGACTGGTACTACAAAGTGGACTGGAACTTTGTGGACCCAGACTGGGGGTCGGTCTGAGAGCGGTGTGAGCAGAGGAATGTGAATGCCACAGTGATTCCTCCTCATTCATTCAGTTCAATAAGAGGGGGAGGGGAGGGGGTGGGGGTACGGGGGACTGGGGCTTGGGACCAGACCATTACCCAAGATAGGGGGGGCATTTTGTCAGAAATCCTACAAACATTTAATGCTGTACTCTGGTGGTTCACTGCAGTACTCCAACTAAATATTACCTATTTTAGATTCTATTATTGATGATTTATCAATTGAAGGGTTCACAGCCTCAATTATTATAACTGTATTTTTTTTATTCAAGTTAAATCAATCAATCAAACTTTATTTATAAGGTGCTTTTCATACAATTAATGAAACTCAAAGTGCTCTACATAGAAAGAAAATTAAAACATTCCCTCAAACCCACCTACCCACGCCTATTTTACGTAAAAGTCAGGGTTATTATGTAGAAACAGGTTTTCCTTTGGAAGGATAGGGATAAAGTGGTGTAGAAAAGGGTTTTATTTTGGAAGAAAAGCAGCAAAGTGGTGTTAAAACAGGTTCATTTTGGAAAGACGTGGTCAAAGTGGAGTAAAAACAGATTTTCTTTTGGAAGGAACAGGTTAAAGTGGTCTAAAACAGAATTTATCTTGGAAGAAACAGGTTGTATAAGCTTAAAACGGGTTTTATTTGGAAGTAATGGGTCAAAGTGGTGTAAAAACAGATTTATCATTGGAAGGGATGGGTCTAAGTGGTGTAAAAAAGGTTGTACTTTGAAAGGATAAGGTTAAACAAGTCTAAAAACAGAATTTGTTTTGGATGAAAAAGAGAAAGTTTTTTGGACACATGAGGTCAAAGAAGGGTACAAACTGGTTTAATTTTAAAGGGCAAAGGTGAAAGTTGTGTAACAATAAAATTTGATTTGGAGGAAAAGGGTCAAAGTTGCATAAAAACAGGTTTATTTTGGAAGGAATAGGTTAAAGTGCTGTAAAAGCAGAATTTACCTTGGAAGAGACAGGTTATAGCTTAAAACAGGTTTTATTTGGAAGTCATGGGTAAAAACTTTGGAAGGATGAGGATAAATCGGTGTAAAAACTGGTTTAGTTTTGCATGAAAAGGGTGAAAGTTTTGACAAAACACTTTTGCTCTGAGGTTTTGGACACATGGGGTCAAAAGACTGTAAAAACAAATTTAATTTAAAGGGAAAAAGTGAAAGTTGCATAACAGTAAATTTTTTTGGAGCAAAAGGGTCAGAGTTGCATGAAGACAGGTTTATTTTGGCAAGACGTGGTCAAAGTGGTGTAAAAACAGATTTTATTTTGGAAGGAATAGATTAAAGTGGTCTAAAAGCAGATTTAATCTTGAAATAGACAGGTTGCATTAGCTTAAACCAGGTTTTATTTGACAGGAATGGGTCAAAATTGTGCAAAAACAGGTGCATTTGGATAAGACAGGGTCAAATTGGTGTTGAACAGATTTTTCATTTGAAAGAATGGGTCACAGTGGCGTTAAGAAAAACAGTTTTGTTACCCTTTTTTTGGACACATAGGGTCAAAGAAGGGTAAAAACAGGTTTAATTTAAAGGGAAAAGGTGAAAGTTGTGTGACAATAAAATCTGGTTTGGAGGAAAAGGGTCAGAGTTACATAAAAACAGGTTTATTTTGGAAGGAATAGGTTAAAGTGTTGTAAAAGCAGAATTTATCTTGGAAGAGACAGGTTATAGTAGCTTAAAACGGGTTTTATTTGGAGGTCATGGGTAAAAAATTGTGTAAAAACAGGTGAATTTTGGATAGACAAGGTCAAGCTGGTGTAAAAATAGATTTAACTTTGGAAGGAATGGGTCAAAGTGGTGCAAAAACTGATTTTATTTTGGAAGGAACAGGTTAAAGCGGTGTAAAAACTGGTTTTGTTCTGGATGAAAAGGTTGAAAGTTGTGAAAAACAGTTTTGTTCTGGGGGTTTTTTGGACACATGGGGTCAAAGTCAGGTAAAAACATTTAATTTTAAAGTGAAAGGTTGAAAGTTGTATAACAATGGAAATTGTATTGGAGGAAAGGGGTGAGTTGTTTATTTTGGAGGGATTTGGTCAACTAAGCCTAAAAATTGATTTTATATTGGAAAGAAAAAGTTAAAGTGGTCTAAAAACAGAATTTATCTTGGAAGGGACAGGTTACAGTGGATTAAAAAACAGGCTTTATTTGGAAGGAATGGTTCAAATTATGTAAAAATAGGTTTATTTTGGAAATACAGAGTCATATTGGTGTAAAAACAGGTTTACTTTGAAAATGAATGTGATGTATAAAGATTAAATTTTTAAAAAAGATGGTTAAAGAGATCTAAAAATAGAATTTATTTTGGAAGGAACAGGTTATATTGGCTTAAAAAGGTTTTTATTGGAAGGAAATTGCTTTGAAAACATAGTCAAGGAAAATGTTAAACTTTTGCACAAACAGGTTTTATTGAGAAAAGAAAGGGTTAGGGTGGTGACAGGTTTAAAGTGAATAAATCCTGAAAACAGGGTTCATTTTGGAAGGACAGGTTTCAGGTTATGTAAAAACTGTTTTTTTTTTTATTGATAGGGTAAAAGCGGCTCAACAAGAAGCTTTTTTGAAAGGCCAGGTTGTATTTGGTGTAAAAACAGGTTTTATTTTGGAAGGAAAGGGTTAAAGTGGAGTAAAAACAGGGGTCTGGTCCTTTAACTGTCTCAGCCCATTCGGCTTAGTCTATTGTCTGAACTGAGGAGCCGGACCGTACCACCTGCAGGGGAGGAGGGGGCTCTCTGACTATTTCTTATTCTTCCCTCCTTTACTGTCACAGTATTAGAGTAAATCACATGTATGGTAATCAGAATAATTTAAAGGTTTGTTTAAATATTCCAGCCTGTTTGGTTTTCATGTCTCAGATTTTTATTTTCTTGCAGATTTAGAGGGAACTTTATTCAGCAAACATCGCCCCCTGCAGGTGAACCGTTGGAACAGCCTTAGATCCACGTGCCCTTTGGGACTTTTCACTCTGCAGGAATAAAGAGGATTGAAAGTGTTAGAGATGAACTTTGGCCTTTGTCCATAAACAAAGCAACAATTTAAGTTTCAGGTGATTCAATCACATTCGAAGACAAGGCGAAAAACACTGATGGGAAAAGAAGGTAATGAACAAGAAAATATAAAACACTGAGGAAAAGCAAAAGGATAAAATATTAAAGTAGAAAGGGTCTGTGTATGAAACAGGAAAAGGTTATTTAAAATATGTTAAAAAAGCCAAAAGGGGGTAAGTTAATTGGATAAATAACTGTCCACAAGTTCTTTAAGTGGTCAAACTAAAGGCATTTCTTTTCAGTCTTTGCATTTATTAGCTAAAATGTATTGAAGTGTCCAACCTCACAATATCAACCACAGTTTGAAATCCATGGATCTGCATCCAGTTTCAGATCTGCAGCAAAATCTGATCACTTCTCTCTTGTACCTCGACCAACATTCACTGAAACCAACAAACAAACAAAATCGGCACAAACATAACTCTCCTAAGTTGAGGTAACTCAAAAATATTTGCATGAACCACAGTAGTGAATATATTAAAAATGAAAATGGGGTGCTGGTTTGGCGGTGTGGTAAGCAACTAGGCACCCCATGTACTTGCTTCTGCCGGTCCAGGTTCGAAACCCACCTGTGACCAGTTTGCAGAGTGTCTTCCCCTACTCTCTCACCCCCTTTCACAAGCCTATCCACTGTCTCTCTCCTATCAATAAAGGGACAAAAAATGCCCAAAAAATACATTAAAAAATGAAAATAAAATGTTAATGAATGAACAAGAAATTCAATGAAATATATGTATGTGTACATGTATATATATATATATCTATATATATAAACAGGTTTGAAAAAAAATCAAAAATAGCAGTCTGAATTTAATAAAAAAAATAAACAGAAATAATGAGTAATGTCATGAGGCAATACTGGAATAGATTATCTAAATTAAGTTACTTTTGTTTAATTCAAACTTATATTTGAAATACTATTTCAATTTAAACTTTAATCAAATCAGGAAAACCTAATTGACCAAATTAATTCCATATATACATCTCATATTGCCAAGTATCAGATACTATCAACAATACTGCTATGCAATTAACTGGAGAAGTTGGATTTTTGATGTCATGAAAAAAACTAATAAAGCTAATTGTGATTAATATACTAGAACTTTCTAAAAGCCAACCTTGTTAATAAAAGACAATCTCAGTCTTTACCCGTACACACGTCCGAAAGTTAAAAATGTTCCAATCACCAAATCATTATTTTTATTTTCCCAGCAGATTAAAACCTTTATAACTCTGAATAAACCTAATTGGGCTCCACTGCATAAAACCACTGATAAGCAAATAATAATTATAATATAGTGAACAGCAGATCATCATTTCAGCCTCATGACTGTAAAGGAGCGCCACCCAGTGGTTAAAGTCTAACCTGCATCAGGGCTGGTTCAGCATAAATCTCTGATCAAGGACTTTTATCGCTGATATTTAACAGAGAAATCAAACAGGATTTAAACTAAGGACCACCAGAACTTTACACAGCAAGAGCAGATAACCAGTGAAAATAAAGACAGAAATAGTTCAATATTGTTAAAGTTTCAGTTATCAGCCTGAAATAAAGACAGAAAATGAGTAAATGCTGTTGTTAAAGTTTCAGTAATTGACCTTTAAGACGGAAAACAATTAAATGTTGTTAAAGTTTCAGTTATCAATCTGGAATAAAGACAGAAAAATAGTAAAACTTAATGTAAATAGTGTGATCAACATTAACACTGCTCTAATTCTATGGCCTGATTAATATGGCTGTGAGACTAAACTTTTGACTTTATGGTGATATTTGGCCAGAGAGTCACCACCCTCTTGTAGTTCTTAACTACCAAAAGAAAAACTCTGTAAGGCCGTCTCTCAAGGGCATTTTTAGACACATCAAAAGGTGATTTTCTCAAAGCCTGAAAGACAAGGCAGGTCCCACTCTGCTGTCTGCTTTCTTCTAGGAGGACGCAGCCTCTTAAAAACATGTGAGACTGTACAGTGATGACAGAGTTATTAAAAACAGTTGCCCCTCCCTTCACTTCTGTAAAGAAAAGGATGTTACACATCCCAAAAAAGGATGTTGAATAAGAAATTTAGAGCCAAATAATAAAAAGTCACTGTGAAATCTAATGTAGTTTACTAGTTTGTAATATGTGTTTCTCTTAAATAAATAAATACACAAATAATACATCGTACTGGAAAGGAAAATACCTGGAAGTCATTTGCTTTGGGCTTGTTTTATTGACCTGGTTGCTTATTTCAGTTGAAAAATCTGGCAGCACTGTTTCCCGGCCATGCATTGCATTATCCACCCAAAGTGTGACCCTGTTTGCAATGAGGTAAAACCTCAGAGGGCAGAGGGTCGTGGATTGTGAAGCAAACCTACCTGGGCTTCTCCATGTTGATCCCAGATCATGTGCACTGCCTGAGGATGAGGCCTCACTTGAGGATTAGTCTGCCACCAAGATCAACCTGCCTGGGAGACACTTCGCCCTAAAAGAGGCAAACAGAGGATGAGCTGAAAGGGCATTTCCATGATAAAGTCAGTGGTGCCATGACAACCACCAATAACACAAAAGTGCTTACTTCACTTGGACCAGAGCCGCGGAAAGAGTTATGTCAACTTCTTGACAGCAATGGTGGATCATGGGAGGCCTCAACAGCTCCAAACAATACAGCCCAGGCAATGGGATTCCTATAGGGGATGTTTTATTGAACATTTATTAAAACTGGTTCCTTGGCATTCAAACTCATACAGACTTTTAACAATTTAGACACAGTTTACAAGAAAAGGTATGGTTATGTTTTCAACTAAGAGACAAAGTAAATAAAAAAATAAATAAATCTAAAATAAAATTAGTTTATGAAAGTGTACAGGAGGGAGGGGGGCACGCTGACTTTAGACACCTTAACCCACAGAATTATGTATTTTTATTGAGTTAAATAGGCCATAACAGGCTACCACTTCTGCAGGTAAACGTAATTGTAGCTTTGCTGTTAACTTTTCCATGCAGTTTACTTCCTTGCGTCTCTGTTTCCATGGGTCCACTGTTGGTGGTTTGGGCTTTAGCCAGTTTGCTGTTATGTTTTTGTGAGCTATTAACAGGAGAGCTCTTATTACAGCTTCTCTCCCAGCCCTTCAAGTGATGTATTTCCTAATATCATCCATTGTGTCTCTAATGGTATATTCAGGTGCAGCATCTTGCCTATGGGGAATGTTTGTTTCCCACATTTACCAAAGGTTAATTTACATGTGGTTGATATCATTTTACAAGCACATTTGAATCAAATTAACAATGTCATTCAAAGCACCATAGCTCATCTATTTTAAATAAAATATTAGCTTTAAAGTGGTCACTGGTCTGCTTCTTGTTATATCTTACATCCTTAAACTTGCATTAGGCCTGTGTGGTTAATCTGGAAAGGACAGGTTTGAGCAAAAATGTTTAAGAAATCGTGTAAGCCATTGTAATTTCACTGACAATGAAAAAGTATGGATATGTAGTCAAGTAGTAAAAAAAACTTAGCCTACGTCATGGGTTGGTTTACCTCCTGTTAATTTTATACTTAAGACAGATCTTCCTACATGCTTTAAGATGATACAGCATTAGTAGGATCAAACAAGCTTCTTCCTTCTTCGTCTGAAATGTTAAAACTGGTCAGTAATTCTCGAATTTTACCAAAGCTGATGTTATAAACAAATGAATCTAAGTAATTAAAAGTGGTTCACTGCCCACATTCTTCCTTTTCAAAGGAAATTTCAGCAATTTTAAAAGCATTATCGCAATGATAACGTTCCAACACATGCCATAGAATAATGGTCACATATTAATTTATTTATACTGACATTTAAATGTAAAAATCAGAAGATAATGAATTGTAATTACCAGAATTTACGTCTAAGCCGTTCATTTAAATGACCCGCCATCTTTGTTTGGATCTCTTCGGCTGTTTACGTAACGGCTCTACCTGCACAGCGCACGAAGACACCTGTCTACTTTACCGCCACTGGCAATCAGAGGATGAAACAGAGCTGTTGATTGGCTCTAAAATCTCACGGGATAATATGCCAAGTATCGCGAGACTACGTTGACAACTTCTTATTAAAGGGAGAGCGGACAAAGCATTGTTCTCACTTCCTATGTAGGGAAGCACAAGTGTCAGCGTTTTCGTTTTTTTTTAGACCAAGCACAGCTATATTATATAATTTATATATGTCTCAAGATTAGGGGGGCTAATTCAAATGTAAATTATAATAAATGTTTGTGAAACTGCAATTTTGAGAGTCTGAAAAAATGAAATAAGCTATGAAAATTGGCTGGCTGTACCTGTTATATCTGCATAGGATGGAGGCAGGAGGGCAAACAGCATGAGGCCTCAGAGGGGGTCAGTTAAGAAGGTTTTGACAGTCCTTTGTCAGCACTTTATGAATTATATATGCAATATGATACCAGGTTTGGTTAATTCTGGTCTTAGCTAAAGGCCTTAGGCAAGGCCTAAGGAGACCTGATAATGAGAGCAAAGGGAGAAAGGGGAGAGCTCATACACCTCCCAAGCTCCCATTAGGTGAGCAAAGTGCCAGTAATTGTCATCAACATCAAGCACTTTTCATGCAATAAAAGTCATTTTAGGCTCTGAAATGCACTGAGTCAATTCAGTTAAACTCTTTCAACACTCAAAAAGCAGCTGATGGTGTGCATATGCATTTATTATTAATTTAAATAAAGTATCCAATGTGCAGTTATTCACTTGTAACTAAATAGTATAAAGGCCACAATTTGCACTTAGAAAAAGGTAGAACACATGAAGTTAATTTTTAGTGTTGTGCTCAAGACCACAGTATCCGAGACCAAGACTTGCCCGAGACCAGAAAGCACTGAGACCAAGACTTTTGGGAGTTGACACCGGGTTGAGACCAAGATTGAGACAAGCCAAGATCGAGACAAGACCGAAACCATCAAAATCAATGTTATAAACCATGACAAGGTTGAATTGTTATAAGGGGGGGTGTCCCTCAGTCACAACAATGGGAAGCTGTTTTACCAAGTCTTTTTCCTTATACACATTAATAAAGCTGAAGAACAGCAGATCAGTGTTGGTCTTGATCGGTCTTGATGGAAAATCCCAAATCTGGCCAGTCCAAGACCAAGACAAGACCAAGTAGCTCTTGAGTCCGAGACAAGATCAAGATCTTAAAATGTGGTCTTGAGACCGGTCTTGAGTAACACAAAGCTATTAATTTTAATAAATATGCTTGAGTATACTTTATAGTATATCAAGTATACTACAGACCATGTACTTGTAGTGCACTGGATAGTGTAATTTTGAATACTTCTGACTAATTTGAAACATTTTAAAGTTTTTAATAGCATACTTTGAGTATACAACAAGTATAGTTATCTATATACTACTAGTGTATGAGTCATATACCTCTAGTCCAACTTTTAGTTTATAAAAAGTATACTAAAGGTATACTTTTATGAACTAAAAAAATATTATTTTAAGCTATTTCACTAGTTTACTTGTAACATATAAGTATACTTGTAAGTTCTACTTTCTTGTAATTCCCCTTCGTGCACAGATTGAACAAAAAAGTTCTGTATCTCAGTCAGAACTATGACAGACATAATAAGAGATAAAATAGTGCTGTAATCTTGAAAGATGGTACATTTTGTTTAATAAATGACTTGTGTCCTGAGAGGTCGACCCACGTAGACATCATCATTTGATGATTATGAAGACAGGGCAGAAATGAGGACAGCATCAGGTCAAACATTTTAAATCTTGCACTGATATTTTTTGGTATGCAGCGCTGATAAAAATGGTTGTTCTTTTTATTAGAGCAGGTAAAAACAATTATGATTTCTCTTTCACCAAATTATCCACACTTGTGTTTCATTTGTGGGTCATTGCGAGGATGTGAACAGAGTTCTGCAAAAAACAGCAATTTCTCCCCTGATGTATTCTCAAAATCAACCACCAGATGCCACTGGAGGATCGACTGTGGCTGCTGTACATTACTGTAAACTGTCTAAAATAAAACACTACTTTCCTTTATTTATGTCTTTTTGCTCATACCCCCAGTGATGCTTTGCAGATTTTTATGTTTTTTAATCACTGCATAAAGTTGATCTTAAACAAAGAAATAAACTGTTTAATGTCCTCACTCTTAATCTGTTGCAGAAAAATCACTTGGAGAAGGTAGGGACAAGTTTGGAATATATCCAATCACAACTACTTTGGCTGTATGGAAAGGTCAGATGAGCTAAATGTTGTGAATTTCATCAGATAAAAACTGGACTAAAATCAAAACAATATAGAGGACTAAATTATGACAAACTGACTAAAGCTTTGCTGCTTCATCCTGCGTGGAGAAGCCATCAGAGGATGGGATGAGGAATATACTGTATATAAAGGAATGAACTTGGTCAGCATGTGTTGCTGCCATGTGATTGGCTGATTTCTTGCTATATGTGTGAGGCAGTTGAACAGTTGTATTTGATTTACTTTAAATTAGCTTTTGATTAAAAGACTTGGAGTTCGAGTGTGTCACAGTTTGACCTAAGATAAGTCTCATTTGAATTTTACAGGTTTTAAAGCTCCGAAACATTTGTGATACTGGACTTAAAGATCAAGTTATTGCTACATATATCTGATAACTACTTTAGACACACATGACTGTGATTGGATTAGGGCTGAAAGATTTCAAGAAAAGATCTAAAAGCAATTTTCATGGCGGATATTGCGATTTGAATTCAACTCATGATTTTCTCTAAATCAAGCTTCATAGAAAGATTCACCGTTTACAGTGCAGACGTCAGTAGGGAAATCAATGATTAAAAGCACACAACACATTATTCATCACCTAATATTGATGATAAATAATCTGTTATCACTATTTAAGGGAAACTACAACATCCACTCCAAAACAGATGTGACATTCACAAACAAAGAACTGCTCTTTTAAGTTTATTTTCAAGCATTCTTAAAAGCAAATTTCCTGCAAATTTTTAAAATAGTTGACACAGCTGTTCCTGGATGAGACAGGAGCACTGTGAAAATTGCAGCTTTGGCGATCACATGATTGTTGTAGGAAAAGTGCTTTATAAATAAAGTTTGATTGATTGATTGTTTTGTCTGAAATTGGGATTTCGATTCAAAAAGATCTTTCAGCCTTAGATTAGATGTATTTTTAACTGACCATGCTAAACAGTAAAACAAAGCTTAAATGTTAAAATAACTTAATAAAGTACTTAAGGCAGACAAAGGTGCTTTTAATCATCTCTGAATGAGAAAGAAAATGGTTTCAAAACAAAACAAAGACAGGAATGTTCCTTCACCTTTTTGCTGAGGCATTGAAGAGCTAATAATACTTTTTTTAATGTTTAATTTTATTTTAATTTTGGTTTAAGTTAAGGAACACTCTAGGGAATCACTAGCTGAGTCTGTTGAACCTTCAGTCCCTGCAGATGTCTTCAGGGCAGTAAGGTGAACGTGGTCCAGCTGGTCCACCAGGACCTCCTGCCCTCCAGGACGAGCATCAGGAGATGGTGATGGAGGGGAGTCGGGACCTCGGGGTCCACAGGGACCTGCAGGCACACCAGGAGTTCTTGGGAAAGATGGACTTCCTCAAGTTTAATCAACATTTGCACAGATACTCAGACTGTTAAAGTGTTTAGTCACAAAACCTTAACTGAGCTTTTTGGAGGATGCTGTGTTGTTTCAGTCCGTCCAGCTTAGACAATGAAATGATGGATTGTGTTTCTATTTCTGTCTGTCCTCCAGGGAAGCAAAGAAGAACCTGGTGACACTGTAAGTAAAGTCTTCAGTCTGTTAGATTTATAGTTTAGATCCTATGGAGGTCATTTTTGTCTCTATGGAGGAAACTGATGTAGGAACTATATTTCTTATATGATATGTTACTAAATCCTTTTCCAGTCTGATTTTCTTACTGATTGAGGTCACCGATCTGACCTCAGACTAAGTAATTGTTCTGCATCATTCCTGCTTTCAGTCCAGAGTCAAAATGTCTCTGAGCTCAATTTAAATGATCGTTTATGCTCTCTTATGTGATACTGAACACAGCTTTGACTTTACTTTTAAAAGGGTGCAACTATGGCCCCAGGATTTCCAGGATTACAGGGAGAGCCTGATCCCAAAGGAGAAAAGGTAAATAATACTTGGCTTTGATTTAACACACTTGAGGTGTCAGTGTGATATCTGAAGACATGGCTACAGTATCATTTCCCAGGGTTCCTGAAAGGGACGCACAATAATATCGGTTTGATATCGTTATTGGCTGATATCAGCCTAAAAGTAGTGAGCGCAGACCTCCACCAGCACCACAGTCTAGATCCCTCCCCGCCAAAAAAATAATCTTTGATTCAAAAAAAAGAACTAGATTCATGATTCATGATTCACGATTCACGATTCGATTCGATGCCCCCGCCCTACTTAAAATGAAATAACTACTCACTGTAAATTTATTTCAAAAATATACACTTATTTATAGTTAAAATAGACAGTGCCTCCAGGTCAAAAATCAACATAGAAATCGACACAAAGAGCCTGTGCAATGTAGTTTTTTTTTTTTTTTTTTTAATGTATTTTTTGGGCATTTTGTGCCTTTATTGATAGGAGAGAGACAGTGGATAGGCTTGTGAAAGGGGGAGAGAGAGTAGGGGAAGACACTCTGCAAACTGGTCACAGGCGGGATTCAAGCCTGGACCGGCAGAAGCAAGTACATGGGGTGCCTGGTTGCTAACCACTCTGCCAAACCAGCACCCCTGTGCAATGTAGTTTAATACACTTGTTTGAATTAATTATGAAGATAACAAAATGCCTTGTCTATGTTTTTTATGCGTGTGACGTCTCGGGGGGGGGGGACATACTGCAGGAAGTGTACTATGGAAAGCCTTGGGTCCTCACGAATGTGAAATGAGCAGGTTGAATTTCAATTTTTTTTTATTAAACTCGAGTTTCAGGAAAAATGAATCGATTTGCCTTGCCAACTCGATTTTTAAATCTTATCGATTTTTTTGTCCAGGCCTACCAGTCTTCACCCATATTTTGATTTTCACCATAAATATTAGTCCTACCTTTATTTCATCTAAATATTTAGATTCCTTGACCATGATAACACACCATTTGCAACTGGATTCATTATGATATCTATTTTAGTTCATTAGTTAATCACGAAAATCACATTTTTCATCATGGCAGTTTTATGCTGATTCGGATCACTCCCAAAATCGAATCATTTGTTCCTTGTCCCAGTCGGGACATTTCCTGAAAATGTAATTGAAATCTGTCCAAAACTTCGTGAGTTATGTTGCTAACAGAGAAACAAACATACACAACACACAAACAGACACCGGCAATAACATAACCTCCTTGGCGGAGGTAAAAGTTAGGTATCGTATCAGCTGATACTGAAATTTTTGCTGATATTTACAGCCGATAAATTGGCCACATATTGGCTGGAAAAATTGGCAAATTACACAAATGTACACTATCGTAGCACCTCCTCATCACTGCATGGGTACATTAAAAATCAAGGGTTTCAAGTTTGAAAGAGCTAAAAGTTGTTTTTCTTGTTTTACATCTGTGTTTCACCAAAATATACCGTATCACTAAAAGAAACAAGTCTATTTTGTGAAGTATAGAGCTTTTGCTTTTAACCAGAAATATTGGTATTGGCAATAATTAATTTAAAAATACCGCCATATCAGCAAAAATCCAATAATGTGCATCCTTAGTTCCTATATTTAATTTCTTAAAGTTCAAAAATAAAACCAAGCATCTCTTTTCTGTAAATTTTAGTGTGATCCTGGTGTTGGACTTCCAGATCCTCTTAGGTCCTCCAAGCCATCCTACAAGATTTCAAGGTTCTTAGTAGGTGTCTACTTGATTTTGAACTCAGAAAAATATTCCTAACTTTTTTATTACTTTATTCAGACATTTTTAAAAGATATTACATTTTATGTAGCTTTTTGAAATGTTTTTGGTTATTCTACAATGTGCCATTCATTACTATTTGTTTTTTGGACACAGTTTTACGTTAGTTTTTCCAATTATTGATCAAAGTTGTTGGTTTTCTTTACCATCAGTTGGATTTTGCACAGGGTCTTCTTTCTTTTCAACAGCCCATTTGTTTTTAATCTATATGATTAGGAAATAAATCCAAATTTACTATCATCTGACATCATGGTGTGTTTTAGGAGGGGTCAGGATTTGAAGACTTTGACGGCGATGCAGAGATTATTCGAGAAAGAAACTTAAGACTGACGTTTTTAGTCCAGCTTTTAGATGATGTTTTAAGCTTTTAATCTGGTTTACCTTTGCTTTCTACATATTAGCTTCGCAGTTATTGTTTGGCGTTTAATTACTTCTTTTCTTGTTTTTTCTTACGATCCTATCTTAGCATTAACCTGACACACCAGATGGATATATTTCATTAGTCCATCTAGGAGAGAGTCCAGAGGAAGTGTTTGAAGGACTGAACCTTTCAGAAACATATCTGGCAGGTGATAAGACGATCACTCTGTCAATCAACATACATAACAGGCTAATCAGAAAATGTAGTAGGCTTCAAATGTGCTCGATGTTAGAACACAGAACTGGAAAAAGTCTGAGCTCACTTTTGCTCGACAGTTCCTCGAAAACATTGAATTTCTGATTCATCCACTGAATCCAAAACTGAATTTCCTCATTAGTGAATGCAGCACAATAAACAGGATCAGCCTCCTGCTCTGTGAGCTTTTAGTTTGAGCTCATTTTGATTTCCCCTGAGCAGGCCTCTTAGTGCTCTGTTAGCAAAAACAATTACACACAAACTAAATAACCAGCTAACACACAGAGCCAAGCTGTTAATGAGGCGACCCCTGCGGGCTAATAAAAGGGGATTTTGTGTAAACAAGACTGTGCTGCAACTGATTCTCTGTTGTTGGTACAGAGCAGGAAGTGCATCCACGTTGATTTCTTACTTTGTCTCATTAGAAGGGTGAGATTGGTGTGAGCGGACAGCCTGGACTAAAGGTAACATTTTATGTCCCTGCCTCACAGTTGAACTTGTTTCCCATTTGAAGCTTTTGAGCTTTTTATTAGCACTATAATGCTCGTTTATGTTTGCAGGGAGATCAGTGTCTTTCAGGTTTTTCAGGTCTTCTAGGATCAGATGGTCCAGAGGAGCTGCTTGGTCCCAGAGGTCAGCCTGACCTTCCAGGGCCCCATGGTCCACCTAAGTCCTAAGCGTACACCTTTGACTTTAACCCTTCCATGCATGTTGTCCACTTAAATAGACAAATATTTGAAATAAACTTTAAAGTCCAGCTATAAGAGGTATATTTCTAAACTCTTGTCTTCATTCATTCATTTTCTATACCTCTTATCCCTTTCGGGGTCTGGGGGCTGGAGCCTATCCCAGCTGTAATTGGGTGAGAGGCGGGGTACACCCTGAACCAGTCGCCAGTTGATCTCATGGCCACATAGAGAGACAGACAACTATTCATGCGGCGTTTGCACAGGGCCGAATACGGTCAAATCCGATAAGTTTTCATTGCGTTTTAGCCTTGCGTTTCAATGGAAACTCTTTGTGGATTGTCAGAAAATGGTAACTTTTGAACAGGGGCGGCAGATTGGAAAGTTCTGAATCCGCTCTCCATGCAGCGCCGTGTAAACCTGAATCAGAGTGTTTCGGGGTGAAACGCTGACATCACCACATGTGCAGTACTCGTTCACATGAAGGCTGCCGGTGCATACCAGGAACAACAACAGCTTCGGCCGTCTGCCGAGTAACGTGTGAGCTGCTTACCGTGCTTGGTTTGTTATCCAGTCAAAACTATCCAGACAGATTTGTTGTCCGAACTGATTTGTTGTCCAGAAAAGAAACTCCTGCGTCTCTGTGCATCTACTCGCCATTGTTGTTTGTGAAAAGTTTTTCTTATTCATATGTGTGTTGTAGCAGCGCTGCCTCTCTGCAGACCTACACTGCCATCTACTGAACCAGCATGCATACTACAGCGGTTTCATTTGTCTCCAGCGTCTCTGTCTGAATGCAGATCAACTTTGAAAACACAAAGGAAAAATCTTTGAGTTTTAAGTCAGGAGTAAGTAAGTAAGTAAGTAACTAAGTAAGTAAGGAGTGTCTGTGTAAAGGTAGCCTCAGAGTCACCAATTAACCTAATGAGCATGTTTTTGGTCTGTGGGAGGAAGCCGGAGTGCCCGGAGAGAACCCACTCATGCATGGGAAGAACATGCATACTTCACACAGCTAGACCCCTTTCTGACCAGGTATTGAACCTGGGACCTTCTTGCTGAGACACCACCATACCGCCCACCATTGTCTTAAGTTTCATAAAAATAGTATCTTTACACATTTTTACCATATCACGATATTGCATTATGAATCCAAAATAGCATAAGTGGAAATTGACGTTGATTTGATGTCTGTCAAAAGATTGATGTCGTGTTGATTTACGTTTTTGACCAAATTATGATGACAATTTGATGTCAGTGTGTGATGTCCTATTGATATTAAATTGACATCAGATGCCCACTGGGAAGCTATAGAAAGAATGTATGGCTATTGAAAACATGGCGCTGAATGTAGATCAATCAGCCAATCACAGCAGACTGAGTTTTTACGGGGAAGGGTAGCTTAAAATGACAGGAGCTTGAACAGAGTGTCCCAGAAGGAGTGAGAATAGAGGTGGATCTGGAAGACTTAAAGGTGTAGTCAGCGATCTTCTAATCTTCTAATCTAATGCACTATTTGTTCAAATCACCGTATTTCTCCTCTCCATTCACAAGATGTCACCACTGACAACATGTTGAAAAAAAAAAGTCTGGTTTCAATACACAGCCTTGGCTCTGAATTTCAGCAGGTAAATACTGTGGTACACCTCCCCACAGCCAGGGGGCGAACATACTCATGTGCAGATCAAACAGAGGGGGGAGGGGGAGTCGTAGGTTACGTAGCGTGTGCAGTTAGCATAAGAGAGAGATACAATATGTGCAGTATCAATGGCTGAAAAACAGCCCAAAAGAAAAAGGTCAGAGGAGTGAAAAGTGAAAAAGAAGGGTATGACCATGAAAGAGCAGAGACCCAGGTCAACATTGGTGTTGCTTTCCGACGGTGGAGGGAACTTCGCCAATTGAAAAACCTGAAAACGGACGCGGATGTCGTCGTCTGTCTGCTGGATAGGTAAGCAACATTAGCTTTGTGGTGCTTCACATAACAGTAACAGCCGTCGGGCATTCATCTTATTGTCTAATCTGCCAGAATGTACTGTTGTTGTGATGTTATCAATAACGGCAGTCGTGTTGTCTGACGAGTCGGGGTTACCTTAGCTACGTTGGTCAGCTACGCAGTTTCTACGTCCGTTTCCATGACGATGCACGTCCATCAGCTTTCAGAGGTGGAGCCAGGGGTGAGGTATGAAGGGAGAGGTGGGTCTAAATTCGTTTATCAACAACTTCTCCACTCTCCAACTTCTCTACTGCAAAATATGACCTCCTTAAAAAGTCAGACAGTGCCATCCAATCTTTAAAAGACAAGAATCCAAACACAAATTTTCCTCTCCAAAAATAAATATCTCCATCTATTACAATGATATGCTCAGTGAGATTGATCACGCTGACAACTTTCCAATTTTTTCTCTTAACCAGCTCCTGCTGAATGACACAGATGGTGCCTTCAATCTCTCAGGGACTTTTGAATCTCAGGGAGCTGCTGAGGGTATAAAAAAGAAAATCAAATATTGACTAAATTATCATAAAAACAAATTTGTGTGTTTGCATAGCTGCCGCCTCAGAGCGTATCAGTCCTTTGTTCCAGTTAATGCTCTCAGCTGTCAGGATTATGGAAACAAATGAGTGCACAAACATCAACATGACAACAAAAAGATGACATTTATCATCTTTGCTCCTGTAATTACGAAGTCTTTCATTTAGACATCAAGTGATCCTCATATTTTTGTTTGTTTGAAGGTCAAAGAGGTTGCATGGGTTGCAAGAAATTCAAGGACCAAGAGGACTAGAAAGAGTTTGATTCAGTGTTTCATCAAAGGTTGTGTCTTTCTATTTTTTTCAGTTGTAAACAACCAGAAGTCCATTCACTCAAATGGGGATCACGGGTTTGTGTGACCCAGATGTATGAACAAAACTTTTCTGTTCCAGTTGTCCTGTTCTTCCAGTGCCTGCGTGGGTTTTCCACAGGCACTGTAGTTTCTGTCATCAGACAAAAACATGCTCATTAGGTTAACTGGTGACTCTATAGCTTCCAAAACTCTCCTGTGCTTCTCAAGGGGTATTTCTTCTTGCCACCTGCAGCCTTCTTCTGCTTTCCTTTTTTACTCGGTTTGTGACAAAAAGCCACAGATTGTTGTGTTGCGCTCAAAATGACGTCACCGCAGAGCCGCTCAGCGACACTGCACCCCGTTGGGCAGGTGACTGGGGCTAAAGGAAAAGCAGCAGAAGGCGAGTAGAGTAGAGTAGGGCTAGTGGAAAAGGGCCATAACTGTGGTCTGTTTTTGCTGAAATCTCAGTCTCAGAAACTAGCTTCTTCTGGTCTCCCCTTCTCCCTGAAACGGAGCTGAAGCCTATCTCAGCTGACATTGGGCGAGAGGCAGGGGCACACCGTAGACTGTCAGCCAATCACAGGGCCACAAAGAGAGACAGACAACACATCTATGGGAGATTTATGGCGCTTTTCCACTAGCACGCCTTGGCCCTACTCTACTCGACCCTACTCGATTTGCAGCGTGTTTCCGCCAGCCCAGTACCTCCTAAAACAAGCTAGTTTTAGTACCTACTCCACTCCGGTTCCAAGCGAACTGAGTCTATACTAAAAGATGATGTCACCAACTGCCGGCTACTGATTGGTCAAACAATGTCGTCATCCATGAGTCATGAGCACGACAACCTAGCACGCTAGCGGTAGCTACCATTAGCTTACCCTCATATGTCCTTTCTTTGCAGCTCGATTGCTCTCGTCCTCGGCTTCATTCTGTTGTATAGCTTCCAAAACTCTCCTGTGCTTTTCAAGGGGTATTTCTTCTTGCCACCTGCAGCCTTCTTCTGCTTTCCTTTTTTACTCGGTTTGTGACAAAAAGCCACAGATTGTTGTGTTGCGCTCAAAATGACAACACCGCAGAGCCGCTCAGCGACACTGCACCCTGTTGGGCAGGTGACCGGGGCTAATGGAAAGCAGCACAAGGTGAGTAGAGTAGAGCTGGGTAGAGTCAAGTAGAGTAGAGTAGGGCTAATGGAAAAGGGCCAATAGTATAGCTCGCTTGGAACCAGGGCAGAGTAGGTACTAAAACTAGCTTGTTTTAGGAGGTACCAGGCTAGTGGAAACACGGAAAATCGAGTAGGGCCGAGTAGAGTAGGGCCCAGGCGTGCTAGTGGAAAAGGGCCATTAACGCCAAATCTGTAAGGAGATAAAACTGATTAATTCTAACATCTTTGAGAGTTTTTAAAGCAAGAGGATACAAGGTGAGAACGAGCTCTTGACATTAACTTAGTTTTTTTATATGTTAATCTTATAACTTTTTCAAAGTCTGACTTAAACCTAAGAATTTTGACATCGATATCTAAAGTCTCAATTTTCTGTGAATTCTGGCTTTTTCAAAAGTCTAACATTTTCAAATTCTGAACAATCTCTCTCTTTTTTTTTTTTGTGGAAAACTGACTTTATCCTTAATGTCCTGACTTTAATTTCTAATTCTGGCTTTTCCGAATTCAAAAAATCATCACAGCATTCAGAGTTTTTCAAAACCCTCTTTTCTTCAAATTCTGACACTATTCTAAGAATTCTGAGTTTAATCTAATAATATGGAGTAATTCGTCACCCGACTTCAATCTCAGAATTCTGACTTTGTTAAATTCTGATTTTTTTTCTTCTGATCCTAATCTTGGAATCCTGGTTCTTTCCCCCAGATTTCTGTTTATTCTCAGAATTTAGATTTTTATACATACTAAAAAAAAATCCAACCTCTAAACATGGTTTTTCGGTGACCCTATTCATCTCCTGTTTTGCACTGTGGGTCAGGGGTTATCTTCTTCGTTTGTACAAGTGATGTTTTTCTTCTTGACATGCACTGTGAGGGTTAGGTTATGAGTTAACACAAACAATATTAATAATTTGGTCTAATTAGCACATGACTCATCCATACTGCTGTCTGCCCTTTGAGGCATTTGGGTTATCTTGGCTACTTCTTTCTGACTCTGTCATGTTTTAGATATAAAAAAGGGAAATCAAAACCATTCTGTTTCACACCTTAAAGTTCGGAGCAGAGTTTCTGTTGGATAATTCATCTTTAATGTACTTTTTTCTGTGCCAATGCCATGGAATTAGATTGTATGACTTTCTTTATGAAACCCAATCCTGGATGTGGTTTTTGTATGACTTAGTCACAAACCAGAAGTTAAAGGTTCCTCTTTCACTCTCTGTAAATAGCTCTTCAAACACATTTCCCTTCCAAAGGTCTGTTTTTCTGTATGTTTTTCCTCTCAGTGCCAAACAGCTTAACGCTCGTACGTCACTTATCAGCTTGAGCACATGACAGTAAAGTTAGTGTGGTGCAGTCTTTTTTACTCTGAAGATAAATTAGTCATTTTTTTAGGGTCAGTTTTATATCATAACAGATATTTGTGAGTTTTTCTTCTGAACTTTGACATGAAGGAACTCCAGGTAAAGTAAGAACTTTTGCTTTTAATGTCACCATGCTTTAAACTTGGAACGATATAAGCAGTTTTTATTTATTCTGATCACAAGTTCTATATGAACTGTTGTTCCTGTCACGTTAAGGTCCTGCTGGTTTTTCTCCTGACTGCTGCAGCAGCTGATGGTCAGTCTTTCCACCGAGGCAGCTGCCCAAAGCCGTCTGTTCAGGAGAACTTCAATGTTTCACAGGTGGACCAACAGAGTATCATTACCTCTGCCAAGGAGGTTATGATTTTGCCGGCATTTGTTGGTTTGAGATTACTCAAAAATATCTACATGGATTTTAATTACATTTTCTGGGAATGCTGGTCATGGCACAAGGAAGAGTTCATTTGTTTTCGTGTTCATATTCACCCAGATATGGATTCATAAATGTTTTATAGGATCCGTTAACACTGTGATACAGGAATGATTTGGCTCATAATTTCAGTGACACTTGTAAAATACACCATGTGGGTCCATGCAAAATCACAGTAAAGCCTGGATCTGGATTCAGATCAAGATTCTGTACCTATTTTCTATTCTGAAACATGCAGCCACCAATCTTACGTGTCTTCAGGGGCGTACTTACCATTAGGCAAACACAGGCAATTGCCTGGGGCCCCAAGAAGTCCAGGGGCCCCCAAACATCTCACAAAAATGTATTATTAAAGTTTTCTTTGATTCAGAGCAGTTATTATTTTATTCTTAATTCACACGCTGTAGTGTGAAGTGGAGAAGATCAACAACCATATTTTATAATCATTTTGACAGTAGGCCTCATACATTTGATGTCATTGGCTTTATTTTCAATCATGATACCCTGTAAAATACTTTAATTCATAACTTTTCAAACTATACGACACTTAGTATTAAAAGTTTACGGCCCATGAACAGGATAATTTTGCGTGTGCATGATAAACTTCTTATTTATTTTTGCCGATGTCCCATTTAGATTCAAAGTATTTTTTTGGTCATGAATATTATTCCCTGGTGTGGAGGACTTACAAACATGGGTATGTAACTTGTAACTTAAGCTGTCAGATAACTGTAACATATTTCAAAAGCAGGGCTATTTAACAAACTCGCCTTCTGTCAAAATTGAACTACATTACAGAATTTAAGGAAATTCATTTAGTTTTGTTATGTTACCTGGTACAAGACTAAAATAATAATAAAAATGTGTCAGCATGCTGAAAACCAGTTAAATTCTGAGTTATTGACCCTGTTTGCTTTTCATATTATTATTTAATCTAATTTAATTTTAGTTATTTTTTATTTTATTTACTATCCTCCATTTCTTCTTCTTCTGCCCCTTTTCCCCTCTTCTTGTTTGATATCTGTAAATTCCTTGTTTATTTTTCTCTGCACCCATTCCATAAGTTGGAAAAATGAATAAAAATAATTTAAAAAATCAGCACAGTACAGGGGAGGGCCCAAATGACTGGGTTTGCCTTGGGCCCCCATATGACTAGATCCACCCCTACGTGTCTTGGTGCAAGTTTGTGCTCTTTAAGCACTTCTCGTTTAAAATATATACAATCAACAGTCTGAAAATCTTAGAAATGATTTTATACAGTTTCTAAAATATCAGCAGCTAAGTTTCTGGGGTCCTTGTTATAACTGTAACAGACAAACCTACTTTTCACGATGTTTTAAGTGTAAACGTACTGAAAGTGAGAGTTAAAAGCTATTATTAGCCTACTGTGAAACTAAAACATAGTAGGTGGTTCAACTTACAAGTAACTATTTTTCACATTTATATCATGTTACTGTGACCTCTTGTTTGAGAGTTTCCTCTCAATAAACTTTTGTGATGAAGTTGGTCCTCGTAGTTGAGACAACAGTGTATGATTAATGTATATTTTAAAGAAACAATCAAAAAATTGCCATCAGGTCCTCATTCTTTTTTGCCGTCAGTTAGTCAGTAAATGTGTTAAAAATATAACAAAGCTTAAGATTCAAAAGAGGGCAACATCAGATGTGTTTAACTATTGTCTGAGAATTAAAACACTTGTGTGACCCAGCTTAAAAATATTCTCAAACCATATTTGCATTCCCTCATTTTGTGGTATTTTGCTATTTAAGAAATAGAGAATCTAATCCCAAAATTCTGTTTTTACAGATCCTGATTTTTTTTAATTCGGACTTTTACAAATTCGGAAATTAATTGCAAAATTCATGCCTTGTTTGAATTCAGACTTTAATATACAAATCTTGTTTTTTTTCAAGTTCTCAATTTTGTCAAATCTGACTAATGATGGAAGTCAGAGCTTTGATTCTGACATTTACGAATTCTGAATTTAGTATTAGAAATTTGACTTCTGTATTCAGACTTTTATCTCAAACAGATAAGATTGTTTTGAATGATCAAAATAATTTCAGACGTCATGAAAGCCTATCGCTGCTGGTTGCTTACTGACCCAATTTGAACATGAACACCTTCTCTAACCATCTTTGCTTTCCTTTTATTGCAGTACATGGGCACCTGGTATGAAATAGAGAAACTCCCGGCCATATTTGAAAGAGGAAAATGTAACCAGGCTACGTACACTCTCCTAGATGACGGGACAGTCAAGGTTCACAATGCAGAGCTGCTGTAAGGATTTTACTTTACACTAGGGATGCATGATATCGGTATCAGCCAATATCCGCCTAACAAGTAAAGTATCGGTATTGGCCGATATTGAAAGTTTTCATTTTGTAAGATTTAAAAGCTGTTTTTCTTGTTTTACATCTGTTCATGTGATAACAATTAGTTACACTTAAAGAAACAAATCCATTTTTATTAAGCACAGAGCTTGTGCTCTTGACCTGAAATATCGGTACTGGTACCAATATCGGTGATAATGAAACAAAAAAATATCGGCATATCATATGTTGGCAAAAATCCAATATCGTGCATCCTACTTTACACTCATTCAAGTGTGAATAATGCATTTTATCATAATTCAAACAAGTGAATGCAATCTATATGGAAGAGTATTAGGGTCATTTTAGGTAGAAAAAATAATTTTCGGCAGGTCGAGATTGAAGTCGAAAAGACGAGAATTAAGTCGGAATCTTGAGATTGAAGTTGAAATGTTGAAAATAAAGTTCAAAATATCATGATTAAAGTCAAAATGATGAGATTAAAGTTAGAAGAGAAGAAAGTTGAAAAGTATTAAATAAGTATTAAATGTATCTCGACTTTATTCTCATCATTTCAACTTTACTCTGGAAATTTTGATTTTAATCTCGACTTCCCCAAAATTATCTAACATGGCCCTTATACTCTTCTGTAAATGTAAACTAACATAACCATGGGAAAAATTAACTTTCCATAGGAAATGCCACAGGAAAAAAACAATCATGTCAATTTTGGACATAACTATACACAGATGTTCATGACCTTTTGCTCAGGTCTAATGGGAAAATAAGTTCAATCGAGGGCGTTGCCAAAGTCAAGAACTCATCTCAGCCAGCAATTCTGGAGGTCGGCTTCTTTCCAGGTAAATACACTCTGTAAATACTGACTGTAGATCGACATCCTGAGCCTTGACCTTTCTGTTGACCTGTCTCCAGGTGTTCCAGATGCTCCGTACTGGGTCCTCTCCACAGACTATCACTCATACGCTCTGGTGTACTCCTGTTCTGACTACTTTGGCCTCTTTCACATCGACTACGCCTGGATCCTGGCTCGTACTCGGTCACTGACAGAGGACCTTGTCAGTCAGTTACATGATAAACTGACGGCTGCTGGTGTAAACGTTACACGCCTCACGGTCAGTGATCAGACGGGATGTGATGTCATGACATCAGACGCCATAAGAAATTAAATACTTGAAGCTGATTCACAGCAGAGTGAAACTGGACTTACTTTGCTGTAATATGATTATTTTGTTTAACAGTAAACTGTGATAACCCGTTAGTCAGTAAAAAAAACTGCATTTTGCCTTTAGTGGAGTTGAACTCTTGTACCCTTAATCTCTGGTGTCTTTTTATTCTCTCTACTGTGTGATGTTCATGTACACTAAATAAACTTTTTTGACAGATTTTTTGTTCGGCAAGTTGACCTTATGAAACATGAATTCTTACATTTTGGGCTCAAGCTTTAAACGCATTACATTTAAGTTGTAACACTGAGTCATTGTAACTCAACACCGCGTGAAATATAAACCCTGATTTGTGTTATTTTCTATACAGGGAGTAATAAAAGAGGAAGGCTGAGAGAGGAAGAGGAAGATACACTAACTATAGAGTAACATTATATTAATGCTTTTACCTTGAACATCAATTTTCTCTTTCGCAACATTAATTAGGCTTAAATCTGTTGGTCACATAATAGATAATATGTCTACCATCTTGTGATGACCAACAAAAATTACAGTCATCAATGTAAATTGAGGATGAAAGGTATCCTAACTAATTTATACTCAAACCATCAAACGTCTAATCTATCTATCTATCTATCTATCTATCTATCTATCTATCTATCTATCTATCTATCTATCTATCTATCTATCTATCTATCTCGCTCACTAGCTAGCTAGAAGTTAATATATTTTTCAAACAATAAAACGTATCCATCCATCCATCCATGTTTGCACAGTACAAAATTTAATACACTGCTTGCTACTTGCTACTAAGTTGAAAAAAAAAAAAAGAATGAAATAAAAATCCAAACTAGAAAAGCACTTGGAGAGCGCAGACCTCCGCTATAGCTCCACCCCAGATAGCATAAGGATGTGGGCCACTTCCGGCAACAGTCTGTCACTTTAGGCGTGTATGAGGCAGATATGAACCTAAGCCGGCCCATGTGCTACATGCTACATTTGGCCCAAATATCACAAAACAAATACGGCCCACCTTTGGCTGAAATATGGCAAACTTTACACCAGGTCATCTGGATGTGAGCCTAAAGTGGCCCATGTCCGGTTTGCTGGGTGCTTCTGGTTTATATCTGGCATTGTGATGGCTCGATTGTGGCCCACTTCTTGCAAACAAGAGTGGACCGCCCAAGTGCCATCATTCCAAACCGAATACGGGCCAGATAAGGCCATGTGGCAGGTGAATTATGGCCCAGAAATGGGCCAGAAGAATTCTGCTATCTGGGACAGTCCTCACCCATATTGTGATTTTTACCAAAAATTTTAGTCCTACCTTTATTCCATCTAAACATTTAGATTCATTGACCATGAAAACATACTACTAGCAATTGGATTCATAATGATATCTATTTTAGTTCAGTAGTTATTCACCAAAATCACATTTTTCGTTATGGCAGATCCAGACGCTGATCTGGATCAACACCAAAATTGAATCAGTTCTTCCTTTTTCCATGCTGAACATTTCCTGAAAATTTTATCAAAATCTGTCCATAACTTTTTGAGTTATTTTGTTCACAGACAGACAAATAGGTAATAAAATAACACATACTTGATAATGGTTTTCCTCTTGGTAAAATAGCAGACCACTTGGAATTGACTGATTAAATAAAATAAATTGACGAAGCAGATCAAAAATCAATTGGTTAGTTACTATGAAAATGATAAATACATTTGATTTTAAAAGTCAAAACAGAGAAATACATCAAGCAAATAAGGGGCCTCATATCTCCAACTGTCTTGAATCATTAAAGCTTAGATTCGTTGACTTTTAAAGAAGAGTTTTGTTTGACTATGTCGCTCATGCGTTCATGTGATACAGAAAGATTAATTATAATGGCTGGTTGAATTTGTTTTCCTGAAAAAGGTCATTCAAGTTCATCGAGTCAAAGCTGGGTGCTTTTATTATGAAGGACACTTCCGGGACGCGTCGCTGACGCATCACTGACGCTCTGTCAGGTTGCTTTAGTGGGCGTGGCTTACAGCATCAAAAAGTGAAGGAAGCAGAGTTAAACGCTACACCGGGTGCAGACATGGCGCATTTAAAGCCAGCTAATGTTTGTTACACATTTTTACCAAAAGTGTTTTTACTGGTCTGTTTGTGTCTGCTGTGTCCGCCATGTTCTGCTTCAGTGACGAGGAACGACAGACCGATTATCGGTGAGTTTATTAACACCTTATTACCGTTTACAGTTTGTTTACCGTGTTTACTTGTTTCTGTCTGGTGTTTGTTTCACTTCTAAGACACTTTTCGTGTTACTGAGAGGCTCTGTATCAAACCTGGTTTCCCCCCCTCCCCAAAGGTATCCTGGCTCAGGAGGTTCGTTCACCAAAACCGAACCAGAGCTCTTACATCGCTGCGTCTTACGTGAAGTTCCTGGAGGCAGCAGGGGCGAGGGTCGTCCCTGTCATGTGAGTTCAGTCTGATTGGACTCATTAAAATTATGTCACATCATCATGAGCTCGACTTCAAGTTTAACCTGCACTGGAGTTAATGCAACATTTGTTTTGTGCAGGATCAACCAGAATCTGGAGGAGTATAAAGCTCTGTTCAACTCCATAAATGGGTAAATGTAATGAATCCTACATGTGTACATGTTTGGTACATCAAAATATGGAACAAAATTCTTCAAGCACTTTCCTGAAAAGAAGAATCCTGCAGAAATGACACAAGTCAAAACTGAAACTCAATTAACACCAACCTCTTCATTCAATATCATTTAACTTTAAGATGACATTGACACAAGAGGGAAGCCATTTTGTTTTAATTTATCCGATGTTATTTGCAATATTTAAATAGTTTTCTGACATTTTGTTCATCATCACTTAATCATTAACCAAAGTCAATACTAGCTGTGCACTTTCAAGGTTCATACTATTGCCAGATTTAAGTGGAGAAAAATATAGTTAATTATTTTATATTTTTCAGTTTGAATTTATTTGCTCAGTCTTCTGCAATAATCAATCAATCAATCTTTGTTTGTAAAGGTCATTTCATACAAAAATGTGGCACACAGTGCTTAACAAAAGGAAAAACAGACACCAATAAAGACAACCAGAAATAATAATTTCATTTAAGGCTGTGGTTAAACAAAACTTTGGGAATGAGGAATGGAGTAAATGCTATCACGAGTTCATGAGGAAACACTGAAGATCATGTTAGAACACTAAAACTAGAGAAGAAGACAAGAGTTACAGTTAAAAACAAAATACTAATTCTTATAATAAATACATGAGTTCAAGAGCAATAGTAAAAAAAATTGAGGACAATATAGACTAAACTATAGGTATAAACCAGTAAACACTAAAATTTATGTTTATTTCACAACATAAATAGATTGATATAAATAAATAAATGTTAATAATAATAATAAAACAAACAGGTAAAATATATGATTCAATTTAAATGAATATTTAAAAATAAAAGGGGACAGGAGTTAAGTTTTAGGCTCAAGAATCAAACTATTAAAACTGAATAAATTAGAAATGACAAATCAACAATAGCTGACATATTTTATGTCAGTACAGCAAATAATTTGAAATTCAATGGAAATAAGAAGATGCTTGTTCCATAGGCAAGTACTCACAATATAAAACCCAATACACTTAATTCCCTGGGGTTAATATCACTCCAAGCAGAATAAGAATTTTTACTATCTATCAATGGTCTATTTTGGTTTTCTGTCTAACAACTTCAGCAGTGAGAGCCTATGTTGTATTTAAAAAAGTAATAAATTAATATAAATCAAGTCACAGACTTCTAAGTAGTTTATCAGTTTATGTCCAGATCTAAAAAAAGTATTGTAAGGCAAATCTCATTAATATGAAAACAAGCAATGTCATTACTTTCACAGATTTTGGCAAAGTTCTGTATGCATGGTGGATCCATGTTGGGTTTAGAATTAAAAATTAAATTAAGCAAATTATTAAAATAAATGAAATTATTAAAATGAAGAGTATGGCATCAAGTCACTCCTTTGAAAAATATCGAGATAAAAATTATGTTTTTGCAGAATACTAATAAAAATTGATTGACTGATTGATTGATTTTTAGGAACATACCACAGTATCAGTATGATATCAGTAACAGCACATCATTTCTTCATGAACACTTTTGAAGTGATATACTGCAGATATTTTAGTCTAATATTTAAGCATGTTTTTTCTTTTTCTTTTATGTTTTTGTGTATCAATTTTAATATTTTGAATAAGACACAAAAGATCTGTCAGCAGGTTTGTGAACCAATCTAAAGCTATAAGAAGGGCAAAAGAAGCTTGATTTAACTGTTAGGTTAAAAAAAATAAATGTTTGTGTTACTGTAGGTATGATTTAAAATCTTTATAGTTATTTATATATTAATCAGTTTTAGTGGAACTGTCTATTATCAGATGGAAATTATTGACATCAAAGGAGACATATCATGCTGATGCATGATTTAATACTTACATATAATATAATAAATTTGAAAACAAGACCTTACACCCCCTTAATTTTCAAAAAATGAGATATTGTATTTTTTCTGATATCCTAGAACGAGATTTGATGCCTGTGAAAATAGGTCATTGCGAGATGTCCGCGAGATTTAAATCGTCGTGACGACACGAGGTACCTTTCTTTTTATTGGAGTAATCTGATAAAACACTTCCTCCTCTGTGATGTCCGTTAGCCACAAAACCCTCACCGAGGAACACATCCACCAAGCAGCAGTATATAGCTCCCTAGCTCACATTCACTCATTACCAGCTCTGGCCTGTAGGGGGACTCAATACGCGCTCGCTGCTTTGAGCCTGCCGGAAAATACAGTAGAAGAAGAAGGACAGGCTGGCTCTACCCCCGATAGAACTGACCAATCAGAGCACAAAGGGCTGAGACGTTGCGAGGTAACTGTAGGTCATCCTGAGATCTGAGTGTTTCGACGAGAGCTTGATAATGGCCTAAAATGAGGATTTTGAGAACGCAATTGTGGGGCAATGAAGGAACTAAATGACTTGTACTGAGGGCAGAAATGCTTTACAGGCATCCTAGTCTGGCATAGTGAAAAGGAGAAACAAGCATGATATGTCCCCTTTAAAGTTATTTGAAAAAAAAATGCATTCACATTCCTTCATTTAAAGCTTCTACAGAAGTACGAACAGCAGATTCAAGCACTAATAAAGCAAAAAGATACATTTCAGAATTTAAGATTTTGTTTGTTTCAGATTTTTGTAACCGACTGAGCATTTTCATATTTTTTGTATTTTTGGTAATTGTGTGCAGGTTAATTCATTTTTCGCAAATAAATGAAGTTACATACAAGGTTTAGTAAAAATAAGAAAAAAACAGTAAACTGGTTTTAAAGATGCTATGAGGAGTTTCTAAGTAATTACAAAAAAGTCTCACTTTTAGATATATGCCTGATCGAAATACACACTTTAAGATGAGTTTTATAGCATCAAAATAGGTTATCTATAAATGCTATTCCTTAGCTTCGTTGTTGGGTCGGACAGGGATGGACTGGCCTGAATACTCAACTTCGGGAACAAGACAATTCAAACTAGAGCAAATTTATATTATTCAGACACGTCTTAGAGCACCGGGCTGTAAGTAGGGATATATAGCGGGCTACAAAACTACAATACTAAGTTTTCCAAAAATTGCTTGTTGTCACACATCAAAAACTACCACTACGTAACTAGAAAGAGATACATTACCTCGTCACTTTGCATCCTGTAAGTTGTTGAAAAAAGAAGTTGTAAAGCAATGCAGAGTTCTGAGGAAGGTCTGAGCTGCATTCATTAGCATCACAACAAACGCACGCTTTAGCTTGGGTCATGTCTTTACGACAGTCGCTGCGCGTGCTCATGGGTGGCAGAGTCTTTATGTCACTGGAAACAGATTCTCCTCACAGCACCTTTAAGATTGGCTTGAACTTTTATTCCACTGTATCACATCTGGGGAAGTCAGATTTGCACTTTAGTAAATTCTCTTTCTCATGCTACTTACATGAATTATTGAAAACAAAAAATAATCTGTTTTTTTTGTGCTAAAGAATAAACACAAAAACAAAGATTGATAAAACACCCCTGTTTAAAAAATGAAAACAGTAATTGTTAAATGCTGTGAAGCTCATTATGTGAAATGTATTTATTTTCCATATTTGATCATTTTTTCAGGTCAGATTATGTAACAAATTTAAAATCTTTCTGTATTTTTCTCGGTATACTTCGAGCTTTGCTTCATCACATATTTACGTTTGTTCACTCTCACACATCAGCAGCAGATATGAACAAAAATCATGCCATGAGGTTTCATTTGAAGCTGAATAAAATAGTTACAAAAAAGTGCAGCAAACATGTTATTATGGATTGTTCCTTCAGGATCCTTTTCCCGGGCGGAGGCGTCAGTCTGACCACATCTGGTTACGCAAAAGCTGCAAGAATCTTCTATGATCTGGCTTTAGAGGTAAAGGCTTTAACAACTTTTAAAATACTTAATTACTTATGTTTTATAAGTGTTTATTTTAATTCCTCATACTTTGTCATGTTTCAGGCAAACCAGAGAGGAGACTTTTTCCCGGTGTGGGGAACCTGTCTGGGATTTGAGCAGCTGACGGTTTTAACAAGTGGGAAAAACCTTCTGGTGAACACCAACACCAGTGGAGTTGCTCTGCACCTGGACTTCACGAATGGTCTGTTTTTTTCAAACGAGGTTATATGGTTATTATCAATAAGTGGACATTAATAACTAAACAGCAGAACATATTTATAAATGCTCACTGCATCCAAGGTTGCCAGATTTTTCTACTGAAATAAGCAACCAGGTCGAATAAAACGATCAAAACGAGCGACCTCCAGCTGTTTTCTCTAATGTGATGTATCACTTTTTTTTTTTTTAAAGGAGACATATCATGCTTGTTTCTCCTTTTCACTATGCCAGACTAGGATGCCTGTAAAGCATTTCTGCTCTCAGTACAAGTCATTTAGTTCCTTCATTGCCCCACAGTAGCGTTCTCAAAATCCTCATTTTAAGCCATTATGAAGCTCTCGTTGAAACACAAGGATCTCAGGACGACCTACAATTACCTCGCAACATCACAGCCCTTTGTGCTCTGATTGGTCAGTTCTATCGGGGGTAGAGCCAGCCTGTCCTTCTTCTACTGTATTTTCCGGCAGGCTCAAAGCAGCGAGCGCGTATTGAGTCCCCCTACAGGCCAGAGCTGGTAATGAGTGAGTGTGAGCTAGGGAGCTATATACTGCTGCTGGTGGATGTGTTCCTCGGTGACGGTTTTGTGGCTAACGGACATCACAGAGGAGGAAGTGTTTTATCAGATTACTCCAATAAAAGAAAGGTACCTCGTGTCGTCACGACGATTTAAATCTCATGGACATCTCGCAATGACCTATTTTCAGAGGCATCAAATCTCGTTCTAGGATATCAGAAAAAATACAATATCTCATTTTTTGAAAATTAAGGGGGTGTAAGGTCTTGTTTTCAAATTTATTATATTATATGTAAGTATTAAATCATGCATCAGCATGATATGTCTCCTTTAAAGAGAAATCTACATAAAGCCTGTTATGATTTTTATCTACATTTCAATTCAATTTCACAGTGACATCTTTACTTACTTTTTCAACATCCTTTTCTTTATACAGAAGTGAATGGAGTAGGAACTAGGGCTGGGTATTTCCAGCAACTTCACGATACGATACGTGTCCCGATACATGTAAATTGTGAACATTGATTATGCTTTAAGCAAAAATTCTTGACAAGTTTAGTTTTTTCCTATAAGAAGAAAAAGAGTAAGGATGAGTTTTAAGTGGTTCTACAACTTGAGAGACATAAATTCAGATTCTCAGAGATGGTAGACCTAAGTTCAAATTTAGAACATATGCTTCATTGTGTAGCTCGTCTTCTACCTTGAACTGTGCCACTGTAAACATTACCCAAAGTGTATTTACAACAACTGTCAAAATATTAAGGCCATATTGATTCTGTAGAATCCGTATCAATACACGTATCCCAAAGGAGTGCGATACGATATTTTGCCGTATCGATATTTTGAGCTCAGGCCTAATAGGAACTGTTAATTATACTCTGTCAGCACTAAACGGTCTGTCTAACCTTGATTTTTGTAACCAAACAGACATAGTCAGGCTTTTATTAAAGGTTTATGTTGATCCTCTCCAGCTTTATCACGGTGAAAACAGTAAAAGCTGCTTTATAAATGAATTTCATTCTTGATATAAGGATTTCTTTTTGGTGGAAACATGATTTACACTTCTTTTTTACAGCAAATACAGCATGTGTGTTTAGAATAGGACAAAATAGTTTGTGTAACTTCTAAATTGAGTTTATTTTGGTAGTAGAGTGAGCATCAGATCCCTTTTGGGAACTGCACTTTTGGAACAAGTTCAAAAAACGCAACCCGCAACTGCCAATATTTACAAGCAACTTTTCAAAAAAAAGAAGCCCAAAGTTGCTTATAATAAGCAGACCTGGCAACTCTGACTACACCAGTATGTTACTTGAGTTACTGCTGCTTTTTCTTTGATGAGATATTAGTGTGACCAAGCAGTTGAACAGGTATACCTAATACAGTGGCCAGGGAGGGTACCTCAGAAGCAAAGACAAAACGAAGTCCTGGATGGAGTTTGACTTTTTTTAATAAACTGACTATGAAAGTTATCTCAGACTACAGCCCATTGCATCAGTCAGGAGCTAAATAGGTGTTTAAAACCGTTCATGGATGCATCACAAGAACTGATTGTCCTTCATTTCTTTTCCTTCTCTAAGAGACCAAATCCAGCAGACTCTTCAGAGACTTTCCGGCTGAACTGATGAGGGATCTGGCATCTCAACCGCTTACAGAGAACTCTCACAAGTGGAGCATATCACTATCGGTACGTCAGGAACTAAAATAGCTGACACGAGGCAATATTGCCCACTTGCACGTGACGTCATAGTCCGTTCCATAACAGCTGGACATAACAGGGTCCAGCGACCTTGTCCTAGCTCAGACCTCACATAGTCTCTATTGTCCAATAATGACTGTACGGCCTTGATAGAGAGAGTTTCTGATCCAGAGCAAAGTTCACAGGATGAGGGAGTGGAGGGGGTGTCACTACCCGATCTGTCAATGTCAATTTGTTATGGTTTCCCATCTATCTGCCCTTGAGCAGGCGTATCTACTCTCCTGGAATGTTTTGCTAACAGAGGCTCGATCCCCCTGTCACTACCCGATCCGTACGCCTACCCGATTTGTACTGCGCATGCGCGAAAACTGCGTCACTTCCTCTCAAGCCATGACAGCGACATAGATATATACGCAATGGATTCAGACATAGAAATACGTACGTAATCCGTAGTTCGTAAAAAATGAACTCGATAACTTTATTAAAACCTTCTGAAATGTTTTTGAACAAATATTATTGATGACTCAATATACACAACCATGCATTATCTGTCTGGACTTTTTTTTTTCGTTTTAATTTTATACTTTTTCTTTTTTCTTTTTCATATACGGATCGGGTAGTGACAAGCTAACGACAGTTAATGACCGTTAGCCGCTAACTTAGCTGCTAACAGCTAACGGCCTTATACTATCGTCTTACACTAAATTGTACCACACAGATGATTCATTTAACTCTTATATGTAACATGAACCTTGTCAAAGACAATCCTTACAAGTAAACTTCTGAGGAGGGCAGATTTCGCCAAGATTTTCTAAGTATCTATGACAGGAGTCACTACCCGATCTGTACGGATTTCTATGTCTGAATCTATCGCGATTATATCTATATCGCTGTCACTGCTCGAGAGGAAGTGACGCAGTTTTCGCGCATGCGCAGTACAAATCGGGTAGGCGTACGGATCGGGTAGTGACAGGGGGATCGAGCCTCTGTTAGCAAAACATTCCAGGAGAGTAGATACGCCTGCTCAAGGGCAGATAGATGGGAAACCATAACAAATTGAGATAAGGAATAGTCATCAGATAAACTCTTCAGCAACTCTTAACGGTCCTGTGTGCTTGACTCGTTTTGTCACTGCTTTATTTAAGGTTATCCGGTTATCCATATTTAGACCAAGATTAGCACTTCATGTAATTATCGAAAGCAATGCAAATGAAAATAAGCTTCTCTTTGGGCATGATCGGCTTCTAAAACATGAAGTTACTACGTATATTCTGGTCCAGATAGGTAAGGTTTTGGATATTCATCAGTCCATAATCCTTAGTGCCGATCTTGTTCTACTCGTTAACAGAGGCTTTGTTTTGTTGACCTACTTACAAGCACGTCCGCAGTGGTTTGTGCATGAGCGTTGTTGTCTAGTTTCATACGTTTTTCGTTCGAAAATTATTTAAGTTGCTGATATTAATCTTCAAATAATAAAGGTAACATAACACAGCAAATAAAACAAGTCACAACAAGCTCACAGGACCATTTAGAGTTGTTGAAGAGTTTATCTGATGACTGCAGGCAGAGACAGGCTAACGCTACCCATTGACTCCCAGTGTTTGAGCTAAGCTAATTAGCTGTGGGCGAACTCTGCCTGTCTTTCGTGTTTCTGGACACAAAGTCAAAAGAGTGGTGTCTATATTCTTATCATGCACTCGGGAGTGAGGCAAGACATGAAAACTGACAAAATGTTGGCATATCCCTTTCACACAAATACAAACGGGCCAAAAATTGTTGGTACCCTTCTTTTAAAGAAGGAAAAATCCACATGGTCACTGAAATACGTTGAAACCGACAAAGTAATAATAAATAAAAATTTACCGAAAATCAACTATTGAATTTCAGACATAGGTTTTGAATTTAAGTTCAAAAGAATTATTAAAAAAAACACTAATATAACTGGGCTGGATAAAAATGATGGAGCCCATAGAGAAGATTGAAAATGATTTGAGGAAAGGGACATGTTTTCCTGTCAAGGCCAGTTTTATTAGTTTGTTTTTTAAATGGTTTTGTTGAACCACAATTCAAAAGCTGATTCTTATTAGTAGATTTTCAGTAAATTTTTATTCATCATCACTTTTGTCAGTTTCAAGTTATTTCAGTGACCATGTGGAATTTTCTTTCTTTAATGGAAAGGTACCAACAATTTTTGGCTCGTCTGAATACATACCTGAACAAACAAACAAACATACACCGGCCAAACCATAACCTCATTGGAGGAGGTAATGAAAGTGCTGAAGCAACAGAAAAAGAAGAAGCTGAAACTGGTTAATTTGCTCCTTATAACCTCTTTTTTTTCAGACTCATGAGACAAACGTGGAGCTGAACAACTTCTACAAAGTTCTGTCCACTAACACAGATGGAAGAGTGAAGTTTGTGTCGACTGTGGAAGGTAAAAACAAAGCAGCGTCACTTCATAAGTTCAGGTTGATGTTGGAGAAGCACTCAGTAAACCTGTTTGTTCTCTCTCTCCTCTCTTTAGCGTACGATTATCCGATTTACGCGACGCAGTGGCATCCGGAGAAAAACGCTTTTGAGTGGAAGAAGTCTTACATCCCTCACTCTCCGTCTGCGATTAAGACCACTTTCTATATGGCTGATTTCTTTGTCAATGAAGGTATGAACAGGCATCATCTCTGCTCAGTAACTATGAATTCAGCCGCTGTATTTAAGTCCTTCATGATCTGTTAATCTCTCCTCACAGCGAAGAAGAATCAGCACAGATTTCCCTCCGAGGAGGAGGAGGGAGATGCTCTGATTTACAACTACAGTCCTGTTTACACAACCGAAGTGAGCAGCTTCGAACAGATCTATTATTTCTGATTTATCCTCTCATATGTTTGCCTCTGATTGGCTGTCCCTGTAATGTGACTTTTGGATGTTTGCACATGATTTGCTTTGTTTGATTTTGCACAGGCGGACTGTTTAATGTTTAACCAAAGAGGGTGAAGGGTGATCACATTCTATATGTGATCTTTATGACAGGCTCGGAAGTGAATTTGATGTTACAGCAATTTAAATGTTTAAAGTTTACAGGTTAAAATACACAAACCATGAAGAGACAGCTGCTTTCACATGACACTTTTATGACTATAGAATTACTATATTTAATATTAAAGTGAATGCTGATGATGTTAATGAAATGTAACTAAATCCATCTTGGGCAAAGCTGTGCTTGTTTTCTTAAAGTCTGGACTTGGACAGGTCAGCTGCAAAAAATGAAATCTAAGGAAGTTAATTTGTCCATTTTAACGTCTTATAACCTCTGTAGACTTATTAAAAGCCAAAACTGCCTGACATGTTCAGCTTCACAAATTATTTTGACATTTAAAAACAAATAAAGCCTGAATTGCTTGCTATAGGTTAAACTGTCTGCCTTTGAGATAAGACACGTGTACCTGCGTAATGTCCTAAGATAAGATGTGCAATCTTAAGTAGTTATTACACCTGAATTTAAGACCCTTTAGGAAAAGTATTTTGCTTCACATTTTTTGATTAATATAAGACAAAGAAAGACCGAAAAAAGTGCACAATTATAAGTAATTACTAAATGATTAGGTAAATATTAATCATGTTTTGTATTGTTGGTTGTATTTTAAAATTGCTCTTTTTAACAAGCTAGCTTTCACAGCATTAGCTTCAGCTACTGTCGCTTGTTTCTTACAGGCGTGTTTGCACCCCTTGCTCTTGGCCCCCAAAACAGAGGGCCAAGGGGTAGACAAAGGGTTAAGATGAAGGGTGAGGACTAAAGGGTACAATTGGGATTCACCCTAAGGCTACGTTTACACGGACACTCTCTGACTTGAAACGCAAAGATTTGTCCTTTGCATATTCAAAGTCAATCTGCGTTCAGACGGAGACGCATGAAACCGCTGTAGTGTGCATGCCGCTTCAGTAGATGGTATAGGTTTGCAGAGAGGCAGAACACGTATGAAGAAGAAAAACTTTTCACAAACAACAATGGCAAGTGAACGCACGAAGACGCAGGAGTTTCTTTTCTGGACAACAAATCTGTGTGGATAGTTTTGTCTGGACAACAAACCGAACACGGTAAGCGGCACACACGTTGCTCAGTAGACGGCCGAAGCTGCTGTTGTTCCTGGTGTGCGGGTGCAAAAAGAGTACTGTGGTGACGTCAGTGTTTCACCCTGAAACGCTCTGATACGGGTTTATTGAAAACCCTACACTCTGGAGTCTGGTTTCTAAGTTTGTGGATTTAAGCACTCCAGGTACCGTTTAAATGTAAACAGGAGGCCGAAACGCAGTGAAAACTTAATGGATTGTACGGTTTTAGGCATCGTGTAAATGGTTTTTAAGTGTCTTGCTGAAGGACTTAGGACAGCAGAGCTGGGCTCAAACCTGCAGCAAACCTCCACCAAGGCATTTCCAGCATTTTCTGGCCAGTTACAATCAAAATTGTGCCCAAGCTTGCATTGTCAACAAAACCTTCACATTAATCCTTGATCAAAATTTGAGATTCCTATCACCACCAGAGTCATATCACAGCCTCCTTGGGCCATGACCAATGAAAATTTCAGCTAAACCTGTTGAGAACTATTTGAGTTGTCTTTCTTACAAACTCTGTCTTAAACATAACCTCTTTGGTAAAGGAGCTCGTCAGAGAGCATAACTTAATCCTCCTGAACCATGACCTGCTCAGCCAGATCTGTCGAGTCTGGAACATGTTGGACCGGCTTTGCAAGTTGATATAACCTGAAAGAACAACAGCAACATCTGAGCTACCTTGACTCTACAAGTGCTTTCTACTTCTTACTACCAATAGCTCAGGGACCATATCAAACATTGTGTAGGATCCATTCTAAAAGTGGATGTATGCCCGTAAGCTGAAAATGGCGTGTGCTATAAAAATAATAAGTACCTGTGCACACCTGCAAGCACTTCTCCCTCTATAAATCCCAGTCCACCTGGAAGGTTGCACAGGTGGGGTCACCTCACATCCCCATCCGCTCTCCACACACCCACATTTTACCATGAAAGGTCAACGCAAAGTACCTCATGAATGTTTTTGCATCACCTGCCTGCAGTCTGTTCCTATACTGCTGTGCATCGGTATGAATTAGTTGTGTTGATCCAGGCCCAGGCCCACTGTGCCCAGAATTGGTCAGAACCATGTTTGACAAATAAGTTGTACATTGATTGAAATACCCTTTTTTTGGTTCATATAGCCCATTAACATGATTGTGCTGAGGAATGACTGCAATATCCCAGCCCTAAGGTCAGACTATATCATACCCAAAAGGGGCTTTAGACAGAAAATGGAACATTAACATTACATAGATCCAAGTGTATGCTCTGTGGTGTCTAAGTCAGCTTATTAGCCAGGCATCATCATGGACCAGAAAATCTTCCAGCAGTGCCAAAGCATCCATTGTGCAGCATTGCGCGCAAGTGTCACTGCAGTATTTATATGCTTACTTAGCAATTAGACTGTTTAATACACCTTGTTATAGTTAATACTAATCAATCAGTGCTATCCACCGCTGCATCATATGAACCTGGAAGCATGACCTATGAACACTACACACAGTAATGCCTACAGTGGTGTTTATGAACATGCGGGTCTATAATACCCCTTTCAGACCAAAAAACCTGTTATAACCCCTAACAATCGGCTCCTGTCGGCAGTTTGAAAGGGTTGAATCGGCATTTTGACCCAGGTCATATGACCCTGAAAGTGTCACATGACACGGGTTTTAATCGGCTCGCCTCTGATCGGCTTCAGTGAGAACATCACAACCGGGTCGACCTGCTAATTTACGGATGACGTCGGCCTAATATTTGGAAATTAGCGGGGCAATCCGTGTGTGGTGTTCTCACTGAAGCTGATTGTAGGTGAGCTGATTAAAACCTGTCACTTGCAGGGTCAAACAATGCCGGTTGAAACCCTTTCAAATTGCCGACACAAGCTGATAGTTACTGAGTTTAGACTGTTTTTTTGGTCTGAAAGGGGTATTAGTCTAAAAATAAATAACGTAAGATAACATGGTAAAAAAAAGGGTCACAACAAGCACACAGGACCATTTAGAGTTACTGAAGAGTTTATCTGATGACTGTAGGCAGAGGCAGGCTAACACTACCCATGAACTCCCGGTGTTTAAGCTAAGCTGCTTAGCGGTAAGTGAGCTCTGCCTCTCTTTCTTGTTACCTCCGCCAAGGAGGTTATGTTTTCAGGAGAGTTTGTCCATCCGTCCGTCCATCCGTGAACGAAATAACTCAAAAAGTAATGAATGGATTTGGATGAAAATTTCAGGAAATGTTCAGCATGGGAAAAGGAAGAACTGATTCGATTTTGGCGTTGATCGGGATCAGCGTCTGGCCGCCATGGCGAAAAATGTGATTTCTGTGAATAACTACTGAACTAAAATCGATATTATGAATCCAGTTGCTAATGGTATGTTTTCATGGTCAAGGAATCTAAATATTTAGATGAAATAAAGGTAGGACTAACATTTATGGTCAAAATGACAATATGGCGGAGGACTGTAGCGCTGGCGGAGGTCGGCGCTCTCCGAGTGCTTTCTAGTTACTGCATGCACTTGTCATGGACTCGGGAGTGGGGTAAAACATAACAGTAATGAAAATGTTGGCGTATCCCTTTTACCAGCTCTTGCAGGGGAGTCATTAAAATGTTCTAAAGTAAGAAGATCATCAGACAGTTGGCAGGAAAAACACAGGGATGATAAAATATCTACTGTTTTATTCTAACATTAACCCTCATGCCACACTCTGACATCAATCTCCGTCTAAGCTTTGGATTACAAAGTTGATCGTCTTTAAAAAGTCCTCATTAGCCAGCAGAGAAAGTTCAGTGCTGCCATCTGCAAAGTCAAACTTCAACTGAATTCAAGGACAGCAACAAGACGAAGAATGAAAAAGTCAGATGTTAACTTCCAAAATGCTTTATGCACAAAGAACACTCAGGTAATACTGTTTCTTTCTCTTTTTTGTTTTAGAGTAAAATTATATTTGAATAACATTTACACATCAAGCTGACGAGACTGGGATCTCCATCACAATACTACTGGAAATGTTTATGCAGTTCAGTAAGAAACATTCAAGATGTCAAAATCATCGAACAGAACTGAGCTATCAGGGAGAGTGCTGCTAAAATCATGCACTTAAATGGAACCAAAATTCACATTCGTATGAGAACTTAAAATCATATCAAAGTAAACATGTGCCTTTAGACATAATTCTGCCTGTCTAGTTTGGATTTAACCACTTGAGTCTAAAATTCACATCATTTTAGATATAAGATACATTTCTGAGGGTACAATACTGAACCTAACAGTACTGTACCGTCAATCTTAAGACCTGTATTCACTGATTTAAGCCGTGTTCAGCTAACAAAACTTGTTTCTAAACAAGATCTGCCTATTTTTCCTTTACATCTTATGATCAATAGTGCATGCAGATTCTGTACATTTTGGCAAAGGTGTAATGATTTAGGGCCTCTGACCAGAGAATTGTTATTTTTATGAAATGTTTCATAATTAAACGTCGCTATTAACAGTACCAAACTGAAATATTTTCAATAGCAATCTCATAACCCAATAAAATTCATAGCTGCCATCTTGGGAAACGTGTAGTAGCTTTCAATAAGACAACACTGCTAACGGCTAAGAAGGATTAATGTGAACATGGGCCCCCACTTAAGATAAAATCATGTTTAACAAAAAATTTCTGACAGTCAGTGTAATCTTTATCTCATTAACCAACTCTTTTAAACAAACCAGGTCAGGACATTAGATTTATCATTACATTTCAAGTTCCTCCAACTTGTCCTGTACAGGATACTGTATTTTAAGAACTTGTTTTATATGCAATCATTCATTTTCTTTACTGCTTATCCCTTTCGGGATCGCAGGAGAGCTGGAGCCTACCCAGCTACTGATGGGCAAGAGACTGAACCACCCTGACACCCTGAACCAGTCAGCCAATTACAGGGCCACATAGAGAAAGACACACAACCAATCACTGCCACACTCATACCTAAGGGCAATTTAGAGTCCGGAGTGACGGAGAACCCATGCATGCATTAGAAGAACATGCAAACTTCACACAGAGGGGCCCTGCCAGGCCCGGAAACTGAACCGGCGAACTTGTTGCTGTGAGGCACGTGCACTATCTGCTGCACCACTGTGCAGCCCACTTGGAATGTATATATGAGCATAAATGGGTACACCTCTTCAGATCTGTTAGAAAACCTTTAGCATCCTTTCAGATCAACATTTTCTCGGCATTCTACGTGTACGAGTACAGCCCAGTCAAAGAGATGGGCAAAACTAAATTGTAGTTATAATAACCCTTATTTTCACCTTATGGTTAATATATATATATATATATATACATATATATATAAATATACAGTACAGGCCAAATGTTTGGACACACCTCATTCAATCTGTTTTCATCACTATTTACATTGTAGATTCTCACTGAAGGTATCAAAACTATGAATGAACACGTGGAATTATGTACTTAAAGAAAGTGTGAAATAAATGAAAACATGTCTTATATTCTAGTTTCTTCAAAGTATCCACCCTTTGCTCTGATTACTGCTTTGCAGACTTTTGGCATTCTCTTTATGAGCTTCAACAGGTAGTCACATGAAATGGTTTTCTCTTCTCAGGTGTGCCTTTCCAGGGTTAATTAATGGAATTTCTTGCCTTTTTAATGGGGTTGGACCACCATTTGTGTTGTTCAGAAGTCAGGCTGATGCACAGCCGACAGCCCAATTAATATTATGGCAAGAACCAATCAGCTATGTTAAGAGAAACAAGTGTCCATCATTACTTCAGTGAGAATCTACAATGTAAATAGTGATAAAAATAAAGAAAACACATTGAAAGAGAAGGTGTGTCCAAACTTTTGGCCTGTACTGTATGTTAAAGTTAGCTTTGTCTAAACTTTGTATATGGGTCTTTTGTTCAGTTAGATATTGATTAATCATTACTTTTATGAGCAGTATTTATAGATATATATGTGTGTACATATATATATATATCTATATATATGAATACACACATAAGTGTCTAAAACATCAGTTTTAGACTTAGTCCTGCTTATACTTTCTACAAACTTAAATTTATGACCTGCACATGAGAGTAATGCGCAAAACTTACTTAAACTGCCCAACGACGAGGCATTTACAACACGCTACATCATCCCAGTAAAGGCGTTACGTCTCCATTTGATGTCAATGTGACCCCGGGGACATCTTGAGCAGCCTGTGAGCTGAGCTGCATCAGTGCTATCTGTGAGAAGTAAAGAGCAGAAAGTAACAAACCTCTTTTCCTTCAGTCAGTTGAAAGCATGAACACGTTTCCCAAAGCTGTCAGACTGTTTCTCTAAGCTTGGATCACTGCTGTGGTTCAGACTCTGCAGTCCTGCAGCAGGATGTTTTCTGACCAGGTAAGGCACGCTGACTAAAACAATATAATGCTTTGTTGTTCTCAAAGTACATTTGTTAACTTTACAATAAAACTGAAACACATTGGGAGCAAACATGTTCTTCTTTCACCGGTTTGCCCCTCTCGTCTTTCTTTGTCGTCTTTCTGAGGAACATCATGGAGCTACAAGAGGAGACAACTGGGACATGAACACTGAAATCAAATATTTCCTTAAAGAGTGGAGTGAATGCTTGTGTGCTATTTTACAGACTGTAAGAACAACAGACACGACCACAGTCCAACATGAAAGTTCTTCACGACTTTAAAAATAGTTACATTTCCTGTAATCCAGACAGCAGTATGAACACTGAGACCCAGTGTTTCCACAAAGCGTCAGTTTTTCAATAATATACAAGCCCACCAGTTCTGTGCTATAAGGTTTCATTTCCCTCACAGCGTAAAGTCTGTGTGAGAGCTGATGCTTCCTCCACTGTGAGCTGAAGAGCTGGTCCATCCTGCTGTGGAGAAAACCACCATAAGAATACTCCAAACACCACGTTAGCTCTTCAGTCTTCGTCGGCTCTCTGCGGGGCCTTTGGGTTTGAACTCAGGGCGGAGGATGGGAGGGTGGATGTAGAAGAGGATCATCATCTGCTGAGGCAGTCCAAGGTTCAGCATGCGGACACGGGAAGTCCAAATGCAAACCAAATCAAACTGAGCAACAACAGGAGGGAGTTGCATCTTATGAACAACAGTATGCCGAGGTTATGCCGGAGCACAGGGACAGGATGGAGGTCGGGGTAATCGAACGCATGGTTGGGAGAGATTTCCAGGGCTCAGGATTCTCAGGAGGCCGAGCTAACCCTCGTCTTCACTCTCCTCCTCCAGCACCTCCTCAAACACGATCTCTGGTAGCCTGAAGCATTCCTCAAAGAAGTTCACCAGGGACTGGCTGAGGTGCTGCCTTGTTCCTTCACTGTGGATGAAGTGACCTTCGTCTGGGTAGATCTGGACCACAAAGACACGCAGGAGTGAAATGATGACACGCTGAATGAAAAAGGTCACGTTGATGTGGAATTCAAGCACAAAGACAACGCAACTTGAGTTTATGAGAAGGTGCAAGTGTGGATTGCCTTTTAAAGAGAATTTTCAGCAAGAAATTGAAGCGAGGAAAACAACATTATGAACTGAGCAGAGTAAAAGGCCTTCAAACATGCTGCACCTTATGCCAAGACAGTCCAGCTACAGACCTCCACTTTCAGCTGACTGTTTGGAGACTCTACACCTCCAACGTCAGAAGGAAGTGACGTCATGATCACTTCCATCTAAGTAAAATACTACAGAATAAAATAGAGATCATTGTCGCCGAAGCTACATTTCTTCAGTTTTTCTGCATTTTGATTTCCTTGGTAACGTGATTCCTTACATTAAAAAACACAAAGTTTAAAATGCAGGTCATCAGTAGAGCAACATAAGTGTGTGTCACCTCCGTTTGGTGAAATGATCTCGAGCGTTTTCATTTCCTAGAGAGAGACACAATTGCTTTATTTGCTTGACAGTCCTATCACAACCTGTGTTTACAGTCACTGCTGTTTTAACCTTAAAATGGAGATAAAGGCAGCGTCAATTCAAGGTCTAATGCTGCGTTCACACCGCAAGCGACCCAGCTACCAAAATCGCGTCGCCCACTGACGTAGCATCGCGCGTCCATAGATACCTCATTTTGATCACCGCTGCCATCGGTCGTCGCTCTGTGACGTCACGTCTGCTCTAGTTTCACCACTATCATATCATATATCATATTACAGGATGTATAAGTGGACATTATTCCAGCTGTATCCTTTTCATTCACTTATCAAACACAAAACACTGCAGCTGATGCCCTGCAGCAGCATCATCTTTGAGTTTACCGCGGTCCGTCTAGGCGGAACTAATGTCCTCACTGACTAATGTTTCCCACACAGACATGGATTGTTCCTCTGTAGTCCGGATGAATAACTGTCTGTCTAGGGTACCGTCACACGTACACACACCGCTGATTGGCTGATGCCGCACAGCCACACACATCGCCTGAATAGATAAACTTTTTTTTAACTTTGACATTGCGCGACGAGTGAAGTGATCGTCTTATATGCGTCTGTCGCATCACGGGAGGGTTAGCTCCGCCCCATCGCGGCTGTACATTGACTTTGAATGGAGAGTGATCGCCGAGGTAGTGCAAATAGCCCTGCCGTATGCAAAGAGTTGACGGAGAGGTGGTTCGGTGAACGTCACAGCAGAGCTGCCCAAATGTCCTTCACAACACTCTCTCCCCAAACACTCTGAAGTGAAAAGCTGTCTCAGGTTTTTCTCATGATTATCTTTTTACGAAGGTAGAGCCGTTTGATAGAGCTAATTTAATGTTTGCTTTGACCCGTGCAGTCTGCTATTTCCTGGTTCTCTCCGTCCTTCGATGTGATTGGCTGCTGCCAGGCGGCTGCCGCTAGAAAGTTTCGGTGTGGCAGGGCAAAATCCAGAAACAATATAAACGTACATTATGTGTATATAATGCGTATTTTATATGTAATATATTATACGTATAGAATTTCTATGACAAAATCTGTGTGCGCTTACGTGGGCGGCAACCACCTCTCTGTCCTACCGCCGCGGTTAAAGCTGCTTCCCCTCTACCGCCAGTCCCTCATTAAAATGACTGGAGCTGGCGCGTTGCCTCACGGCGGTTGAAGGGGGCTATATAGTTATTGTTTATATTTACTTTACATCCGTCTCACATTGGAGATGGCTTCTGATTCACATTGGAGGAGCTGTTAGCCGGCTGAGAGTGGAGGTCTGCAGCTGGACCCCTCTCCCTTGTGCTGCAAAAAAACGCCTAAAACTTAGTAAGCTAGTTTCACTGGACAACATTGGGAGGTGGATGTCATTTAGACGATAATGTTGTCACCAGAAACTTAAAAGTTCTTAATTTTGCGTTGTGGAGATGGTGTGAAAAAGATGCATGTTCGCATGGATCACGCCCGTGTAGATTCTCATTCATCCAAGTCAGGGTTATCTTGAAGATTCAAAAACAAGGCAACTGGGCTGTGTTGAGTTTTGGGAAGATGTTTCACTTCCAAATGGCTGGTGAAGGAAGCAGATACTTATCTTCCTGTCATTGCTTTTTGTAACTTACTTTTGTTGTTGTCTTCCACTGTAGTGAGTTAAGTATCTGCTTCCCTCACCAGCCATTTGGAAACAAAACACTCAATTTTTGAGCATTCCTCGAACTTTCCAAGTCTGTTATTGCCCCTGTCCCAACTTTTTTGGAACATGTCTCAGGCATACATTAAAATGAGTAAATATCTGGAAAAAAAATAGCTTATGGTTTGAACTTTCAATATATTAGCTGTGGTAGAAATCATTCCCTATCAAGGATACAGTGCACATTACACTGTGTTCGCCATTTCGTAGCATTGTTCGAATTCTCAGCGGTTAATTTCATGCACTATATAGAGCGCTACAAAATACCCACAATGCAAAGCAAACGTGAGTGTACATATGATGGACCCTATATTGTACTCCTGTATACCACAATCATGTATTTCCAGATGTGAAGAAGAAGAAGAGGAGAAAGAAGGGTGCTAATGTACAAATTGGCGCTGCTTTCCTTTACAAATGTAAGAAACATTAAAGTATCTTTAACGTGTTCATGGCGTAGCTTTTTTACGTATATTAATGACTGTAAACAGCTGCAAAATTTGCGACTTATCCTCCTGTGTGCCCAGATTGTTTAAGTGATTCTTGGTACATCCACTTCGGTCTCAAGAATATCTGCTGATCTACTGACGCAATGACATTTAGAAAATTTCAGTGTAGTGTCCGAAATCTCGTTTGCATGTAGTTCACTATTTCATTCACACTACACCAGGACTAGTGAGTGAGTGAATGAGTGGATGGTTTCAAACACAGCTCTTGTCTTTGTAGTATATTCAGTTGAATATAGGTCAAAAGGATCTGCAGATCATTGAATTCTGTTTTTATGTAAATCTTTCGTGACATCCCAACTTCATTTGAAATGTTTGTAAAAGCTTAATGGGATGTGCTTTAAAAGGGATTTAAACCAAGAATTATATTTATCCTCATAATTTTGGATGAAATAATGTCGTGATTTTAGCTCTTCTTCTCTGAAGTGTATTCGGATCTATAGTAACAAGGTTTTCATGTTTAAGTGGATTAACGTAAACCCTATTAGAGCTCAAAGGAAGCAGGTTAAAGCCCACGTGCTCAGTAACCTGTCAGTCAGCCAGTAATAAGCTCTAACAAACATTGGGCTGAATTACATTGTATATCTAAATTGGATTAGCCCTGGTGTTATTGCAGGATGCCCAAGAAGGTCGTATAATCTCATTATGTGGAATGAAGGCATTGTGAATGAGGGCTAATCCGCCGCCCGCCGAGGGAAACCTCCTGGATCGTAAAGCTCCCAGAGGTTTGAAGAAGAACTGAACCAGACGAAGAGGAGCGAAAAAGAAATTGGCTCTGGAGATGCTGTAATTACAGCGGAGTGGAGGTGAATCCACACACCTGTAGGGTGTAGTTGGCTTTTTCATTGATGAGCTGGGAGATGAACTTCGCCGTGTGCTGGAAGTGGACTTTTTCTGGAAGAAGAGAACGAGGATATAAGAGGAAATAAATGTAAAATAAATTCAAACTTTTAGACCATTTAAACACATTTCAATGGTAGTTTAGCAAAATGTTGACATATTAATCAAAATCATTCCTCTCCAGATAATATACAATATAGATATTAGAGTTAATATTAGATTAATCTCTCTATTCATGGTTATATTGATTATACCTCCATAGTAACTACCTTATACATATGAGGACCCTCTTGAAAATGAGATGCCATATCTCAATTCAACCAGAAAGCACTCAAAGAGCACAAACCTCCACCAAGGTAGCTCACATATCACTGTTACTAGGCCTGTGCTCAAAATATCGATACGGCAAAATATCGTCATGCACTCCTTGGGAATACGTGTATCGATACAGATTCTACAGAATCAATACAGCCTCAGTGTTTGAACAGTTGTTGTACATACAGTTTGGGTAATGTTAACAGTGGCACAGTTCAAAATAGAAGCCAAGCTACATAACCAAACACATGTTCCCAATTTAAACTTGGGTGTCTACCATCTTTGGGGACCTGAACTAAAGTTCTTGCGTTGAAGAATTACTTAAATTCATGCTTGTTCTTTTTCTTCTTGTAATAAAAACAAAAGTTGCTGGAAATTCTGTTAAAAGCATAGTCAATGTTCACAATTGATGTTTATAGGGATACATATCGTATCGTGGCCTTAGTATCGGGATATGTATCGTATCGTGGGGTTGCTGGAAATACCCAGCCCGAGCTGTTACATCTATAATCAATAGTTTCATGATAAAGTAGCCATCATAACATGATTCCTTGACCCTGAAAACCCACACCAAGCACTCAGAATCATGTTGATATCATTATTATAAACAGTTATTGAGCAAAAAAATTATTATTCACTAATGGCCGTTATCTGGATCACCACCAAAATCTAATCATTTTTAAGCTGGGCCATCACCAACACCTCCTGAAAATTTTAGCAAAATCTGTTTGGTAGGTTTTGTCTAATTTTGCTAACAAACAGACAAACCAATATCCGCCAGCATCAACATATCCTCTTGGTGGAGTAGCAAAGACAAATATGGCACTATACAGATGAGGACCGATCGATTGAATCTATTTTCAGCAGAGACAAATGTGTCTGTTGCAATCAAAAATTCTATTTTTCAGTCAGTTGTCTCCCCTTGGATGGATACATCTCTGGATGTATGTATACTGTACGTGCATATACAAATCTATATATTTATATGCATTTGTATCTATGAATATATGTGTATCCATAAAATGAAGAGTATGTCTTCAGCCTGCTCTATTATAAAGTGCTTCGAGACTACACTTTGATTGATAATCTTTATTTTGAACATAGGAATAATGAAGTATTAAAGCTGAAAAACAAACAAAAGAACCATAAAATGAAAACGTTATTTAAAGAAATCCATTAAGTTTTAATGTTGTTCGATGTTTGAAATGGAGCAGGAAGAAGCTAGGCTTATCTTGTCCTACCTCATTTTTCATCACTGAATCACTAATCAATCAGCAAAAGATATGAAAAAATAGTTTTTCATTAGAAAAAAGAAAAGAAAGAACAAAGAAAAATAACACCTATTATGAACTGGCTCCACGCAAATAAAGACAGAAAAATAACATCTTTTCATTTGTGGTTTCTTGCAGCTGTGAAAATCTTACCATCAGCTGTCGGGTGGATAATGAGAAACTTCTTATCCATGAACTGAGATGCCCTGTGCGCTAAATTAGCCATCTAAGGAGAAGCAAGAGGAAAATATCAGATCAAATGAGAAACCTCAGCGTGACATTTGAAGCAAAATAACTGTGATCAAATCTCACCGTGTACGCTCTTGGATCAGGTTTGGGCAGTCCAAGATACCTCTCTGAAAACGCAGATGCTACAGAGGAGAAAGTCTAATGAGTATATCAGAATCAAACCTTAATGTCATTTTATAATCATTCATTATTTCTGTCCTCCCACTATAAGAGGGAATGACTCTTCTCCAGGTTTGTCCTTTTCCATATTCAAATATATTCACCCATCTACATATTCGTCTCCCTCATTTGCAATTCCAAACTTATACACGGTCTCGGCTTGTCTCCGTCTTTCCCTCCGGCAAAGCGAGAGGAATCAAATAGAAGGGAAATAAGTCACACCGAGGCGCCCGGCTCCTCCTTAATTTGCAGTTTCCTGACTCGGTGAAGCTTCCAGAGCGAGTCTCTCTCACTTTCTCCATCTCTGTCACTCCAACTCTGCACTGATTCTACACTTCACACATTTTATTCTTCAGTTGTGGAGTTAAAGTAGGTTTGGTTAACTTAAACCAGCTCTGTTATTGTGGGGTTTTTGGCGCAGCTGCAGTAAAATGTAGACCAGGGTGGGCAACTGGCCATCTGGGGGCCACATGTGGCCCTTCGCATCACTCAAAGCAGCCCACCAATCATTTCCAAATAAAAAACAAACTAATTAGAAACATAAAGAAAAGACAACAACAATTACTAAATATGATTCATCATGTGTAACCAGTACCTCATAATGCACAAATTAGGATAGGAGATAAAATATTCCTATGTATATTAGTAAAAAACTATACATGGACACAAAAGTAAAGGTAATATATATTTCTTCCTATAAACAGGTAAAAAGAAAAATTCTTTTACTGCATCAAAAGAAATAGATGTATATTTTTTCTACTTTCAATGCATCAGATCTTTTTTTTCCACTCCTCTCCTTTATTAAAAAAATATATCTGTTTATATATATACCAGTTTACATACCAGTTTGCATACACCAAGTCACTGATATTAAATTGTAAAATCATTAAAATTGAATATTTCCAAAATAGAAAATAGAAGGTGGAAAATCTTTTGTTGAATTTTTAAAGCATAAGACCGTCTTAATGAAAAACAGATTTAATTGCCATCATTATTTTTTATGCTGTCAGCTTGAAAAAAAACCCCCAAAAACCTCACACTTAGACCAAATGGCTCCATCTTGTGGAAAATGTTAAGAACTACAAATTTGAAGCCTGAATGCATCATTTACCGTATAATTCAAAGTCGGTGATGGGTGAAAGTACAGCTCCACACTTCACGGGAGAATCTTCGCCGCTCACCAACAGGCTGGTCACATAACCTCCGTATACCTGATGTTACAATAATACATGTTAATATCATTCATCATTTCACTTATTGGTTGTTTTCAACTGATGTCATACTTGAGTTAAAAAGCTACAGTTAGGGATGTCCCGATCCGATATTGATATCGGATATCGGTCAAAAAAACAGATATCGGATTATATCGGCATGCATCCTAAATCTCCGATATCAGCACTCCAATACAAGCAGTCCATTCTAATATATTTATTTTTTATTTTAATCAGTTGTAGAATATGCTTATGTTTACGTTCTACACAGTGGTTATTTTGCAATTGGTGAAATATGTTTTTGTTTGATTTATTGAGGTCACTTTTCAGGGTCTTCTAATATTTTTTATTCATATTGTTTTAATTGTAGTATATTCTTATGTTTAAAATAGGTAATAAAAGTCTGTATGATTCCTGCTGATATCGTATCGGATTGATATCGGTATCGGCCAATACTCAAGGCTGCAATATCGGTATCGTATCGGAGGTGAAATAGTTGTATCGGGACACCCCTAGCTACAGTAGCCATGAGTTGATTTTTAAAATCTAAACAACAGCATTGAGGTTTTCTGTATCAACCAGCTTTAGATTTTAAATCTGTATCATTGATCAAGTAGTGCAGTAGCATCCAAACAAGCTACATTTCACCCACAACATAGACACTGCTCGGTGAAATAGGGTTCAAAATTGATGCTTTCTTATGATGTAATCGTAACTTACATTATGCCTCTCCAATAGTACATACCTGTAGAGACTTTGGAAAAATCAAGACAATTGTCTGTTAGACTCTTCCTTACCTTCCCAAAAGCTCCAACTCTGGTTTTATCAATATACGGCTGCTTCAGAAGAAAACTGCAATAAAGGACACAATATCTTAGGATTAGAAAGAACTGTCACACCAATAGTAGAAAATTAAAGTAAAAATGTTTGACAGCTAAATAAAAGGCATTAGTATTTAATTATTACTTAACTTTTGTGTTTATGGTGAATATTTTATAAAAGTTTTTAGTATTTTCTCACATAGAAAGTATTTTTTATTCTATTTGGTTCCAATCATTTCTATAACTTGATCATTTGCTTACTTAACAAAGTTTCTAAATTTAAGTCAAAAGGTTATTACCTTTAAATATATCACTTAAACAAGGCTTTTATATTTTTGTCAACAGGTTTTGACAAGTCCATTCTAATTAAATTACCTTTATTTAAATAACAAAGGTTAATCTGATGACATAAAAACATACTGCAGTGCATCCTTCTGGTTCTGCTCCTCGTACACTCCCAGCTGCTTCTGGATGCGGTGCAGCAGGTTCGTCCCCTGGAAGCCGCTCCCTCGCCCGTCGCAGCGAACCACGATGGCGCCGAAGCTGCTCACCAGCACCGTGGCCCAATCCATGTGAAAGCGCTCTGACACCATCTGGCCACCAGGTGTCCCATCGCTGCATAAACAAATGCACAGATAAATGAAATAGAGACATAATTTACTTATTTAGGTGCATGGAGAAAAGCCAGAAAATGTGGAGCATGAATATGAGCTGATGTCTTCCTTTGGAAACAACATAATCCTCTTATTTTCCTCAAAGTTGCTTTTCAAATAAATCTGAGTGCACCGTTTACTGTGGGTATTTGCATTGTGCTAAATGTGAGCACAGAGCATTCAGTGTTTGAAAAAAGAGGAATGTTAAAGCTTCTAAAAATAAGTTTATGAAGATTAGGCTGGAAAACAACTACATTAGAAGGCAAACTTTACGCTTACAAAGATCATCAGCAGCAAAGTTGCAAGTTTTCTTTCTGTCATATCTTTAAGGTAATATGACGTTAGGGCTGCTGCCACATTCAAAAGTTAGATTTATGCCTGAATACGCACACAAGCAGGAGCAGAGGGTAGTGTGACGCGTCCTGGAAGCCAGCAGGTTTGAGGATCTGCATAGACAAGGCTGGAACAAAGAGACAGACAGCAATAATTCAACATAACAGACACTGAAAAAATACACTCATTACTACATTTTTGCATCCATGTTCTGGTGTTATATATTTCCAAAGAATTCTTACAAAACATGGTAGAAAAAGCACCTAAAATGGAAGTATAATTCACTCTTTTTGTATTTTTAAACAGAACCAAAACATTTTAATGGCAAAGATATCAACAGTTTTCAATTTTTTTTATGTTTTTTCCTAGTTATTTTCAAAGATTTCTTTTTCTATAAGACTTAAAGGTAGAGTCTGCAGGATTTTTTGTTACTGCTATAAACACAACATTCAAATGAAGTCCCCATCCCCTGAACGGTGCCCAGTATTTAGAATGTTGGTAAAATGCTTGTACCTAAACTGCATGCTACCTGGGATTAATACATATGATGTAATGGAAAACTGATAATTTGGCAAGTTAGCACAAGCTAACTGCTTGTGTCAACAGCATGACGGGTAACTTCACAACGCTTTTCATCCCTAGACGGTCCTTCAGAGCTCAGAAGTCAGTAAAAGCCAACCCTAGCTTCACCCTGGTTTTAGATCGATCTTTGTCCGCTTGATGTTTTGCTTCTGCCTGATTGTATAATCTTTTCTTCGCTGTAGCAATCTGCCATCTTTGCATCTGTGTGCTGTTCTGTTGGTGCATTTTAGAACACTCAAAATCACTTGCGCACTGGGCGCGCTGTGATTGGCTGGGGTATCCCGCCTGCTCTCTGCCTAAAGTGTCCTGACGAAACCAAAGTTGATATTTTATCTTTATTTTTCAATATATTCTATCTATCTATCTATCTATCTATCTACCTATCTACCTATCTATCTATCTATCTATCTATCTATCTATCTATCTGTCTGTCTGTCGGTTTGTCTGTCTGTCTTTCTCTTACTGTAGTCGTCCAGGATGATCTCCTTGTACTCCACTGTGGGCATCTGCATGGAGTCCAGGGTCAGTCTCAGGTTCTCATTAGTCTCCAGTTTACAGACTTCTGCAATACCTGAACAAAACAATAATAAAATTCTTTTAAAAGCCAAGGTCAACCAAACAGTCGACTTTTTAAACTTTAAAAAAGTCAAACACTTCAGGGTCAGTCTTGAAAACAAGTCTCCAGACAAACAGCAGAATAAAGAGTTTAAAGGGGAGAATTACATTTGCATTGATGCACTCAAAACACTGCTGAACATCTAAATAACAAGATTACTCTGACTGCTTTAAACATAAACAGGGCGGAGACTTCATACTGCAGAAGATGACACGGACTGTCCCACACTCACTAAAGTAATGGAATTACAGCTGCTGATGTTGCTGTTGAGCAGCTCTTAATTTAATGAGGACGTCCACCCTGAGCAGTAATGTGATTACCACCTGGCTGACACACAAACACTGACTCAGAGTAAAGGTGGTCGTCCTCCGCCGAAACAAACAGCAAGGTCAGTGTCTCTTCAGCAGGTATGTTAATGCACCGAAGGTTTGAGGTCTTTATCATAACATTCAGCATGTAAATATAAAAGCGTGGGTTCAAATACTCACTCTCTCTGTCCTGTGTCTCACTCTGTGCATCTCTCTGTGTCTTGTAGATGGATACAAACGGGATGTCCCGCCCTACAGGGGGAAAAAAGAGACTTTAATCAACATGATTTTTATATTTTTAGGTAAAATAACACACAGGAATTATGTTAATTTTGACCTTGCTTGCACCAAAATGTGTACAGTATCCCAATCAACTGTAATGATTGCAAAAAAAGAGGGAGAAAAAACAAAAAATGGTGCTCTCATGTAATTTTAAGGACACAAAAGAGGAATGATACTTGGGTAACATGAAGCAACAGCAGAGTACTTTTTCAATACTCAGGTCACAAACTGATGCTAAGTTCCTCACCATAAATTCAGCCCTAAAAACTTGATTAGGACGATGAAAATGGGAATATTTCGTTTGTATGGGCACCATCATATTCCTTTTTTATCTACCACTAGCAGGAACCTTTGAGGCTGAAAATGTAGGCCCATGTGGATGTGTTTAAAGCTGCAGTACCATGAGTGTCCACTTGAGGCTGGCTGCAGAAACCTGGCACCAAATAACTGTTTGTGGGAAAGGACAGATTTTTACAGACTAAATAAGGCATTGACTCCTATTGAGAATAGTTTTTGAAATAGGGATATGATTGGCACAGCTGAATGGTCCCTCAGGTCTTCAGGTCGTGTTTTTAATAGTCCCTAAAGTTAGATCCAAAACATATGTGAAGCCTCTTTTCATTATTACAGCCTCTGTCTGTGAGTCAACTGTCAACCTGAAGACCTGAGAGCAGCGCCTACTGTTCATATATTTAAAAACAAATACAAAATCTACCTTTTTTAGTCTGGTTTTTAGCTGAATATAGTTATTACAGTCTCTTATAACCTTTTTATTTGTTTTTAACCCTCTTAATCCGTTTAATTTCTGTATTTCAGTTATTCTCTGTTAACTGCTTTTCTTTATTCAGCTGCTCATTTCACCATATTATTCATTTTAATTCAAATATATTAATGTGTATATTTACCTTCATTTCCATATAGTATTTTTTATCTAATTTCTTAATTTCTTTTTAATTATAATTTACATTTAATCTCCTGTGTTTCCTCACTTTTACTTAAAGATAGCGTTTTCTCAGTCTTCTTCAGTCTTTTAATTCTGTTTAGAATTTCCTTATTATGTCTTTGTGCATTTGATTAATTTAGTGTGTGTTGTATATGAATTGTGAGTGTTGGGGTGAGGTTTTTTATTTTCATTTGTACACAATTTTATATTTTTTGTCATTTATTGTTATTTTATTTTCTGTCTTATTGGAAACACTTTGTGCTGCAAATTTTTCGATGAAAAGTGTCTTACAAATAAAGTTGATTGAATGTTCATGTGGAGTTGCCATTGGTCAGACAGCTACGATTTACTTGTTTACAAAATCACAAAGATAATGCCATTTTAAAACAGTGTCTGCCTCCAGTTCGCCCTCAAAACATACTGTAATGTCTCATATATAACATACTTCTCATTTTTTCTTGCTTTTTTCCAGGTGTATAACACACCCACATTTTGCTGAAACCTTATGGCCCTTTTCCACAAGCACGCCTTGGCCCTACTCGATTTGCAGCGTGTTTCCACTAGCCCCGTACCTCCTAAAACAAGCTAGTTTTAGTACCTACTTCGCTCTGGTTCCAAGCGAGCTGAGTCGATACTAAAAGATGACGTCACCGACTGCTGGCTACTGACTGGTAAGACAATGTCGTCATCGATGAGTCATGAGCGCGACGACCTAGCATGCTAGCGGTAGCTACCATTAGCTTACCCTCATACGTCTTTTCTTTGCAGCTCGATTGCTCTCGTCCTCGGCTTCATTCTGTTGTATAGCTTCCAAAACTCTCCTGTGCTTCTCAAGGGGTATTTCTTCTGGCCACCTGCAGCCTTCTTCTGCTTTCCTTTTTTACTCGGTTTGTGACAAAAAGCCACAGATTGTTGTGTCGCGCTCAAAATGACGTCACCGCAGTGCCACTCAGCTGTTTATAGCGACACTGCACCCTGTTGGGCAGGCGACTGGGGCTAATGGAAAAGCAGCACAAGGCGAGTAGAGTAGAGCCGGTTAGAGTCGAGTAATGGAAAAGGGCCATTAGTCTCTCAGACAACTCAAAAATTACCCTCATTCAAAGTTTTAATCAATGAAATTTCAGTATTTTCACAAGAAATACCGCAAACGATTTTCTCTCTCAACCAGAAGCGGAAACACCTTTTGCTTCACTTACTCGAATTTTGCCAGAGCAGGCTCAGCCATAGTGTACCGGCCAATCAGAGCGCAGTGATCAACATGCCAATGTCTTCGACCAATCACAGCGCAGATATTTCGGTCCCCTTACTCACAAGATGGTGTGTTTACACACGAGTGGTACCGAAACACTTGAGAGTTAGATCATCATTACACAAATATGAACTAATTAAGACCTAAATATCGGATTAGATCAGTTGAACAGTCAGTTTTATAAAAATTACAAAAGTTTTGGGGTAAAAAAAAAGAGATTATTTTGGCCTTTTGTATCAGATGTGTTGTAATCGCGATGTTGGTGAGACGAAATATTTTACATATTTTTCTTGTGCTTGCGTATAATATACACCCAAACATTAGACCTTATTTCAGAGCAAAAAATGTGTGTTATATACAAGAAATTATGCTAATTGTCAGGTGAACAAACTGACAAATGTGACAAAGACTGTTATTTTAGCCTCATCATATTGTGGAAATGTGAGCTGCAGTCTGAAGCCATTTGATGAAAACTCTCTTGTCCCTGTAATTTCTTTCACTGAGTTGTCCTGTTGTGAATAACTGATCCATTGACATGAAAATGTGTCCATTATCTTTTCTGTGAACATACTTGTTACACATTTATCATCAAAATGTATTTAAAAAAACGTAGTCAAAGATGGGAAACCAGCTCTCTACCTTGACAGTCGAGCAGGAAGTAGCTCATGTTGTGGCTGAAGGAGCCGCTGACGTAGTCACAGCTGTTGGACAGGGCGCAGGACAGACAGCGGCGGTTGAAGGAACCAAACGTGTCTGCACTGTGGAAGCAAAAAATCAAGACATTGTGATCAGTGCAAAGTAATTCAGCTATTAATACAACAAGAGAAAAACATTATACTGTGGAGAGAATCGAAGCACAAACCTGTACAAGTGTCTTCTCTTTGGACCGTCCTCAGTGCTCAAGAAGTATCTGAAGTTAGGACAGAAAAAAGACATCATAGAGGCAAATCTACATGAAACATGTTTTGTGCTTGTGAAAAACAGTTTTCACCACCGTTCCTCAGTGAGTGTGGGATTAGATTAGAGTTGAGACTATTTTTTTGATTTCACTTTACCTTATTTTTCTCATCCATTCATTTTCTACAGTACACTGCTTATCTCTATCAGGGTTGTGAGGGAGCTAAAGCCTATCCAGCTGTCATTGGACAGGAGTTCACCTTAAACTGACTGCCAGCAAATCACAGAGCCACATAGAGAGACCAACAACCACTCCAGGTCACACCTAAGAGCAATTTGGAGTCACAAAATAACCTAATGAGCATGTTTTTGGTCTGTGGGAGGAAGCTGGAGTACCAAGAGAGAAGCCATGCATGCACATGGAGAACATGCAGACTGGATCCGCCTGATTACAGCCATTGAGGATGAATTTGCATGGCAATGTTACCTTTTTCATCCCTGTATCTTGTGAAAATCACACACTTGGACCATTTTTAATGAAAAATGAAACTATCTTCATAGTTGTTTGATACCAGTGACCATTTAGGACTAAGGCAGCAATATAAAAGCCCTTTACACGGAATAATGATTAATATACATATTTCTAATTCATAAAAATGCATGTTAATGTTGCTTAGCTGCACTAAAGCAGTGGCAGCAACTTAAAAGTGAGTGGAAATGCTCCAAAGCAAGAGCAATGTCATTTGACAGTGCTATCTTATGTTTATCTCCCATAAAATATCAAATGAAAGCCGGGTTCCAATTAATTGCCGGGTCCCAAATAAACGCCAGGTGTAATTTATTTGGCGAAGCCTATGAGCTATGGTCGAAGTTACAGAACACACATGTGAACGCTGAGCTCACAGCTGACAGTTCACGCTTGAAAAGCAAACATGATCAGACTGAACCTTAACAGTCCACATGGTTTATTTGTCTCTCTGGACGTCCTGTCAGCTAACTACTCCTCCCTCTGTATGTCAACAAATGCAGGTTGGTGTGAGATGCTCTGTTTTACGACAGTGCAGTTACACTCAACGACCACAGAGGGCACTAGAGCGCAGAAAGCCAGAATCTTACATTCTAGGGCTTTGCAAATCCAAATAAGAAGACGCTGCTGCTGCATGTTATTTGCTCTTAACTAATGTCAGGAGGCTGATCACGTCAGTTAGCGGTACATTGCTGCTTATCTCCATCGCCCGGGTGCAGCAAAACAAAAGAAATATGACCTTAACTTAACTACTGGTAGTTTCTTATCAGTATTTAGAGTGTTTAGAGAGTGCTGAGTTGAAAGAAGACAAGAGTATAACTATGGTACAGTAATCTTGCTGTGAAAATGTCAAGTTAACATTCATGGTGTAAATAAATAATTTGATTACATTTACCATACTTTTTTTCATTTTTTGCTCAGCAAGATTTTTGTGAGAAAGGAATTAAATGCCTGTCCCAAATAGTCGCCTGGTCTGCTCAGTGATTGAAACAAATAAACGCACCGGCCATGATTTGGTATTTTACGGTATAATATAAATGAGCATTTTTGAACTTTTGATGCTGCCAATAATTTAATTAGTTTACTGGCTGTTACTGGAGCTAGTATTTACGGCTAAATAGAATAGGATTTAGCGACTGAAACCCCCCCAAAATGAGCCAGAGTCAGAAACATTTGCATTTCTCTGGGGACGAAAGGCAAGGTAAAGTTCAGTGCAAGATTTGTAACAAAAAAAAGAAAGAACATATCTTTCTGTATGGCTCAACAAACATGAAAACTCATCACTCCATGACAGTTTTAGTGTCAGATGTCCAAAAAGTACAGACGATGAGTCCCTCCACCTCCACTGACTTCTGCCTAAACATCAGGTAGCGTTAGTGCTAACCTGTCTCTCTGTCACCACACTGAAAAAACTCAAATCTAGGGGGAGTATTTGTCCAATTTCAAGGTAAAACATCTGAGAACAGTCATTCTAATCCACACTTTCCTAACATGTCTGGATCAGATTTTAACTGAAGATATAAAACTAAAAATAAGGCCTCAGTTGCCTGAAATAATTAGTAAAATAATGTGTCAGTAAGACAAGACAAATTTAACTTGAGCAGATATTAAACCTTAATTTAAGAACAACACTGAGTCTGACTTTCCTTGTCTCACTGGCAGAAATTTTATCTTCATTTCAAGCAATTCAATGTCTTATTTTTGTCTTTTATTTCTTAAAGTATGATACTTATCTTGACTGCTAAAGTGAATGTGGATATTTTTATCTTGAAAGTAGACAAACATTCTTCTCTAGATCTGAGTTTTTGCAGTGCAGCATCACCTGTCGCTCCCTCGAGATGTGACATAAATCCTATCTCTTGCCCGGCCCTAGCTAAGAGGTAAAAGCATCTGGAATTAACAAGCAGCACAAAGTCCTCCCCAGCATCACAGCTTCATCTATGATTAATTGGTGAAACGGGGGAGTCTGAATGTTCTCAGAACAGAAGTAGGACAGATTGTGGTTTTTGCTGAGAGTTGAACGATTCTCCCAAACACCTGGGGAACAATGAGTCACTGTGTTTCTATAAATGTTTGTGTGAATGCACTTGTGTTCGGTGAGCTCATGATGGTGAGATCGCAGTTTGTCTTGAGGACCGCAGTGCAGGTGTGAAATGATCTGGGAGTTACGGTGATGAGTCACATCCCTCATGGGTGCTCGGAGGAGCTTTCTGTGCTCTGTGCGTTATGAGTGTTTACAGTGTGTGACAAAATACCTGGTAAAACATCACTGCGCTGTCTACAAGGCGGGATACAGGGATGTCAACACACTGTGGGTCTGAGTCAGTGCACAGTGAAGCAATAAAAACATCATGTTCCTGTTTGGCAGTAATGATGTGTCGATCTTATTTTCATTTATTTGAGTATCTACTATAAAGCTAACCATCCATCACAGATACCGCTTATCCCTTTGGGGGTCCTTTGGGGCTGGAGTCTATCTCAGCTGATGCCAGGCAAGAGGTGGGGTACATCCTGAACAGTGCTGAGAATGCACAGTAACGTAACTACTTTTACAGGTAAAAAGTAAAGTAACGCACTACTACTGAAAATTTGGTTCGAAACATAGTTCCTTTATAATGCGCCGCAACGTTATGTTTCCCACGGACAAATCTGCCATGTTTGCTCTTTATAAGCGTCTAAGGGCCGCAAATCTCGTGAGTCACAGCCGCTGGTTGTGGTTTTTTGGGCTTGTTTCTAAACATGAAGTTGCTTCTTGGGGCTCTTCTGTCTGTGTGAATCCCCCTGATTATCTTTCAGCTCCTAACATAAAGCAAAGCACGACTGCGGTAGGCAGTTTCTACACTTCCTCATTTCCTAGTTATTGTGCATGCCCCCAAACACAGTCACGCACATGGCGTATGCTCCAGAGCCAAAGTTGTCAGGTCCGCTTATTATAAGCAATGTTCTTTTTTTGAATGGATGCTTGGCACTGTGATATTGAAATGTAATGTAGATGAAAATTAACACACTTTATTAGGCTTGTTTTTATCAACCTGGAAACACTGGGCAGGAGCTCCCATTCCACAGGGTATGAACATGATTTTGTAAAATAAAGAGCACAAAAAAAATAACTGTTACGTTTTCTGTTGTAGAACTTAGTAGGCCTTCATATTTAGGAACAGACATGGGGTTCTGTCCAATGTTGAGCAATGTAAAAGTAACGTAAAAGTAACGGGTAACAAGTAAAGTAACAAGTTACTTTTTTAAGAAGTAATGAGTAAAGAGCAAACACTACGTTTTAAAAGTAACTTTCCCAACACTGATCCTGATCCAGTCAACGGACAATCACAAAGAGAGACCGATGATTATTCACGTTCACAGTCACAGTCATACTCATACCTAGGGGAACTTAGAGTCAACCATTTACCTGGTGAGTGTGTTTTTTTTGTCTGTGGGAAGCAACCAGAGAAAACTTCCCACAGAGTTTCCTCTGGGAAGCAACCAGAAAGTTTTCTCTGGTTGCGGCAAGGGTTACTGACATCTGCTAAACCAACTATCAAGCAACATGTGTGCTGCTTACTGTGCTCAGTTTGTTATCCAGACAAAAATATCCCAAAAGATTGGTTGTCCAGTTAAGAAACTCCTGTGTCTTCACTTGCTGTTGTTGTTTGTGAAAAGTTTGTCTTCATCAGAAAGCGTTAGTGAACAAACTGAACACACATCGTTATCACATCGTCTCTGTGTGAACGCAGAGGAAGAACCTCGCAGTTTCTGGTAACACTGTTATCATGGAAACAGGGGTCTAAGTTTTTACCACCCTAATCTAGTCAGAAGTACATGGAACATATAGATTTGTTATTAATGGAGGTTTTTCAAATTAATTTCCTCTCTGCTTGTCCTCTCTGCTCTCCCTGTCATATAGTCACACCTTTAGTGTAAATATTGTAAATTGTTAATACTGTTAATACCTCCATCTCATTCAAAGTCTCATTTCCACTTAATTGTTACTGTTTTTCCTTCTTAAGAAAGTTGATATTGCTTAAAAGCTGATGCTCTTTTCATTTTAGTTGAATTTATTCTATTTGCATTTTATTTTAATTCTACTTTATTTTAGTTTAGTTAAATTATTGCTCCTCTATTCTAATGTCTTTATCTGATATTTCCAGCTGCTATACTCTGCATACGAGCAACTGAAACAACCAAATTTCCCCTTGGGGATTAATTAAGTGTTTCTGATTCTGATTAACTTCTGTTGTATTTTCTGTGTCATTACTTTCTTATCACAGTGTTTTTTCCATTAAATCCTGGTCTAAGGATCTGTTTTAATGGTTGCTCACATTAGCTGGCTGTCCTCGTTGTAGGCCAGGACTTGGGTGACGTCCCAGTCTCCAGACGTGATGGACTGCAGCGTGTCCGTGCTGGTGTTCGGCTTTGAAGGGAAACACAAATGTGAAGAATTAATCAGAATTATCAGTCGAACATTTTCAGGATTAAATGACTTGAATTCAAACAGAACAAAAAGCTTATGATCTGCAACAGTTTTAGCTGGAAGGTTGTTGGTGTAAGATAAAAACAGTGATTGTGGAACATAATCACACCTTAATATCAGTAGATTTTAGCGTCACTGATTATTTTAACAACATAACAGACTGAGGGGCTGTTTACACAAGTTTTTATTGGCCTCCTGTTTACACGGGAACGGTACCTGGAGTGCTTAAATCCTCAAACTTTTGAAAACAGGCTCCAGAATGGAGAGTTTTCAAGACGCTCTCCATGCAGCGCCGGGTAAACCTGAATCAGAGTGTTTCAGGGTGAAACGCTGACGTCATTGCACGCGCAGTACTCTTTCGCATGAAGGCTGCAGGCGCATACCAGGAACAACAACAGCTTCGGCCGTCCGCCGAGTAACGTGTGTGCTGTTTATCGTGCTCGGTTTGTTATCAAGACAAAACTATCCAGACAGATTTGTTGTCCGGACTGTTTTGCTGTTCAGAAAAGAAACTCCTGCATCTTTGTACGCCCACTCAACATTTTTGTTTGTGAAAAGATTTTCTTCTCCATACCTGTATTGTGGCAGCGCTGCCTCTCTGCAAACCTACACCGCCATCTACTGAACCGGCATGCACACTACAGCGGTTTCATTCATCTCCAGTGTCTCCGTCTGAACGCAAATTGACTTTGAATACGCAAAGGAAAAATCTTTGCGTTTTTAAGTCTGAGAGTGTCCGTGTAAACGTAGCCTGTCACCTGCGACACATGAGCAGTTCCATGCACAGAAATCCTCTCCTACCTGTGAGATTGACATGGAGATGTGGAAAAACTTGCCCCTCCCTCCTTGGGGGATGGCACGAGTGAAGAACAGCTTGAGTCCGTCTCTGGAGAACAGAGGCTTTTCGTTCTGAAGAAATAAAAAGATCATCCATTAAGGTGCTTTACCCAAAAAAAAAAAATAAATTTAAAAAATGAAAACAGCAATGGTTGTCCTTTTGTCAATTCAATTGTGTTTCTAAAGGTGTTTCTGTAGGCTATATATAGTAGTGTGTTACTCTAGACCAGTCTTGGTCTCGAGGCCGGTCTTGAGACCACATTTTGAAGGTGTTGCTCTTGTCTCGGACTGGCTGGACTGAGGATTTTCTGTCAAGACTGATCTACTGATTCTCAACTTCATTAATGTGAATAAGGAGGAGCGCTTGATAAAATGACAAAAAGCTTCAGTTCATGTGTTATTTCCCCTGTGATGACTGCAACCTTCCTGGTGTTGTGTCTTAGGGACACCCCCTAAACTGTTCAACTTTGTCATGGTTTTTAAAATTGATTTTGATGGTCTTGGTCTTGTCTCGGTCTTGGTCTTGACTCGGTCTTGACTTCCAAAAGTCTTGGTCTTATTTTGGTCTCAGTGCATTCTGGTCTCGGGCAAGTCTTGGTCTCAGATAGTGTGGTCTTGAGCACAACACTAGCTATGTAACATATTTTGCAAGCTTTTTAGTTTCCAGGTTCGACGAGCCAGTCTGCATTTAATAGGTTGTTTCAGTCATTAAGTTCTGCAAATTCATTGTGGCAACAATATAACAACACGTTGACATTAAAAAGTAAATGTACCATAAAATACCAAATAAATGCCGAGTTCCAATTAATTGCCAGTTTCCAAAACAGTCCACATGGTTTATTTGTGTCTCTGGACATCCTGTCAGCTTGCTTCTCCTCCCTCTATATGTCAACAAATGCAGTTTGGTGTGAGGCGCTCTGTTTCACAACAGTGCAGTTACACTCAACGTCCACAAAGGACACTAGAGCGCAAAAAGCCGGAATCTTACACACCAGGGCTTCACAAATCCAAATAAGAAGACGCTGCCGCTGCAGGTTATTTGCCCTTAACGTCAGGAGGCTGGACACGTCAGTTAGCAGTACATTGCTGCTTATCTCCATGACCCCGGTGCAGCCAAAAAACAGAAGTAAGACCTTAACTTAACTACTTGCGACTGGTAAGGTAGTTCCTTACCAGATTTAAGAGTATTTAGAGAGTGCTGAGTTGAAAGAAGAAGACAAGAGTATAGCTACAGTACTGTAATCTTGCTGTAAGGGTGATATCTATAATGGTGTAAATAAATAATTTGATTACATTTACTATATTTTTTGTTAAGCAAGATTTTTATGCAAAAGGAATTAAACGCCTGTTCCAAATAGTCGCCTGGTCCCCAAAAAACGCCTGGTCTGCTCAGTGGTTGAAACAAATAAACGCCCTGGCCATTATTTGGTATTTTACAGTACTTTTAACACTTGAGTATTTTCTAAAGCAGGTACTCCAGTACTTTAACTTAAAGGAGCAGTGTGTAGAATGTGGCACTTTATACATCCACCGCATTTCGCCAAACAGAAACGGTGAATATAGGAGATATATGTTTCTATATGTATGTAAAGTCCGTCAAAATATGAGTACAATCATCCCCATAAGTTAGAAAAATCTTCATAAAAAATTACATGACTGCGGGCCGCTGTTTCGTGTAGGCCAACATATTGATCCGCCGTGTTGTCTACGGGTGGATTTTAGGGACAAAAAGAACGAAACGCGAATCTGTCCGCCGGTTCTGAAATCTACCTGGAATGCAGGCAAAGAAGAGGAGGGGATGGCGGTGGATGCATAGAAAGTTGTTACTCTGTCCTAGGGATTCAAACTGTGTGTATAAACACACACACAAAACATAAATTGTGTGCTGTGTTCAGGATCCTTTTTGGTCTTTACAGGATTCCGCTGCTCAGCGACGTGACGTTTTGGCTACGTTAGGTTCATACGAGAATCTGAACGCTAGATGTCGCTAAAATGGCAAGTTCTACACACTGCACCTTTAAGTAAAAACTTGACTGAACAACTTTCACTTGTATTGAAGAAATATTTTGCCAGGTGTATCTAAACTTTCACTCAAGTAACAGAGTTTAATACTTTGTCCCCAATTGCCTGAAATACATAAAAACCTGACAATCTTTTGAGCCATCTTGCTCAAAGGTAGGGAAATAACACAAAACCATAACATCATTAGCGGAGATAAAAACTTTAATCAAAATGATGTTAATCTCAAATGGTGGCATGACCAAAAGTAATCTAGAGCCACTGCTTGACTCTCACCTGTCTGTGCAGCCATCGCTCACTTTCATCCTCATGTTTCTGTAGAAACAAACAGAAGCTTCAGATTTTTCCTTCACTTTCTTTAGTGACAGCCTGACAAACAGAAAGTTCTGGTCCGTACCTTTGTGCAGACCCCTGTGGTGGCCTCACACAGTGTGAGGATGGAGATATTCTGCGCTCTGTTCAGCCAGTTGATGGCCAGTTTGGTGGAGGTGGCCCATTTCACCATGGTCACATAGTACTCCCTGAAACAGCCCACAGAGATGATCACATAACAGAGCCCCTTTTACATTATTTACCCTCTTAATCTACCGGTAAATGAGTTACAAGAATATTAAGTTGATGTTTCTAACTGCAGACTTGAAAAATAGATTAAATAAATGATCTCTTCAGAGATTTTAGGGCAGCACATAATGAGCCACCGCAGATGGAGGAAAACAAATTGAGTGTTAATGCAAAGAGAGCAAATGGAGGCATAAAGCTTAATAGAATGAAACATGCATTTAGCATAATTGCAACACTCAAAGAATCAAATAAACTGGATCTTTGCAGTGAAGGCTCAGAATCATGGTATATTATTGCCGTGGAAATAGAGATACAGAATATGTGAGAGCTTATAAAGTGCCAGAAAATAGACTGGGTGAGATTTTACACATGAAAGGAAGCAAAGATACAGAAAATAAGTCGATTTATGGACTGAATGCTAAAGAGAGGAAGTTTGCATCATCCGACTGAGCAGACACACTGGCTGTTTGAGAGTTTTCTGTCTCACCCGATCCTGGGATCATCAGGTCTCCTCATCTCGATGGTGTGAAGAGGACCATTCAGATTCACGATGTAGAGAGTGATGACCGGGTTCTCCTCGCCAGCCTGGTCAGCAGAAAAAGTGTGAAAAACTAAAGACAAAACTACATGATAACCAGAAAGCACTCAGAGAAGACAACCCCTGATTGCTCACATATTACTGTTACATCTATAATTAATAGTCCCATGATAAAGTTACCGTCATAATATAATTCATGACCCTGAAAAAACACATCTACCACCAGTGCTGGGAGTAATGCATTAAAAAAAATTATACGTTTACTATAATGCATTCTTTTTTACTGTAATGTAGTATTGTATGGCATTACAATATTTTACTTGGAACAAATGTCAGTAATGCAAGTTACAATGCATGTTAGATTTAACGTGAAATGAAGAGGTGTTTTTTTTTTTGTTTAACCCTTTCATGCATGATGTCTGTTACAGAAGACAGATATTTGAAATAAATTTTATACCCTTTAGGTTGCCGTACAACTATGAGGTGGCGAACTCCCAAACACTTGTCTCAAGTTTCATAAAAATATTAACTTCACACTTTTTTTTTTTTTTTTTTTTTTTTTTTTTACGAAATTCAGATATTGCGAGTTTAAAAGTTGACGTTTGGACATATTTCAGATTTAACAAGCATGAAAGAAAAGACAAGTTGGACAAAAAACAAGTAACTTGCAGAATATGCATTAATGCACATCATTAATATGTGATTAATGTAACTGCTTTGGGTTCAGTTCTTAACGTAAAACAGTTTTATTAATGTACCAGGTCAAAAAGTCATTTACAGCAATATTTTTACTGAGATAACCCAGACTGAACAAATTTCGACTCATGAATTGAATCGATTTGAGACCTTTTAATATCGAATCGAATCAATCCAGAAAATCTGAATCAATACCCAGCCCTAGTTTTACTATCATTTCTTGTTTGGATATACTCCCTTTTTAATCATCATTATTTCTATTCAATTTTCTTTATGTATTTATTCATTCAGAGTTATTTGTTATTATTTTTTTATTTTTTACCCATCATCTATCTGCCCTCTTCTTTTCTGTCTTCCTGATGTGATGTATTTATCTATGTATCTGTAAATCTATCATCTATTGTCTGCCAAGGTGTCTCCTTGTCATTCTGCATTAAATGAAATAATTTCTCCACCAATGTCCTTGAGCAGTACATATTTCAATCCTACCAGTTCATACTATTTTCTTCATTTTGTTGCTTTAGATTACAGGACTCTCTCTGTGCATTTTCCTTTGACTCTCGAGGTCTCTGTTAAACCTGATTGTTGATTTTATTGAACTTAAAAACTTCTGTTTCTAAAAGTGCTATATACAATATTGTAAATAAGGTTATTATTATTATTAGTTAGACACTTATTGAGCAAAAACAACGGTTTGTAATAATGGTTATCTGAATCACCACCAAAATCTAATCATTTTAAGTTGAGATATTGCCAACATCTCCTGAAAACTTCATCAAAATCCATCCAGTGTTATCAATATGAAGTAGAGGACGTGTCGTTCACCTTGGGGTAGTGGTACTCTTTCCCCATGGGGTACGGAGATCCTGTGAACATGGGCAGCTCCATCTTGGGCACCAGGGTGTCGTTGATGGTGGCGTATGCTAACCTGGCTCCATCCGGAGACCACCAATGAGCAATGTGGGACTGGAAAATCTCCTCTGAGGAAAAGAAAACAGAAAAAATCAGTGAGGATGAGAGCAACAAGAAGATGAGAAGAGGATGGGAAGGAGCAATGGCCTGTAGCCAGCAGCCAGCCAGTAGGAATTTTTATTAATTTTATTTTATTTTTTCTATTATTTTAAATCAGTTTTAATTTATTTTTTATTTATTTATTTATTTTTTTAATTTTGTTGATATTTTGTTTTTGTGTTTTATTTATATTTTTGTTATACCTTTATTTTTGTTTTCATATTTTAATCTTCTTTTTGTAACTACTTTTGGAATTTGAATTTCCCTGAGTTTTCCATAAAGATTTATAAAGTTTTATTTTATCTAATCTAATCTTATTTAATCTAATCTAACCTAATCTAATGACATTAAAGTTTATTTTTTTAGATCAAAGTCAGAGAAAAGCAGATGTGATATTTCCGATTCCAAAGTTTTAAAATTAAGAATTTGAGTTCTGAGATTTTAAATATCCAAAATGTAACTTATCCAACTTAAAATAGAATAATCTTTAAAGATGATCTAAAGTGAGTGTTTCTCAAATATGATGGGGGGGGGGGGGCAACCTGTCAACTTATCAAGGCAATTCTAGTTCATCATCTCTTTATCAAAAATATCTTTTGCAGAAAAGACAGATGATGTAATCGGCTATTAAAACAACATAAACAGACTCAATGTGGGAAAAGTCCCTAATTCTATCTTACTCAGCTGTCAAAAGGCCAAGTACCCACATTGTTAAAACAGTGAATGAGCTCTTATCAGAGCATGTTCTGAGTGTGAGGATGCAGAAAAAGTCCATATCTTGGACCATCCATCCAGTATTTATACTGCTGTCATTGGAAAACAGCCCATTGCTAGCCAATCACCAGGCCACAGAGAGACAGACAACCAGTGACAGACTCATCAACACCTAAGTGCAATTTTAACCCTGTTTACACAGAGACTCTCACCTGCAATGCAAAGGTTCTTCCTTTGTGTTTTCAAAAGCAATCTGCGCTTACATGGAGATGGAGATGCAAGAAAAGAAAGCAAGAAAAACTGAAAACGCTGTAGTGTGCATGCCAGTCCATTAGATGGTGATGTGGGTTTGCAGAGAAACAGTGTTGTTACAACACACGAATGAAGAAAAACTTTTCCTAAACAACAATGGCAAGTGGACACACAAAGATGCAGGAGTTTCTTCCTGGACAACAAATCTGTCTGGGTAGTTTGGTCTGGATAACAAACTGAGCATGGTAAGCAGTTCACATGTTACTCAGCCTTCATGTGCAAGAGTACCGTGCATGCGGCGACGTCAGTTTTTCACCCCGAAACACTGGGTACCGTTTACTGTGCTAGAAAACCCATGTCTGGTAGGAACAGACAAATGCACAGGGAGAATATGCAAACCCCACATAGAAAGGCCCTGATGGAAACGGGGACCTAACTAGCAACCTTGTAGCTGTGGGGCATGCACACTACCTGCTGCGCCACATAACAAAGGGGGTTCGGCATGTGTTGGCAGATTGCATCCTGGCCATAATTTTAACAGTTCTGACTGGCCAACTCAAAATTATGCACTGCAATTGGATAAAAAAAATGGGTTCATGAAAAAAAATCAAAGTGGGTTGTGGAACAACAGACTTCGGTTTGGTTCATTTGGTTTGTTTTGTATCTGATTCTTTAATAATTTACACTTTCTTTTTTTCTTGCAATACAGGACTGTCACTGCAATGTAAATATTGTCAATTCTTACCACTTCTTCTAAAGTCCCCATTGGTTAATATTGTTTCATGTTAAAATGTGTATTTTGCTATATTTTAATAGAGAGATACATAGTTTATTTTTTTCAAGATACGAAAAGGATTACACTATAAATGATGATTCATGTCTGTCAGTTAAAATGGCAGATAAAAGAGATAGATTTCTGTGTTTAGACCCTAAAAACCTGATGTAGAAATAAGTCAAATGATTTATACTGTTTGTCTGTATTCACTGCACCATCTCTGTATACTCAGACATAAAGTACACTGTCCAAAGCCGAGACCTGTTTGTTTTATTTGGCCACTCTAAAGCACTTTGTGTCCCTTCTTTCTTTAACCTACACACTCATAAAAAACACCAAATGTAGGGTCATAAATCACAGCAGCTTCTCAGACCATCGACCAAAACTGAAGTCAGGTACAACACACGGACAAACCAAACAGCAGTTTCTCAAAGGGACAAACTACAAGCTGCTCTTCAGATAACTTTCCGAGCTGTTGTTGACTCTGTGTTTGTGTATCAGTGCACCACTTTACTGAGAAAAATCAGCCCTATGTATTTCAGACTTTAACCCAGCGTCCCCGAGAGTCCCTCTGTGTGCAGAAGTGTTTATCTGAAGTTACGTAAGAATCACACAGTCCTGCTGAAGTGACGGAAAGAGGACGACAAGGAGAGGCAGACAGAGTCCTGCAGTTCTGCTGTCATTAAAGAGAAAGTATGAAGATGTAAGACCGCGTTCATGCTGCAGGTCTTAATGCTCAACTCTACAACAGGGGGTTCCACATTAAAAAAGGAAGAATCTTTAAAAAAAAATGAAAGTTATGAGAGTAAAGTTGAAAAGATACGAGAATAACCTCTTTCAGTTGTGTGAAAAAGTGATAAATCATATAAATTAAGCTAGAAAACAAACTTTACTGTGAAAGGTTGTATCAGAGGGAGGATGAACTGAGAGTGTCTTCTTGATTAAGGCATAATTATATCGATCTCAAGTTTTGACAAATAGCCTTCTTAACGACTTTATTCTTTTAACTTAACCTTTCTCTCCAAACATACTTTAAAAAAATAATAATGATGTGGCCCTAATCCTCTGTCATACAACTCTTAGAGTTTTGTTGAAATTAGATTTTTTTTGCCTGGTTGTTTACATTATAATTTAAATGTGACTTCCACCAGACTTCAGTATGATCCGTCTAACTAACAAAACTGAGGATTACATGGAAAACACCTTTATTTGCCTTTATTCAAGGTTGCTTAAGTCTTGGGGTTGCAAATGGTTCTGATTGGACAGGGGCTGGATGGGACGTATTACGTCTACCAGAAGAAAACAAAGTCCAGTTCAGCGTCTCTGACAGGGAAACCTCGCCCAACTCGTATGCTACAACTTTAAAAAGGTCAGCATTCTCATGCTATCATCCATCCACTCTTTTTATAGAGGAGTGTTTCTCATAAAATGGAGCGCTGAGGTAGCCTTGCAGAGCAGATAGACCTGCCTGATTCTGAAATTCTGCAGGTCCGTCTTGCCAGCCTCCGTTGTCCAACAAATTAACTCGGCTGAATTCTTAACGGCCCAATCAGGGAAGAGAGGCGGGAGCTGCAGAATGCGGACGTGACGACAACCGGAAGTTGAGAACGTGAAGCTGAGAACAGACATGTCGATTAGCCTACTGTCCTCAGTTTACTTGTAGTGATTGTCTTTGACGAGGTTCATGTCACATGTAAGTGTTAAATGAATCATCTGTGTGGTACAATTTAGTGTAAGACGATAGTATACAGCCATTAGCTGTTAGCAGCTAAGTTAGCGGCTAACAGCTAACGGTCATTAACTGTTGTGAGCTGTTAGCGACTAAGTTAGCTGCTATGGCTAATGTCCATGAACTGTTTTTAACTGATGTTAGCCATTAGCCCCTACATTAGCCGCTATGTATGCTACATTTTAGGAGGCAACCCTGCTTGATGTGGATTGGTCTGCGATAAATGTGACGAGCCAAACGATTGTCCAATCACAAGCTTGTGTTTTTTTTTTAATGTTCTGCCCCTGAAAACAAACTTAAAGGGCTCCTACCCAGATGGACTAGTGAAATATTTCTGTGGTAGATATACGGAGCTGTCCATCTGGCTTGTCAGGTTAGCACTGGGGAAGTCTTCAGAGAAATATAAAAAGTGGGAAAAACTGAATTTTACAAAACAGGAGTTTCATTCATCACCCTCTTAACCTGTACAACAGTCACATTGGTTTCTATATACTGATATCTTTATGTTTTATTATCACTTTTAATTGTTTTATGATCTCTCCACCTCACTTTTAAGAAACACAAAAAGCCCACAGAGCTCCAAATGTCGGGGTCATAAATCACTGCAGCATTTAATCTCAGTGCAGCCAGCCGACCCAAACAGAGCAAGGGTACAATTCCCTGAAACAAACCCAGCAGTAATTTCTCACCAGGCACAGCTACACTCTGCACTCCAGAGGACTTTCAGAGTCACTCTGACAACTTTCAGCTGGAAAACTTTCCCTCTGTTCCGACCTGCAGCCTCAGACTCTCTGTAACAGCCATTTCTAATTTCTTCTGTGTATCATTCAGCTCATTGTTTGGTTTTAGCTCCATATTTCCCGACCCTATCACGCAGCAACAAAGAGAAAACACTGAAGCAGGCTCCTTTAACCCTGCTGCTGCTGCACAAACTCAAATAAGCTCTATCAACTCACCTCCAGCCGTCATTAAAAATGCAAATAAAGCCTCACAGAGGAAACTTTGAGACAACATAAAGCTCCGCCGTGATGACTCCACTTCATTATGGAGTCCGTTGGCGCCGACGCACACGGCATCAAAACACTTGGACTTATTGTTACAGCCTGCCACCGGCTACATTTAAATCAACTTTTGCAATTAAAATTTCATTACTGCTGTTTATCCGAGGGACTGGGTGCTGGCTTTGGGGAATTAACAGACATCAACAACCAATTAGCATTTTCATTAAGCATACACGCTCAGCAGAATTCGTTGATATGCAGGAACAACAGACAGACAGACGCTGATGTACTTTGGTTTTCTTGGCAGTTGTCGCTGTTATATTTTTCTGTTGAACCCGTAAATAGGCATCCAGTACTACTGATTAACATGATCAAATCTGATTGGTCAACCACTGCATATAGTCAGCTAATCCTTAAATATGTTTCCCCTCAATGATCCATTTTCTTATAAGAAGAGAAATGAACATCAGAACTTCATCTAGCCTGAATTATGATGAAATCACAAGTGCTTGATTGCAACAAAGAAGCTTCAAAACAGGAAAATAAAAGAAACATGAGTAGTTACATACAAAACCTATATGTGTCTTTCACTTCCAGTGGTCACTTTATTAGGTACACCTTGTTAATATTGAGTATATTTGTCTTGATAACTGCCTTAAAGGGACAAGACAACATTTTTTCTTTTCATGATAAGGGGATGGACATCATTCTTTTGACTGTGCATGCAGTAACAAGGAGACACGCAGAGCTCATACACTCCTAATTAGCCTAGCTTAGCTCAAACACTGGAAGTCACTGGGAAGTATTAGCCTGCCTCTACCTGCAGACATCTGATAAACCCTTCAACAAATTTCAACAGCTTGTAGATTTGTCTATTTTTAAAAGAAGGGAATGGGACAGTACATGTTAATGAACATATAAATGTAAACATGCAAGATTATAGCTGTGTGGCTAATTTCCATCTCTAGTCCCATTGGCAGGTTGGTGTTGTACAAAATATTAATACACTATAAAAACAAAACAAGGCAAAAGAAAACAAAGACAAAGCAGAACAAACAATACAAAACAAAGCAAACATAGTCGATCATCAAAAAAAAAAAAAAAAACATTTAAGCCAAAGGGCTGGTTAAAGTGCAGAATGCTGAAGTGTAAAGTGCATTATTGTATTGCAAATTGCCCAAAAAATATAAAGTCCTATTTTGATTGCCTAAAGCTCAATTGCATATTACAATAATCTAATACCAGCGATGGTAATTTGTGATACCTAGAGTACCTAGGAATATAAAGTGCTAGTTGCATTGCACATTGCTCAGTAAAAACTGGAGATGGAGCCCTTGACAAAATAGATACATGGGACAAATACACAAATTTAGGCCTGGTCATGGCAACAGTGTTGGTTTTCAATGGGGAGTATTAGCCTGCCTATCATATAAACTCTTTAACAAATTTCCACAGCTTGTTGTGACTGTTTTTTTGTTACCATGTAATGTAATGTTATGTGTTTTTAGACCAAGATTAGCACTTTATGTAATTTTCAAAAGAAATACAAACAAAACTAATCTGCAGGGTCACAAGTAAGTCAACAAAACAGAGGAGTGGATTTCTCTAAACTGAGCCTGTTTTTCTTTTATTGAGGATTTATTGATGATTCCTGGTTCAGGAAATGAGACGCTGCTCTTGGTCAGACAGTCTTAAGTCTTGCGATGGCTCATGCAGAGTATTAGCATCCATTACAGCAGTGTTTTTCAACCCCTCGTGGTCCATTGTGTAATTGCAAGGGGTCCTTAAAGATAAAATGTATTTTAACACAAGATCCTATGACATTTATAAAATAGGATTATTTTACAGACTAAAATGAAGCATTTAAATTTGGAAAAAACGATTTTTGAACAAAAAAATAGATTTAAAAATCGTCAAACAATAAATCCTGACTCTTATGTGACTCGATTTTTTGTCCCTCACCCCTACTAACAGGACATATTTTCTCTAATTACATCTGTTTGCAAGTGTAACTTTGTTTTACTTAAGTTTAAATAAAACAAACTTAAAACATTTTTTAAAATGATTTCAGTGTGAATCATCTACAGGAAGGCGTTGTGGAAAGAATTATTAACTTGCAAGGTACTGGTTAGCACTTGAATTTAAGCGAATGTTAAAAAAGAACAAAGAAAAAAAACAAAAATCGGAGTAACACAAAGAAGATAAGAAGGAGATCTTAGACCCCCCTCATCCCCAGATTGGATTGGGGGTCCTCAGGGTAGATCAAAACCATGCAGGGGGTCCAGGACCCCAAAAGGATTGAGAACCACTGCATTAGAGAGTGTCAACAGTGTTTCAAAGGCTCCTGAGACATGACTTTGTCCAATTCTTTTACAGTCTGTGGTCCGTAGTCCTCCAGACTACAAACAGTCCTTTAAAGTAGGAGGAGGTGGGAGCTACGAACAAGACAACAGAGGGAAGTGACTGCTTAAACAGAGATTAGCATAGATGCTAACAGCTTCAATAGCAGTTTGATCAGATCTGGGCCTCATTTCTTTATTAAAAGAAACACAAATAACACATCAGAAAGCACTTCTCCACTGAAGGGGATTTCATCTATTCATTAGCTTTGTGTTTTACATGAAGGCTAAAGCACCCGCCTGCTACATTATCTGATTGGTCTGTAATGAATGTGACTGATGGAGTAATCATCCAATCACCTGCCAGATATGCTTTTGAAAGGTTCTGCACATTCTCAAACATGAATGACTAATTTAATAACTGATGTCATTGTTTGTTTTTTTTTAAGTGCTGTTTTCCATCAAAACTGTGGCTGTACCTTCTGATGTCTTGACTGCCTTTCTGTCCTTGACACACATGTGCAGCCGTCATGGCTAACTGCCAACACAGCTCGAAAGTCTAGGAGAATTTTACCAGAACAAAGAGAAGAATGTGTAAGCAAAATCTGCAAGGCGGAACATGCCTTCCATGGCAGTACGTCAGGGCTGATTCAATTTCTGAAGAAGAGGGACAGTCGTCTCAGTAAGCTAATTGGCTAGTTAGCAGCTAACATTAGCATCAACCATAGTAAAAAACATGGACGCCATGATGCTAGGCTAAAATTGAAGCCGCCACGAATACTGCTCCCCCTGGTGACTGGCTGCAGTATAGGTCAAATTTCCGTCTCCCCCATTCATCTGGATGGGCCGAAGTGAAACTTCAAAAAATTATTACACCTCGTAGAAATATTTCTCCCATCCGTATGCTGTGGTGATATGAAAGTATTATGGGGCTGCGTATTTTCCAAGTCCTCTTTTTTCTGAAAAGTTTCTTTTTTATTAGTTATTAGAGTTTAAAAATAACTGCGGTTTACGGCAGCTTTACAATGATTGTGTATGGCGTATGCTGCGGAGTGTTGCGACCGTTTACGACAGCTGCATCCGGATTATGGCCCAGAAGGTGGGCCACGGTGGAAGGCGGAGCCACGTTATCCAGTTCTTATAATACATCCATGGCGTCAACAGTGAGCTTCTTACTTACAGATGTTATCATTAACATGAATGATGAAGATTCATTAGCCTTGTAACAGATATGTTATGTGTTTGCTGTAACGTTATAACAGCAGCATAGTTCATTAGAAGTGGAATGAACTATGCTGCTGTTAATTGTCTTTATTTTTAGTTGGCACAAACAAACACTTTTAATGATGGTTATACAAGAGCAGCTGCAGATCATGCATCATTTGATCAGTCGTCTTATCGCAAAACATAACTGTTGACTAAGTCGATTGTCAAAATAACCGTTTGTGGCAGCCCTATCCACAAACTTTCTCTATGTGTTGTTGCTCAGATGGAGTCATGAAATTCACTGAACAGTTCATCTGGTGTGTCAGATTATGACTGCTGTACAGGTTAGCGAAAGATATGTCTCTTATATTTTATTATTCTGAGCATCTGGTGTTGTTAAATGTTGGCCTGCGGGAAATTAAAAAGTTATGTTTTGTTTGTAATACAAAGGATATTCATATAAAATGCATGAACCACTTTCAAAACTGCATTTACAGGTATTAGAAAGTTGATAATTACACCGTGACAAGCTTTGAGTTATGACTTATTTGGATTTAAAAACAAAATAATAAACCAAAATAAGAATATTAGCAGCTGTTAGGGATGATTCTTGATTTTAAAGCAGTTGTTCAACTTTGAGACTGGTGGTTAAAAGGGGCCCATCGAAACAAGACAACAAATATTGGGCTAAACTTGAGATAAAAACTGTCCTGTTGTGACCAGGAAATGAAATGGTGGCACTTTGCTCTCTTGCTCCCCGCTGGCAGAGCTCAGCGTGGTATGATTGGATCTCTCCCTGATGATGACTGGAGCAGCATGGTGCAGTATTATGCTTGCATTTGCAAATGATAGAAAAAAAATAAAATAATAAAAAACGATTTCCCGCATGGCCGGTTTCCTCCACGAACGCCTGCTGACTCCAACAGCCGCGGCTTAAAAAGCTTTCCACGTGGAGTGGAACCACCGGGCTGTCGGATCCGCTCCGCTGGGGACGCAGTCACCTTGGCGAGGCGAGGGGGAAAAGTATTAAAGTTTCCAGAACCATCCAGACAACAAGAAAGAAAAGTCATAATGAGAAGAAGGAGAGTAAGTGGAGCACGTTCTGTCATTTCTTTCTCTTAAGTAATGAGCCTCTTTCTTCTTCCAGACACCTCGTTGTGATGATTACTGAAGCTCATCTCCTCTCTGCATGCGCTCCATCCGCCTGTGCAGACTACATTATTCACTTAGTAAAGGTCATTATTAATGCATGAGACGCTATAAGTCAGGAGGCCAGAGTGAATTAATGAGAGCACGGCGACATTCGCAGAAAGACTGAACTAAAGAGAAGAAGAGAACCACGAGCTGCAGCTTACATTCAGTTCATGATGTGCTTTTAGCCAGAATAATAAATCCTGTCACGTTTGTGTTGACAGAAACACTTTTTGTGCTTGAAATGTGACTCGATTTGTCCAACAGAGGGCAGCAGTGTCACTTGTTAAAGTCAAAGAAAGAGGTATTCAGTAAGAGGAGCTTTTCCTTTATCCTCAGATTTAAGGGTTTGATGCAGATTTAGGAGCCACTGATCGGATGTTTCAGGAGAATTCAGGGATGCTGTGATGACTAGAAATAAAACAAAACACTTCATGCATCTGTCCTGTTGCTCCAAATCTTGGGAAATACATAAAGTTTGTGAAACACGATCATTGCCTATATTATTTGGTACATCTTTTTACCGATTGCTGTCCCAAACAGATAATCAGCCAAACACATGACAGCACTCCAATGCATTGAGGCATGCAGACCTGATCAGAACAAGTTGGGGAAACCTGAGCTTCAAACTGGGGAAGAAAGATGATTTAAGTGACTTTGAACGTGGTTGATGAGATTTCACATTTAAGTCGACGAAATCTTAGTTGACTAAAGTATGAAGTGTTAAGTATAAGGCTTTTTTTGTTTCCTTGAATTTCTGAAGTCATGCTTTACACTTGGATAAATGAAACATCTAATAACTCTTTACTGAATGCCAGTAAAGTTTGATTGTATAAATCAACTTTTGTGTGAAATGCAGTCACTTTTATTTAGCCTACCTGGCAGAGCATCTCAGTTACAACACCAGAACGGACAACAAACAGTGAACCTGCTCTACATGAATATATCAATTCATAAAGAGAGCAGCTCTGATTGGATCGCTCCACAACTTATCCCACCACCACCAAGCTAAGGCAGCTTTGATTGGATGTCCCTCTGAACTCATCCAACCTTTCCACACAACCAAAGTAGCTGTGATTGGATATATGCCTAACGTGTTCCTGATTTCTTACTTTTTTAAAAAATGTCAGTTAATTTAGTTTTAGTTCTTGTCCATGTGCACCTGTTTTTTATAGTTCCTGTCTAGGTTTTGTCAGGAGAAAAATGTTGATGATGAAAACTATGATGAAAATAATTAGTCGACAAAATCAACACCGACCTACACCCTTGCGGATATAAAGTCCTTCATTTAACACAGTTGCCATAGAGGATCATTCATAAAAGTAGGATCACTTAAATTACGTGGAGAAGCAGAGACCTTTAAGCCAGGGTCCGACTACATAAGTTATGCATGATTATGGTACGACCCAACAGACGTACGGATGTGGACCCGTAGACTACGAAAATTGTTTGTGCCATCTGGTGTAGTGTCAACAGGTCAGTCTGAAACACGTCACAGCTGGATTTGATTCTTGTAAATGGTAAATAGCCTTGAGCTTATATAGCACTTTTCTAGTCTTTTACTACTCAAAGCTGCTTTACACTGCAGGTTACACTTACCCATTCACTTGCCATGTATCACCCAGAGCTGGGCTTAGACCTGCAACCTCCTGATCACTGACCAAGTGCACTATCCAACTGCACCACTGACACCGCATCTAGTCTTGCCTCCTATGATTTGTTTCCCATGTCAGAAACATTGACCAATGAGAGCACTTGAATCTCCACATGAGCAACGATCATGGATGCAAACAAACCAAGTTTGATGCCTTGACAAGAAGAAAAGTTTGCAAAGCTCTGAAAAACATCCTTCCTGACCTCATGATGTGCTGAAGAGCAACTACCACAGACTGTAAAAAGAGAAATGTTAGAGGGAAACAGCAGATTTAACAAAGTGAGTGTTTACATTTACCAGCAAACTAACGTATCATCAGCGTAACATTTGAAGATACAAAATGAAGTGCTGTTCTCTAAAAGCAGTTTGCTTATTTGTGGTCTTTGGTGCTGCTCCTCCTTCACTGTCATCACTGCAGTTGCTGTGAACAGCTGGCTTCAGTCGTGTAGTCTGTCATCCTCATTGGGAAAGTTCATGCGTGAATTTATGGCGTTGTGGTCGCCTTGTCTGACATACTGACCGTGTTTCTGCTGAACAAAATAATGTCATCTGACGTGGACCTCAGAGGTTGTTTGGTGATGGCAGCGTGTGAGAAATGTGATAGCTCCATTCATTTGTTATTCTTCAGAACAAACTATGTTGAGATATATAATGTTTGTTTACGTCATTTTCCAGCCCAGTTAGCCAGCCCTACTCCAGGAGAGCGAAAATTACAATTACAATGACTTGGCACTGACGTTTCTCAGCTAATAGGTCCCAGAAACAACAGTTCAGAGAAGCAGCTGCTACTATAAATACTACAGTTACCACAGCGCTGACAGAGGTGACGCTGTACGTGGTAATTGAGAGAAGCACATGATGAAGTGAAGTGAGATGTTCTCAGTGTCTCCAGAGACTCATTTGGTGTCTGTGGTGACAACAATATTACAACAAAAGAAGAGATGTGGGGAGGAAGTTACAGTTTTACAGGGACAAAGCAGAGGAGAATAAAGAATAAAGTGTCTGTATTAGGGCTGTGCAACATCAGCAATGTGAGCCTTTACAAAAACATCACCGTCCAAACCAGGGCTACTCAACAAGGTGTAGCATTGAAAGTTTTTCAATTCAAAAATACCAAATGTAACATTTGCATTACATTTTAAAACAGCTTACCTTAATTGAAGATGGATTTAAGTATAATGATCACATACAATGTAATATTCTGTGTTAAAAAATATATGTGACAAGCCGAACAATCATCCAATCACAGGCTGCAGTTGTTTTTGAAGGTTCTGCCTCTGAAAACATTTTCAAACGGCTCTTTTCTGAGATCTATAAGGGAAATATACTTTATTGCCAAAAGTATTCGCTCACCCATCCAAATAATCAGAAGCTGAATGTTCCAATCACTTCCATGGTCACAGTTGTATAAAATCAAGCACAGAGGCATGCAGACTGCTTTTACAAACATTTGTGAAAGAATGGGTCGCTCTCAGGAGCTCAGTGAATTCCAGCGTGGAATTGTGATAGGATGCCACCTGTGCAACAAATCCAGTCGTGAAATTTCCTCGTTCCTAAATATTCCACAGTCAACTGTCAGCTGGATTATAAGAACGTGGAAGTGTTTGGGAACAACAGCAACTCAGCCACAAAGTGGTAGACCACGTAAACCGACGGAGCGGTGTCAGCGGATGCTGAGGCGCATAGTGAGAAGAGGTCGCCAACTTTCTGCAGTCAATCGCTACAGACCTCCAAACTTCATGTGGCCTTCAGATTCGCTCAAGAACAGTACAGAGAGCTTAATGGATGGGTTTCCATGGCTGAGCAGCTGCATCCAAGCCTCACATCACCAAGTGCAATGCAAAGCGTTGATGCAGTGGTGTAAAGCACGCCGCCACTGGACTCTAGAGCAGTGGAGACGCTTCTCCATCTGGAGTGATGAATCACGCTTCTCCATCTGGCAATCAGATGGACGAGTCTGGGTTTGATACTTGTCGGACTGCATTGTGCCAAGTGTGAAATTTGTCCGAGGGGGGATTATGGTGTGGGGGTGTTTTTCAGAAGATGGGCTTGGCCCCTTAGTTCCAGTCAAAGGAACTTCCAGTCAAGGGGAACAGTTTGGAGCTGGCCCCTTCCTCTTCCAACATGACTGTGCATCAGTGCACAAAGCAGGTCCATAAAAACATGGATGACAGAGTCTGGTGTGGATGAACTTGACTGGCCTGTACAGAGTCCTGACCTCAACCTGATAGAACACCTTTGGGATGAATTAGAGTGGAGACTGAGAGCCAGGCCTTCTCGTCCAACATCAGTGTGTGAGTTCACAAATGTGCCATTCCCATAAACACTCCTAAACCTTGTGGACAGCCTTCCCAGAAGAGTTGAAGTTGTTATAGCTGCAAAGGGTGGACCAACATCATATTGAACCCTATGGATTTGGAATGGATGCCACTTAAGTTCATATGCGAGTCTAGGCAGGTGAGTGAATACTTTTGGCAATAAAATGTATTTCCGTGGCATCAAACATCTAACAGACCTAACCACAGACCTTGAGTGGATGCTGGCTGCCTTAAATTCTCTTTCTCTTCATGTAATTCCAGATAAACTCAATAATGTTGAGATTAGGGCTCTGTGGGGCCTTAGCATCACTTCAGGGACTCTTATTTTAGGCTGAAGACAGTTCCTGATGACAATGCTTGCATGATTTTGGATGCTGATGTCATAAAAATTCGGGGTCAACAGACGTCTCACAATTGGTTCTACATGACGGTTAAGTATCTGATTGTATTTATCGCCACTGACAAACCCTTAATCATGGCCAAATCTTCAAATCCCTGAGCAGAAAGGCTCCTCAAAACCCATAAGGAACCTCCTCTATGCAGACACTCAATATTGTCCTGCTTTCCTGCCCTTTGGCAAACAAACAGCATTCTACCTCAGCCAAATATTTCAGGTATTGACTCATCAGTCCAGAGCTCCCACTGCCTGCTGCACCTGCCAAGCAAGTAGTTGTTTGAATCCTCAGATAATTTCCTTTTCTCAACAAATCTCTTCACTTAAATTATTTTTAACAATTCAAGTCATTGTCACAAGGCAAATTTACTTGTTTTCTCACTGCCTCTCCCCAGTGCTGTTAAATGACTGCTCTAATTTAAAGTGACAGGTTTGTTTACGAGCATCTCCAGAGCTCAGTCTCCTGCAGTGACAGTATCACAGAAAAGTAACCAAATCTTGCAAAACAACTCATTAAGTTCTCTATCGTGCTGATGCAGACTTCCAAAACCTCATTTATGTGTGACAATCTGCCAGCAGAGCAGCTTTGAAGCACAAAGCAGTCCTACAAAACTGTTTCCAAGCGTGCGTCTTAGTTACACTCACAGCAAACTCGAACCAACATTTTCGTTCCGTCTTTAATCTCCTCGTTCCAGCACGAGTGTTGATTATGTGGTTACTTAATGCCTTGCGGGCTCAACCACAAACATGCTGATAAACAGACGCCACTGTACGAGCGAGCCTGTCCATGAAACCGTCATCTAACCAAACATCTACGGGGCAAACATGACTCAAATCGACGCAATGCTGGGGTTTTATCTCCGCACACCAGAGCCCCATGAACAGTTGTTTCTCTGGGCTGCGTCACACGGAGGGATGTGTCAGTGTCAGCGAGGAAGCCGTAATAAGACAACCGGCGCTCCCGAGGCACTTTGTGGCCATTACACACAGCCCACAGGGTCTCTTTAACTGCTTTCCCGCCTCCATCCCGTGTTTCTCCCTTTACAAAAACACGCAGAGTCATGGAGTCAAACAGCCGCCCCAGCCAGAGGATATTCAAGCCCCTGGAGATTATACGCCAACCTTTAACCCCTCGGCAACAGCCAGAGCTTAAGACCTCATTTCTCCTCCTCGGCGGCAGTCTGAGCCTCGCTTTGACCTTGGCCAGAGCGCAGTCTGAGTCATTAGTATGAAAATCTCCTGCCCCGCAGCCTCACTGATGAATGTAAACATTACACAACCTGGCACGGCTGCTAAGCTCCCCTGCAGATGCTGGCATCCACACTGGGCCCACGCCAAAATCTATTTACAGGCTTACAGAGTTTGCTCAAAAGGGATTTATCATTAATGGGAGGGAAAGGGGATGTTTAGAGGATTGGCGAAAAGATGTGAAATCAGATCAGGACAAATGAAGAAATTGTCATTTTAAATACATGGAGCCCATTTGAACAAAAATTGGGATATCAGAAGAACATTACAGCTTTATGACATTGTTGGATATCTCATTACAAAACTATATTGCCTTCTGCACCGCTGGGAGAGTTTTAGAAAAGTTTTAAGGACCAATCTGCAGAGTTCTGCTCCCATTCAGCTCAAGAAGCATTAGTGACGTTTAATAAGGAGGTCTGGCTCACAGTTGGAGTGCTTATTCAACAATTAAATAACGTTAGAGGTCGAGGTCAGGACCCTGTGCAAGCCGAACATCAGCACATTGCATAAACCTGGGATTATCTTGTTGGCACTGACATCTTGAGCCGGAAAATGTCTTAGAAACAGATGCTAATAAGATTTAATATAAAGAGAAATCCCACTGAAACAGAGATCATGATGCATTAAAACCAACTGACATCCCTTTTAGTGATCATGATGAATCTGTGTGATCACGCATTCCTTTTCTAGGTCATCATCAGTAACCACACCCCTTAAAAACTTGCCTGTCTCTCTTTATGCTACATACAGATGAGAATTAGCACCAAGCACAGAGGCTAGCTGCACCCTTCAACAGCTTTTCTCCCTCACTTTCTCAAAAAACCCCTCAACAAAGCATCAAAATGATGAACAATTTAGCAAACTAGTCTTGCAGATACTCTCTAGGCTGAAAGAAATTCCCTCACATACGGTTCCAACGAATGATGGCATATTGTGTAATTTGCTTGTTAATCTTGTAAATGTTCAATAAAACTGTGCTGAAATGTTTGTTATGCATACCTGATACCTAATAATGTAATGTTTGTATATTCCTTAATAACCATAAATCCAATGTGGACTGGTGGATGACGGGTGGTTGGGTTGGGTTTAGGGCTGAACCATTAATTGCAAATTAGATGAAATCGCAATGTGGCTTGTTGCAATTTTCAAATCGCAGACAGTGCAATATTTTTAACCCAAAATGTGTTGGACATTTTGGCATTGTGAAGTAGTTTCTTGCAATTTCATGCCTATTTTAACCTTTTTTAACCCAGTTTTTACAACTTTATGCCTATCTTGCTCCCATTCATCTTTTTTTTTTGGCCACTGTCGGACCATGTTTGGAATTTTTACATGGTTTTTGAAATTTAATCCCAATTTTGCTGCTTCAATCAATTTTCCTTCGTCGCTTTTGAATTTTTTGGCCTTTTTTTTTTTTGCAATTTCATACCTATTTTACACCTATTAACTTTTTTCCGCTTTCGCACCATTTTTATTACCCAGTTTTTACAATTTCATACGTATTTGGCTTCTGTTCTTCACTTCTCAACTTTTTTCAAATCTTTTATCCTTAGATTGATTTAATGTCATATTGGTTATACTACAAAACAATCTACTGCTTATGTTTGTTTAAGAATACATAAGATGAGAAACATTAAAACAATCGCAGAGTAAATTGCAATATTGGGGAAAATATTGCAATTAGATTATTTTCTCAAACCGTTCAGCCCTAGTTGGGTTGGGAGAGCCTTCTGTGTTTGTTTTTGTGTATTGTCTGTATTGTACTGCTTATCTTGTACTTTCAGAGTAATGACTATGCTGTAATGGCTTGTTTCTTAAGTTTTGTTTTGTCTGTGTATTGGTGTAAAGGTCCCCATGGAAAATGAGATGATTCATCTCAAGGAGATATGCCTTAATAAATTGAAACTGAAAAAAAAATCTCTCTAAAAAATCACTCTGAGATATTTTGTTGGTTGCATTTATAGTTTTAGGAAGTTAATGACAAACAAACCATTAAAACCACAACTCCTAACGTTTTCTGAATGTCATGATATTCTAGGGGGCAGATAAGTTCTGTAAGGCCTCATGTGGGTGCTTGATTGATGATAACTACCCTAAATTAATGCTGATGTGTTTAATGTGCTTAGCAAAGATCCTGTCGATTTAAACTCAAAACAGAAATGATCAGTGGGGGATCAGAGGTGGGCATGTTGACCTCCACTTCACTAAATGCGGCCTGATAGTCATATCCAAAAATCAATAAATATGAAGAAAACCCAGATATCTAATAGAACTAATTTTGTTTAATCTAGATTAACATTTTCATTGGTTTTTGTAAGTTATTAAAGAAATTACTTTGCTATAATAGTGTGACTAAATGTCTTTCATGAAGCATTAGAAATGTATATTGAGTTTTAGTAAATACTGTATTTAGAAAATGGTAACAGTAAAATATTTGTGAATTTAAAAATGTGAAAAAGCTTGTTGTTTCATTGATTAAAAAACAGCTTAATTGGCATTAATACTGTGTACACTGGCTAAAGTAGCTTGGATTACATTCATTTAACTACGCATAACTATGTGTATCCTAGGGCTGGGTATTTCCAGCAACCCCACGATACGATATGTATCCGGATACACATAAATTGTGAACATTGACTATTCTTTTAACAGAATTCCCAGCAACTTTTTTTTTATTACAAGGAGAAAAAGAACAAGCAGGAGTTTTAAATAATTATTCAACTCAAGAACTTAAATTCAGGCCCCAAAAGATAGTACACTTAAGTGTAAATTTGGAACGTGTTAAATCATGTAGTTTGGCTTCTACTTTGAACTGTGTCACTGTTAATATTACCCAAAGTGTATTTACAACAACTGTTCAAACATTGAGGCCGTATCGATTCTGTAGAATCTGTATTGATACACGTATCCCCAAAAAGTGCATGACCATATTTTGCCATATCGATATTTTGAGCACAGGGCCAGTGTATTATTTTCCTATTTATTTTTTAATTTATTTTCTTCATTTCTGTGTTAAGCACTTTGTACTACAAAATTTTGTATGAAATGTGCTATACAAATAAAATTTGATTGACTGATTGATAATAACTTGTATTTGAGTTATAATATATGGATATTGGTATCCTATGTTTATGACTACTTTATATTTGCATGTTTTGTTTATCAAGCATTACTTTTTCACTCCGAGAATCCAGAAATTGTCACAATGTGGCCCTCAGGCTGGGAAAAACAGTTTTATTTGGCTGTCTTGGTAGTGAAAGTTGCCCACCCCTGAGATAGACGTTAACAACAAAATAAACAGATGTGAATTTATGACGCTCAACCAACTAAAGAAATAATGGTCTCAATTTCAAACCTACCAGGTAATGTTGGTCATTTCATTTTAAATATTCATTTAGCTTGTATATAAGTAATGCAAACCTTTTTTTTTTTTTTTACAGAAAAAGTCTGGATGGAGTAAAAGCACCACCTGTTGTGCAGTTCAGCAGATGTTCAGTCTCACAAACTATTTGAAGCAGCAGCATTTCAGTCTTGTATGGATTTGGTTTGGTTTCCTGTTGAATTCCTGATATGAAATTGGGTGTTTCTGCTGAAGGGGTGGATACTACTTGCCAAACCCAGTCTTATTTTCAATATCTCAATGTTCTTTTTTATCAGTAGGAAGTTGATGTATCGTTGAAAATGTATCTTTAAAAACATACAAGAACCCCAAAGTCATATCTATGAAAGACAAACACATGAGAACAAAGAGCACAAGTCTGTTCATCTTTATCAAAATTATGAAGTTACATCTCCATCTGTTTGCTAAATGATCAGGGATGTGAATCAGGGTTCGTCAATGTAATAATGCCCGGATCAGCATGGATATTGCTCTTTCCAAAAATGCACATGGCTGACTACTGTGGAGATAAAAAGAGCTCTGAGCTGATAATGATGAATCAAAACAGGAGATCTGAGGAGGAAGCTGCTACACATTTCATCCTGCTGTGCTGATGACCTCAGATAACCTCTGAGCCGCGGTGCATTAATCCTCGGAGCCTCTGGAGCAGCATCAATTCACATCATCAAACACAGAAGTTTTATTCTACAGTGTTTGTGGAGATTAGAGGCTTTCAGATAAAACAATGTGATATTAAGTGTTGAAGCAGAAAGCTCCTGCTTGACACCTTCTCTGGGAAGATTTGGAAACAGTTCAGGGCTGCAAAGTGTTTTTTAAAGTTTGAATTGTAGATTTTTTTAGGGGGGTAGTCGGTAGAGGATTTTCCCTCATGTCACAATTTGTGTGAAGGACTGGCAGGTTTACTCAGTGAGTGGCAGAGAACAAAGTTTAGTATCTTATATCAGTTTTAGGAAACAGCAAATTTTCTCTTTAAAAAGCAGAGAGAAAAATCTATAACATGTGGTCTAAATGGACTGAGTATGTAAAACCTGTAAGATCAGATTTGATTTAAATTTGTTGTTAATCTGTGATGACCTCTCTTTTTCTTTCACATCTTTATGATATATGATGTTATTGTCGGCTCCCTGTCCTGTTCTTTCTATGTCCAAACTACGGCCTGGGAGCCAAAAGCGGCCCGCTGCCCATTTCGAATCGGCCCAGAAATAGTTGTGGAATCAAGACATTTTGATTACAGCAGCAAATACCATCAATCATGCACATTTTCTGCTGTATTTACTTTACCACGAGGTCTCATTTACAAAGTATATTGTAATATTCATCTTCAAGCTCCAACATTTTTGCAGTTTACTCTTGTTTTGTGTCTGAAAGTGAAGGTAAGATGTCAGTGTCTCTCATCCCTGCTTTAAAAGATCTCGTCCATACTAGGTTTGAATTCAGTCATACCCATGGTTTATAGGGGCCCCTTGACAGGCGATAACCCACCCATAAACCTTTAAACTTTAACTTCTATTAGGCCTGTTACAATGATCAATAAATCAATTAACCGCATGATAAATAAAAAGTCCTTGGTAAGTTTGCCCGCCTCGATAAAATGACACGTGCATGCATGTTTGTTTTACTCCTCTCTTTCTACCAAACAGGCTGGATGAGAAGATGGGTCACTCTGTGCAACTTTCTCAACACCGGGGTGCGTTGGTTTTATAACGGATTTATAGCGGAGTGAGCATCTGTCAGTGATTCAATCTTTCTTTGGGGGGGAGGCGGGGACGCTTGCGCTTACACATACAAAGAGCTGAAGTGAGCGTCCTGTGGAGTAACAAGGAAACGAACAAAGGCACGATAGTTACGGTTCCTAAGCCAGCTTAGTTTTTCAGGAAATGTCTGGATTGGGACAAAGAACAAATGATTAGATTTTGGGAGTGATCTGGATCAGCGTAAAACCGCCATGATGAAAAATGTGATTTTGGTGAGTAACTACTGAACTAAAATAGATATCATGATTAATCCAATTGCTAATGGTATGTTTTCATGGTCAAGGAATCTAAATATTTAGATAAAATAAAAGTAGGACTAATATTTATGGTGAAAATCACAACATGGGAGAGGACTGTGGCGCTGGCAGAGGTCTGCGCTCTCCGAGTGCTTTTCTAGTAATTATATTTAACATTTATATTTATATTTAACATTTATATTCATCATTCTTATTTGTATCATATTCAACATTTATTTTTATATTTTGCATTTATATTTAACATATTTATATTTAACATTTAACATTCACAGTTAACTATTTAACATATTTATAAGGTGACTAATATTGCTGTAAATGTCGTAAAAGGTCACAAGAAAAATTCACACCAGTTGTTCTTACATGTTTTGAAGCTGAATGTGAAAAATATTGCTGTTTTTTTTTTTTCGCATGAGCTGCTTTACAAACAGCACCCCATACATCCGAGTCTATCTAGCCTGCCGATGATCTCATATTTGTTTGCATTAAACACAATATTAGCAAAAAAATCAATAAAAACTGCCTCTGGGTTATGACTACAGCTTTCATTAAGTGCTATTTAGCCTTAATTTAGCCTTAATTTTTCAGGCTGTGGTGTGAGATTCTGTATTACATGTTAATTTCTCTTTAGCTGACATCAGATAACCTCTGAGTCACAGCATATAAATCCTCCAAGGCAACTATTTACATAACCAATTTACTGCTTCATAGTATTTTTTTGGAGGATTAACAGCTTGTAGTAGATCAAAAATAGTCCAAATATCAGCTGTCTGGATCCATATGCTCCCGGTCTCCCCCTCACTCTGTTATTAAACTCCTGTTCCACTGGAGCAGAGGGTTCACCCAGTGCAGCAGACAGAAATTCATTAGCTGAATGCTAACACGTCGTCGATTCCCTGTTTTTAACTGCGAGGCTCACAGGTGAGCTTTGATCGGTGGCGGCGTCGACGCTCTGAGAGCAGCCTGACATCTGTATCAGAGTGTGTACAACGCACGCCACGGCTGAATTAATGCAAATCAAGCCATGTAGAACATTTATTCATTTACAGGGGCCGCGTAACGCAGAGGGAAATTGACAGAGTTTCCATTTTTAATTTACCTGCAGGAAATCAGGAGCTACTCGACCAAAATGCTAATGTGGCTGCAGACGCTGGGGAGGGAAACTGTCTCATGTTGTTACGCCTCACACATCTGTAAGTGCAGAGGGTTTTAAATTAGAGTAATGGAATAAAAAGGGGAGGGTAGAGGAGGACAGAGGTTCATTTCCAGGTTTAAAGTTAGAAGTTCATGGTTAGACTGATACTCAGAAAGTTGCTTTCATTTGTAAAGTTTAGCAGACTTTTGGAGGGTAAGTTCCCACATGGTTGTATATTTAATTTACTTGCTGTTTTATTTTTTGCTTCATCTTACATTAAACTCTTAATCTTTTTATAGAAAACTTTAAGCTTATAGTTTTATTGATCCTTTTACATCTCCATTATATTATTTTATTACTGTCTTTTTTATATATAGTTTTGTTTTTAGCATTTAATTTGGTCCCCATGGTCTCATTTTATGTAGCAGGGTTTTTGTATTGTCTTGGTTCTATGCGTTGCCTTTGTGTTTGTCTGATGTTAATTGACCTTCTCGTTTTGGTTTTTATTCTCCTTTGTGTTTAAAGGAGTCATATCATGCTTGTTTCTCCTTTTCACTATGCCAGACTAGGATGCCTGTAAAGCATTTCTGCCCTCAGTACAAGTCATTTAGTTCCTTCATTGCCCCACAATAGCGTTCTCAAAATCCTCATTTCAGGCCATTATCAAGCTCTCGTTGAAACGCTCGGTTCTCAGGATGACCTACAGTCACCTTGCAACATCACAGCCCTTTGTGCTCTGATTGGTCAGTTCTGTCAGAGCTGCCGAGAGGGTTGAGCCAGCCTGTCCTTCTTCTTCTACTGTATTTTCCGGCAGGCTCAAAGCAGCAACTGCGTATTGAGTCCCCCTGCAGGCCAGAGCTGGTAATGAGTGAATGTGAGCTAGGGACCTATATACCCCTGCTGGTGGATGTGTTCCTCGGTGACGGTTTTGTAGCTAACGGACATCACAGAGGAGGAAGTGTTTTATCAGATTACTCCAATAAAAAGAAAGGTACCTCGTGTCGTCACGACAATTTAAATCTCGCGGACATCTCGCAATGACCTATTTTCAGAGGCATCAAATCTCGTTCTAGGATATCAGAAAAAATACATTATCTCATTTTTTGAAAATTAAGGGGGTGTAAGGTCTTGTTTTCAAATTTATTATATTATATGTAAGTATTAAATCATGCATCAGCATATGTCTCCTTTAAGCTCTTGTGCTTTGCTGTCTTTTCGTTCCTGCCTGTTATTAAGGGACTTTGTAAACCCTTGTTTTTAAAAGAACTATACAAAAAAAGTCTTTTATTATAATTATTAATTTGTTTTGATTAGTTGTCACCTTGCACTTCCTCACCCGGTCAGAGCCTGTAATGTTTTATAATTTAGCCACATGCGGTGATGGGCAGTAACGTCACTACAAAAATCCCCATAAGTAGTTTGATTACATTTTTCAGTAGCTTGTGGTGGTGTAGGAAGTGGTCACATTCTGTAGTGCAGTAGTTCCTGCCTATGACATTATCTGATATTATCCTGTAACAAATGTTGATTGATGGATGATCGACCAATCTCCTGCTGGATCTGCCTCTGAAAGTTTCAGATCTCCAAAAACACTTTTTTTTTACCCTTTCAAAGATGGACTAGTGAAATATCTTGAACAGCTTAGATGAACATTTCTGAAATAATATAATCAAGTTCCTCCTTTAGTTAAATGCTTATCTATTATACTTATTGTTCCATCGAAGCACCTTCAAAATAGGAAAATTTTGCAATTCAATGCATCTGGGAGCTAACTTTTAAAAGAAAATAAGGCAAACAGTCCCCATAAAGCTATGCAAACATAACTTTTAAAGGGCAGAATTGAATGTAAATCAAGTTTGGGGTAAAGCAGAAGAAAAAGAAAAAAGTAAAAGAAAAAAAAATCCAACCATAGTGCAAAGGGAAGGAGAAGAAAGGAATTAAATAGAATAATCCAATATCCTCTCTTTATAATATGATATAAAACATGTAATTAACATTCTTGTTTATGCTTTAAAAAAAGATCACACACTTCACTACATGAATGTAACTTAGGCGTGGTATAATATAGAGCGGGGTCGCCAGCCAGTAGATCTTTTCAACAATTCGAGTAGATCTTAAAGACTAGGTGCTTCAACCTTTTCCTGAAACACAGGATAGACCTGATAAATCTGGTGAATCCAGCTGCTGTGCAAGATAAACTGGTTTCTCTCCACCACATTAGGTTTTAGTATTAGAAAGATATTAAGATGAACTTAAATGTTTCATGCTAACATTGTCCCAGTCCATAGTGACGAGTTTTGTTTTGTATTAAGCTGCATATATTGTAAAGTGCTAACGTGATTTTAAATGCATTTTTATTTTTAATTCCTGCCTTTCATCACATTTATGGATTGAAGAATGCATCCTTGATCGTGAGGTTAGATGATGATAATGAAAATTTGAAGTTTGTTTATGGTACTCAGTGAATTTAGGTAAGAAGATCATGTCATCTCAAGTAGCATCATAGGTGATATTCAGCTGAAAAAGGTTGGGGACCGTTGCTATAGAGGCATGGATATTTGTGTGTAGGTGGGTTTAACGAGTACACAGAGCTGTATATGGTAAGACTTACACACAATATTATTTGTTGTTGCTTCTTTATCATCTCATTTTTTGGCTTTTGCCCTCCCTTCCTTAATATCCAATAAGAAAATCTATCTTCCCAGTTGTGCCTTACATCAACCACAAACTACACTGTCTTGTTTGTAAATGTCTGTACTTAGTCTGTAACTTATAACTACTTTATTTTATCTTACTTTACTTTATTTTCCTCATTCTGTTGTCTTCTTGTACTGCTTTTTATGTTTAAAGTAATCTGCCAATGCAGCAAAAGCAGATACAAATATGTTGGTCATCATTATGTACAGAATGTGCAGCTCAATCTATCAAAATAATAAACATAAATGAAACATCATAATCACAGTTTTATAAGTTTTATCGCCAAACTGATAGCTCCAAACTTTAGGAAATAAAAGACTAGATTAATGAAGCCATTTGTTGGAGTCGAGCAAAGTTCAACCCACACAGAAAAAGCAGCATTAGTCAGACATGTGAGAAATTCCCAACAAAACTCTTCATTTTTTACAAAATGTGAGTCTTACCTTCATACAGCCAATCACTGAGCCCGTTAAAGATGACACCCTCTTTGCCGGTAGACACCAGACGAATGGAGCGGCTCTCCACCGTAGACCGGTAGTAGATGTTGTTCTCAAAAATGAAGATCTGTGAAAAAGAGGAAACAGACTCAAGTAAAATTAAGACAGACTTTCACACATTATTGGGTCTAAATCAGCGATTGGTGAAGAACTAGTCAAGGGTGTATCCCGCCACAACCAGTGTTAGGACTAACAGTGTTACGAATAATGGCGTTACACTTTCCAGTAACTGGTAATCCAATTAATTACTATTTAAAATGTTATAACACCGTTACCGTTACCGACAGTGAAATGTGGCGTGTTACCAGACACAGAGCAAGAGCTTACAGACGGATAAGAAAACTTGATGCCAGGATTGCCAGGTTCGCTTATTATAAGCGACTTTCAGCTTCTTCTTTTTTTAACTTGCATGTGTATATTGGAAGTTGTGGGCTGCACTTTTTTGGGCTTGTTCCAATAGTGCAGTTGCTCATTTATTAGACTTGTTGTGCCTCCAAATCCAGGAGAGACCTGGTGTATGATCTATCATCAATATAAACCCAATTCAGAAGTTATGAACATTATTTTAACTCAAATTTAAATGTTTCCACCTAAAATAAATCCTTATTTCCAGAATAAAATTTATTTCTAATGTAGCTACGACTGTTTTCACCATGATAAAGCTGTAAAGGATTAAGATAAGGTAAGATTAAGATAAGGACTTTGATAAAAACGTGACATGTCTGTTTTAGTAACAACAATCAAAGTTAGACTGTTTAGCAATAACAGAGTAACAAATAAATGTAGACCCTCCGTTCACCTCTGTATAAAGAAAAGGATGTTCCACCTCCAAACAAAAGGATTTTTAATAATTAAATTAATAGACCAAAAAGAAGAAATATGGCTAGCTGCAGCAACAGTGGGTCTGGAGCGGTCTGTGGAGTTAAAACTGTTGTTTACAGGATGGAAGTATAAGAAGTAAAAGGCAAGAACACACATGTAATGTGTACGTTATGTCATAAAGCAAAGTGATTGTCTGTTGTTAGTAAATCTAAAATAAAGTGACCAAAAACATGAAGAACTCCGCTGATGATGTCAGCTGCTGCAGCAGGTAGTAACAACAAGGACGGACACAGAGACGGAGACACACAGTTAAAGCAGCAAAAGCTTTTTCAAAAAAATGAACACATAAATTACTTTCCAGGGTAACTAATTACATTTATGGAGGAGTAATTCTGTAAGTAACTATAACTAGTTACTTTTTAAAAGTAATTTTTCCCCGGCCACACCCTAGAGAAGGATAAGCAGTAAAGATAATGAATGGATGTAACTTTATTACTCTAATCATCAGGCACAAAAGGACACCTGAGGATGGAGGGGAAAAAGCAGAGGTCAAGCTATCACTGCATCACTGTCAGAGGTCAACATATTTAGGAATATTTAATGTGTTAAAAATGTTTGTTTTGTCAATGTTTGAGGATAGATTTTTGTAGGATTTAAAAAGTAAAAAGTTATAATAACCATTGTTATTATTGTAAATACTTAATAATTTACATATATATATGTATATATATATATGTATTTGTTTGTATGTGTGTGTATATATATATATATATATATATATACACTCAACAAAAATATAAACGCAACACTTTTGTTTTTGCTCCCATTTTTCATGAGATGGACTCAAAGATCTAAAATTCATTCCAGATACACAATATTACCATTTCTTTCAAACATTGTTCACAAATCTGTCTAAATGTGTGATAGTGAGCACTTCTGCTTTGCTGAGATAATCCATCCCACCTCACAGGTGTGCCACATCAAGATGCTCATCAGACACCATGATTAGTGCACAGGTGTGCCTTATACTGCTCACAATAAAAGGCCACTCTGAAATGTGCAGTTTTTTGCTTTATTGGGGGTCTGGGGACTCAGAACCAGTCAGTATCTGGTGTGACCACCATTTGCCTCATGCAGTGCAACACATCTTCTTCGCATAGAGTTTATCAGATTGTCAATTGTGGCCTGTGGAATGTTGGTCCACTCCTCTTCAATGGCTGTGCGAAGTTGATGGATATTGGCGGGAACTGGTACACGCTGTCGTATACGCCGGTCAAGCACATCCCGACGATCTGGAGTCAGGTTAAGATCCCGATGAGGATGACGAGCATGCAGTTGAGCTTCCCTGAGACGGTTTCTGACAGTTTGTGCAGAAATTCTTTGGTTATGCAAACCAATTGTTTCAGCAGCTGTCTGAGTGGCTGGTCTCAGACGATCTTGGAGGTGAACCTGCTGGATGTGGAGGTCCTGGGCTGGTGTGGTTACACGTGGTCTGCGGTTGTGAGGCGGATGTACTGCCATATTCTCTGAAACGCCTTTGGAGACGGCTTATGGTGGAGAAATGAACATTCAATGCACGAGCAACAGATCTGGTTGACATTCCTGCTGTCAGCATGCCAATTGGACGCTCCCTCAATGCTTGCGACATCTGTGGCATTTTGCTGTGAGACAAAACTGCACATTTCAGAGTGGCCTTTTATTGTGGGCAGTATAAGGTACACCTGTGCACTAATCATGATGTCAGTTCAGCATCTTGATGTGGCACACCCGTGAGGTGGGATGGATTATCTCAGCAAAGCAGAAGTGCTCACTATCACACATTTAAACAGATTTGTGAACAACATTTGAAAGAAATGGTAATATTGTTTATCTGGAATGAATGTTAGATCTTTGAGTCCATCTCATGAAAAATGGGAGCAAAAACTATATATATATATATATATATATATATATATATATATATATATATATATACACACACATACAAATAAATACATATATTCAATCCTTTATTCATCAAAAGCATTTTTTGTATGTTTGTCAAACTCAGTATCATCTAGTTTGTTATTTTTTGCTGTGTTATTTATAAACATTTCAGCCTTTGCGATTGATTTTGTCCCAATATTTGTTCTTGTTTATGTCATCACATAATCATCTGATAGCTTTTAAAACCTTTAAAGGTGTAGTCAGCGATCTTCTAATCTAATGCACTATTTGTCAAAATCACTGTATTTCTCCTCTCCATCTACAAGATGTCACCACTGACAGCATGTTGAAAAAAAAGTCTTGTTTCAATACACAGCCTTGGCTCTGAATTTCAGCAGGTAAATACTGCGGCTCGGGCCGAGCTACCAAAACAGAGTACACCCCCCCACATCCAGGGGGCGATCATACTCATGCACAGATCAGACAGAGGGGGGAGGGGGAGTCGTAGATTGCGTAGCGTGCGCAGTTAGCGTAAGAGAGAAATACAATATGTGCAGTAGCGATGGCTGAAAAACAGCCCAAAAGAAAAAGGTCAGAGGAGTGAAAAGTGAAAAAAGAAGGGCTTTGACCATGAAAGAAAGAAGACCCAGGTCAACATTGGTGTGGCTTTCTGACGGTGGAGGGAACTCCGCGAATTGAAAGACCTGAAAACGGACGCGGATGTCACCTGCTGGATAGGTAAGCAACATTAACTTTTAGCACATAACAGTAACAGCCATCGGGCATTCATCTTATTGTCTGATCTGCCAGAATGTACTGTTGCTGTGATGTTTTCAACAGTGGCAGTCCAGTTGTCTGACGAGTTGGGGTTACCTTAGCTAGGTTGGTCAGCTACGCAGTTTCTACGGCTGTTTCCATGACCATCAGCTTTCGGGCGTGGAACCAGGGGTGGGGTATGAAGGAAGAGGCGGGTCTAAATTTGTTTATCAGCAACCTCTCCACTCATTTTCTCCCACATCGCTGACTACACCTTTAAATCCCACACCAAAAAAATATCTGGTTTTTGGTTTGTTTGTAGTTTCTCTGTTCCCTGAAATGCTAACAGGAACAAACGACGACTTGATTGGTTGTGTTTTTTAAAACAGTATCAATCAAGTCATTGATGACCTCTGCCAAACAGTTGAGCTGGCAGTTAAAGGGTTAAATCTGTCACATCAGAGACATTACCACAAAAATTGGCATAATCTGACTAAGGGGAAATGCTTTTCAAGGAGAAAAAAACAGGCAGACAGAAAAGTCCTCAATGACTGACAAAACATCAAAACCTGGGGACCGTATTTTCGACTTTGCAACCTCCTTCACAAGCCTGCGGGGCCGTCGAGATAACTGAAGGTCAAGTCTTTCATTACTGAGAATAATAGATCATCATCACCCAGGGTGAGCGTGGTAGGGCGGGCCTGCTCTCGGGGCTGGAATTTTAAAATGTTGCAGCCTTAATGCCACGCTGAAATCAATCGCAGGCTATTACAGAAAAAGGGTTTCACTCAGTATCTCAAGGATTATGGAATATCTCTGCCTGGAGCTGGTATCATGGTATCACTTTCTGAATGAGTCGCTGAAAAATATTCACTCTGCGAAGGCTAAATGAAGGGCGATGTACAGCAGGGAATCGAATACTGGAGGTGTTTCTTACTCTGAAGCACAAAGGGCGACACTTCAAAGAAACACTGCATCGTTAAAGTGTGTAAACTTTTACACACTTCAGCGGCGTGGCATTTGGTAAACCCGCTGTAAAAGTAAGTCACATGTGACTGCTTCTTCAAGCCACGCCTGAGTCTTTTTTTTAGCTAACACAAATCTGTCACGGCTACTTTCTCTTGCGTAGACCGGAGCTGCAGGCCCAGGTGGTTTGGTGTCACTATAGAGCAGAGTCCCTGTATAGAAGCTAATCTAGGCCATGGCACAGTGAGAAGGCCTGGCCCCGTTCTCTGAAGGAAGGTAGGACTCTGCCAGGGATGGCTGGCATTCACATTTATCCTCAGTCAGAGAAACTGGAGGATTACATACAAACTTTGCTCCTCTAGTTTGGGGTTTTAGGGGTTGGAAGAATGAGGTTAAGGAGGGAAAGTGTTTCTGCTACACCTTACCGGATTATGGGGGTGCCCCGATCCAATATTGATAGTGGATATCGGTTCAGTATCAGCAAAAAAGAAATGATATCGCCTCGCATCTAAAATATCCAACATACAAGCAGTCCATTCACATTTATTTCTCCTTCTGTTTTAATTTCTATAATTTAGTTGTAGAATACTCCTATGTTCAAGTTAAACACGGTGGTTATTTTGCAGTTTCAAAATTTATGTTTTGGTTTTTTACATTTTTTTTAGGGTAAAATGCTGTTAATTTTACAGAAATCAGTATGTTTTCCCACAATCTTTGACATTTACAGTTATTACTGTATAGATTTAGAGCAGGTGACTGTAGATATTATGGTTAAACACTTTAAGTTTATAAAAATCCATTTCAGTGTAGCCATACCCGTATTTAGTTTATAAGACTGCTGTCACTAATGGCAGTACAAAGCTATTGGCTCTGCTGTGTACTCCCAGTCTCACTGATCAACACAGAGCCTGTATTGTAAACTAGTTATGCTGCATTTTAAAAATGCATGAGTTCTGAGGAAGCATGGTGCTATAAAGGTGCATCGTCAAAGTTATGGGACTTGAAATAAAAGTCTGTGCAGAGTACTCTCTCACCAGCACAAGACAAACATGACAGATTGTCTCTCTCCTGGTTTATTTACATAAACTTCCTCTCCATTGTGATGCAACACAAATGACAGCCTCTTGGGGCTAAGAATCCAAACTGTGTTGAGGATTAGCTGCCTACTGGGAGCAGAAAAAAGAAACTCTCTCATTCACTGGGGGATTTGCTTTCCACAGAAAAAGTGTTTGGAAACATATTTCTGCACACACATACAAATAAGATGCCACTTCTTTCAGCCATGTAAGCTGACTTTTTAGCCTCGCAAACACTAACATGTGGCCATACAGCTGTGTTTGGAAGCTTAATATATGTCCTCACTCCTACAGGAGAGAACAAAGTGGATTAAATTAAGCACAAAAGGGATTTAGGGAGAGACTAACAGGTGGGTTGATTTATGTATAATAGATGTTTAAGTATGATGATGCATGCGTTGGCTTACAGACTGTTCTGGTTTGTTTTAGCTGACGGAGGCCTCACCTTCAACCTCCACCTCTCCAACAGAGGACGTCTGAACCTTCAGGGAAACCAGCTGCTGCTCAGTTTCACACTAACAGAATCTACCTGATGGAATTAAAACCGCTCCATGACTAATGGTGGGAAACTTGAGGCTGCATCAATCTGGCGACTGTGTTAATTAATCCACTGACGAGATAGCAGGTAATTAATAGCATTGTGCTGCTGGATGTTATCACTTAACAGTGCGCCTGCCCTGCGAGCCAGCCAACTGAGGCTCGTTAATGTTATTACAAGTTTGTGCAATGATGGAGGCGGAAAATGACTCATCTTTGAAGACTTGCAAAGGACCATTGCTTCTTGTGTTTCAAACGTCAGAGTTTAATTTGAGTTTTATTCACAGAGAAGACTTGATGAATCATACTAATTATTTGTAACCCTGGAGACAAAAAGAGTTAAAGAAACTATTTACAAGGACTTAAACTTGGATTATTGTTCTGAGAAAAATGATGCTTCTGCAGAAAAAGATGAACAGCCTCCAAGGCCTGTTTCATATCAACTTTACTTCCAAATATTTTTGAATAAGTGTAGCTGTCATTCTTTGAGTCTCTAAGCCTTCTATAAACCAGTTAGTCGATTTAAAGGGGAATGAAAGTTTATTGTGAAGTTTGGGAAAATATATTAAGAATTTGATTAATGTGTTCAAAGGCTCCTCTTAGCAAACAAAGCATAATGAAGTCCATTTGTTAAGTATGCTTGAGTATAAGTATAGTATACATATACTATGGACCATGAACTTGTAGTGCACTATAAAGTATACTTATTTATAGGGGTGTATCGAAATTTTGTGCCATGAAATTTCGTGAAATAAAAGTGATGAAATAAAATTCAAAGGCACATGGAATAAAAGCATGAAATAAAAAACGTGAAAGGGCGCGCGCACACCACTTCGACTGGTGATTTTTTTACCCTCCTCGCCTACCGTAGCAAAACACTTACTTCAGAATGGAGGACGACGAGGTCGAGGAATTTGCTGACGCTCCTTCATCAAATAAATCGGTTGTGTGGACCTATTTTGGCTTCCCATGTAAAAGACGAGAGAACGGTGAGAAGATTGCGGACAAAACAACAACCGTGTGCAAAATATGCCGCTACAGTTCGCCGTATAATGCGGCGAGTACAACTACAAACTACTTTGAACTGGAGACAGGCAGCAACTGTATGTTTGAGTAAGTCTGCATAAAAAACATTATTTGATTTTTGCATCTACTGTTAAGTTGACAGAAGTTGATCAGACTTGAAGATCAGAAGTATATGCACTGTTATAGGCTAAATATTATAGTTCACAGTTCAGACATTTATAGGTCTAAACTGCAGCTCTGAGGACTGCTATTTGTTTTCCTTTTCATTCAAGAATGTACTTATCCTGATTGTTACAACAACAAAGCACTTTTTATTGAGATTTTATGTTTGTATTTGCACTGTAGTCTAAATAAGGGGAAAAAACTACAATTTTTTTTCAAAGAGCATTTATTTTGTACTGATGCAGCAATATTTTTGTATGTCTGCATTAGGAAGAAAATAAAGAAAATTAGATTTTTGCACAACTTCCTACTGTTGGGGATTTTCTATAATCTTTATTTTGTATCGTGAGCCCTGTTTCGTATTTCGTATCGTTTCATGAGTTGACCATTTCGTTACACCCCTCCTAATTTAATATTTCTTTTGGGCTAAATTGGAACATTTTCAAGTTTATAAAAGTATACTTTAAGTATACTTTATAAGGTTTTTTTTAAGTTTAAAAAGTACCCTTTCAAGTATACAACAAGTACACCAATCTATCAATACACAACTAGTGTACTAGTGTACAGGTATACTGTATGTGAATGTGTTGTTCATTCTGCGAGTACATGATCTTTAAACCTCATTGTAAAAAAGACACATCATCCTTTCCAACAAAATAAAATTCAACACCAATTTGCGATATTAAATGGGGGAAATAATCAAGCAAAATTATGTTTTCAAACTTCTTTTGTGGAGTTTATGTGAGGGGGCAGACACCCAGAATTTCAGTTTTCAGCCATAATTACAGGGTGATTCATAAGTCTCCTACACAGGAAATGTATGTACGTACAGGACTAATTTTTGTCAGTGAAAATCTAAACACAGAAAGGTATTAATGCTGCATTTCAGGCAGCCCGTAACTCATAAAATTCCCAGTTGAAACCTCCGAGTTCCGACCTAGCTTTCCAGGCAAATTGCGATGTTGGTTTTAGCGCAAAATTCTGGTATGTACACAAACCAACAAGGCAGACATTTTAAGATATATGCTTAATCACTTCAATCACCAAAGGAGCTGCAACCTGCTCATTTGAAAGAAATGGAGGAGGGGAAATGGCACATAAGGTAACAGAAGCTTATACTTTACATTTTACGGTATTTGTTGTTGTTTAGAAATTGTTTTTGTATTGACTAATGCACTGAAACTAGCTAACGCCAGATGCAGATTAGTAACATTGGAGCAGTAACTTGCCATGATAAACTTTTTGTAACATTAGAGAGACCAGACCAGCCATCTGAAGGCATTTGACCATCATATTGTTTAGGCAGGGATGTGATGTCACAAGCCGTGACTCGGGAACATTGATCTGGTACTGGTTCACGGGTGGGAAGTTACAAGTTCGACTGTGCAGTGCACTTTCATTAGTTACAGGTGGGAAAACACAAGGTACATGTTGCCTGGAATGCAGCATTAGACATGTTGCAAGAAGAAATTCTCCCATTCCTGCCAAGTGTGTCACTGTTTGGATCAGCAGTTTTTGGATACTTGGATTGGTCAATGTGGTCCTGTGGAGTGGCCTCTCACATCCCGGATCTTTCCCCTTTTGATTTCTATCTTTTAAAGGCCACGTTGTATCAGGTCAAGATACAAGACATAAATCATGTCGAGGAATGTATCACCAACGCCATTACAAGCATAACTTCAACTGCGCTAATGCAAGTTCATCAACAGCAGAAAACACGTATTAACATGTGTTTTCGAAACAGTGGTAATCATATAGAGCACATTATATAAATATAAACTGTTGTCAAACATGAATGATTATTTTCCCTGTGTATGGAAACTTATGCCCCACCCTGTTATACCCTTTTTATTCTGGTGCTTATCAACACAAAAAGAAATTTTAGACTCCTATGCTGTCTGCGACGATTTATGCTTGTGTCCAGTTTTGCATTGTTTTGCTCGAGTCAAAGCATCAAGGCCACTCCTGATGTTGGTTGGAGAAGAGTGTGTAGTCCTTTGTTAAATTAGAGTACAGAGAAAGACTGTTATTTCTGCTGAGAGCTGCTGATAGAAGTTGTGACATAAAGCCAGTCATGTATTTCCTAAGAGCCATGATCTGGTGCCCAAGCTACATAGTGCTGAAAAGAGGATGTCATTTTTTCTTGTCAAAATTTTTTTCACTTTAGTTTGATTTTGAAACAAAGATTTAACCGCAACCTCAGGCATGACCTGATGTTCACTGAGCTGTTTCAGTTTCATTTATTTAAATATGCGACTTTTTAACTGGACTGAGAACATCTGAATGCATCGTTAGTTTTGTTCTATCTGAGGCTTGACTCACCTTCACGCAAGCTGCAACCTTCACAGCATCTGACATCTGAATAAAGACTGACATTTGCAGTTGAATATGAATGTTCATGCAAATTAGATATCCTTGAGCTTGTTTGGATGAATATTTTATCTATTTACAACAGAACAAATAACTGAAGGTCTGTATCACACCTACCTTGGCATTTTGATTAATGAATCTCACCTCACTGTTAGAAAACAAACAACTTTTGTATTGTCAAAATCCAGCAGCAGCAAAATCCAGTTTGATATTACCTACCACATGCCTTAGGGAGGAACAGCACACGTCCCTGCCCTTCTTACATATACGGGGAAAGCACGAGGTAGAGAGAGAAGCAGCAAAATTGTCCCTCAACTGACATTAATTAAGTCCAAAAATGGTATAAAGCTGGGGTGGAGGAGGGTTATAAAGCAGCTTGCAGTGGGAGCAGCAAAGAGTAGGCAGGCAAGAGTAGCTTAAGATTGTATGCACTCAGCAAATGGCAGCTTGGAGGTGAATCAGCTGGGTGTCAGCAATGGTAGGCTGGCTTTGGATCAACTATTTAGTTAATAAATGCTGGCATTATCGCAATCTTGACTCTACCAGTTTTGTTTAGTTTAGTTTAGATAGAACTTTAAGGGAAGGGAAATTAGGATTCCAGTACAGATTGAAAAATTGACAAAAAGATATATTGAAAAGATAGATCTAAACTAAAATATAAATAAATATACAATAAATATAAAAAATAATAAAACATAAAAAATAATGTAAACATAAATAAATATTATATCATAATTTATCTTAATATCTTATTCATAACAATGCACACAGTGGATGAAATGGGTTGTGTTGTTAACTCAAGGCTAAAAATAACTGAATCTGCTCACGTTTGTCAGTGTTAAAGCCTGTATCATCTTCTGCTATTGTCAAGATCAAGCAAAAACTACATGAAAGAGACTCAAAAAATCATGTAGGCTTCAATTAAGAAAGCAAAACTACATTCCACTGTCTTTCCATTCCTATTTCTAGATTCTACAGTGGACAAATACACATTTGCCCATGTCAATGCAAATGTCAATGTTAATGTTAGCTTTATTTAAATAGCACTTTTAAAACAGCCATTGACATACCAAAGTGCTCAACAGCAGAATAGGAAGAAACAATAAAAGCAATAAAAAACAATAAACAGAAAAACAGAACAATAAAGTATAAATTGAAAAAAAAAAACTAATCAGAAATCACAATAAAAGCGACTTCACTCTGCGAAAGGACAAGGTGAACAACTGTGGTAGTTTTTGTACACAGTTGTATTGGTAACATTTTTAAGCAATACAAAGAATTTTGTAAAAAAAAATGCTTTACGAAAGATCAAGTTTTAACAGGTAAAATACAAAAAAGACTTTAAAAAATCTGTGTTTAAGCTGTGTTTTAAAAGTAGCGAGGTTATTTGCAGTGACAGGTAATGTGTTCAGTAGAGCGGGAGCTGCAACTAAGAAGGCTCAATCTTCTCTAGTTAATAAAAAATGATTGAGCAACGTCCAAGATCATCTGATTTCCTGACCAAAGAGCTCCAAGGTCAGACAGGAATTCTGGTGCCAACCGATTCAGAGACTTAAAAACAAATGAAAGAATCTTGAAATCAATCCTGTGCCCAAACAGAAGCCAATGAAGAGAAGAAAGTAGGGGTGTAACGAAATGGTCAACTCACGAAACGATACGAAATACAAAACAGGGCTCACAACATGAAATAAAGATTACAGAAAATCCCCAACACTGGGAAGTTTTGCAAACATCTCATTTTCTTTATTTTCTTCCTAATGCAGATGTACAAAAAATATTGCTGTATCAGTACAAAATAAATGCTCTTGGAAAAAAAAAAGTAGTTTTTTCCCCTTATTTAGACTACAGTGCAAATACAAACATAAAATCTCAATAAAAAGTGCTTTGTTGTTGAAACAATCAGGACAAGTACATTCTTGATTGAAAAGAAAACAATAATATAAATGTCTGAACTGTGAACTATAATATTTAGCCTATAACAGTGTATATACTTCTGATCTTCAAGTATGATCAAATTCTATCAACTCAACAGTAGATGCAAAAATCAAATATTGTTTTTTATGCAGACTTACACAAACATACAGCTGCTGCCTGTCTCCAGTTCAAAGTAGTTGGTAGTTGTACTCGCCGCATTATACGGCGAACTGTAGCGGCAAAACACGGTTGTTGTTTTGTCTGCAATCTTCTCACCGTTCTCTTGTCTTTTACATGGGAAGCCAAAATAGGTCCACACAACCGATTTATTTGACGAATGAGCGTCAGCTAATTCCTTGACCTCGTCTTCCTTTTTGAAGCAAGTTTTTTACTATGGCAGGCAAGGAAGGTAAAAAATCACCAGTCTAAGTGGTGCACACGCTTATTCGTGTTTTTTAATTCGTGCTTTTATTTTGTGCGTCTTTGAATTTCATTTTGTCATTTTTTATTTCACGAAATGTCGTTACAGCCCTAGAAGAAAGCATACAGGGTATTACAATAATCTAAATAAGATATAATAAAAGCAGAGATAACTTTTTCAAGGGTTTAGTTAAAGTAATTGCTCCGTTGTTGTTTAGTTGTACAAACCTGGCAGTGAAATAAGCAGCATTACAGTAATTTACACCTGTCTACATCTTTAACATCCACATTTAGTCCATTTTTGTATTGTTTACTCTCATCCTCATTAAAGACAAGTCTGAATGTTAACATGAAGCACCACAGGTCAGCAGGCAGGGCTGATGAGACCTGGGACTTCACAGAAACTGAACGTCTTACCAGTTGCTGTCCCTGTGGCCCCCAGCCAGCGTACTGCAGCTGAGCGTTTCGCACCTCTGGAGGGTTCAGGTTCCACGTCTCCCTGGGGTGAAAACACAAGAGGACACACAACACAGTCAGATAAATAAGGGAGGACACATTTCACATGGAGACTGTCTGCTCCCGGCGCGGCGGCAGCAGCACGGGGAACAAGAGTGTAAAACTCGGGAACAGAAGGTTTAAGTGAACCCATAAATACCTGCTCTCCATAACAGTGTCACCTCTCCTTATTGGGGGAAGTGTGGGCTGCAGAATTAGAGGTGCCACTGATTGTATGTCTCTGTCTTCGGCTGAGGATGAATGAGGTCATCAGATTTGAGCATTTGAAGTGCTGCTGCATTGGGTGCTGTACTTGTGTGGTGTTCAAAAAGTCCTTTCCTAAGTCCTTTCCTATCCACTTTCCCTTACACCCAATGGAAAACGTCACAGGGTCAAGAGAAGGAGAGGAAAAGAGGAAAGAAGAACTGCAGTAAAAGAGAATTCAACTGCACTGTGGTGTCATATTCATGCAAACATGATTTCTTGTCAGCTTCACCTATTAACATTAACAATCCACTGTTCTGTCTTATTATTGGAATGGTTTACTTTAAAAATGAAAACTGATGGAAATGTGGTCACGAATTTAGAATATTAGTATGAGAAACAAGTACCACAATTGTTTGTTTATAATTCATCAACATTGTAGGTCGTTGTGGAGAAAAAGAAAAGCTTTAAATTAACCCTTTAACTCCCAGCTCAACCCTTTGGCAGAGGTCAATAAATCAAGGAATATTTAATGTGTTATAAAATCATTGTTTGTTTCTGTAAATGTTTTAAGATACAGAAAAAACTGTTAACGAACCAAAATAACTGGTATTTTCTTTGTGTGAGATTTTAAAAGCTAAAAGTTATTAACACCATCATCATTATTTTAAGTACTTAACCACATATAAACATATATTATATATATATATATATATATATATATATATATGTATATGTATATATATATATATATATATGTGTGTATATATTTATATATATATATATATGTGTATATATTTATACACATATATATATATATATGTATATACACATATATATATATATATGTATATATATATATATATATAAACATATATTATATATATATGTAATATACAAACATTTTTGCCTTTTGAAATTGAATTTTTCCCAAATATTTGTGCATTTTTATGTCATCATGTACTCAGCTGTTAGCTATTAAAATATCTGTTTTTTGGTTTGTTTGTACTTTTCTCTGTTCCCTTAAATGTTAACAGTGTCAAACAATGATTACCTCCGCCAAGGAGGTTATGTTTTTGGGAGTTTGTTTCTCTGTCTGTCCGTCCGTCTGTGAACAAAATAACTCAAAAAGTAAGGGATGGATTTTTTCGGATCAGCGTCTGGCCGCCATGGCGAAAAATGTGATTTTCATGAATAACTACTGAACTAAAATAGATATCACTAGAAAAGCACTCAGAGAGCACAGACCTCCGCCAGCGCCACAGTCCTCAGCCATATTGTGATTTTCACCATGAATATTAGTCCTACCTTTATTTCATCAAAATATTTAGATTCCTTGACCATGAAAACATACCATTAGCAACTGGATTCATAATGATATCTATTTTAGTTCAGTAGTTATTCATGAAAATCACATTTTTCATCATGGCGGATCCAGACGCTGATCCGGATCAACACCAAAATCGAATCAGTTTTTCCTTTTCCAATGCTGAACATTTCCTGCAAATTTCAACAAAATCCATCCATAGCTTTTTTAGTTGTTTTGTTCACAGACAGACAGATAGACAGACAGACAGACAAACAACCTCTCCCGAAAACATAACCTCCTTTGCGGAGGTAATTATGAATCCAATTGCTAATGGTATGTTTTCATGGTCAAGGACTCTAAATATTTCAATGAAATAAAGGTAGGACTAATATTTATGGTGAAAATCACAATATGGGTGAGGACTGTGGCGCTGGCGGAGGTCTGCGCTCTCCGAGTGCTTTTCTAGTTTGATATGGTTTTTTTTTTACATTGAATAGCACTGAATTTATGGATGACCTTTGCCAAACAGTTGAGCTGGCAGTTAAAGGATTACATGTTTGACAAATTATAACATTTAACTGTTTAGCCGTCCACCATTGTAAAAATTATTAAAAAAGAAATGAACCAACGGTTGTATTTTTGAAAGCACTAATTTTGAAGCTTATATTCTTCCCTGCAAAAAATGTTTACTTAGTATAATATAGCCTACATATCTTTATAGTTCCACAAAACTCATCGTCCTTTCTCCTGAGTAAGTTTCCGCAAGGCATTATGGGACGTTCCTTCTATATTTCCTTTAGTAAAGGATGGTCCAGTGGTTCCTAAGCTAAAGGAGATAATAAAGGAAGCAGCGAGCCTCCTTTCCTTAACTTCTGTAGAATTCAAACAGCCCTTATCATGGCTGATGCTTAAATAGTTTCGGATCATTTCTTCAGTTAGGAAGGTTCCTTATGAAAGAAGACGATTCAAACGCACTGTGTGACTGATGTGAAGGGCACTAGACAGGCTATTCAAGGCATCTGCAAGAAATCCATAAAGTTAAGTGTTTTATTCCATCCATCCAAATAATAATGAAAGACTAGAGTTAATCATCAAGTCTGTTTAATGGACTAAACAGTTCAAATATTCTATGTCAAGGAATGGCAAATTTTCACCATGTCAGCTTAGAAAATGTGGGAAAAGAGCCTTAAATTGAACAAGTGAATCAAGAGATCAAACAGAAATGTTCTTAAACCTCATAAACTTGGTACATGTAACTAAATGGCTGGCAAACAACATGGTTTTGTCAATCCAGTTGCCCTATTTAACCTTCAGCAGCAGCTGGACTTGCCTGATTTAGTAATAACACATTTATTTATGCAACTTTCACGACATTCAAGGACACTGTGCAACATTTAAACAACTATAAAATCAATAATAGCTCAACACCATCAGCAAAACAAGTCAGATGTATGGGTGTGAAGTGTTAGGTTACTGTTAAATGGGGTATGTTGTTCTGAAAAGGTAAATTTTAAGTCTGGTTTTGAAAAGGAACAGAGAGTTCAAATTTTGGAGGTCTGGTGGGAGAGAGTTCCAGAGCAGAAAAAGTGAAGGGAGCGGGCTGGAGTGGCGATGTGGAGGAGGTCGGGCAGATGTGGAGGGGCGAGGTTGTGGATGGCCTGAAGGTGTATAGGAGGAGTTTGAATGTCTATAATCAGGCAGATTCTTCTTGCCAAACTCCAGTCCAAAACGACTGTAAGCATCCTTTAAAGCAGGAAGACGTGAGAGCTGAGCCGATTAGCATAGATGAAAAAAGCTTCAGTGGCGGTTCTATCAAATCTTGACTGCATTTCTTTATTAAATTAAAAATAAATAACAACAATACAAACTTCTCAATAGTAAGGATAATTTTGCTCAACTTTCGACATGTTTTGAGAAAAGTTTCTTTTACCATCTGGCTCATGGTCTGTAGCTCAGTAGCAGTAGTCATAATGTACTGTTTCGGTATTTTAATAATTTGCTTAAAGATGTAATACTCCTGAATCAATCATGAACTGCAACATTATATCTTCAACCACATATTTTAAGGTTAGATTAGCCAGAATGATCTTACCATGGCAGCTTTTAATGGAGAGGAATGATTGACCTTCAGCCTTAAATATGTAAGAATTATAAAAATCTCAGTTATTAGTCATAGAAATTTACAGAATAATGGCATTTAAAGATGGAAGCTGAAATCCAATTCCACTTAAAAATATTGATATGATTTATCTTTATGCTTAGGAATTCTCCTTTCAGCTCCGTCTACTTTGCTCTGCATGCCTTGCTAATCAAAGCCGTCACATTCCCATTAGAGGCATTCAGCACAAATGATACTGGTTGAAAATATGACTTTATTTCACAGGAGGTTGGACTAATTGTACAACATCCAACCTCACTGACTGTGCGATTTCACGCAAGGGTGAAAATACCAGCAACTTGTCCAATTATTCGTCAGTGCAAAATGGAATAACTGGACTGTGTTCATTTTGTTGACTCATTATTTCCATCATAGTTTTTGTCAACAAACTTTCTCCCCTGACAAAAGCTAGATAATACAAACAAGTGCACATGGACAAAAACTAAAACTAAATAAACTGACATTTTCCTCAACAGATAAAAAATAGACAAATGTACCGCTAACTGACATGTCCAGTCTCCTGACGTTAAGGGCAAATAACCTGCAGTGGCAGCGGCAATGTCTGCTTCTTTGGATTTCTGAAGTCCTAGGGTGCTTCCCAATGTGCCAAAATGCAGTCTCCTCTCTCCTCTCTCCTCTCTCCTCCGCGACACCGGAAGTACTTTGTGAGCAGCCACATTGAAGGACGTTCCAAAGCGCCAAATGCGCTCGGAGGAGAGAGGAGAGAGGAGAGAGGAGAGAGGAAACTGATCTGGAGGAGGTATAATCGAGGAAACACAAGTGCAGGCTTCGCGGAAGTCTTTTCAGGACAGACACGCCCCCTTGTGACGTAACAGCAGCCGGCTGTAAAGCGTCAGCTGCCCACATGTGAAATGTAAACATCATGGAGCAAAAGAAAGTGTTAAAGTAAAATTAGCAACCTTTTGGGTGTCATTGTAATGAGTATATCTACATTTCACACAAAACAGCTGATGTGTAGGCCTAATGTTCCCTCAAAATGTGAGCAGTTACTAAACTTCAGTGTCTCTTTTATCTCTTTTTTATTTTCCTCACTGTGCAAAGAAATATTTGACTCATCATTTAAAAGTATTTTAAGATGAACATATTGATATAGAAAATATTGAACACTATCATGGGGCAGTTCTTCCAGGTTTTCCATCTGTTGTCTGTCCTGATTTATCTGTGTTGTTTGTGTTTGTGTCTGTAACTGTGAGGCTGCTACAGTAGACAGGTCTGTTCAGGAAAACACATTTTACATTAGATTAGATTAGACAACTTTATTTTTTCCAAAGGGCAATTCAGTTTTTGCAGTCTACCCAGACCATACATACATTTACAAACAGCAAACATGGACAATAATAAATAATTAAAAAAAGAGATGCTCATTGACAAGTATCAGCACCCAATAGACCCCAGGGTCAGGCAGATTATAATGCACATTAACAAAAAGCATGTTTTATGTAGTTCCTGATCCAACCAAGCATAAATAAGGAGAGAAAGTAGTGAATTGTACATTGTTATCTCAGGCCTTTACATTTTTTTTCCATATAAATGCACACGGAGGGGGGTTTAAGTGCTTATAGCAGCATAAAAACATTATTTATGGCTGCAATATAACAATTTAAAACTCCTATCATTCTGTGCCTGGGAACACTTGACATTTTTCTTTTTCATTCATGTTAATATTCACTTTAAATTGAAGTAAAAGTGAATATGAATTTACCGCGGTCGAGCGCCCTGGAGTGTACATTATTTTCCTTAATTCAGTTTCTCCTGTGCGCTCGGACCGGCATATCCAGCTGTGACGCCGTCATCACTAAAAGACGTCGCCTCATGTGACGCTCCAGAAGAGAGGACGTCTCAATGCTCTTAAAATGAGCCTCCTCGTCTCCTCTCTCCTCTCTCCTCTCTTCATTTCCTCGTGTTTCTGGCATGCATCTCTGGTGGGCGGGACTAAGACGCAAGTGAACGACGCAAGTGGAGGAGAGGAGGATGAAACTTTGGAGCTTTGAGATGCACCCCTAGTCTATAAGATTCCGGCTTTCTGCGCTCTAGTGCCCTCTGTGGAAGTTGAGTGTAACTGCACTGTAGTGAAACAGAGTGCCGTATACCAACGTGCCTTTTGCTGACATACAGAGGGAGGAGAAGCGAGCTGACAGGACGTCCAGAGAAACAAAAAAAACATGTGGACCGTTGAGGTTCAGTCTGATAGTGTTTCTTTTCAGCTGTGAGCTCAGCGTTGGCATGTGTGTTCTGTAACTTCGACCGTAGCTCATAGGCTGCCTGAATAAATTACAACTGGCATTTATTTGGAGTGGCGGTCTATTTGTCAAAATGTACCGCTATACTCAGCGTTTATTTGGTATTTTACGGTAATTGAGTTTATCAGTGACATCCAGTACAATACCAATGGCTACAATTAAAGGGAGGGAATAATCAGCTGATAAAATTATTTTAGACTTGTTCAGAGGTTGTTTTATATATATTACGACACACTTTGTCCCACTCCTGAGATGCTACATCATCAGGTGTTCAAAAATGCTGCTCTATGTAATGGTTTCTGTTTTCTGTTCAAAATGAATCTGACTTAAAAACTGTTATTATTGACTAGAACTCTTACTAACCCTGCACTTTACAAAGAATGAAACCAAACGCTCAACATTTTCTGCTTTGAAAGCTCACAGAATCCTAAGATTGTTCAAATATTTAACAAACTTTTTTCTGTTAGCAGCACAAAGTCATTTAGAGCCTGTGTGGAGGATTGAGAGTTAACAATGGAGCTGATGTCAGAGGTGCTTTGTAGGAGAACAGATGGAGTCGTGCTGCAGTGTCGCAGGCAGAAGGACAGGTGAGGTATGAGAGGATAATGAAACACAATACAAATGGAAGACTGAGCCCTGTCGCCTACTTACGGGGTCTCCAGGCTGCAGATGATGTAGAAGGCCGTGTACGAATGCTGGTACACCTGGAAGCAGAAGGAGAGGAGTCACATTAGGTTCACCTTGACGTCTTGATTGACAACGAAGTGCTTTTTCTCGATTTCTGTGGAGTCACTGGGTGTCAAAGTTAAGCAGAACTTTCTCAAAGCTTCAGAGAATGGATGCTTTGAAAAGGGAACATTTCTGACATTGACAGCTTGTTCAAACTAACTGTGAGATGTGGCTCCGCTTAAAGATAACTCTTCACTCCTCGGCTGGATTCACAACAAAAGATTTTAAGTCTTGATCCATTTTAGGAGACCTCGCAGTTAAAGTTAGTTAAAGGTCATGTTTGAAGTTTCACAAGGCAGCGAGAATCCTATGAGCAATGTCTGTGCTTTTAAGTTGTTACTGTTCCCTAAAACTGTTGCACTTACACTTTTAATTTATTGAATCCTTCGCCATATTTACTGTCTTGATTTGCAATTTATTGCCTTAAACTTTAATCACAAATTTTTATTTATTATGACATGTACTGGCAAAGTCACCCATGTAAATGAGATCCTGGTCTCAATGGGATTTATTTGGTTAAAGGTGCTATGAGGAGAATCTATTACCGGCGAAATAAAGACTCTGCTAGCTGCGTTCCAGTAACCTCGGAAATGGGCGTTCCAGTTGAAGTCAGAAAAAAACATGCCGATCTACCAGGCTCTTGTTAGCTGTTGTTAGCACGCCCTGGGTTGTTGTATGAAGAATGCGATTATCACTATGGCAGCATTTTTGTAAATATAAGTCTAACAATACTATGTATACAGCCGATCTAGAGCGACACACCCCAGTCAGAAGTGCAAATAAATTGATTATTACAGGAGCTAAATAACTGTTCACACTGGGGGCAGCCATCTTCGATTGTCAACTCAGGGGTGGTGAGGTTTCACCGTGTTCCCAGTAGGAAATTCCGACTTCGGGGAACGTTCCAGCTGCAGTTTCCTACTTGGAACCCAGAAATTCCTACTTCTGACTACAACTGGAACGCACCAAAGACGTTACTGAAGCCGAAGCGTGTGTTTGTTGTGGTAAATGCAGCTCTGACCTTCCTCAGAACTCTGCATTACTTAACAACTTCTTTTTTCAACAACTTACAGGATGCAAAGCGACGAGGTAATGTATCTCTTTCTAGTGACGTAGCGGTGGTTTTGATGTGTGACAACAAGCAGTTTTTGGAAAACTTATTATCGTAGTTTTGTAGCTGGCTATATATCGCTACTTACGGCCTGGTGCTCTAAGACTTGTCCGAATAAAATAAATTTGTTCTAGTTTTAATTGTCTTGTTCCCGAAGTTGAGTATCCAGGCCAGTCCAGCCCTGTCCGACCCAACCAGAAGGCTAAGGAATAGCATTTATAGATAACCTATTTTGATGCTATAAAACTCATCTTAAAGTGTGTATTTCCATCAGGCATATATCTAAAAGGGAGACTTTTTTGTAATTACTTAGAAACTCCTCACAGTCTCTTTAAATAAAGTTTAATTAAAATAAAATAAAAAGTTGGCTCTGACTCTTTAAAAAATAATCCATCAGCTACAGTGATTCTGATCAGCTCTGCCCATGTAAGGAAAGAACCAGCCTGGAATTCAGAGTCAAGAGCTCCAGGTAATTTGCTGAATTTAAGGGAAAAACAAAGTTAAAACAGCACTTGGATGATCTCTCACTTTACTGAAGACATTTACAATGCTTAGCTATTCTCCTGGCACAATTGACCACCTGAGTTCTTTCATTTGGTAAAACCAACAGGAGGCTGCTAGCATAGAAGTAAAGTCCAGATCATTAATCTGTTCCCACCATGTTTGTCTCCGTTGAGAATAAATTCATTTAAGTTAAGTTTTCAAAAGGTGTCCCTCTGTTGCAGTGATGCATAAGTCCACTATAGGATGTGCTACAGGTGAAATATCCTTCAGGTTTGTCCAAAGCAAGCAGAGAAACTTGAGTTTTTGTTCCTCTTCAAATCAATGAATAAGTCGGTGTCAAAATAAATGGAAGGTTGAATTGGCCATGATGAATAGGCCTGTATGTGATGTAATTAAAAGAGGAATCCAACATAAATTAAAAATAAAATACTCTGAAAGATCATTTATCCTTGAAAGTCGTGATGAAGGAGGCTCAAAAAACTAATTTGATCCTTTAAATGGGACAAATTCATTCAAATACCAATAGTCTAGATGAACCCACAGAGGCAGAAGAATGTTTTATATATCAGTGTGCAGTCAGTGCTTATGATAAGCATCCATGAACCATAAAACCATGTAACCCTGATGAAAAGTGTGTGAGTGTATTTGCCCGTGTGCTCTGCTACAGCGAGCCTATACGAGGAAATGACTGCCATCTATCAGGGTAATGGAGGTCTGGATGAAATAACAAATGCAAACAAGCACAACAGCCCACTCGACCATCTCCAGAGCGTCCTTATGGTCTCTATTCATCTCAGGCAATAACACAAGGTTACATCTGCCTGCACCTTGGACATACAACAGGTGCGCGCTGTGCACAGAGAGCTATAACCAAGATTTCTGCAGGATTATTCACCATCCTTGACCCGCGTGTTTATAGATATGAGCTAAGAACGACGAACCTCAATACCAATGAAGCTGGGGTGTTGTTTAACACGTAAATAAAAGCAGAAGGAAACGATTTGCAAAGCCTTTTCAAGCTCTATTTAATGGAATACACTACCGAGACCAGACATTTCATATTTAACCCTATAATGCCAATTGTATCATATTTGATACATACTTTTATAATACCTCTATCTACTTAATATGATCAACAAATTACAAAAAAAACATCTGAATACTATCAGATAAATTATAAAAATGTCCTCAAATGGATTATCAGCTGTCAAAAACACCTAATGTATCAAATGAGATACAAAAAATCTTTATGTTGAACTTTATGGACATTTTGTAGGATTTTAGCAGAAAGTGAAATAAAAATTCAATCTCCAAAAAATTAGAACTTTCTGGTTATAATCTACGGTCTTGGGCCTTACAGGGTTAATCTAATCAACTTTTATTAATTTATTGCAAACACTCACTAATATCAAATTTGATGCCTACTTAGCGTTCCAAAAGAGCTGGGACAGAGGCATGTTAACCACCGGGACGAATCAAAAATTCACTTATCAATACCGAATAAGAGTAGAAACTGATGTTACTAAATGTTGAAGCTTTGAAGGTGGAATTCTTTCACATTATTGCTGCTCAACTGTCTCTGTTTTCAAAGTTTTTGCTTCATTATGAGCAAGGACAACCAAAATAAAATGCAACTTGGATGGCACATATGTTGCTCCAAACTTTGTATTTACTTTTCAGCTTTAACTGTGCTTTTACAGATGTGCATGGGCACCAACACACCCCCATACCATCACAGATGCTGTGTAATGGCAAATTTGTGTATCTTCCTACAAGAATGATAAAGATGAAAAATGAAGGATCTTGAACCAAATGCAGCCTTTGTGAGTTTTTATTAACCTGACGAGCCAGATGGACAGCTTCATATATCTGCCACAGAAATATTTCACTTGTCAAACTGGGTAGGGGCCCTTTAAATTTGTTCTCAGGGGCAGAACGTTAAAATAAAACACAAGCTTGTGATTGGACAATCGTTTGGCTCGTCACATTCATCTCAGACCAATCCACATCAGGCAGGGTTGCCTCCTATAATGTAGCATATACATAGTGGCTAATGTAGTGGCTAATGGCTAACAACAGTTAATGACTGTTAGCCATTAGCTGCTAACTTAGCTGCTAACAGCTAACGACAGTTAATGACCGTTTGCCGCTAACTTAGCTGCTAACAGCTAATGGCTTTATACTATCATCTTACACTAATTTGAACCACACAGATGATTCATTTAACACTGATATGGGACATGAACCTCGTCAAAGACAATCCCTACAAGTGAACTTCTGAGGAGGGCAGATTTTGCCAAGTTTCGCTGAGTAGCCATGAGGACAATAGGCTAATCGGCATGTCCGTTCTCAACTTCCAGTTCTCAACTTCCGGTTGTCATCACGTCCGCATTCTGCAGCTCCTGCCTCTCTTCCCTGATTGGGCTGTTAAGAATTCAGCCAAGTGAATTCGTTGGACAACAGAGGCTGGCAAGATGGACCTGCAGGATTTCAGAATCAGGCAGGTCTGTCTGCTCTGCAAGGCTAAGTTTTTATTACAAAAGGGAAAATACAGGCTTGCAAGTCCGGAGACAAACAAAGGGACAGAGATGGGCAGTCCATCATCTGCAGAGAAAGTCTCAAGACATGAAAAGAAGTGCTTACATTCAAAGCATAGCAATTCAAGGTTATATGTGTTTGGTATGCATGTATGTGTTTGTGAATATTTTAGTGTGTGTGTGTAGAGGTACGTGTGTGCATGTGTAATCCAAAGACGCTGTCCCGGTGTAGTCTCTAAATTATTAGACAAAACAGCCGATGTCTTAGTTGGAACTATGTGTGTGGACCAAAGACAAGGACATCTGTGCGCCACTCAGCTAATATAATATAATATGTGTATGTAATTAATCTCATCTATGTGTGAGACTCTGCTCCTGTAAGGAAAGTGTCATAAAATAACTTAAACCATTCAAATGCTGATGAAGTAAAGTGAAGGTCTTTTAGTGAGACAGGAGCTTATATGTGTGGTGACTCAAATGTGAAGCATGAGCATGTATCAGAATAGAATTCCCACAACAGCTGTCTTTTGACCTTTGCTCTGATAGCAGTCTGGATGGTCCTTTTTCCTCTTTAGCCCGGAGGACACCACACCCATGATGTCCAAAAACAGTCTGAAATGTGGACTCAGACCACAGCAGACTTTTCCACTTTGCCTCAGTCTATCTCAGATGAGCTCGGGCTCAGAGAAGCCAGCAGTGTTTCTGGGAGTTGTTGATATTTGGCTTTGCATGGTAGAGTACAAATGAACATTAAATTTCTTGTCTTTGCAGAGTATTCAACAAAGTTTGTTTTGAAGTTGTAGGCAACAAGTAAAATATCCTTAAAATCTGAACCATTGTCAACTTCAGGGGAGTTGTGAAAATGCCCAGGTTTCTTGAGATTTAGAAAAACATTTATTAACAAGCCAACAATGATGTCATTGAAAAACACCTTAGTGAGTATCAGGTATGTAGAGAGAATTTCAATTTTTTTTCCTGTGATCATTTTCTTGTATTGAATGTCAGCATGGGCTAAATACATAAACATGACACCTTTCTAAATTTCTCAAGGTGTCCTTTATATTTTTGTGCAAGATGTAAAGCGCAGTTATTTTCCCAAAACTCAGTCTCATACAGTATAATCAGTTTTGAACTCTCATCCCATGGAGGAATACCTTTTTAAACCCTCTGTTAGGTACTTCCTGTGTTTTATGATATCATAGAAATACAGCCATCACCTACATGTGTGTTTTCTAGTCACAGGCAGACCCCACGACTGTTTTCAAAGTCTGTTTTGTGGCTTGTGATGTCCTATCAGACATTGTTTAGGCAGATAATGAGCCTTCTGCAGCCTCTCCACCCCTTCGGATGTCAGTGTTTCCAAAGGGGAGGGAAAAAGAGCTGCATCTGACCCTCAACAAAACAAAAGGAACTTTATTTCATTTATTTCACTTTAATCCAATTCTCCCTTAATACACACCCAAGACTTGGTGTAAATAGTCAAACACCAGAATATGGGACATTTGAATTCCATTTTTGTTGATTTTGATGGTTGGATTATTTATCAGGTGCTAAAAGCTGCACTGATCTTTAAAAATAATAATGGCATCCTAAGGATTTACATGTGAGTTCATGGCAAAATTAAAGTATTTCTATTTGTGGGTTAGCCAAGAGTTAATCATGTTTGGGGTCCAATATTAGGATTTATGACATTTAACAGGCATGATGCTAAACATACAAAACCTGACCTAATGTACATCAAACCATGGCTGACATAAATATCAGTATTAAGCCAGAGTTTATCAAGCAGAAAATAGCTATAAGCTAACACTAGCTTTCATTGTTACGTGCTAATATGTTTATAAATTGCCTTAGTTGGTTTTGAACAGGTAAATTCACCAAATGCCCTTTAAAATGTCACTTTTGGAAGTACAGAAATGGCATAAAATCAAATTCCACTATCCTCTAACACAATTCTGGCTTTCAAGGCCTGAGGCTGCCTTTAGAGGAAAATGGCCACCGTATGAACACGGTCAACACTTCCTTCTCCTTTCTGTGAATCTCATCTCTCTCCCTGTGAGCTCTATCATCGCCGAGGGGTTTGTTTGTGTTCCTGCCTCTCTTGCTACAGTTCCACTCGGCTGCGTTGGCCCCTGCCGCCGTGGCTGGCAGGCAGCGGTGTGCGACAGGCCTTCACACCCTGCTGTGATTACTTTCTCCTCTTTTCTCCCCCCCCCCGCCTTGGCTTGCATTGCCACCTCACCGCAAACCCGCCCCGGAGCAGAGACGTCTGACATATTTAGCTGTCAGTTTGCTAATTCAAAAAACAAGCAAACAAATGAGAATCTCACCAGTGCGACGTTGTAGGCCAGGAGCACATGCTTCATATCAGGAGACACCTCATACTTGCTGGCTTTATACATTTCCTGCAAAACAAATCAGATGAGAGGGGAAAACATGAGACAGAGAGATGAAACCTGTAACCATGCGTGGTATTTGTCATTAAACCAGTCCTTAAATGACTGCTTTTGACAGATTACTGGGCTCCTCAAGCAAATGGGAGTTGCATTAATCTGTGCACGGGGGCTTTAATGGTTGTGTGTCGTCACCAAAGCTGGGATACATCTCCATTTTTCCTCCACATAAGCAAGCCTGAAGTTGTTCAGTATGCAGCTCACATTTTGAAGTAAAGCTGGATCATTTGATTCAGCTCTAAAAAAAGGAACTTTGGGTACTTTGATTCGCTGACACTGCAAGAAAAGTTTTAATTTGTTGCTTTGGTAGCCACAGTCAGTTCTTTAGTCCTGTGATTGTGAGAAGGGCAGACTCCATTCTGTCTTTGCATTAACATCAGTTTTTGGCATCAAGACTCAAAGTTGAACACACTCGAGTGCACAAGATCACGCAATGCACCAAAGTAAAGGTTGGTAACCATGAAAATTTAAACAGCAGCTGCTTTCTTGTCATTGTACTGAATGTACAAGAAGATTTAAGAGCTTCTACTTTTTCAGTGCACACAGTCATTAGTTAAGTATAAAGAACAATTTGCACAGGCTCATCAATAGAAGACAACAGATGATTGGAAAGATGTAGCCTGGTCTGATGGGTCTTGGCTTTCAGATGGGTCCTGAATTTGGTTTGTACACTGTTGAGTATGTTGGTTATATAAGCCGTACTTCAACTCTACTAGTATTCAACTATGTACAGTACTAGTAGATCTAATAAAATGGTAACACTTTAGAATAACGGTCATTTGTAAGTCGTTTATAAACTATTAGGAGACATTAGTCTAAACATGAAAAAAACCACATACACATTTGTAAATGATTATTTTATCAATTACAACATAAGTTACAAGACATTTATAAGTTATTAGTTGATATTGAACTAATCATCAATAAACCCTATATACATGTGTAAATTATTAAAACCATTTATAACTAAACTTGCACAACATTTAGTTCTGATTTATACATTATTAAAAACATGATTTTTTTCCACAAATGCTTGAGCTGCAACAAAGAATTAACATGCAATTTATACTGACTTATTACAGATCACTTAGTAATCATGAAAAACACAATACATGTAGTTCAAGAATGCTTCCTTAAATCATTAAAAAATGTTTTCCTACACATAAAAATAACAGTAGTTAATGATAAATAAGTCATGTACAAATAATGTTGGTGCAGTGTTTTTAATAATGTAATTGATATAATAATCATTAACAAATGTATATAAGTGGTTTGTTCATAATTAGTAAACTATCTATTAATATCGACGAATAGTTTATAAATGCCTTACAAATGATTTTTATTCTAAAGTGTTACCAAGAAATTTTACGAGCAAAAACTCAAAGTTTTAGTAATAGTAACACAAATTGTTTTCTAGTAAGCAATGTTGCTCTACTAGTAAGGTCTACTTGTGCACCAGGGGGTCAAAAAACCTTTACAAGTAAAACAAACTTCTCCCTTACTTTTACTACAACTAAGCTCAAAATATCTTACTAGTAGTACTAGTAGATAGTCTAATTACTAGTCTACAAGCAGTACTAGTAAAGCCAAAAAATTCCCTAGCAGGTTGAGGAAGTTACTTCAAAACTGTAATGCATTATTTATTACTTGTTTGTCATTTTAAAGTAATTACTTACATTATAATATTGCTGTATTTGAAATGTAAGGCATTACACTAATATCGTATTACTTTAAAGTCAAAATAACAGGAAATATGGACTTTTCTGTCTAAATGTTGCTCATTACACTCAAAAAGCTCATTACACATCCAGTGAAGGTGATGTGGTGTCTATCTGACTGAGTTCAGCTTAAGGCTAAAAACAGGAGAATATAATAGACACACTGATGCTTATGGTACAACAGAAAAAACAATCATAGCAAAACAGACAAAAGGTCAAATTCTGGTAAATTGTGTTTGAGATACTGTAAGGACTAAGTAGTGAGGACTTTTCTCCTCTGCTGATCTCACGGAGTATTTGACAAATTTATATTCAAACAAGCAAAAAACACTTCTTCATTTCAGGTGAAATTAAAAATGCATTGTAACTTGCATTACTGACATTTGTACTGAGTTAAATATAAACCTTTTTTGTAATGCCTTACATTACTACGTTACAGTAAAAAGGAATGCATTACAGTAATCACATTACATTTGAGATGTATTACAACACTGTTCAATAGTATAAGGTGGGAGGTATTACAACCAAATCCAGCACTCTGGTTGGTTGTAATATGTTTCAAAATCCAACAGGAAGCCTGAATTTGCTTTTTCCTGCCCCCTTATTAGCATATAAGGCTTATCAATAGTAAGAAGTTAAATTTTTTTAATCTACTAGTAATACTAGTGACACTTTTTGCTTCACTGGTTAAGGCTTCTTGTGCACTAGTTGACCTATATTTAGCACCGGTAGAGCTGAACGGTTGATATCACTCATAACTAGGGATGTATATCGTTATGATTTTATCAATACCGATACAGATACCAATACTCCTTATCGGTATCGATACTTATCGATACTGTTATCGATACTACAACAAGTAATTTTGTGCAAAAAATAAAGACTTTACAAGATATTAAAAGACTCAACCTTTTTTATTACCACAAGGTAATAATAAAGCTTCAACAGAATAGAAGTGATGCATTACAAATGCTTCTCAGAGGCAAAAGGAAAGCTAAGGAGATGACAAAAGCCCTTCATGCCGCCTAACAGACTGCATGTACAGACAGACCCATATATCTGTGGTGCTAAAATCGAGGCTGTAATGATGACTACAAACTAGACAAAAAACTTACCGTGACTTGACATAGCAGAAACAAACTGGGTGCCGCCACGGTGCTGCAGTCTTAAGTGTTAGCCAGGCTGCTAACTTTACTCGCGTTGCTATAGCAATCAAACAGCCCATACTCCTTTAGCTTTATACTATGCGCGTGCTCCAAGTGTTCGGTGATGTTGCTAGTATTTCCCCCCTTAGATGCAACTTCTCTCTGACAAAGATTGCATTGGGCCGAGTTTTCATTAACTTTGCTAAAGTGAGCCCAAAACCTTCTGCGTCATCACCTGTCGACGGCGGTAGTGTCATAACTACATGACAGTTGAAGAGACGTTCAAGTACCGATAACAGTACCGTTTTTCCAGGTTCTTAATGGTATTCAGGTACCGACCCAATTAGGGACCGGTACATTAGAGTACCGGTCCGCGGCATACATCCATACTCATAACAATGTTATGCCTGAACGGTTTTCCACTTATCAGCATGAATCGACTGTTCAGGCTGGTGGGGTGTGCAGAACGGTGTGGGGGGTATTTTTCTTGGCACAATGAACATGTCCATTCCTCATGACCACATGTGCCCATCGTCTAATGCTGACGTTAGCAGGATAACGCCACGTCTCAAAGCTCAAATCACATCGACCTGTTAATTTCATCATGATGATGAGTTAACGACCTCCACAGTCACCAGGTCTCAATCTAATGGAGCACCTTTGGAATGTGGGGAAACAGGAATATTTACTTCATGGATCAACAGATCCACAGAAGAGTTTGACGCTGTCATGTCAAAACAGACTGTTTCCAGCATGTTGACTGCTAGCTCTCAACGGCTCAGATATTTTGGAGTTTACAATATTCAATCATAGAGGCTGAGACTCATTTTGGAAGCAGTATATAACCGTATTGATAATCTTCAAGAGGAGTTATTAACAAAATACTTACAAATTTCTTGTTGTGCACTAAGATGGTCTTTTCCCCGGTGTCAACGTTAAACTTGACGACATCGCCATCACGACTGCGGTACAGCAGCTCATCACCTGAAAGAAGAAGAAGAGACTTATTCCAATATTTTATTTAAAAACTTTCTTCCCCAAAGTAACACAAAGCCCACCTTGTTAAAGACCAAAAGTGACTTTACAACCCACTTTAATCAAATTCCGTCACTTGGTCAGACAAATGGCTGACAAATTCTCTGCCCTTTAGCAGCCAGAGCAGAAGAGAGCTATAATTAAAGTCCTTATATAAAATCCTGTGGCATCGAACACTCTGTGCAGAGAACAACTGTTACTCAGAGAAATGAGACAGGAGGAGCAAAAGTTTATCAGGTCCTACCAAGTAAATTATGAACCTGACCCTCGGCTGTAGCTGATGTCCAATCTGCCAGACAAACAATAATGGATCGTCTGGTTTGCTGCATATTTATTCTGAAGAGAAAGATGCAATCTAATAACAAATGGTCTGGTGTCTGAGGAAGAAAAATCATTTGAAAAATGGTTACATAACGTGTTGCTTGACTGATAGAAAAGCAAACATTCAATGTTTTAGGGGTTATTCGTTTCCCTGAGTGTTGACAGAATAATTAAAATTTTCAGGGATGCCTCTATTCATTACCTTTTTAATTTCAAAGCTTATTAAATTAGCCTCCATGGACAGTTTTTAATTATCTTTTAACCACCAAAAAGTGCAGCTTTAATCAAAAGCTGAGATGCTATTAATCTGGAAGTAAAGACGAAGATGTGTGGTCATAAGTAAGAAGTGTGGACAGCAGAGCAGAAAATAATAACAGCTATCAAGCTCCATCAGCACCACTAAAAGTCTCCTTATATCATCCATCCATCCATTATCTACTCCACTTATCCCTTTCGGGGTTGTGGCCTATCCCAGCTGACACTGGGCGAAAAGTACACGCTGAACCAGTCTCCTGTCAATCGCAGAGCCACATAGAGAGACAGACAACCATTCACATTCATCAGTCTAACTTTACTTATATAGCACTTTCATACAACATTTTGTACCACAAAGCACTTCACACAGAAATGAAGAAAACAAATTAAAATAATAAAGGTAGAAAATTGAATACAATGAAAAATACAACCCGCCCACCCCCATCCCTCACACCCACACTCGCAATCAACATACAGCACACGCACTGACTTACACAAACATACAGGGACATAAGGAAGAGATTCTAACAGAAAACAGAATAAGAAGACTCCCCTTAATACCAGAGTAATTTTTTTACATACACTCACACATTTTAGTTTGCCTGCAGCATTAGTGTCCATGTCACAGCTCATTATATTAGACCATGTCCAGGCCTTATTTTTATTTAATTTTTGTTTTACTAATGATAGTCCCTGAAGTAGTTAGCCCCCTTCATGTATCTCCTCTGGTTTACCATTTCCATGGCAGATCTCCTCAATATCTCCTTCTTTAATATTACCAAATAAGATTAATTAGATCCAAAAAACACGAACTATGACAGAAAAAGACGATCTTTTAGGATGAAATAAAGCAAAACATGGCGAAAGAACGTCAAGAACACACTCAAGAATGATGCTTATGATGTTATTTACAACCTTTATACATCATTTACACAGAAAATACTGATAAAACCCCTGTAATTAACTCAGGTATAGCTCACTGAATCCTCTCTCTCTCCGTCCGCTCGCATTTTTTGTCAATCACTGCAGCTTGGTGTTTTGGACAGGGTGACTGTTGTCAATCAGTTTCCTCTCGGCGTCCTTGTAAAATCCAAACTTCGACCAGACTTTAGACTTTGTCTGTTTCGAGTAGTAAAACCTGTAAGTGTCTGAGCAGAGCTCCAACTGCTGGACTTTCAGAGGCCAAACATTAGTGTAGTGCTCAAGGCCACATAATCCGAGATCAAGACTTGCCCGAGACCAAGACAGGACCAAGACTTTCTGGAGTCAAGACAGAGTTGAGACCAAGACCGAGACATTCCGAGACCAAGACAAGACCAAGACCATCAAAATCAATTTAAAAAACCATGGCAAAATTGAACAGTTAAGGGGGGTGTCCCTCAGTCACAACACCGGGACTGTGCAGTCATCACAGGGGAAATAACACAAGAATTTGTGCTTTTTGTTGTTATAACAAGTTCTCCTTATTCACAATAATGAAGTTGAAGAACAACAGATCAGTGCTGGTCTTGATCGGTCTTGATGGAAAATCCCAAGTCCGGAGACAGAGTAAAAGTGCTCTCGAGTCCAAGACAAGACCAAGATCTTCAAAATGTGGTCTCAAGACTGGTCTTGAGTAACACAACACAACCAAACATTGCAAACTGCACATGTGCACCTCTGTTTGTGAGAAAGGGCTGCTTCATCGAGGGGCAGATACACATAGATCCAGCTTTTCCAGGCGAAGAGCAGCATCACCGTGAGTTATTGACAGTGTGGTGATCAACATGGTTTAACAGTAATTTTAATACGATGCAGTAATGATTATCGTGGGAAACTTAACTGCGGATTACCATTTTACCAGTTACCGTTACATCCCTAGTTCATGGTCAAATTAATCATCTTTATCCTCTTTTCTGATGCTCCGTTTTAAGTCAGGAGATTGCCTTGACCATGTCTACATGACAAAATGCACTGAGTTTCTGTCATGTGACTGGCTGACTGGCTGTATAAAGCAGTTGACAGGGTGTATAGTTCTACTTCAGTCCACTCTCTCTCTCTCTCTCTCTCTCTCCACGTATCTCTGCCTCCCCAGAGTGAGCCCGGGTGAGGGCTGTGCTCAGGGCAGGAGGCTGTATTAACAAGACATACCGCCACGGAAAGGTATGGATCAGAGGCGGAAACAGCGCCCAGGGCTAATGCAGGGCAGAGAGGAAAGAGGAGGATACAGAGGCAGAAAGAGAGCGACTGGAGGGAGGACATAATGCCCTGAGTGCTGTGAAAGAATGGATGAGTCCGGGTCTTAGAAAGAGCAGAAAACAAAGAGCCCAAGAGGTGAGGGCGGGATGATACGGTCTGAAATGATGGACTCTGCAGGGGGGCTTACGAAAGGCCGCTGATGGGAAGGATTTGTGAGATCTGAGGAGTCTTGGGGGTGCGGGGATAAAGGAGACGGAGATCAGTGATTCAGGGAGGAATAAGAAGATGAAAAGACGCCTTTAAAGGACCCTGGGTTTAATTGATGCACAGCGATAAAACAGAGTCACGAAGACAAGTAAAGTCCGGTCAGTCTGTGTATCGGCGGTTAAACTCTGGGCGAAGGAAGGTAATTGGCTGTTGCCTTGTGTCTCCGGGGGTCTTAAGATATGTTAATTATGGGTGAGTGACCAAATGTGAGGAATTCAAATAGGAGTGTTTTCACTTCTAGATCATTTGGGGGAGTTCCCTGTTGATTGATGCCCATAAGGGGGGATAATGGTACCAAAGTGATGAAGTGACCCATGAGGGAAAGTCAAGACAAAGTCCATCATAGGGCTGGGCACGATTAACTGAAGCTCTTTTCTCGATTATGATTAATGAATGATTATTTTATGCTATGCTGGAACAAACTGGTGGTGTTAAACGGTCTTCCTGCAGTATTAACATTGAACTTCTTTCTGCTCTAGGTCCTCTGCACAGAGTCCAAAATGTGCCCAAACAATGGAGACGGCATTTTCTTGGCTCGGATAGATTGGCACTTGTCTCCTCCATATTGGCAGCACCTTCGCTTTTGCTCACGCTTAAAGTGAGAGCAGACTGCATGAAGGGGGCGTGGTCATGTGAAAATAATCAAAATAAGGCCTTTTCACTGGACGATAATTGTCAAAAAAAAAATTATTGCGGATAAATGATATTATTTTCAATATTGTTTAAAAAAATATTTTTTTCATTCATGTATATATAATAGTTGTATATGTGTACAGCATATCAAAAGCAATAAACTTTAATTTCTTAAGAGAATTTAACAGTAATTGGAAGGTCAACAGCTTTTTATTAAATACATTAAACAATCAATATAATAAATTTTACAAAAAAAAAAAAGACAAAAAAACCCCAACAAAAATGAAATGGACTCTCTTTTGGGAAATATTGCATGTAAATAAAATCTGTATACAAATCAAAAACAATAAAAAAATAGACTCTGTCTCTGTAAAGATAAAAAAAACTCAAAAAAAACCCACACACAGCAATAAAAAAATAATAAATAAATAAAATTGATTTTTTCAGTTCAGGAATTGATTGTGACATGTACGTTCTCCCAGTCAATTCGTAATGTCTGTCAAATGTTTGTAACATTTCCCGAAATGCTGGCTTTTCAACCGTATTGAAGAGTTACATTTCTTGTGCAATGTAGCAAACTGCACTGTCTGTGAGTGCACACCATTTCGCTCTGTTTTATTTATATTTACTTTGCCAACAAAAAGCCTCAGTAAACACTAACTGTCAGGACAAAGGCTCCGCTGCACCTCCCCTTCTTCTTCTCCGTCGCCACTACTTTCAAACAAATATGACATATCGGCTCGTCGGTGTTCATGAGCTCACACCTTGTTCATTCTGTTTAAAACCTAAAATATTCCCACACTGGGGCTGTGGCAGCCGGCTTAGGAACCATAGTTTCCGTGTCATCATTCATATTAATATGAATTTTGTTTGTTTCCTTGTTACTCCTAAGGACGCTCACCTCAGCTCTCTGAAGTGGACCCCACCTCCCCCACAAAGATTGAATGATTGACAGATGCTCACTCCACGATAAATCCACTAAATCCGCTACAGAACCAACGCATCCAGGTGTTGAGAAGGTTGCACAGAGTGACCCATCTTCTCATCTAGCCTGCTTGGTCGAAAGAGAGAAGGAAAACAAACATGCATGCACGTGTAAGCTTATCGAGGCCGGCAAACTTACCGAGGACATTTTTATTCATCGTTCGGTTAATTGATTTATTGATTATCGTGACAGATCTAAACATAAGTAAAATAGCTTTGATTAGAGGGTCTACATGTCGGTTTTGATTAATTGCTTGCCTTAGTCCATCATAAATCAAGACCATGTTTTATATTGTTTTTAACCTAAATACACAAAATGTCTTATGAAAGCAGGAGATATGTAATTGTTGTGGCGTTTTACACAAACACACAATCCTTATATTTGTGATGTTAATGTTATGACAAGGGCTGGGTTAAGTGAACCATAAAATCCCAAGATTGATCTTTTGACTCAGGTAGTTTTTTCTTCATTGGACATACAGAGAAGCAGCCTGTGGTATCAACCCTGCTCGTCTTGCCTGATCAGCGTTTAGCGTTGCTTTCCACTAAACAAATCTCCTGAGATGTTACTGCAAGCACTCAAACAAATATGGGGGTGCACATCAGTGCAGTTACACTCAACTACCACAGAGGCCCCTTTGGAGCTAAAAAAAAGAGCTGAATTTTACTTAGAGAGGGGACTTAAAAGCCTAAATTGCTTTTGGCCATCTAATGAGGGCCTCATGTTGATCTTTTCCTGGGGCCTCTATGTTACTAAGAAGGACATTTGAATCACCATGACAGCTGATTTACCTCTTTGTTGCATCATCACCTAATCATCTTCAATTACCTCATATATATATTAAAGTAGATTGTTCATGCAGAGGACAAGTCAAAGGATAATAATGGTGTTTAAGAAAGCAGCACGTTTTATTTATCAGCAGGATTTTCATCAAGGAGAAAGTTTTATTTCCTCGTTAGTACACCAATGTTTCAAAGACAGAGACAAAAGCTGCTGAAGGGACGTTCAAGCTGTGCCAATCTAACGTGTCTGCTCTCCGAAGCACGTCCTGTATTAAAGCCATTGTGATGGTAATTTTGTCACCTCTAATGGACAATTAGATATGCCTGCAGATAGAGAGCACTCTGCATAACACTCTGCGGGTTTTAATTACCTCGCCAAATGGCGTGGAGGCTCGTGCGCCTCTGGATCACCAAAGCAATAAGGCAGGAAGGCGCGGACAGACTGAAGGTGACAAAGGGCAGTTGCTGTATTAAAGTTATCCTTCCCTGATAAAGGCCTGATGGATGAGGAGCAGCGTGAACTTTCATACATCTGTCAAATAATGGCTGGCTTCGAGGTTTCCTCCAGAGGCCGAGCTGGCTGGTGTGTTTGTGTTTGAGAGACGTGCCTTTTCTGCTGCAGCCAGTAGGTAAGATTAAAAAGCTCTTTGTTCAACAGAATTAAAAGTTGAAAAGTTCTCTTTGAAAATTGATTATCTTGAACTGAACATTTAATAAAGCAGAAGCCCTCATCCACGGGGCCGCAGAGCAATACTGGACCGTCAATCGTTTAGTGCCTGTCAGTCGAGACATAAAAACAATCAAAGGGGATTTATTTTGAAAGGGAGACCACATCCTCACATTTCCATCTGCATAGCTGGACTGGGCAGACTTTACATACACTCTCACAATGATTTCACAATAAAAGTCCAAGAAAATTCAGCTTCAAATTGATCAGACCACTCGGGCCAGCCTTCAATCCCCATGTGCATCAATGACATTAGGTCGCCCTTGACCATGTCCCCACTGTTTATTCTTTAGACTACCATTGACAGAAACTGACCCCACTAAAGCTCCAGTTTTGTAAATGCTCTGACCTGGTCATTTAGACATCAGTTTGGGCTTATCCAACTGTCTTAAATCTTTTTTCTTGCCCATTTTCCCTGCTTCCAACATCAACTTTAAGGACAAAATGTTCTCTTTCTGCCTGATATAACCCACCCACTAACAGGTGTGAAGATAGTCAGTGATATTCACCTGTCATGATGTTATGCCTGATCAGTGTATTGAGGGTCTTGGGTTTAAGTCTAAACTGAGGGGGGCATTTGCTGCATATCTTCCCTTACTCCCCCTTCCATCCACTGTTTCTCTACTTTCAATTAAGGCAAAGAAAATAAAATTATATTTGGGAAAAAGACTAGTAGTGCCTCAAGGGCACAAATTAAGAGCCATTGTTAGCCATGTTATATTTGAAAATGTGGGAAAATGAAGACCTGTCCATTGAACAATGTTCACAAATATTTAAAAAAATTCCTGGATCTGCATCTGGATTTGGATAACCACCAAAATCTGTCAACTTCTCCCACATGCCATGATAAACATCCCCTGAAAAAAATCATTTAAATCTGTTTCAGACTTCCTGAGTAATTAGCTTAAATGTGGAAAACTGCCCTATTATGCAATGTTAATTGATCTTCTTAATTCTTTTTGGATCTAGATAGAAATTATCTCTAAAATGTATTGCCTTCTTCCTCATGCTATGACCAACATTCCCTGAAAATGTCATGAAGACCTTTTAAAAATGTCAATATTTAGAAGAAATGCAGATTTCTGCCCTGCCTGGCAGTGTTAACAGATAATTTAAAATACAATTCCTGGATCTGCATCTGATTTGGAACAACACCAAAATCGGGTCATGAAAATCTTTCAAGAACATCTCAAAAACGAAATCCTATTGAGTAATAAGTGAATCCAGCTGTATGCTTATGTTAAAAGACTCTCTAAAAAGTTAATAGATCTGTATTTGTATCACCACCAATATCTGTTGACTTCTAACACATGCTATGACAAACATCCTCTGAAAAAAGCATCAAAATTTGTTTCAGGCTTTTTGAGTAATTAGCTTAAATGTGGAAAACTGCCCTATCTGGCCATGTTATCCGATCCACTAAACATCCAGGATCTAGATATTTATCATCACCAAAATCTGTTGACTTCTCTCTCATGCCATGACAAACATTCCCTAAAAAAGTCGTGAAAACCTTTTAAAACTTCTTAAAACGGAACCCTTTTGAGTAATATGTGAATCTGGCTGTCTGGCGATGTTAATAGATTCTCTAAAAAGTTAATTGATCTGGATTTGGATCATAATCAAAATCTGTTGACTTCTAACACATGCTAAGACAAACATCCCCACCAAAAAATCATCAAAAACTTTTAAATACTTTTTAGCAATTAGCCAAAGTGTGGAAAACTGCCCTATCTGGCAATGTTAATTCATCCTCTCCTACTAATTATCACCACATTGTATTGCCTTCTCCCTCATGCCATGACCAACACTCCTCGAAAATGTCAAGAAAACCTTTTGAAAACTTCAATATTAAGAACAAATGCAGACTGCATGCCATGATAAACATCCCCTGAATAAATCATCAAAATTTGTTTCAGACTTTTTGAGTAATTAGCTTAAATGTGGAAAACTGCCCTATCTGGCAATGTTAATTGATCATCTTAAAATTTTTGGATCTAGATATTTATCATCGCTAAAATGTACTGCCTTCTGCCTCATGCCATGACCAACATTCCCTGAAAATGTCATAAAAGCCTTTTACAAATGTCAACAATATAGAAAAAAATGTAGATTGCTGCCCTATCTGACAATGTTAACGGATAATTAAAAAAAATAACTTGGATCTACATCTGAATTGGGATGACCACCACATTTTGTTGACTTCTTTCACATGTCATGACGAACATTCCCCAAAATAAATTAATCAAAATCTGTTTCAGACTTTTTGAGTAATAAGTGAAAATGTGGAAAACTGACCCATCTGGCAATGTTAAGAGATCCTCTAAAATATTCCTGTTTTTTAAATTTGGATCATCACCAATATCTTTTTACTTCTCTCTTGATTCATGAACATTTCCTAGACTTAAATCAAAATTTGTTTAAAACTTTCCGAGTAATTAGCTTAAATGTAGAAAAACTGCCTTATCCTGAAATGTCAACAGATCTTTAACACATTCCTGAATCCTCATCTGAATTTTATTCTCCACCTAAATTAAATAACTTTTTTTGTGCGATGGCCAACACTCCCTGAAATACTAATCAAACCTCACGCAGAACTTTTGAGTTATCTTGCTCACAGTCATACAAACAAACCAATGAACCAACAAATGGACATCTGCCGGCAAAAACAAAACCTCCTTGGTGGAGGTAATTACAGGCGTGCCCCTGTGGAGGGAGGGGGTCCCACTGCCTGAGCAGTGATAATATGCCTTTCAGCTTTGTACAGCTTTGTAAAACTTTGTTACTGTGATGAGTAAAAATGCTGAGGCAGGATTTTGGGTCTTATACCAAACTCTTTTCTTATTGTTCTCATGGTGCAACATTCAAACTACTAAGAATATTTCAGCCTTAACAGGATAAATGACAAAACCACGCCTGAAAAAGCCTCAGATTGGACCAAATAATCCTTTCATCTAACTTGACACTGATCCTCTACTTCATCCTCTTTTCCCCATGGGGCTCTTTTTTCTCTCTTTATTCCACTGTAGCCTTCATTAACACTTTAACCAAGCCTTCTCTGGCCCTTATGCCATATGACAACTTAATTAAAAAGGCTGAGCAGTGCAGAAAGACCAGTTAAGGCTACTCCAGCAGACCTGGACTTTAGCCTCGACTGTGCTGTAATTGTTCAGGCAGACATCTTATGAGACTGTTCGTTCTATCGTCTTGTAAGTCTGATCTTTTTCCACTCAACCCGAGCTCAAGACACAGCTGATGTTATTGCACTGATTACATTCAGTTCTCCCCTCCAAGCATATTTTCCAATTCAAGAAGCCTGTAAACATACCAAGGTGGCATCATATGAGTGCTGAACATGCATGATGTGACAAAAGATGATTGACAGTCCCATTTGTTCTACCTATAACAGCAGTTTACATCATTCCCATTATTATTTCAAGTGTAACAAAGACACTGGATATCGGATAACAATGTCAGATTTATCTTTTTGTTCTGTGTGGTGTGTGCCACAAAGAGAGAAATAGAGCACACCACACACTAATAGGCTCATTTACAAACAACAAGGGCCTCTACTTTCATAGCTTGTCTCCTTACTTGAATGGGACAAGCATAATGTGACAAAAGGTGATTGACAGTCTGATTTGCTTGATGTAAATAGCAGAAAATGTCTGCTTATGACAGCAGTTTACCTCATTTCCATTAATTCAAGTGTTACAAAAGACACTGGATATCACATAATAATGTCAGATTCATCTTTTTGTTCTCGTGGTGTGTGCCACAAAGAGAGAAATAAAGCACACCACACACCAATAGACTCATTCATAAACAACCAGGGCCTCCATTTTCACAGCTTGTCTCCCTACTTCAATGTGACATGACAAAAGGTGATTGACAGTCGGATTTGTTCGATGAAAAGAGCAGAAAATGTCTGCAAATGACAGCAGTTTACATCATTTCCAATATTTCAAGTCTTACAAAAGACACTGGATATCACGCAATAATGTCAGATTTATCTTTTTGTTCTCGTGGTCTGTGCCACAAAGAGAGAAATAAAGCACACCACACACCAACAGACTCATTCACAAAAAACCAGGGCCTCCATTTCACAGCTTGTCTCTAAACTTAAATGTGGCATGCATAATGTGACAAAATAAGACTGGCAGTCTAATTTGCTGGATGTAAAGAGCGGAAAATGTCTGCAAATGACAGCAATTTTCATCATTTCCATTATTTCAAATATAACAAAATACACTGGATATCGGATAAAAATGTCAGATTTATCTTTCTGTTCTTGCAGTGTTTGTCACAAAGAGAGAAATAAAGCACACCACACACCAATAGACTCATTCACAAACAACCAGGGCCTGTACTTTCACAGCTTGTCTTATAACTTAAATGTAAACAAACATGGTAGACAATAACAGGAGGAATTGAAGCTAAATCCACTAACCTGCTCATTTACAGGCCAATGACTTGTCAGTGGGAGCATCTTGGTCTCATATTTATATCAACATGTGACAGCCAGAGCTACTTTATGATTGTTGATGGTTGAGTATCTCTCAAACACCCCCATTTATGCCCCAAATTGGAATTCTGTTTACCTCATCATTCTTATGTAGTAGTTGCCCATCATCTCAACGCAACCATCAACAAGAAAGACATAAAAATGTACAATTAGAATCTAGACATTTGTATTTTTGCCCAATTTTATTAAACCTTGCACAGCAGCTGGATCAGCCTGATTCAATACCTGTAATTTGGCAGCTTCATCCTGCCAAACTCTAATCTACATTGTTATAGTGAACGGCCCAGTCAGAGTCCTTTAGAAGAGGAGCAAGCTACGAGCTCCAACAGAGATTAGCATGCTACTACCTTTAAGTGGCAATTTTATCAGATCGGGACGTCTCTTTATTAAATGATAAACAAACAACAACATTACAAACTTCTTTATAGTGAGGATATTTCAGCTCCGCTTTTACATGTTTTGATGAGAGTTTGTTTTGCAGAGTGGTTCACATTCTGTGGCACAGTAGCTCTCACAAAAGAGATTATCTGATTGGTCTGTAATAAATGTGATTGGCGGAACAATCGTCCAATCACCTGCTGTCTATCTGGTGTGCAAGGTTAAATTTTATTGCTTTGTTGTACAGCTTGTCTCGGGTTAAATAAGTTCCTAGAGCCTTGAACATTCGAAAGATACACGTTTTCTTATCTTATACTATACTCGACTGCTCTATTGTAATTTTTTTATATCTTTTTCCGTGCATAGGAGTAAAACATGCCTAACCAAAAGGATACAACAAAATGGTTGCTGAAAGTCTTTAAAGCTATGCAGTCAACTTTTTAGTCAACATTAGATTTCATTTGTTTAAATGTACGACCGTTGAAGGCCGTCAAGGACAAAACTGTTGATATTGACACCAGATGGTGTAAAATGCTGGAGTGAGCAGCATTCAGTGTTTATTTTTTTAGGAGCTGAGTCATACTTTGCCTCAGCAGCTCCAGGTGTTTGCTTATCTAAAAACTGTGAGACGGGCCACAGGGCTGGAAATATGGCGTCTGTCTGTAACTGAATAAAATACAAGTCACAAAAGCAGTAATAAAGTCTTACATCTTTGACACCCCTGGGCTTGGATACGCTGTGAAATGTTTGGAGGTTCATAAAACGTCTCCCATCTCCCTTTTACATTTCAAAGACTAAAGGTTCATTCTCTCTGAAAAATTTGTTTTGGTGCACTCTGGCGACCAACTTTTAGTCTTTTAGTGAAACTCAACCTTAGTAAAAGTCACAGAATGCTCCTTACCATGTTAGACTGGTGTTTTCAACAACCTTTGTGCCTCAACCTTTACAAGAATCCAATTTTTAACACCATTTTTAAATGTTCTGACGCGGTGCAACACTAAACTTTTCTAGATCACAAGAAGTATTTACACAATTAAAGAAGAAAACAAGAGAAAACTAAGGCAAACTGTGGAAAGAGATGGCTTTTCAAGAAGTTTACACTGGTCCTAGTTGCCCCTAGAACATATTTTAGAAGTCATATGCCAAAAACTCATCTCTTTTGATTTAGGCATGCACATTAACCCATCTGTTTCAGCCCTGCACAGAACAGATTATTTTTACCTCTGCCAAAGACGTTATATTTTCGCCCGTTTTTTTTTTGTCTGTTTGTTCATTTGTTAACAAGATTACGCAAACACTACAAGACAGATTTTAATGAAATTTTCTGGAAATGTTGGTAATGGCACAACTTAAAAATGATTAGATTTTGGCGGCGATTCAGATAACCACCATTAGTGAACAATCGCTTTTGTTCAATAACTGTCTAACTAATGATGATATTAACATGATTCGGGGTGCTCGGTTTGGGTTTTAAGGGTCAAGGAATCATATTATAATGGTAACTTTATCATGGAACTATTGGGTATTGATGTAAAAGCAACATGTGAGCTGCCTTGGTGGAAGTTTGTGCTCTCCAAGGGCTTTCTAGTACTAAATTCCAATTCTTTGTACTGTTGGAAAGCCTGATTAGTCATCTCCCCAATGAGGTACAACTTGTAAGGGTTGTACATTTATGGAATGAGCCAATGAGCAACGCAGCTAACCATGAAGACCACACTATCTGAGACCAAGGTTTGCCCAAGACCAGAATACACCAAGACCAAGACAACACCAAGACTTTTCGGAGTCCAGACCAAGACATTCAAAATCAATTTTTAAAATCATGACAACATTTTAGGGGGGTGTCCCTCAGTCACAACACCTGGAAGGTTGCAGTCATCACAGGGGGAATAACACATGAACTGAAGCTTTGTGTTGTTCAAGTGTTCCTACTTATTCACATTAATGAAGTTGAAGAACAACAGATCAGTGCAGGTATTGATCGGTCTTGACGGACAATCCCGAGTCCAGCCTGTCCGAGACCGAGACCAGTCCCAAGTAACACAACAGTAGTGTCGGGATTATTTAGTATCAGTTCTGGTGCCATTTCTAAACTTAGGACCGAGTTCCCAAAGACAGACTTCTAAATGGCCACCCAAAGAAAGTAGGTTGGACATCACTTGAGAAGAGAAGCAGCATTGTTTTTTGTAAGCCCTCACTAACAAGCTACTCACAAACCTGTTTAAGTTCTATGGTTGCTTCTAAATGAATTGTTCACTCAGTCTGAAAGTTCCTCGACTTTACACTGAACTCGGTAAATTGGTGTTTGTCCTTTCATGCCCCTCACTCATGGGATGCCTCCAACAAACTCTAAAGACATCAGCCTTTTCCTCTTACAGACTGTAAGACTTTGATTACTGGCCACTGCTCCTCTGTTTGTAGCTGTTTTGATTGAATCCTTTGCCGTTGCGATTGGTTGCTTGTGCTTGTGTTGGTTCATATAACATCTATGATCTCTACGACACTAGTTCCTCACCGTTGCTTCACTGAGGAACCTTAGGCGGGGGGATTTGGGCACTTTATTCCCACACTTTTAGTCGTGCTACTCATTCCACGAATGCAAGATCCTTACAAGTTTCACCTCATTGTAAAAGCAACTGGTCAAACCATATAAAATAAATACTTACCAATATTATTAAAGATAAAAAGTGATTAACCAAAATGTTTAAAACACGTTTTGCATCACTCAATATCTATGTCTGGTCTTGCAAAGCTGCACCAGCCAACACAACACAGTCAGATCTACCACTCTGATGTGTTATGGAATAAAACAGCAGAGCAAACAAATGAGCAAACAGCTTGAATATGAACCTGCTGACAGAATTTGAAGCCACCCAGGGCTGCTGCTGATCAGTCTGCACATTGGAATCATTTATGTTTATTATAAATCCGATCTGCATGTTCCTGCTGCTGGCATTACCCGCTGATTCTCTCTCTTTTAAGTCCGGCATAAAGGCTAAAAACAAAGTGTATGGTGTAATTACTGGCACTTTAATCCTGTTTTGAGCATAGGAGACTCATCGTGTGGTTTTTGCCTCATTATTTGCTTCACCTGGAGGATTCATTTCACTGCTTTTAACTTCTATTTTGCATTTAAAGGTTTAAATCTGCTAATAAGTCCAAGCAGCAGTGGTGTTCATGCCTTTGGTCTGCAGCCTTAAAGGGGCCATTACCACTGCAGTACAATCCTTGATGGACAATGTGCCAGGCTGAAAACAGCTACAAAAAGTTTAGTTTGACAAACTGAGGCTGTTTTTAATATTCCATGAAAAGTAGCCTCTCTTTTAATGGAGCTTGGTTGCCTTGAAATAATTCTTGGGATTGCTTGTGCAGAAACACGTGTGCCATTAGCAACAATTTCTTTTTGCAATTTGAACAAACTGATAATGAGGCCCAAAGAGTAAAAATATATAAGAATCATTCATTAAGTAGTCAACAATACCCCTAAACAGTGCTCACAAGACTTTTTGTACCTCAATTTAATTTTATGTAAAGTAATAAAGTCGTGGACTGGCCTTCATGGAGGAGGGGGGCCTAACGCAGCATAATGAAAAGGAAGTCATGGTCTTGGTTCCAAAGGGCTCACTCTGTTGTTTTTTATAATTTATTTCCACATTTTTGTTTTTTTTAACAAACACAAGGAACAATAAACACACAGGGTCATCACATAGAAGACAGAATCATTTGTCAGCACATAATAATGAGCTTAAACTACATATTAAATCAAATAAAACATCAATAAAAATGTACAATAAGGCTACCATAAAGGTGCGCAACAAGTCAGTATTTCATTTTTCCTCCTTTTACAAGTCAAATACCGTAGTGTCCCTTCAGCTCCAAAGTCTCCTGTTATTCCAGAACAATCTTAACAAAGGACAAGGACATCACTTCAGATTACAGTATGATTTCTAGTTTTTCATGTACTTTTCCCCTTTTCTGGTAACATACTGATTAATGTCCTGGATTATCTCCTTCTATTCTGTGATTGTTGAAGGTTCCTTATTCAACCATTTCCTGGTTTATTGCCTTTCTACTACCAGCTAGTGTTTGTAATGAACACCTGTCCTGTTTCTTAAGTCCAGTTGGCATATTTCCCAAATATACAGCACTGAAATAACATCAACCCATAGTCAATTCTTTGTTAAAAAGGCAACTGGACTTGCTCGTTTCTAACACCTCTTGGAAGTTCAGTTGTTCTTTTTATGAAGAATTTGACAACCATGACCTGGACAATTACTGTGCGTTCACACCAAAAGAAGCAAAAGCGGCCAAAGCGGCAAGCACGCCCGAGAAAGCCGACAGCGGCCAAAGAGGCCAAATATTTTAGCCGCTTTGGCCGCTCGTCACGTGACTGACGTCAACGTAAAATCTTGCTTGTCATTAAAAGGAGCCGCGCAGCGTACTTCTGCACAGCAGCAGCTGCTTGCTGTTGTTCAACTTCAGCTTAAAACATAGCATGAACATAACGTAAAATCACCATCTAATCAGTCACGAGCGGATTGACAGGCAGGAAGCAATTTACAAAGGAGATAATATTGATTTATCCACGACATCAAACTTTTACAGTGTTGAATATACTAAAATCTTGTGGTGGAAGGGAGCGCGTTTTTGCACAGTGTGTGTTCGTGTGTGTGTGTGTGACATACTCTTCTGTCTCTCCCTCATCTTCCCTGCTCTCCTCTCCCTCCACCGGACCTTCATCAAGGTTGGAGGTGGAAGGACACTCCTCCAAGAATGGGTCCAAAAAACCCATCACGGAGGCATACTGCCACACACGGCCCACACCTCCAGCAGACCCACTTCTCCTCCTGTCTTTCTCTCTCCTCCTTCCTGTAGTGGTCCCTCAGACCTATCCATTTTTTCTGCATTCTTCCGCTAATAGAGAGAGAACAGACGCATTTTTGCTCTTTTTAAATGGCGCTTCGTTTTCAAATTCTGCTGATAAAATGCTTTGTTGTGCAGCGTGTCATCCATGACTCGAGGCGCCGGAACTAGGAACCGAAGTTACATGAGTTGTCCTTTAGGGCCCGCTAAGTCGAAGGACATCTCTACTCTGATTGGTTGCCACCGTTTGCCGCTGAACTGCGTCATAGCTAATTACCATAAAGTTGAGCGAGGCTCAACTTCTCATCTGGGGCCGCTTTTGACGCTCTAGCCGCTTTAGCCGCTTTAGCCGCTCAGGACGCTTTGGCCGCTCAGGACACCGGGCTCTCATTGAAAATGTATTAACTTCCGGCGTCGTTGCCGCTTTTGCCTCTTTTGGTGTGAACGCACAGTTAGAAACTACACAGAAAATATCCACCTACTAAGACTCACTCTGTTTTTATCAGCTGATTAAAATAACATTGAGGAACCCAGTCTGGTGAAACTCACCAGCTGACACTGTGACTAATTCAGCTGTTATATCTGAGTGCTGTCCAAACAAGGTGGAACATTAAGATTATCTCAGGTTGTACTTTTTTAATCAGACTGGTCACAGGGACAGAGAGCCTGGGTGTAATCTCTGCACATTCTATTAGTGGATATCTAAGGATCTGTTCATCCTTTCAAAATAAAACACAGTTCAGTCCCAGTTATCCAAGAATGTTAAAGAAATTAAACTATTTTTTTCTTAATGGGCTGGTGCCAAAAGATCTACAACCCAGTATTGTTAACGTGGTTTGGGACCTAAAATGTAGAATAAAGCGCTTATTTTTTCTTTAAAAGAGGTCAAATTATACTTTTCAGGGATTATAGGCTACATCTTTAAATGTATTTGATCTGTAATGTGTGAGGAAGAGGATCTTAAAGTGGTAGGAGCCCCACGAGAGAAAGTCAGACAGAGCGAGAACAGTGGTGGATCAGGAGCACTCAGGATGTGAGATTTGGGAGTTTTTTTAACCAAAGTACATGTGAGCACACAAAATGGAATTCATGAACCCAAATTAAGGCGAATAAAACTCTTAAAGACACAATAATATCGCACTGGATGTGAAAACACATCCATCCTTTCTCTTTCAAACAGAAATGACCAATTTACTGACCTTAAATAAGCTCGCCCTTAATTTTATGTGGAAAAAATGCCACCAAAATCTGTTAATATTGCCTTGATGATGCAGCAGCTTTTTTTTAACTCCCTCTGTGACCTTTAAATGTGGTTACAGGTCAGCTTTCAGTGCTTTTTACAGAATCATGACTCCACTAAGTTCAGATGTAGGGCAACAGAACCAGATATAATCACCACGTGAACAGGTCAAAGCAAAGGCAGTGAGCTTGCAAGTCTCCACTAAAACTGAACTGCACAGCACAAAAGAGCTGCCCGGGGTAATGGTGCAAGGAAAGCTCCAAGATTTGCTGAATCAAAGGAGTTCATGCTCCAATATTACAGGTGCATTTCAGAACTTTAAACTCATCCATTCTGATGGTACCATGAGGACCGATATTCACAGATCTGAGCAGATCTTTAATTAAGGAGGACAAAAGCAAAAATACACTCTGTATGACAAAAATAACTTGGGATCTTTTAATTGATTAAAACTTTGCAAAAGCCCAGAGGAAAACAATTCTTTTGCTATAATTCATATTGATGGTTTAATGTCCACCACTTACCAGCAGTTATTCCTTCTCTCATTACACAATCACACATGATGTGCCCAATAAAAAGCCGATCATGATGTTCTTGTCACCAAAAAGAAAAGGTCACACACTGTTATTTCATTGGACCGCCTTTGGCTTTGGTTACAGCACACATATGCTGTGGCACTGTTTCAATAAGCTTCTGCAACATCACAAGATTGATTTCCATCCAGTGTTGCATTAATTTTTTTTAAACAACAACTTGTATTGATGTGAGAGTCTGACCACTGCTCAAAGCCTTCTCCAGCACTTCTCAAAGACTCTCAATGGGGTTAAGGTCTGGACTCCGTGGTGGCCAGTGTGAAAATGATGTCTCATCCTCCCTGAACCACTCTTCAACGATTTGAGTCCTAGCATTGCCATCTTGGAATATTCCCGTGCCATTAGGGAAGAAAAAATCCACTGATGGAATAACCTGGTCATTCAGTATATTCAGTTGAGCTCATTCTTTGGGCACATAATGCTGCTGAACCTTGACCTGACCAACTGAAGCAGCCCCAGATCACAGCACTGCCCCCACAGGCTTGTACAGGAGGCACTAGGCACGATGGGTGCATCACTTCACCTGCCTCTCTTCTTACCCTGATGCTCCCATCCCTCTAGAACAGGGTTAATCTGGACTCATCAGACCACATGACCTTCTTCTAGTCCTCCACAGTCCAATCTTTATGCTCCTTAGCAAACTGAAGCCTTTTTTCTGGTTAGCCTTACTGATTAGTGGTTTTCTTAAGGCTACACAGCTGTTCAGTCCCAATCCATGGAGTTCCCTTCACATTGTGTGTGTGGAAATGCTCTTACTTTCACTATTAAACACACCCCTGAGTTTTACTGTTGTTTTCTTTGATTTGATTTTGGCTAACCATTTCAGTGATTTGCCGATCACGATCATTCAGGATTGTTTCCGACCACATTCCTTCCTCAACAATGATGGTTCCCCACTATCCTTCAAGTTATTAATAATGCATTGGACAGTTGTTAACCCAATTTTAGTTGTTTATGCAAACTCCTTAGATGTTTTCTCTGCTTGATGTCAATGAATTTGACCCTTCTTAGACGGACAAACACCTTTTCCACAACTACAGGATGTGTCTTTGACATGGTTGTTTAAGAAATGAGATGCGACAGTTGTTAAACAACTTGTTGCCAGTTGAAAGATAACTGCACATATAGTAATTATCCAATAGGAGGCTCTTTCCTGTATGCTTAGTTAAATTCAGGTATTTTTTTGACCAGGCAGTGTCGTAAGTCCTTTAAAATGGCCACACACAGACGACGGCATCACTGGAACACAACCTTGCACACCTATGACCTCTAGACCAACTGAGTAGACATTAAATCTTTGACATTTCACCTGCTGCTCATACAGCTCCATAGTCCCTTCCAGAAGACTCCCAAAGGAACAAATGATTGTTCTCAAACCCCTCCATAAACCCCCAAACCTGGAGCTTCATTCAGTGTCTGCAGTCCCTCTTTGTTTCCAGCTGCATGTTCACGCTGATGCGTTTTGTTTCCTCACAAACCAATCAGAGAACTTGAAAAGACCTGGCCCTGCTCACTATAATGGAGATCATTAGGCAAGCTGGAGCCCGTAAAATTATAATTATAACAATAATAATATGACAATGAACATCACAGCAGCAAGCAGGCGCTCTTGTTTGGACAGCGGGAAAGCCCATTTCCATCTTATTAAAGCAGCTCCCCACGGAGCTCCTCCTCTTGTCAACTGCTTCACTGTTGAGCGTTTTGTACGTGGATAATTATTTAACGTTTCTGAACCAAATCCAAGAACTGTTCTGAGACATAAACATCCGCAAGACTGCACCATGCACATGTTACTTTCTGAAAACAAATCTACAGAGTGAAAATGAAAGAGCTGTAACGGCAGAGATACATTTATCCAGCAAGACTCTCGCTGTGAAGGGATTCTCGCAGCCTTTCTCCGTATCGTGCAGTTAAGCTATGAATTCCCAAAGACGAAATGCAGAAGACTGTGAGAAATAAAGGGATGCAAATCAGGGGAATGCTTGTTAAACCTGCTGTGGCTGCAGAATATGTCCATCTGAATTTATCAGCAATCAGTATCTCAAAGAAGAGTTTGGAAAATGGGCCAGGACAGAGCCAGTCCTATCCAATGAGGCTCTCGTGGCAAGATTTATATGGTGGCCCCCTCCATTTGTGATTTACATAGGCTTAAAAAAAATTGGATTGTTTTTACCATTCTCTTAGTTTATAAGATTTTTTTTTTTTTTGATTTATTTATTTGAGCAATTGTGGAATATTTACAGTGCCTTTCTTACATTAAACATTATAGCTTTACATTATTTGAATTAGCAGTCACAACAGATACAGTTCGACTACACATAATTCTAAAAAACAGAAATACAATGTAATACAAAATGAAAACCCAGCAATTAAGTAAATAAATGACAAAAATAGCAAGAAATAATAAAAACATGCTCACCGATAAGCATTAGGTTGATTGGTGAGCATGTTTCTGCTCTGAGGGAGGAAGTCTTAGTGCCTCGAGAGTATAGCTGAATGATTTTAGGAAATCTTTTTGGGATTTTCTTGGCAGATACTGCACTTGTATTCAGGATTTTCTTGCTCCAGTGCAATGTTCACTATATTTCCAGTACAGACAACAGTAAGGAAATCTATGATGGAAAGCAAATAACATTATTCATAATCTAATAATGATGATAAAAAATCTTTTATTATTATTTAAGTGATACTCCAAATTCTCCTCCTAAACAGAGGCTTTGTTCTGTTGACCTGCTGACCAGCACTTGCCATTTTTGAAAAATGTTTGAGTAGGCCTGTCACGATATTCAATAAATCAGTTAACTGCATGATAAACGATAAACTGACACGTGCATGCACGTTTGTTTTCCTCCTCTCTTTCTACCAAACAGGCTGAATGAGAAGACGGCTTACCCTGTCCATCTTTCTTAACACCTGAGTACAGCGGTTCTATGGTGGATTTAGTGGATTCAAAGCGGAGTGAGCATCTGTCGCTCATGCAATCTTCGAGGGGGAGGCGGGGCCGCTCTCCCGTACACACTGAGAGAGCTGAAGTGAGCATCATGAGGAGTAACGAGGAAACAAACATGAATATGAATAATGGCACGAAAGCTATGGTTCCTAAGCCGGCTGGCACAGCGTGTGGGAATATTGTGGTTTTAAACAGAATGAACAAGGTGTGAGCTCATGAACGTTGACGAGCCGATACGTAGCATTTGTTTGAAAGTAGTGGCGACTAAGAAGAAGATGGGGAGGTGCAGCGGAGCCTTCGTCCTGACAGTCAGCGCTTACTGAGGCGTTTGTTCAGCAAAGGAAATATAAACAAAAGCGCAAAATGGTGCTTGCTCACAGACCATGTCATTTGCTACATTGCAAAAGAAGTTTAACCCTTCAATACTGTTTAAAAGCCAGCAACGTTACGAACATTTGACAGATGGTATGGATTGACTGGGAGAAAGTACATGTCACAAACAATTTCTGAACTGTATAAACTATATTGTATTTATTGTTTTTATTGTTGTCTGTTTTTATTGGAGTTTCGTTTTTTCTTTACAGACACAGGGTCTATTTTTTATTGTTTTTGATTAGTATAATTATTTCTATTTACATACAATTTTTCCTTAAAGAGAGTCCATTTCATTTTCATTGTTTTTTCTTTTTTTTGTTTGTTAAATTTATTGTTTGTTTAATTTATTTTATTCAAAAGATCTTGACCTTCCAATTATGGTTAAAAACTCTTAAGAAATTAAAGTTTATTGCTTTTGATATGGTGTTCCCAATTTATCATGAAATATATTATATTTACATTAATGAAAAAAGGAAAAATTTAAAAATTATGTTGACAACAATATAGTTTATTGGCAATAATTTTTTGGACAATTATCGTCCAGCAAAATTTGTTATCTTGACAGGCCTATGTTTGAGGTTGATTTTAAGGAAAACTGACAGTCTTAACATTTGCCAGTTTCAAAATGTATCCCCTGCATCACATTGCGTACCCCTGGGGGTACGGGTACCCCAGTTTGGGAATCACTACTCTACTGGTAAGATGTCTTAAGGGGTTTTAAGGGTTTTCTTTTTAGTTTCTATAAAAGACAACTTGAAAGAATTGATTTATTAGGCTAACTGGTAACTTAAATTACCCTTAGGTATGAGTGTAAGCGTTTATGGTTGTCTGTTTCTCTGTGTAGCCCTGCGATTGGCTGGCAATCAGTTCAGGTGTACCCCGCCTCTAGCCCAAAGCCCACCCCCCACAACCCCAAAAGAGATAAGCAGTGCAGATAATAGTAAAAAAAGAAAAAGGAAAAAAAGGTGCTCCTTGCCTACACGTCTCCTCTCTGTGTCCCTGTGTGAGAAGATGGTGGGTGGTGCGCTTATGTTGTTAATTAACACCATCTCTGTCTCCTCACTCCTCTCTCCACAGGCTCACACAGACCGCACAATTGGCACTCTAAAAGCAGATTTGCTCACTGCTTCTATCTGGGATTGTGGGACTAAACTGGCAGGCTGTGAAGGATTGTTAAAACGCTGAGAAGAAGTACAAGAAGGCCCACTGCTGCTGCAATAATAGTAGAAATTCTTCGGATGATTTGTTTCTGGTAGGAGAGGCGTGTAGAAAAATGTATCGCAGTCCTGTGGGAAATTAAAGGAGCGAGCTTTAGACACTGAGGGTCGACTTACTAAATGTTTCTTACTTATCCAGCTAAGTAGCAAAAAGAGATTGATAGACAAGCTACTTGTAAAATATAGCAAGTAAGCAGTTACTCATGACACAAACCAGCCTCACTAAACCAAAGTTAATTTCCAGTTTCAACTACAGCCGTTGCTTTTTTGTACATTTAGTGGACTGCTCTGTTCAAAGCTGTCAAGTCTACCATTATGGCAGAATTTTACCCCTCTTTCCCACGGCCATCCTGTATTAGTATTATTCTGTAATCTCCCGTATCATAATATAATAAAAATAATTTTAAAAAATCCTCTGCCTCTTCAAAATGAACTCTGTTACTAGCCTTGCATGAATGGGGCAGTAATGCACCAAAATGATCGCGAAAAGTTGTCATGAAGTAAGTGCAGTGGGAATAAACCAAGGAAAACAAAGGAGACAGATGGACGGGACGAAGGAGAAGGCATTCCTGCCAGAAAACAAAGAGATTATGTAAATATTGTACAGCGAATTTACTTTACAAAGTAAGTAAGATCTGTAAAATTTGTAACTTCGATTTTGGCATCTCACTCGGGCAGAAGAGTGATGTCAGTCAGCATAAAAAATCCTTCAAGCACTAGCGCTGAATTCTGATCACCTAATTGTGGTTAGTAAGAGGTTGGCTAGTGGATTTATTTTAGATTTCTAGCACACCTCTCTTAAAATATAAGGGAAACTTGGTTGGGGTGGTGGGACGGCTCGCAGAGGGTGGCGAAAAATTTGCCAGACTTTCTTATCAAAAACTGAACATGTTTGGCTCTGTATGTGTTAGCACTCCTTATCTACTTTTATATTTTGATTTATTTTTTTATACACAAATATGAATGACATAAAAAAGGTTGCCTCTTAGTAGCTCTTCAGTTTTTTAGCTCTTTTATTTTAGATGTTCACAATTTTTTTTACTTGTCTTTATCCAGTTTTGGCTTTTTTTCAACCTTTCTTCTCTTCTTATGAAAATATTTCTTTTGCTTTCGACCTTCGAAGGTCTTGGTCTTGTCTCAGACTCGAGAGTATTTTTACTCTGTCTTGTCTTGGTCTCGGACTGGCCGGGATTTTCCATCAAGACCAGTAAAGACCTGCACTGACCTGCTGCTCTTCAGCTTCATTAATGTGAATAAGGAGGAACACTTGGTAAAACAACAAAAATCTTCAGTTCATGGGTTATTCCCCCTGTGATGACTGCAACCTTCCTGATGGTGTGACTCAGGGGCATCCCCTTTAACTGTTCAACCTTGTCATTGTCTTGTCTTAGGGCGTTTTCACACCAACCATATTTAGTGCGCACCAAAGAAGTTTTTTGTATTCACTTGTAACACTGGTGTGAAACCTGGTTGCCAAACCTGCTACGGAGGAGAACAAAGAAAGAGCTACCATGATGCATTACTTCCTGTTAATCCCGCGGTTGAATCTTTTGCTTACTCAATTTGTCGATTTGTTTATTCTGGTTGAGGTAAATGATTTATGAGGGCCCAGAAGGTCGCTGATGCCGACTCAAACATGATAAAAAAACAGACTTGAAGGAAAATGTAGAAGAGAGCGAAAAGTAAACATTTGTTGTCTGGTGTAGGAAATGGTTACCATGGCAGCCTCTTCTTCGTTCTCCTCCGTAGCAGGTTTAGTCACCAGTTACGTGCATATCGCCCCCTGCTGTTTCAAACTGAGTAAATACACAAGTGGGCCCGGGCACGGTTCGATGTTTCAAGTGTGAATGCAAGCCAGTGGGGGTGGGGGAGGGGGGCGAACAACGCCACAGCATGGTTCGAAACAGGTGAGCTTAATTTAAAAGTGCCCTGTCTCAGTCTTGGTCTCGACTCCTAAAAGTCTTGGTCTTGTCTTGGTCTTGGTGCATTCTGGTCAAGTCTTGGTCTGGGATAGTGTGGTCTTGAGCACAACACTAGCTATAGCCTCAACTTGTGGTGGGAGGCTGAATTACACGACATTTGACAGGCTTGGGTCTGCCTCACTGGGTGCAGTGTAAAGGCAAAATAAAGTCATGGAAAAAATTATTAGACCACCCTTGTTTTCTTCAATTTCTTGTTAATTTTAATGCCTGGCTCAACTAAAGGTACATTTGTTTGGACAATTATAATGATAACAACAAAAATAGCTCATGAGAGTTTAATTTAAGAACTAAGAACTATTCATTTTCCATGGTTTTCTTGATAATAACCAAAATTACTTAAATTCTTACATCAATAGCTATGGCATTGTACATAAAAAACACTACTTTTAAGCATTCCATGTTTTTCTTTTCTGTTTGCTTTAAACACATGATACACACAAGAGTTAATACTTGATTGCATAACCATTGTTTTTGATGACTGCAGCCATGCGTCTTGGCATGCTCTCCACCAGCTTCTGACATTGTTCTGCTGTCACAGCAGCCCATTCCTGTTGGACAAATTCAAACAAATTTTCTTTGTTTTTGGGCTTATGGTTCTCCATTTTGAGTTTGATGATTTTCCACAGGTTTTCAATTGGATTAAGATCTGGTGATTGAGCAGGCCAAGGCATGGTGTGAATGTTGTGGTTCTCCATCCAGGCTTTAACTGACCTTGCCGTGTGGCAAGGGGCATTGTCTTGTTGGAAAATCCAGTCATTCGAGGCAGGAAAGAGTTTTCCAGCTGATGGAAGAAGACTGTTTTCAAGGGTAGTCCTGTACATGACCTGGTTCATTCGGCCTTCACACAATTGCATTTGCCCTGTTCACTCAGACTGAAACAACCCCAGATCATGACTGATCCACCCCCATGTTTTACTGTAGGGGCAAGACAGTCTGGGTTGTAAGCTTCTCCAGGCTTCCTCCTAACCAGTAAGTTGGCTGGAGTGGGCATCAATTCAAAATTGGATTCATCACTGAAGAGAACCTTAGCCCAATCATCAACAGTCCAATCCTTGTGGTCTCGAGCAAAGAGTAACCGGGCCTTCCTCTGCCTTTCATTGATGAAGGGCTTCTTGCGTGCTCTGTGTGACTTCAAACCAGCTTCAACAAGTCGGTTTTGAACTGTCCTTGCTGAACAAGTCACATTTCTCGACAGTGCCCACTCATTTTTAAGGTCCCTGGAGGTCTGACGACGATTCCTGACACAGGAACGGATGAGTGCACGGTCATCTCGTGGGGTAGAAAGACGTTTCCTGCCACGGCCAGGTAGCAATTTGGTAGTGCCATGTTCAGCTTGTTTTTTTGTTGTAATGAGCGGCTGTCTTGGAGATCTTCAGTTTTTCGCTACCTGTCTCTCACTCATGCCAATTTCCAGCAGTGCCAAGATGGCTGCCTTTGTGGCTTCACATAATTCTTTTGTTTTAGGCATTATGTGAGAGCTGACAACTTCTGAGTTGTGCTACGGCTTGAATGTAAGCAGGAAACCACTCTAGGCCTTTGCATGTGCAGTGCTGCTTGTGACATGAAATGGCCTCTTATATACCCTGGGAATCAATTAAGCTTAAGAATGTCAAATAGGACATAAAGTATTATGTGACCAGCTGCATTTTTTTGTTGTGTTCATTGTATTATACGTTTAGTGGTACCAGATATTAGAATGAACAAGAAATTGAAGAAAACAAGGGTGGTCTAATAATTTTTTCCATGACTGTAAAGTAAGTGAAAAAAAGCAGAATTCCACCCTCGAATGAAACTAAGTCTGTTGAATTTAAGGTGTCAAAGACTAGATCCTAAGACTGATGAGTGATGAATAAAGCACCACCACATTATTGTATCAGCTGATGATTTTCAGCCGATCTGGTTCATAAATTTCCTCATTAACTAGCTGATGAAAACAAAGTAAGTCCTCATGAACGTGGGGGTTTAGAAACAAACCCACAGCTCTCTTTTATCTTGCATTACACTAAGTTAAATTATGCACAATATGTGTGATTGTTTGTCTCTGTCCCTCCCAGTTAACCAGGCCATGTTGCAAAAAAATCATTAATGTACGTGATTATCATTTTTTACAGCCAAAATAATGTTTTTAAGATAAATATTTCAATAAGCAGCCCTTACACTGTTAAATAAACAAAAACAAACAAAGAAACTGCCCAATAACAACACGAGATTGCACTTCTTGCCTCATTTGGTCACCTTTTCCTCCAAATCTGAAATCAAAAGCTTTGCCTGTCAGCTGCACTGTGTAAAATGCAGCTTGTTTAGTTGCTACCACACTATTTCATCAATAAAAAAACTTCTCTACAAAGAGCTATTTGGCTCGGAAAATAACAATGCTACCACGAAGATACTTGACATGTAATCAAGCTACTAACAATGCTTTCAGTATCAATATTGGCACGTCACAGCAGCCTTACAGTGTTTCACAGTGAGGCCGCATTTGCTTTTGCTGAATTGTTTCTTTCTTTCACTTTTCAAGGCCTTGACATGTCCAAAGTCAGCACAGTTACAGATGATTTGTGAACTGCTTTCTTAAAACTCTTTACTTTGGTATTTTAGAGAAGCAAACGTATTTAAATGTATGAATCAACCCCCTTGTAACAACACCTCAATGCTAAAAAGAGACAGCATCTAACAAAGAGTAGAAACACAATGCTGAAAAAATTAAAGGTCCAAGTTCAAATCCAGCCTTTAAATTCAGTTTTTTTCTAAAAGCAGTGTACAGCATTGTTAAGTCCAGAGCCACAGAAGTTTTCTAACAAGCATGGCTTTACGTTATTTGAACTTTCACTTTTCAAAGACCTGCAAACAGAACTTGTCAAAACCTTGGGACATTTCCAGTGAAAGCCTTGGAAAGTTTCATTTCCGCCTTTGACTCACTACCGTAGAAAGACCCTTCCCGAGTTCTGAAGGCTCCAAATAGAATAATGTATGAAGGTCTGGCCTCATGTGTGCAATTTATCACACAAAAAACCCCAACAGAAGCAAACTGCAGTGAACCTTAACCACAACTTCACATGATTGAAAGACTTAACAGGATATTTCACGATATAAAGCTTAACAACAGTTTTGTATTGTAGGGAAAGAACAGTGGGAAGACCAGAATCATTATGGTGAGTATGATTAATGCAAAAAATGGATCTTTGAAGAGGGGAAGTTCAAACCACTCAAAGCTGAGCTCTTAAAAAACCTCTATTCATCTGAACTTAACAATGCTGTTAAAGATATATTTGAATTTAAAAGCTGGATTTGAATGACAACCCACTTCAGGATTTGTGGGAACTCTTTTCACAGAACACAATGGCAGATTACCAGTGGAACAAAACTACTTAATTTGCATAGACATTAAGTAAGTAACTAGTATCTTAAATAACAGAGGAATAACAGTGTTAATTCTGTTGACTAATTATTTCGTCATAGTTTTCGTCAACAACCTTGTTTCCAAAACTAGCTAGTAAGTACTAAAACTGGTGCACATGGACAAAACCTAAAACTACATTAAATTACGCTTTCATCAACAAAGAAAAAATTGACAAAAAAGTTTGGGATATGTCCAATCCCAGCTACCTTGGTTGTGTGGAAAGTTTTGAGGGTTGGATTGGGGACCAGTCCAATCAGAGCTTCAAGAGCTTCAAGCTAAAGTAATTGTGACTGGATGTCCCTCTTAACTCATCCAACCTTTCCACATGACATATTTCGAAATAACGAAATTAGGTCTGACAGGATTAAGTCTCTGTCAAACAATTTCGTCTTAATTTTTATCTGTTGATGAAAATGTTGGTTAATTTAGTATTAGTTTTTGCTCATGTACACTTGTTTTTATTAGTTACTGTCTATTTTTCATCAGTTGAAAAAAGGTTGTTGATTAATAAAATGACGAAAATAATTAGTCAACAAAATTAACACTATGCTGCAACAGTCCGCTTCTTGATCTCCCTCAAGACCCTAAAATTCTTGAACTCCTTCACCTGAAGTTTGGTAAACTTGAACTGCCATGTCTGAGCCTTAACTTTGGAAACCCCAATTAAAATGAAGCTGGGACGTTGTGCAAATTAAAACAGAATCTATGATTTTCAAATCCTTCTGAACCTATTTTCAACTGAATAAACAAAAAGAAAAGACTTGATTGTGCAAACAAATAAACCTTTGTTTTGTGCAAATATTCACTCGTTTTAAATGTGATGCGTACAACACAGTCAAAATATGCTTGGACGGGGGCATGTTAACTACTGTGTTACATCCCCTTTCCTTTAGCAACACTCCTGCTGATATTTGGCTTTGACTTTGCATGATAGACTTTGAACTTGCGCTTGTAGATGTGGAGATGATCTGTGTAAACTAATAATGGTTTTCTGAATTGTTCCTGACTCCATGTTAGGATCGGGTATTTCCGGCAACCTCACATTACGATGCGTATTCCGTTGCTGAGGCCACCATAGGACACGTATCCCGATACAAGTAAATTGTGAACATTGACTATAGTTTTAACAGAATTCTGAACAAGTTCTGATTTTTGTTACGTGAAGAAAAAGAACAAGCATGAGCTTCAAATGATTCTTCAACTTAAAGCTATGGTCTACAATTTGGAAGCTTGGTACATCTTAATAACACCGTTTATAAGGCCGTTATGGTCCTATGGTCCGATCTACACAATATAAAGACCAAAAAGAATGAAAAAAAATCCCTCAAAATCCCTCATATACCAGTGAGCAGCGAGCTGCACAGCTGCTGTAGTGTCATGGAGCCGGAGAAGACCAGCACAGAAACCGGGAGGCCGTTTCTGTTACCCTCCACATCGAAAGGAAGGTAACGAAAAAGTTTCGAGGAAAAGGCTGAAGTAAGGAAGAAATATGCACAATACAGGTCCCAATGGAGACTCAACATTAGAGAATCGTATGACGTGGAAAAAGCTGCAGAATGATTTGGGACTGAAAACTGACGCTGAGACAGCCGAATTTCTGTTGAACAGGTAATAGCTTTGTTTACTACAGAGGGAGATGTCTGCTGAATAACTCTGGTTAGTCTGTGCCTATACTGGCTAACGACTCAACATTGTTGGTCGGAGTGGGTAGGTTCTGTCAATAGATTTTAGCATAAGTTAGCCACTCATGGTTAGCATTGTAAACTGAGCTGGTGAAGACACACCGAGAAACGTAAATCCTCTCCCACAATTGGCTCTGCTCTGATTGGACAGTGGCGACGCCAGACCTGCTTCGCCGCCGGTCCAATTGAAATGGCTACCATTGTGTGTTACAAGGGGGATGACTGTCGTGTTTGTTACTTTCAGCTATGAGAAATCTCGTTTATCTTCAACGCCAATGAATATTTTCTGCCGGCCGGTTTCTTGCTCTATCAGAGGGGGTGTTATGTTAGGGGGCGACACGAGCTGTGGGGCCGGGATCTTGGAACATGGAGGGGAAGGGTGAGGGGAGGGGGGGCAGGCTGCGTTTTTCTAATCTGTCTCAACAGCCAAACTGGCTTTCAGATCGTAGACCCTACCTTTTAGAAACTTGAATTCAGGTCCTCAAAGATCATAGACCTATGTTGAAATTTCATCATGTAGCTTGGTCTCTTCTTTGAAGTATGCCATTGTTAACATTAGCCAAAGTGTATTTACAACTATTTACAAAAACTGTCCGAACATGGAGGCCCGATTGATTCTGCAGATATGTTTCCTCTATTGAGTGAATGTCGATATCTTGTTGTATCAATATTTTGAGGCCTAACCCACATGTTAATATCGTTTACAGAATGATCTTGGTTTTTAATACAGTGCTGCCATAGAAATCAAAGGTCACTGGCATCCAATGTTGGTTTTCCACTTTGCTGCTAACCTGCAGAGATTCGCCATGATAGTCTGATTTTTTTGACTGACTGTAGATGATGACATCCCTGAATTTCTTGCAATTGTACATTGAGAAACATTCTTTAACCATTGGACAATTCACTAAACCTCGCCCCATCCTTGCTTTCGACCAGCTAAACCTAAAGGGAACTACTTTTATTCCCATCATGACATTAAACTGCTCATCTTTTCCAGTCTTATGTTGCCCCTGTCTCAGCTTTTTTGGAAAATGCTGCAGACACTAAATTCAAAATGAGAAATAAAGTCAAGAGTATTAAACTGAATTAGGCTAAAAAGGATTTGGAAATGACTGTATTCTGTTTATATTTATATTTACACACCATCCAAACTTCATTGGAGTTTTCAATAGCAGAAGTGATGTTCACCTTTAGCAAGATTTTTAAAGTTGGATAAAATATAACTGAAATGTTATTTCTCCAAAATTGTGTCACTAAAACTTGGATCAAATCTGACACCCTGCTCCTCAGATCCTACCTTAAAGTTAGCAGCTAAGACGCTAAGGGACTGCTGAATGTGTCACAAGACATGCTGGAGCTGTAATTCTAAAGTCTGCCTCTGCTCTTTTAATCCATCCCTCCCTGGGTAATAAACACTGAACAACATCAATGTGTCGTGACAGCTTGTTCCTGTCAAAAAAACGACTTGTCTCTTCACTCCTGCAGCTTTCTGAAGGTTAAAAAAGCAGCTAGAGTCGTCCCTTCAGATATTTGCATCTGCTGCTTCATATATTGTTTCCATCCTCTGCTGCATGATTGCGTGGGACACTGACTGAACGCTTCATGCTAACGGCGAGCGTACGGGCTAATTCGACACGTCTCATTGGTTAGAAAAGACCCACTGCAGAACTCCATTAACAAATGACACTCACATCATTACTCATGTTGTGTCAGGGGAGCACAGCTATGAAAAGTCAATAAGAGAACAGGACGACAGGCTAATCTTCGCCAAAGCGATTGCTTTACATAAACATCAGAGACGAGGGGGTGTGCATCATGTAGGAACGAGGTAATTCTCAAAGACAGAGTACACAAAGGCTTCACTCTTATCTAAACCACAGCACAAGTCCTCCTCAAAGTCACGGTGATAACACTTCAAGGTGGAGCCAACCACTCATGTGGTTTACAAATGGCTCCCCATTCGCCATATTTAACTAAGATGACAACAAGACAAGAGGAACGTGGTTGTTAGCAAGTGTGTGGAGCAGTGGCGATTGCTCTAAGACTGTAAGGGAAGCTCAGCTTCCCCTAAATGTCTCCAAAAAAAGTGGTGATATGTACTGCTGTGTGTACATTTCATTGACTAAATATGCGCTAGAATACCTTCATCTTATGTTCAGAATCAGCTACTTATCACAGGGAAGTGGCGCAACTTCCTTCTCATTCATCCCTGAAGTGTCTCAGCGCTTTAACACAGTCGGACGCTAAGTGTCTTCTGACTTCGATGGGGAAGTGTAGAGTGGGTTGTTCCACTGTGGAAACTGGACGGTCATTGGATAAACGCTGGGCTTTGTCCCGCCCATCAACGTCCCTGAGGGTCTGTGAGGCAGTGGGCTGGCCTGGACGCTCGGCTTCATCATGACGATTGGATGATCTGTCTGAGGCCGAATCCCTTTTTGATTGACAGTGAAATGAGCCAATCAGCGATCTTGAAGTATCACCCTTTACTGCAGCATCTTCTAAGTTTTACAGTCAGTTGTGCTGGACTGATGCGGAGGCTTCATCGATCACCAGCGACTTTACCTTTTTAAAAACGACTAGCGTTGTGTTTGAAGATTCTCTCCTGTCACTTTTTCTTTTCACCAATGAGCAGCTGCAGCTAGGGAGCTTCTAACCCTGTCACTCACACTCAGCCTGTCAAATAGTAGTCTCACGTAGCAGCTCCAGCTGCTAGCAAGCTGCACATCATGGCAGAATTTACATTTAAATAAATAAACAAATTTATGATGTAGGCCGGAAAAAAATGAGCTTCCCCTCCTTGAACTGACCACCGCCACTGGTGTGGAGCGTGGGCGTTTTGTCGTACAGAGTTCCTGGCTTCACCTCATTGTGGTGATAGTGATTCAAATGGTGAGTTGGAAAACAGATTATTCCACTGAAATACGCAACAGCGTTACTTTTGTTGACTATTTTTGTCAGTTTTTGTTAACCTTTTTTCCCATAATAAAAAACAGACAGTAACTAATAAAAACAAGAGCACATGGACATGAACTAAAACAAAATTAACTGTGACTTTCCTCAACAAATAAATACTAGACTAGAATATATCCAATCACAGCTGCTTTGGTTGTGTGGAAAGGTTGGATGAGTTCAGAGGGACATCCAATCACAGCTGCCTTAGTTTGGTGGTGGTGGGATAAGATGTGGAGCGATCCAATCAGAGCTGCAACCTTTGTGAATATATATATTCATGTCGAGCAGGTTCACTGTTTGTTGTCAGTTCTGGTATTGTAACTGAGATGCTCTGTCAGGTAGCCTAAATAAAGGAGACTGCATTTCACACAAAAGTTATATTCGTTTATCTTAATTTATTCATTCAGACTTTACTATCATTCAGTAAAGGGTTATAAGATTTTTAATTTTATGCAAGTGTAAAACATGACGTCAGAAATTCAAGGAAACACAAAAAGTGCTTTACACTTCATTTTTAGTCCACTAAAAATACAGTAGATTTCTTTGACTAAAATGTTGTGAAATTTCATCAACTTAAACTAGACTAAAATTAAAACTATTTGCATGAATAAATCATGACTAAAACAAAAATATTGTTGGCAAAAGACCAAAACTGTATTAAAAGCATTGTCGCAATTTACACTGACATAGACATATGAAAACCATATATGAAGTAGAAAGCAGCACATTATGATAAAATAAAATAAACAGAATACAAAATAAGGATGTTTACGACATAAATATAGTCTAAGGATATTATAATTGAAACAAAATCTGGATAAAATAAGGATAACTCTTTACAGTACGAGCATAAAAATAGCTCAACATAAATAATCTTTAACACAGTATACACTGGAGTACAGAGCAGTAGAGTAAGTGGTGTGCAAAAAAGAGCAACAAGTATTAAAACATGTTTCAAGATTTTTATATGAAAACAGGAGTAATTTTCTTGATTAGGACTTTTGATATTTCTCTTTGTTACAGACCCATTTTGACACATGAACAGAATAATAGGATGGTGGCAGTGTTGCTCTGTTGTCAATCTTGACTCTGATATTCTGACATAAACTCAATATTTAATTAGCTCTTGTAAAACAGTGATTATAGGCTGGTTTGATTAATGCTTTTGTCTTTAAAGTCTCCATAGACGTGACAGCCTTGTTGTTCTAACTGCTAAAAAGCAGGGATAAATCTGTTTATGTTATGCAGTTGTTGCCTCTTTGGACAGAAAAATGGAACAAACCCTTGACAGATTGAAACATCTGTGCACCACTTACTTCAAGACAACGTGCTTCACAACAACATAGGGCCCTACGTCTTCATATTGGCACTATGTTCACTCTGTCTCGGGCTAACTGACAGCCAATTGGAGATCACCCGGGGTGGGAAAAACAGCAAACATGGATGAATTAGGTTGAAAAGAAAATTCAATTTCAGCCTCAAACCAGGGCGGCCATTATTGAAAATCCCTTAGAGCGTGCAGGCTGGTGTGGGGCCGGCGTGGTGAGAAATGACAGCACTAACAAAGATAAAATAATCAGCTGATAGATCTATCTCTCTCTTTCTTCTTTGTTTCTCTCCGCCCTGTCAGCTGTGTCTAATGACCGACTAAAAATACCAACAGATCAAGGAGGGCTGTGTCAACAGCACGAGCAGGACGGGAGGAAACAACAGACTGCTTTTTAAAAACCAGTGTTGTCTGCAAATGTTTGTGTGTGGCCGATTACAGTGACTATTTCTTTTACTATCTCCCTGCACTGCGGAAAATATAACATTAGTAATGAGAAAAAAGGATCCATAATTAATTTTTATTAAAGAAGATGAAGTGACACATGTATCATGAAAGCTTAACATATGAACATATGAAACAGCTTTATGCTGCGTTCCAGGAAACCCATAACTCCTGTTTTTCCCACCAGTAACTCATGAAAGTGCACCGAAACGGCAGCTGAACTGGTAACTCCCCAACAGTGAACTCGTACCAGATCGATTGTGATGTCACATCACTGCCTAAACAATATGGCAGCCTCTAAATAATGACAAATACTGTAAAGCATAAGCTTCTATTATCTTATAGGCTGTTTCCCCTCCTCTGTGTCACTCAAATGAGCAAGTTGATAAAGTATAAACGAGAAAAGCACTCAGAGAGCGCAGACCTCCGCCAGCACCACAGTCCTCTCCCATATTGTGATTTTTACCATAAATATTAGTCCTACCTTTATTTCATGTAAATATTTAGATTCCTTGACCATGAAAACATACCTTTAGCAATTGGTTTCATAATGATATCTATTTTAGTTCAGTAGTTATTCACGAAAATCGCATTTTTCGTCATGGTGGATCCAGATGGTAATCCGGATCAACACCAAAATCAAATCACTTCTTCCTTTTCCCATGCTGAACATTTCCTGAAAATTTCATCAAAATCCATCCATAACTTTTTGAGTTATTTTGTTCACAGACAGACAAACTCTCCCGAAAACACAACCTCCTTGGCAGAGGTAATAATCTAATGCCTGCCATGTTGGTTTGTTTGCATACCAGAATTTCTTGTGTTCAAAGCAAAGTGGTAATTTGCCTGGAACGCTTTCAGGTTGGAGCTTGGAGATTTCAACTGGGAAATTTCAGAGTTACAGGTGGCCTGGAACGCAGCCTTATAGGGATATGCCAGCCTTTTTTCTTTTTGTGTCTTGCTTTACTCCTGAGATCCTGACAAGCAGGTAGACATCTAGTAACGAGGAAGAGAGAGCACTCGTCCTCCGCTTATTAGCTTAGCTCTAACACTTGGTGCCTCACATTGTCCCTTTAAGTGTGGGCGCCTGTCTCTCTATTTGGACCTGCAATCAGCAAGCAGCTGATTCAGGAGGTTGCCCATTTCTCGCCCAGTGTCAGCTGGGATTAGGCTTGTTCGGTATACCGGTACTAAATTGGTACTGAAGCATTTAAATAGGAACTAAACTGTGCTTTGATGTGACCAGTGCTTTTTTTTCACCACGTGACTTCTTCTATTCCAGTTTCCAGTGACAACATTAATATATTGGCCTGCCCAGTTTTCTTTTCTTGTGTGTGCTTTATGTACCGTGTGGATTGAGTTGATTGTTGGTTTTTAGACTGTAATCCTTGACTATCTAATTGTCACGTTTACATGACAACTTTAATTCCCCTTTAATTCTGACTAAAACTTAAATCCTCTTTAAAAGATTAAAAATGACCATGTAAACACCTAATTCTGAATAATACTTAATTTAAAAGTAAGTGGCTGGTTTATTCTGATTTTAAATTCTAATCAAATATTTCCTTTACCATGTATACGTTCATTCTGCTCAATTTAATTCCGGTTGTTCTGGGCGTGCTCGTTCCCTGCCCGAAGCAAGCTTGGGAGTCCACGTAAGCCGAGACAGTTTATTTATTTAGAGCTTTAGAAGATTTGGAAGTAATGGATGGATGTAAGCATTAAAATGTGGATCTTTTAAAAGTGTAAGTCCAAGTTGGTCGAGGTTTGCTGGATACGCTGAATGGAATTTTTCTTCCGGTAGATGGAAATACGTCACCACGTCACTACGTCACTACGTCACTACGTCACGTCCAGCCCTGTCCAACCGCCAGGCCTTGAATAAAGGCAAATAAACATGTTTTCCATGTAAACCTTAATTCATAATTATTATTTCCATGTAAACACGAAGGAGAAAACTTTAATTTATAATAATTTAATTTGGAATAATAAATTCTGGATTAGAAAACATCATGAAGCCGTGGCCATTGACTATGTACTAAATCTCTTTTTTTCTTTACCTCTTCCGTTTATTTCCTTGTATGTTGATTTATCTACTGCACAGCACTTTGATGACTGAATGCACTTTATGGGTTTTGCCTGATTAGCATTTTGTGGTTTAAGTGCCGAACTTTTTCCCCACCGACTTAAAACCGGCTCTCAAGTCGTTGTTTTTGTGTTACACTCCATCAATTCATGTCTCACTGCGTCTTAAGCGGTACATTAAAAACAAACTAACATGGCAAGTTAGCTAGTACTGACAACTGTGTGCTCTGCCGCCATCTTGAATCAGGGTTTGTGCACACCAGAAAAATGTACGCGCAGACGGTGGGCAGGGCGGCAGTATGGGTTTTGATTGGTTTAATAAATTGGGTCAAAATCACTGTGATTGGTCGGTGTTTTCCCTGCTTTACTCCTGCTGTAGACAGCGGCTATTTTTTGCTCTCTTTTATGAACACATCATGCATTGATTGCCATTGGTATAACAAAAAGTGTACCTAATTCTACCCCTTAGCCCTTGTCTTACCCTTTGATTTTGCACGTTCACCTTTGCACATTCACGTTCTAGTGAAGTGGTGTCCCAATTCTCTGTAAGGCTCAGACTAAAGGCTACACAACCCTCCAAACAAAGACAGACCGAGACCTCACTTGAAATCAAGGGGTAAGAGAATTTCCCATAATACGTTGCACCCACCGTTGTTGGTTGCATTTTAAAATTTCTCATAATAACAAGCAAGCTTTCACAGCCGTGGCTACTGTTATTGTCGCATTCTACGTCACAGCTAGCAAGCAGCTCTGGGTGATGACGTAGGGGGAATTGAGTGGCGTCTTGTTTCTCACTTGTGTGTTTCACCCCTTCCCCTTAGCCCTCAAAGCATAGGGCTGAGGGTAAGGGGTAAGGGGTAGAATTGGGATTCACCCTAAATCTGATTACCAAACCTGCCTTTAAAGGGGAATTAAAGTGCTCATGTAAATGTAGCCAGTGAGTCAGTCTTCTCTCTTTAATTTTACTTTAGCAAAAAAAACCCAAAAAACCCAGTAGCAACAGGGCAGAAGAATCAGCAGACATAATTTAAGCTGGCTCTTTCTTGGAATTAACTGACTGCTTCTCCTCAACCTTGAAAATGTTTATCACGGTCAGGCAGTGAAACAGAGATAGAAATCCAACCACATCCACGGAGAATAAAAAACAAAACAAAATAAACCCAACAGCTCCTTCTGCTTGAGTCTCCATTGTATCAGGGAAATTCAGGTCTTAAAAACATCTTCCATGTTGCTCTTTTTTTCAGTAATTAACCCCTCTGGTACTGTTAGAAACACTCCTAAATCACCGTCTGAGCCGTCCCTCATACTAAAGAACAGCTGTTAGCTCCAGATGTGAACAGCACTCTCACAGTTTGTGATGTTTAACAGCGATCGTTGAAGCGTGATCGATTTGTTTACAACTTTTGTGGGTCACAGCGAGAAGCGGCGACAAATCGGCCCCCGGAGACACTCCTCACGCTTATGCACACATGGGGGCCCTTAGCTAAAACAAACAGTGAAATGAGGCCAGACTGTTAGCCAGCGAGCTAGCGCGGGAGGGAGCGGGCGGGCATCCTGTCACTAATAAAATAAATACAGGCTTTTCAAGCTCTCTAATTACAGCCAAAGATGGAGAGGAAGGCTCGGCGATTTCACGATTGGAATTGGATTTAACAGCTGTGTTATTTCTAGGAGCCATCTCCCATCGTGTGATTGGAGGAGACAGACTCGTCGGGCACCAGAGAAGAAGAAAATCCAGCTCATTAATCCTTCAGCTGGAAGGACTCCTCCTCACATCTCCGCGCTGTGATCATCCTCAATGTGTCGGACGCTGAGACAAGCTGTTTGTACACTGATATGAAATAAAGTATATAATTTTCTCTTATTGGCGCCCCGTTGCTGTCAGTGAACGCACCGTCACAGCACGTCGTTATTACAAAAAAGAGAAACAAGCTTTTGAAAATGTGTGGTGATGAATTAGAACAACAGCAGCGTCCAAACGCCGCCATTGATCTCAGAAAATGAGGGTTGTGGTTACACGTAATTGAGTAGCTATTGAAGCATATGGAAGAAATCATTTGGAGGAATGTCACACGGCAAGGACACACACACACACTCGCACACAATGTACAGACACTCACAGCTCAGACGAGGGGCAGATGGTGTGAAACCAGGAGCAAACAGCTCTTCCTGTTAAGGTAAATTATACGTTTGCTGTACATTTGCACATTTATAGTTAAGGTGACAGCAAAGTATGTCAACAAAAGCTATATTTTCAGTGCAATGATATTTTTGTGAGATTTTGGGCCTGTTTTCTGAGGGCATTTGTTGATTTTATATCATTTTTATTTCCTCCTTGTGCAGCTGTCTTCTGTTTTTTGGGTTATTTGAACAGATTGCTGTGTTTTTCTTTGTCTGTGTTGCTCTCAATCTGCTCCCCTGCAAATAAACACAGCTAAAACACAAATGTTAGTTCATTTTAAGAAACAATATAGCCTGGGTGAAGCTTGGTTCTCTGATATTTTAGAAGTTATTCTTCCTGGGGTGCAGGTTTGGCGGAGTGGTTAGCAACCAGGCACCCCATGTACTTGGTTCTGCCGGTCCAGGTTTGAATCCCGCCTGTGACCAGTTTGCAGAGTTTATTCCCCTACTCCCTCACCCCCTTTCACAAGCCTATCCACTGTCTCTCTCCTATCAATAAATGCACAAAATGCACAAAAAATACATTTAAAAAAAAGAAGTTATTCTTCCTTTGACTGCAGTGCACCCATTTATGTGCAGATGAAGTCAAATCACTAAAAGGAGCTTGGCTGAGGGGCAGGAGGTGAATTCTACAGAGAGGAGAGCTGTGCTTGTGCTGTTTATTTAATTCTTAATTTTTATTTTACCTTTAACAAGAAAGTCCCATTGAGATTGAAATCTCTTTTACAAGAGAAACTTGGCCAAGGTAGCAGCCAGTGTTAGAACAATTAAAAACAACAGCAAAGCATCAAACAGCACAACAACTCATAACATTTTAAAACAGGCTGTTTATGGTTTTGCCAACCAAATAAATTGGACCCAATATGGTCCAATTTATTTGGTTGGCACTTTGAATGGCAAAAAAGTTTAAAGAGTTGGCAAAAAAACTGAATGGCAGATCAGGATCAATAAGCTCCATCTAAAGCTTGAAAACGCAGGGTGAGACAACGCCTGTGTCTGCAGTGACCACTTGGGAAAATGAGGCTTCATGTTGTTGTTTTATTGTTGTCTTGCCTCACTCCTAAGTTCATGACAATTGAGTAGACACTGTTCTTTCTACTGTGTGTCCAGTAACAAGGAAAAGACGGACAAAGATTGCCAGCCGCTAGCTAGCTTAGCTCAAATGCTGGGAGTATATGGGTAATGCTTTAGTCTCCCTCTGCCTACAGTCGTCAGAGAACTCTGGACAGTCCGGCGTGCTTGTTGTACTTTTTAATTGACTGTGTGATGTTACCCTATCTATTTTTAGATTAAGATTAGCATGTTATTCAATTTTTGAAAGAAACACTGATGAAACTAAGCCACGGGGCATGTCCAAACTACTGTGGACGTGCTTCTCAGCAGGTCAACAAAACAAGTCCTCTGTATACAAATAAAAAAAAAGGACACAGGACAATCCATAGTTGTCTGATGACTGTAGGCAGAGGCAGTATAAGTCATCAGAGATGAGCTCAACTAACTAGTGATTGGCGATCTTTGGCCGTCTCTTCTGTGTTACTGCAAGTACAGTTGAAACTACAACGTATTCAATTGTTCCCACATCTCCATGTGGAAGCGGATCGTTTCAGGTGAAACGTATTGACCGTTTCAGGTGAAACGTATTGACCCCCTCAGAGCATTTTCCCGAGAGACAAGTCCCTTGAAAAAAAAAAAAAATTACATAAAATGTTGGCCATTTCCGTGATTCTCCAAGTTTATATTGCATTTAGAATTGAATGTCCAATTTTGTGATTCTGTCCATGATTTTGTGATTGTGGATTTATGGAGCCCTAAACAAGGCAAAAAAGTCGACCCTACTTTGCCAATGCAAGACAGAAAATAATATTTTTTGCTTCCCAGTATTAAAAATCAAACAGCCTCTTTATGGTCTGAAGTTGGATGAATATGTACTTACTGCTGATCCATTTGGCATTGGGGTCATGCACCTTATACTCCTTTCTGAACAGGTCTGCAACGGTCAGCTTCCCTTTAAGACCAAGACGATCATCTTCACCTGCAAAAAAATGAACATCATCAGCATAAAAGGGGAAAATAAGAAACTCTGAGTATTACTACCAAAAAGCTCGGACCAAACATCCAACATGAACAAATTTTTTCTTAAAGCAAGCTTGAGTGGCTGTGAAACAGTCCCAACGCTTCTGAAAGGCTTAAACGCTGTACAGAGGTTTGGTTTCACAATGATTCCTCTTCATACGAGAGCATACCTGTGGAAGAGAATCTTCAGAATGATGCTCAAGTTCATGTCAGTGGGTCAGGTTTAGAGTGATGCTTCAGACTCTCACTATTGTAGTCTTAAAAAACTTGTTCTAGAGACAAAATAATGGATGACACAACAATACCCAGACTTTCTTTGTGAGCAACAAGGATACGATTTCTGGCCTCACACAACAAAACCTGAGAGAAAACATAATGGCCTCTCGACACAGTTTGATCTCCAGCTTTCTGGTTTTTAACAACCTTCCCTGCAGGCTGCAACAATGAACCCCTTTTACTTTCCTCTGAGCTTTAGATGAATCAAACCAAAATACAAAAAAATCACATGTCTGACGTTTTTTTTGGAAGTCAAGGTTCAATCCCAACTTCAGAAATGTTCCGCTAGACTTGCACAGGGGGCCGTGGACTGGACGGGGCAGCTGATGGACACGTCGGTTGCAACAAGGATCAAAGGTGTTGTATTTCAAGTGCAGTGTGTCTTTGAATTGTGTGAGTTTAAATCCCTCTGCTAAGCCTTTCTGTGTCCACGCCAACACTGGCAAGAGACATTTCAGAGGCTGCAGCAGCATCAGAACGTTATTGTTTAATCCGTGGACAAATGGCGAAGACAGCCTGAGGCAGAGAAGTCCAAACCTTTATCACTGAGGGGCACATTCATAGAAATATAAAAATGACTGATAGTCCTCACCTTCAATGTGTTAATATAAGGTAATCCGATCCACAGTGCACTGAGACTAAACAGCCGTCAATGCATTGGAAAACGCCATCGCCACAAAGGACAAAGCAAGTTCAAACTCAAGGCCATGTCGATTGTTTCTTTGACATTAAAGGTGCGTTCACACCGAATGCTAATTATACTACATCGGCGATCACTCTCCATGCAAAGCCAATGTACAGCTGCGATTCACACTACCACATAGCTTGTCGTGCGATGTCAAAGTAAAAAAAAAGTTGATCTATTCAGACGATGTCGTGTGCGGCTGTGCAGCAACAGCCAATCAGCGGTGTGTGCGTGTGTGACGGTGCCGTGACAGACAGTTTTTTCATCCGGACAACAGAGGAACAATTTATGGCCGTATGGGAAACATTAGTCAATGAGGACATTAGTTCCACCTAGACGGGCCGCGGAAACTCACAGATAATGCTACTGCAGGGCCTCAGCTGCAGTGTTTTGTGGTTGATAAGTGAATGGAAAGGATACAGCTGGAATAATGTCCGCTTATACATCCTATTATATGATACATGATATGATCGTGGTGAATCTCGAGCGGACGTGATGTCACCGAGCGACGGCCAACGGCAACGATGACCAAAATGAGGTATCTATGGACATGCGTCGATACGTCAGTGGGAGACAAGATTTTGGTAGCTGGGTCTCTTGCAGTGTGAACGCAGCATTAGGGTTTCATTTTGTAGAAGTGAGCTGCAGAAGGGTGCACTGTAAAATGGTTGTTATTTTACAGTAACTTACCAGCAACAAAATGCCAGTACGTATTTACGGTTTGACACCACAAAGTGTTGTCATTCTTTTTTAAAAGGTTAGTACTGTTACTCTCATCAAGTAAAATTGTCAACTGTTTTCTGAGTTAAAATGTAAAACTTTGCATCACTCAGACATATTTTTAACTGCTTAAGTGTAAACAGTATAATTAACACTGCCAAATATAAACTGGATTTATTAACTGTATATTAATTGGCGAGATTAGCTAAAATAAAGATACCATGCTTGGTTAGAGTGGCTTGCTGGAGCAGCAGGCAGTGGTTGCTGGTTAAAATCCCAGGGCTTTCTCTGTAGAATTTGTCTGGTCTCCCTGTGCATGCGTTGGCGCCGCGGCTTCCTCCCACAGACCAAAAACATGCTCACTAGCTTGACTGTTGACTCTAATGGCCCTTTTCCACTAGCAGGCCTCGGCCCTACTCTACTCGGCCCTACTCGATTTGCAGCGTGTTTCCACTAGCCTGGTACCTCCTAAAACAAGCTAGTTTTAGTGCCTACTCCGCTCTGGTTCTAAACGAGCTGAGTCGATACTAAAAGATGACGTCACCGGCTGCCGGCCACTGATTGGTTAGACAATGTCGTCATGGATGAGTCATGAGCGCAATGATCTAGCATGCTAGCAGTAGCTACCGTTAGCGTACCCTCATATGTATTTTCTTTGCAGCTCGATTGCTCTCGTCCCCGGCTTCATTCTGTTGTATAGCTTCCAAAACTCCCCTGTGCTTCTCAAGGGGTATTTCTTCTTGCCACCTGAAGCCTTCTTCTGCTTTCCTTTTTTACTTGATTTGTGACAAAAAGCTACAGATTGTTGTGTCGCGCTCAAAATGACATCACCGCAGTGCCCCTCACTATTTACAGCAACACTACACCCCGTTGGGCAGGCGACTGGGGCTAATGGAAAAGCAGCACAAGGCGAGTAGAGTAGGGTCGGGTAGAGTCAGATAGAGTCGAGTAGAGTAGAGTAGGGCTAATGGAAAAGGGCCTTAAATAGCCCTTAGGTGTGAGTCACCATGGTTACATAATGTTTTTTAATTCTGAATTCAGTATTCAGAGTTAAATAATTTGGAATTAAAGTTTTCTCCTTCGCGTTTACATGGAAATTGTAATTCTGAATTGAGGTTTACATGGAAGACAAGTTTATTCGTCTTTATTCAATTCTAATTAAGGTCTGGGGGCTGTGAATGGTTCTGATTGGACAGGGGGTGGATGTAACATATTTACTTTTACCGTAAGAAAACTCCTGTTCAGCGTCTCTGTCAGGGAAACTTTGTCCAACTCGGACGCTACAACTTTAAAAAGGTCTGCATTTTTATGATAACATCCATCCACTCTTTTTATTATTTCCAAATCTTCTAAGGCTCTAATTAAATAGATTGTCTCGGCTCAAGTTCAAGCTTGCTTCTTGTGGCCATCCTGTTCCCCTCAGTGTGGAACATGAATTATTTTATAGCAGAATGAACACTGAGGAATTATTAAATTCCGCCTATATGGCGCACTACTGCCACCAATGGTTGGCCATGGAGTTGCATTCATGTATAATCGGATTGTAATTCTCAAGCAAAACAACAGTGACAGGAAAAGGAGCTTCAAGGGGCCAATCAGATTTCAGATGGGGCCAACGCCCCTGTGGCCCCGCCCCTAAAATCGCAGCTGGCTTGCTGCTTCTGTTGTGCAAAATGTGGGATGGGCGGGATGTTTGTCTCCTACAGGTTTGGAGTTCTAAGGCTATGTTTACATGGAGATTCGGAGACTTAAAACGCAAAGATTTTTCCTTTGCATATTCTAACTCGATTCACGTTCTGGAGTTGAATGAACCCGCTGTAGTGTGCATGCCAGTTCAGTAGATGGCGGTGTAGGTTTGCAGAGCGGCAGCGCTGCTACAATACACGTACGAAGAAGAAAATCTTTTCACGAACAACAATGACGAGTATATGCACAAAGAAGCAGGAGTGTCTTGTCTGGACAACAAATCTGTCTGGATTATTTTGTCCGGATAACAAACTGCGTCTGGTAAGTGGTAACAGACACGCTACTCGGTAGACTGCCAAAGCTGTTGTTGTTCCTGGTATGTGTGCGCAGCCTTCATGAAGCAGGGTACTGCGCTTCTGGTGGCATCAGCATTTCACCCTGAAACGCTCTGACTTGCGTGGGGGAGCGTATTGAAAACTCTCGACAATGGATCCTGGTTTCAAAAGTTTTTGGATTTGGGCAATCTGCATTGGGTTCCCATGTAAACGCAAGGCCGAAACGTAATGAAAACTTACCGGATTTGACCGTTTAGGCCTCGTGTAAACAGTCCCTAACTTAATAGTTCAGAGGTAAAGATCCTACAGTGATACTGACTGATTTGATTTAATGAAGCATCATTTTCTCTTTTTTTTATCATCAACTCTTTTTCAGTGTAGACTTAACTTTCAGGGATTTGACTCAAACAGTTGTATAATTAACTCTGCACTTTGCTGAAATTATGCCCAAACCAATTTTAAACTCCCCTCGATTTGCTATATAGAAACCCATACTCAATAATCATCAGTCTATTTGATACATTTATTTTACGTCTTTTTTTTTAATGCTGCTCCACAATGTTCATGTCTATCAAGTTCTTTCAATTACACTGCATTTAGAGGTTCAGCAGAGAGAATAAAACCATATATTTTAGAAGAACATGCCTATAAAATGTGTAAATTTCCACTGCAAAAAAGTCTCTTGTAATAACTGCGCCAGGGTTAAGAGCTTGAGGAACAGCAGGTCAGCCATTATGTGGCACAAGATAGACTTTGGGTAATAGAAAAGCTTTTAGGTGAGTTTAAAGACCTGTGACATGCCGCGATGGTGCAGGGATACAGAACTTAACGATCACCCTGATGTTTTTTTCTAGGTTTATGGTGTTAATGACGTGTTACTTCAAACACCCTCTCCGATTCTTAAGAAAGCTTTTCACAGCCTGAGGTTTCATTTCATCACACGAGGTTCTGAAGGACGAATGAGGCTGTAAAATATATGAAACTTGATATGCTTTTGTTAAGTGGTTGAAAATGAGTCAGTGTATCGACCTTCTAACTGGTGTTCAAGTGCCTGCATGCAGTTCTGCGAATATTCAAAAGGCATACATATCAAATCAAACACCCTTGATTTGGCGTTTCTCAAACGCACAAAATTTCACTTGTTGAAAAGTGGAGCTCAAGTGTTTCCACAGCAACGACTTAAGTGTGACCACTTCTTCTAAGTTTAATCCGACACCCACTTTGATCAGGGTGTCACGGCTGCCAGAGAAATCATCTTTAAAGAGCTGACGGAGGAAGGGAGGGGAGGTGCAGGAATCCAAATTGACACTTAACATCTTTTTCTTGTCAGTTTAACAGCATCGCATTCGAGAAAAAGTTTAATTTTAGCCCCAGAAGCAGGAAGAAGGGTCTCATTTAAAACCTTTAGTTAAGAAAAATCTTCCCATAAACGAATATGGTTGCTTATTTCTGACACATTAAAGACTGTGATCACTCCCCATTTTATCACTTTGTAGAAAATAACAGTTTATGTGCATGTTTTATTGTGAAAAGCACTGAAATCATGTATACTGGCAAGTAAACTGTCAAAATCCTAACCGTAAGAAAAAGTGTTGTAGGTTTGATCAGAGCAGAAGTGGAATAAATGATTTGACCCAAAAATGGGACCTAAATTAATTCTGTAGCATTTTAAAGGGTTACACTAACTTTTTTTGTCTTCATGTCTTGACTCACTCTTGAGTCTATTGGCCCTTTTCCACTAGTACAACTTGGCCCTACTCTACTTGGCCCTACTCGATTTGCAGCCTGTTTCCACTAGCCTAGTACCTCCTAAAACAAGCTAGTTTTAGTACCTGCTCCGCTTTGGTTCCACACGAGCTGAGTTGATACTAAAAGATGACGTCAGCGACTGCCGGCTACGGATTGGTTAGACAATGTCATCATCGATGAGTCATGAGCGCGACGACCCGGCATGCTAGCGGTAGCTACCGTTAGCTTACCCTCATACCTCTTTTCTTTGCAGCTCGATTGCTCTCGTCCTCGGCTTCATTCTGTTGTATAGCTTCCAAAACTCTCCTGTGCTTCTCAAGGGGTATTTCTTCTTGCCACCTGCAGCCTTCTTCTGCTTTCCTTTTATACTCAGTTTGTGACAAAAAGCCACAGATTGTTGTGTCGCGCTCAAAATGACGTCACCGCAGTGCTTCTCAGCTGTTTACAGCGACACTGCACCCCGTTGGGCAGGTGACTGGGGCTAATGGAAAAGCAGCACAAGGTGAGTAGAGTAGAGTTGAGTAGAGTAGGGCTAATGGAAAAGGGCCATATGACAAGCAGATAGACATCATTCTTTCAGGCAGAGCTCGACCACCGCTAATTAGCTTAGCTCAAACACTGGGAGTCAGTGGGTAGTGTTAGCCTGTTTCTGCTTACAGCCATCAGATGAACTCTTCAGTAACTCTCTATGGCCATGTGTGCTTATTGTAACTTGTTGTAACTCTTTAACCCCGTTATGTTAACTATTTTTAGACTGAGATAACCACTTAATGTAATTTTCAAAATTAACAAATATGAAACTAAACCCCAGGGAGCTTTGTAATGTTTGGATTAGATTGGCACTTTGTGTAATTTTTTAAACTACCACAGGTGAAAAAATAACAATAATAACGTGGTGTAATAAAATCTGCTCAAGTAGGATAAATGAAAATAATATTAACAGATAATACAATTTCGAAACAATACATCTGAAATAAAGAAGGCAAAAACTGATAGAGAGGGTTAAATAACTAACTAAATAAATAAATAGAAATAATAAAAATTTAAAAAATAATATGGTAAAATGAGATAGCCAAAGATTAAATGTGTAATCAAATTAAGAGGTACTGCTAAGTTTTGCTGAAGTAGGATAGTGAAATTAATACTGATTAACAGAATACAATTTTAAAACAACAATTCTGAAATGAAATGGAGGCATAAAACAGATTGAGGGGGTTAAAATAAATAAATAAATAAATAGATAAATTCATGAAAAGACCAAAAATTAAAGTAGTAATAAGGTAAATGAGACAACCAAAGATCAAATGCATAAAAATATGCTCCAGTAGGATAATGAAAAGAATTTTGATTAAAAATTCTGAAACAACAAATCTGAACTAAAATGAAGGAAGAAACACATAAAGGGGTTTAAAATAAATAAATAAAAATAGTAAATATTAGAATACTAATATGGTTAAATGAGATAGCCGGACACGAAATGCAAAATAAAATCTGCTGAAGTGGGATAAAGAAAGAAAAGCAATTAAAAGAGAATTAAACTCTGAAACATTAAATTTGAGCTGAAATGGAGGATTAGAACAGATTAAGAGGGTTCAAATAAATAAATAAATCAGATTAAATAACAATAATAAATCTAATCAGGTTAAAGCCGGATGAAAAAGGTAGGTCTTGAGTTTGCCTTTAAATAATATGGGTAGACTGATTCAACGACGAGGACCACAAAAGGCTTCTTTCCCCCATAGTGGCTTTAAGTTTGAATAAATTGTATAAGCAAGCTACTGGAGGTGCATTGCTCCTGCCAGATGGACAGACACCTCATGATCCTCAGTCCCTGCTCGGTTTTAACACCAGGGACTGGAACACCTTTCCAGGCATCTGCCCGGTGCCTCACTCGAGAACTAAGCGTGATTACCAGAGCCAGCAGAGTGTGATTAGAGAGCACGGAGGCTGCAGCGACCATCTGAAGGAGAGCCCTGAGGTGGATAAATATGAGCTCATAATCAGACACCGGGAAATGGGGTTGGGTATAAATAAAGACCACAGAAATAGAAGGTGCACCGTGACTCTAAAGTCAGGTCCGTTTTGTGTAGTTAAGCATGTCTTTATCTACAGTCACAGCGCCCTGATCAACTTTGAATAAGTCGCACAAAAGCTGAGTGTCAGCCTCAGCAGGGTCAGCTCACTTCAGCAGTTTATATGCTAATGTGGTGCTAGCTCTTTTCAGTACAGTCTTATTGGACGCTAAAGCAGACAGTGTGACAGATTCAAGGGTCTCAGGGTCGATACAGTGAGTCTGCTTTGAAGGCAATAAAAAGGAAAGGAAATCAGTCTGAGAAGTTTGAGCTGGAATTTCATCCAGAAATGTCCAATAAATCACCAAATAAATAAAAAAGACATTTAACCGAAATTCTAAAGCTGTCATGAGTTAATATTCAAGCCTGAGTGGACATTTGTTCTTGTGTCTTGTCTCACTCCCAAGTCCAGAACTGTTAAGAGGTACTGTTAAGTTTATCTGATGACTGTGGGCAGAGGTAGGCTAATGGCCATTTTCCATTAGCCCTACTCTACTCCTCTCTACTTTACCCGGCTCTACTCTACTCGCCTTGTGCTGCGTTTCCATTAGCCCCAGTCGCCTGCCCAACAGGGTGCAGTGTCGCTGCGCGGCTCTGCGGTGACATCATTTTGAGCGCAACACAACAATCGGTGGCTTTTTGTCACAAACCGAGTAAAAAAGGAAAGCCGAAGAAGGCTGCAGGTGGCAAGAAGAAATACTCCTTGAGAAGCACAGGAGAGTTTTGGAAGCTATACAACAGAATGAAGCCGAGGACGAGAGCAATCGAGCTGCAAAGAAAAGACGTATGAGGGTAAGCTAACGGTAGCTACCGCTAGCATGCTAGGTCGTTGCGCTCATGACTCATCGATGACGACATTGTCTAACCAATCAGTAGCCGGCAGTCAGTGATGTCATCTTACAGTATCGACTCAGCTCTCTTGGAACCAGAGCAGAGTAGGTACTAAAACTAGCTTGTTTTAGGAGGTACCAGGCTAGTGGAAACACGCTGCAAATCGAGTAGGGCCAAGGCATGCTAGTGGAAAAGGGCCATAACACTACCCACTGATTGGAAATTGAATTATGACCTGTGACCTTGAAAATGTCAGTCGACTATATGACTTAAAGGGATATTCCAGTGTTTTTTAAGTCATGTTGTATCAAGTACTTGATAATTGTAGGTGAAGTGGCTGAAGGGGCTATTAGCAGCACTGTACCTTTAAGGAGAACAAGCTCAGACTTCCAGTAAGATTACACTACTGTTGTTGTTTTGCCTATTGTGTGATTTTTATGAAAAAAACCCCGCAAACTTGTTGGCTTGAATGGACCATTGTAGGAAAAACGTCGGCTCCAGGAAGTCTCTGTGTGTGGAACTAGTTTGTGATGCAGTAAATGGTTGTATGCTTCCACTGATCTGCTGTTTCGCACTATGAAATCAGGAAAACAGGATAGGCTGTCATTTTTTTTGTGTTCTTGTGTTTCTTGTAATGTTGATATTTTTCTATTTAACAAAGAAATGCAGTCAAGACACTGTTAGCATGTACGCTAATCCCTATATGAGCAGTCATATTGTTTGTTGCTTGTTCATCTTCTACTCTAAAGGGTTCTGATTGGCCTGTCCCGCTTTGGGCTGCTCACAAGCGCTGTAGATTGGAGCTTGGCATGATGGATCTGCTGGATTACAGGCATTGAATTAGGCAGGTTTGACTGTTATGTAAGGTTTATGAATATTAAAACACTAAAAGTACAACTTGGCGCAGTCATCTTCATACATATTTGTGGCCTTCATTGGAAAAGTTTGGACACTAGGGGGTGGGCGTATCGATCTTATTATCGATAGTATCGATACCAAGCTGAGTATTGGTATCGGATCGATACAAGCTTGATGAGATCGATACCTCATTTTCTCTTATGTCGTCTTTACCAAAGGTTAAGGTTAACTGTAGTTTACACTTTATTTGTGCAATGGAAGGTTTTTTTTTGTGATGTTGACATTGTTATATTTATATATTATTTTACATTGCTGCTTTTTTTGTTATTTTGCACTTGTGATTTTTTTCTGAAACGTGGAATAATTTATTACTTTCATACAGTTAAAATTTTGCTCTATTGTTGTGGTTCATTGAAAAAAAGCATTTTTATTGCCTAAAATATTTGTGCTGTGTTTTACCATCATCATAATCAACCAACTCAAGGCAAATTACAAAATTATTCAATGATCATTACATTTCATGTAAAAAGTATCGTTATCGGTAGAGGCGATACTAGCCCTGGATTTACTTTGTATTGGATCAATACCAAAATTCCCAGTATTGCCCACCCCTATTGGACACCCCTGCCTGAGACCTTCTCCTTAACCCTCCTCTGTAACTGCATTAAAGCAGAAGGCAGTAATTATGGCTTTAGATTCGTTGTAGTCTATAGAGGCAGGTATAACTCAGCTTTGGTTTGATCCCATGGGGATGACGATTACTTTTCATTGTTTCTAAGCATAAAAGATGGAAACTGGAGCCGGTGATCTTATGTTTTAATTCCTTTGACTGCATTCTTTGAGCTGCATCTAATCATGAAAACAGACGGTCTCACAGTCAGTCATCTGTCAGCGTGTCAGTCATCACGACATCTCAGTCTGATCAACACCGATGCCCGTCTGTGAACATCTGACCCAGTTACATTGATGAAGAGAACACATCAACCTCTGAGTAACACGGAGCGATCAGTTACAGCAGACCTGTCGGAGAGGCAGACCGAGCCTCTGTGTTTGTGTGTTTGTGCGAGAACAAAGTGGCTGTCAGGAGCAGTTAGAGGCTGGTTTGCCTGTCTGGCAGGGGAGCATCCATCAACCAACCCCTCTTAACTGATCTGAAACAACATGCCTGCTCATAACTCTCCACATTAGCTGCAGTGACACACTTTTCCTCTCCCCTTCTTTGTTCCCTGAATGTTTGTCCTTGATGTGTAATTACTGCAATATAACTTGCTCAAGATTTAATAAGAAAATCCTCCCAAAAGACCCGGAGTTGTGTTACAAATTGTTACTGATGTTCATCACACTCCTGGGCCTGTTTGTGCTGCAGCAAAATCAGCCCCGATCAAGTCATTTTCAGTCTATAATTAAACTTTAAAGGCTTATTTTCATGCAAGTTTGATGCTGTTATTTCTTTTGGTCTCTCTTGTTTAAATGCTCTTACCAACAGTTTTCTACAAGGATTTAATCACATGCAACAAATGGGTGAGAAGTTAAATAAACGTTTTCCTGGATTTGAGGATGCATCTAATGAGACAAATATGGCGCAGGCAGGTTTATGATTGGTCCATGGATCTGTCACTGTCTCTGCCCACCTCCCTTTCTTCGCCCACACACCCAACACAGCTTTGCCTGCAGGGGCGGAGCGTGTGAACAGGCAAGGCAGGCCAATTGTATACGTCTGCAAGATAGAGGTGTGTCGCAAGGTAGGCTTGTCGCAAAGTGATGTCACTTAGGTGGGCTAACTAGCTTAAAGGTGCAGTGTGTAGAATTTGGCAGCATTTCGCCGAACAGAAACGGTGAATATAGGATATAATGTTTCTATTTGTATGTGAAGTCTGTCAAAAATAGGAGTACAACTGTATCCAGTGTTTGTCTTATTTTTATTTAGTTAGAAAAAGCTTTAAAAAATGTACATTAGCGCGGGCCGCGTTCATGTCGTCCTACATCTGCCGTGTTGCCTATTTGGTGGATTTAAGGGACAAAAAGGATGAAACGCAAATCTGTCTGCTGGTTCTGAAATCTACTTGGAATGCAGGCGAAGAAGAGGAGAGAGGATGGCGATGGATGTATCGACAGTTTTTACTCTGCGCCAGGGATTTAAAGAGGACACATCATGCTTGTTTCTCCTTTTCACTATGCCAGACTAGGATGCCTGTAAAGCATTTCTGCCCTCAGTACAAGTCATTTAGTACCTTCATTGCCCCACAATAGCGTTCTCAAAATCCTCATTTTAGGCCATTATGAAGCCCTCGTTGAAACACTCGGATCTGAGGATGACCTAAAGTTACCTTGCAACGTCTCAGCCCTTTGTGGTCTGATTGGTCAGTTCTATCGGGGGCTGAGCCAGCCTGTCCTTCTTCTTCTACTGTATTTTCCCGCAGGCTCAATGCAGCGACCGCGTATTGAGTCCCCCTACAGGACAGAGCTGGTAATAAGTGGATGTGAGCTAGGGACCTATATACCCCTGCTGGGGGATGTGTTCCTGACTGATGGTTGTGGGGCTAACGGACATCACAGAGGAGGAAGTGTTTTATCAGATTACTCCAATAAAAAGAAACGTACCTCGTGTCGTCACGACGATTTAAATCTCGCGGACATCTCGCAATGACCTATTTTCAGAGGCATCAAATCTCGTTCTAGGATATCAGAAAAAATACAATATCTCATTTTTTGAAAATTAAGAGGGTGTAAGGTCTTGTTTTCAAATTTATTATATTATATGTAAGTATTAAATCATGCATCAGCATGATATGTCTCCTTTAAACTGTGTGTATTTTCCAGTTAAAGCTTCGGAAATGGAGGACCACATTTATTCAAAATCACTTGAGAGTCGAGTGTCCGATAAACTTCTTCGAAAAAAAGAAAGCATGATGAAATGAAGCGGAATCGTGAAAGAAAACACCAAAAAAAAGAGTAAACATTGGTGTTGCTTTTCCAAGGTGGAGAGCCTTGTTCACAGTTATGTTTGAAGACCGACGCCGAAGTTGCTTGTTTTCTGCTGGACAGGTAAGGGTGCAGTATGCAGTTTTATAATGTTTTGTAACTGTTTATTATGTTTATTTTTGTTTTACTACAGGTTTACAAAACCTACAATCAGCAGCTAACAACTGACCTAAAATCTATAAAAATAATGGTTACAAACCTTGTCACTTTAGTAAATGATGCCGTGTTCACAATCCCTTTTGGTTTTCACAGTGTTCTGTTGCTCAGCGACGTGACATTTTGGTTATGGTTAGGCTCATTCTAGAATCTGAACGCTAGATGTCGCTAAAATGTCTTATTCTACACACTGCACCTTTAACTCAAACACTGGGAGTCAATGAGAAGTTTTAGCCTGACTCTTTTTTATGCCTTAGGTCACGTCGTCTTCACATAATATCTTTGTCTGCTACTAAACACAGGCTTTGTTGTGTTCATTAACGTATAAGTACGTCTTGATGTGATGTGCGAGTTTCTTGAACTGCTCTTTTAAGTGAAGATGAGAACCAATTTGCACCTGCTTCATTAACTCTTTAACTACAAGCTCAACTGTTTGGCTGAGGTCATCAATGCATTCAGTGATATTTAATGTTTTAAAAAACACAGCAAATCAAATCACTTTTCTGATACTGTTAACATTTCAGGGAGCAGAGAAAACTACAAACAAACCAAAAACCAGATATTTTGTTGGGTGTGGGACTTAGAGGTTTTAAAAGCTATTAGTTGATTATGTGATGACATAAAAATGCACAAATATTTGGGACAAAAGCAATTACAAAAGGCAGAAATGTTTGTAAATGAAATACCAAAAAATGACTTATACCAGATGATATTGAGTTCGACAAACATACAAAAATGTGTTTGATGAATAAGAGATCATATATTTTAAATTTAAATGGTTGAGTATTTACAATAACAATGATGGTAATAAATAACAACAACAGCGACAATCATATAAAAGAAAATATCAGTAATTTGTTTTTTTCTGTATCCTAAAAGAATGACAAAAACATTTTTTTTTTTACATATTAAATATTCCTGAATATAAAATGACCTCTGCCAAACAGTTTAGCTGGGAGTTAAAAGGTTAACCTTATCAAACAACCAGTGGTCACACTGCAATGACATCTTTAATGGATACCTCCCTAAAGGGGCCCCTTGTCATCATGGTAAAAACATACCAGAGCTTTAGCTATTTTTGGCTAATTGTATTCTGCATTACCTGTATTGCTGTATTGTCATATGTGCTGAGTGTATTCAGATTATTAATTAACAGGTTTAACGCTTTTCATAGGGGCCCCTTGGGAATTTATCCCTGAAGCACCAGCACACTCAAGACTCACCACTCATCCTGAGACTGGGATCCACATTCAAGATTTCCTACTGCTAAACAGAGGTTCCTTTTTGCCGACATGATGAATTCATGTTGGGTTTGGATATGTACCCTGATTAAAAAACTACATTTCTAAGGATTATATTGGGGTGTTATTCTGCTTTCTTGACATATTAGCATAGTGGGGTGCTGTGCTCTTGGAAAAACAAGAAGAGCATCTTTGTGGGGACAAACGGAATCATTTCATTTCAGTATTCGCTCCCCCGTCCAAATAATCCGAATCAGGTGTTCCAACCACTTCCATGGCCACAAGTGTATAAAATCAAGCACCTGGGCATGCAGACTGCTTTTACAAACATTTGTGAAAGAATGGGTCACTCTCAGGAGCTCAGTGAATTCCAGCGTGGAACTGTGATAGGATGTCACCTGTGCAACAAATCCAGTCGTGAAATTTCCTCGCTCCTAAATATTCCCCAGTCAACTGTCAGCTGGATTATAAGAACGTGGAAGTGTTTGGGAACGACAGCAACTCAGCCACCAAGTGGCAGGCCACGTAAACTGACGGAGCGGGGTTAGCAGATGCTGAGGTGCATAGTGAGAAGAGGTCGCCGACTTTCTGCTGAGTCAATCGCTACAGATCTCTAAACTTCATGTGGTCTTCAGACTAGCTCAAGAACAGTGCGCAGAGAGCTTCATGGATGGGTTTCCATGGCTGGAGTGACGAATTGTGCTTCCCCATCTAGTAGTCTGATGGACGAGTCTAGGTTTGGCGGTTGCCAGGAGAACAATACTTGTCGGACCGCATTGTGCCAAGTGTAAAGTTTGGTAGAGGGGAGATCATGGTGTGGAGGTGTTTTTCAGGAGCTGGGCTTGGCCCCTTAGTTCCAGTCAAAGGAACTCTGAATGCTTCAGCTCACCAAGACATTTTGGACAATTCCATGCTCCAACTGTGTGGGAACAGTTTGGAGCTGGCCTCTTTATCTTCCAATATGACTGTGCACCAGTGTACAAAGCAGGTCCATAAAGACATGGATGACAGAGTCTGGTGTGGATGAACTTGACTGGCCTGCACAGAGTCCTGACCTCAACCCAATAGAGCATCTTTGGGATGAATTAGAGGGGAGACTGAGAACCAGGCCTTCTCGTCCAACATCAGTGTGTGACTCCTAAACCTTGTGGACAGCCTTCCCAGAAGAGTTGAAGCTGTTACAGCTGCAAAGGGTGGACTGACATCATATTGAACCCTATGGATTAGGAATGGGATGTCACTTTGGTTCATATGTGAGTCAGGCAGGTGAGCGAATACTTTTGGCAATGTAGTCGAGCTTGAAACACCAAAACCAGGGAGGCACAAAGCAGGACATGGAAAGAGTGGACTGACTTGTCCTGATGTGTATTTTCTCTTGAACCACCCTGCTGGAAAAAGGTTTCTTCAATTTGTTATTATTTTGTCTGCTGGAATTTACAGCATCCTTTTCAGAGAAGAAAAGGATGTAAGAGAAATCTTATACTTTGAACTCAAATCTTTTGAGTCCAGGGATTTAATTAGCAGTCCAAGTCTGAATGAGATAACCTGAAGAAAAGGTAAAGCAAACCGTCTTCACACTAACAAACCATCGTCCTTGAGGAATGATTCATGGAGATGCATCACCTTAAAGCTCATATCCGTTTGCCTGAACACCTCATTATTCCACACCAACTTTAAAATCTGCGTCTCACAGAGATATACATGTATTCATGTTTTAATATCCCAGAATCCCTAATTAACCAAACACTCTACAAACAACGTTTAGGTAAACAGTTCCTTCCTGAGTTCTGCCTCAGCACCCAGAGAGGACGAGGCACAGGCTGGAGACGCCACCTGCCAGGCCGTCGCTCTCCGCTGGGCTCCCATTGGTCCAACTGTTTCATTAAACACCTCGAGGATCATCTGCCTTCAGGACAAACACTGCAGGAGGGGAACAGGTCACAGGCAGGAGGTGATGAGGTGTTCACGGCCTCGCTGTCTCGACACCTGCTGCTGTTTAGGTTCACCTTAACACTGGTTTAGCCTTCACACCTATTTAAGTCTCGGACATGAACAAAGAAGAGCATAAAACTCTCCAGGACTGTCAATCATCAGTCAATCCATATTTATTTGTATAGTGTCAAATCATAACAGGTTACCTCAAGGCTCTTTACCAGAGAGCAGGTGCTTTATGATTAGAAGATTAAGATGCTCAGGTTTACACTAAATACGCCGTGAAATAATTTAATTTAAAGGAGCAGTCAGCGACGTGGGAGAAAATGAGGGGAGAAGTTGTTGATAAACAAATTAAGACCCGCCTCTCCCTTCATACCTCAGCCCTGGCTCCACCCCTGAAAGCTGATGGACGTGCATCGTCATGGAAACAGCCGTAGAAACTGCGTAGCTGACCAACGTAGCTAAGGTAACCCTGATTCGTCAGACTCGTCATAGTAGCCACAACTCGACTCACATTATCGAAAACATCACAACAACAGTACATTCTGGCAGATTAGACAACAAGATGAATGCCCGAAGGCTGTTACTGTTATGTGAAGCACCACAAAGCTAATGTTGCTTATCTATCCAGCAGAAAGACGGCGACATCTGCGTCAGGTCTTTCAATTCGCGGAGTTCCCTCCACCGTCAGAAAGCAACACCAGTGCTGACCTGGATCTTCGCTCTTTCATAGTCATAGCCCTTCTTTTTCACTTTTCACTCCTGTGACCTTTTTCTTTTGGGCTTTTTTTCAGCCATTGCTACTGCATATATTGTATCTCTCTCTTACGCTAACTGCACACGCTAAACAACCTACGACTCCCCCTCTCCTGTCTGATCTGCGCATGAGTATGATCGCCCCCTGGATGTGGGGGGGGGGGGCTTACCCTGTTTTGGTAACTTGGCCCGAGCCACAGTATTTACCTGTTGAAATTCAGAGCCAAGGCTGTGTTTTGAAACCAGACTTTTTTTTTCAACATGATGTCAGTGGGGACATCTTGTGGATGGAGAGGAGAAATACAGTGAATTTGACAAATAGTGCATTAGATTAGAAGATTAGACCGCTGACTACACCTTTAACTTTGGATCCTTTTTTTCACCTTTACATATTTTCTAGATTGCTCCACAAATTGGAGGATTGAATCTGTGCCTTTTTTATTTATTAGTGTTGTGTTACTCAAAGGTCTTGGTCTTGTCTTGGACTCTGTGCTTTCTGGTCTTGGGCAAGTCTTGGTCTTGGATGGTGTGGTCTTGAGCATTACACTATTAATTAATCTTGGCTATTTATTTGATTTAACATTATTTCTTTTATTTACTTTTTCTATGTATTATTATGTATTGCTTTATTATTCTTTGTATTGCCTGTATCACATTGGATTGAATGTGTGTCCTACAAAGCAATCTTATTTCTATTTTTCTAATAACCAAGAATAACAATAACAATAACATAAGGTGTCAAAGGCAACATCAACAAAGGAAAACGAAAACAGCAGCAACATTAAACATAAATAGATATGGTGGTCTGATGGAACTTTTGGCAGCTTGTGTACTATTGCAGAATTGAAACAGCAAAAAGAGAAGAAATACGAATAATAATTATAATGTAAACTTGAGCTGTAAATTCATGATGGCAGCAAAAACATTACAAAAAAGGTATGCGTCTGAAATGCAATGAGACCTGAGGTTTCAGCCAAATCTGTCCAGTAGTTTTTGTGTAATCTTGCCTACAAACAAATAGATAAACAAACAGACAAAGACACACACACAGGCAAAAAATAACCTCCTTGGTGGAGGAAAAATGTAACCAGAAAAGCACTCTGAGAGCGCAGACCTGAGCCAGCGCCACAGTCCTCACCCATACTGTGATTTTTTTAACCATAAATATTATTCCTACCTTTACTTCATTGAAATATTTTGATCCCTTGACCATGAAAACATACCGTTACCAGTTGGATTCATGATATCTATTTTAGTTCAGTAGTTATTCACGACAATCACATTTTTCGTCATGGTGGTTTTACACTGATCTGGATCACTCCCAAAACCTAATCATTTGTTCCTTATCCCAATTTGGACATTTACTGAAAATTTCAACAAAAGCTATCCATAACTTTTTGAGTTATCTTGCTAAAGCCCCAGTCACACAGTCCCGTTTCTCACGGCAATTGTGCACGATTGTCATAATCCTGATGGAACGTGCTTTGGACGTGGTGCTCAATCCTGAAAGCTTTATGAAGATGACTGACAAGGATGTATCCGATTGTGCCCCGACTGTGTCCTGTTCAAGGTGGCGCAAGCGACGGGGCTCGGTCGTTGCTCGGTCGGGGTTTACGTGACTCAAACTGAGCTTGAGCGGAGACGTCGTGTCAGCGGGATGGAAATTCAAGGAATCCTCGTCATATTCCTGTATTAACCTAACTGGAGTGGGAAGAACACCCCTGAAGCGCTGTAGAAGCGCTACTGATGGTGTATTTACAGGGTGTGTCCAGGGGTGAGACAGTCATTTCATCCTGTATCATAGCGATCACACCAGCCTCGTCAATCGTGTACAGTCATGCACAATTACAATGAGAAACGGGAATGTGTGACTGGAGCATAACAGAGAAACAAACAAACTAACACAAAAACAAACAAAAAAACAAACAGACCCCGGCGATAACATAACCTCCTTTGCAGAGGTAACAATCTGTTCTGTGCAGGGTTAAAACAGACGGGTTAATGGGCACGCCTTAATCCAAAAGATAAAAGTTTTTGGCATGAAACTAACAGAATGTGTTTTAAGGGCAACTGGGACCAGTGTAAAGTTCTTTAAAAGCCATCTCTTTCTCTAGTTTGCCATTTTTTCTGCTTGTTTTCTTCTTTGATTGTGTAGATGCTGCTTGTGATGTAGAAATGTTTACTGCTGCCCTGGGTCAGTACATTTAAAAATTACTTAAAAAATCAGATGCTTTTAAAGGTTGATACAGAAAGGTTGTCTAAACAGGAAATAGTGCTCTTAACCGAGCGTTGAGTTGCACTTAAATATATGTTGGTTGCTAAAGTGCACAAAGAACTTTTTTTTTTTTCAGAGAGAATGAACCTTTGGTCTTTGAAAATCAAATCATTTTTAAGTTGAGCCATGTATAACATCTCCTGAAAATTTCAGCCAAATATGTGTTGCAGTTTTGTGTAAACAGACAAACAAACAAACAAATACATAACCTTTTTGGCGAAGATCAACGTCTCAGTGTGTCGGCTGTTTGGAGTGATTTGTCCTGCAGCACACTGGACAACATTGAGCAGCTTTACGAGCCTCAACCTAAACAGATGGTCTGTTCATCAAACTTTCTTTAAATGTTTCGTATAAAAAGTGTATAGTCTTAAAAGTAACTATGAAAAATGTAGAGGTCTGGCATATGAGTGTCAGTGGAAGAAGGACTAAGGGAAGGAGACAGGTGGCGACTACATTCATGGTGAAAGCAGTGGTGCAGCGGATAACTCCAATCAAGTCTGCTGACCTTCACCTAATGTGGCGAGAAAGACATCCATGCAGAAGTCACATTATGGCTGGCGACACCACAAATATAGCTCAATAACGCGGACCACGCACAAGGGCAGAGATACCGTTAAACTCCTCCTCTCTGCTCTGTTTGTCTCCGGATTGATTGGGAAACCAAACGTGCATGTCTGTGCATAATAATAGGCGTGTAAACACAGCGACGTGTGCTATATGGTCTATTGACCCCTCCTCCTCCTCCCCTTCCCTCCCTTTTTTCCTCCTGCGTCGTGTACCTGGTGTCAACAGGATGACGGAGGTGACGATCAGCGAGCAGATGACCACAATGACAAGGAGGGCGATTGCTATTCCCTTCCAGTTCCTCTGCGGAGGGTTGCTGCCCACCAGCTCCTGCGGGGGAGAAATGGAGGAGAGGAGACACGGTCAGAGGCAGTAAAACAAAGAGAGGGAGGCAGGACATCAGACGTTTACAAACAGCAAATAAGAGAGTGGGGAAAGGTGAATGAAGCAGGGTGTAGGGCTGGGAAATGTAGACCAAATACAAAATCCTGACACCCTTTAATCTAAATGCTTATTTCAATCAACTTCAAGTACCATCTAAATTAGGGATGTGTCAGGAAATCAACAAGCAACAAGCACATGTCACTCTGCGTGACAAAGGAAGAGTTATTGTACTGTTACACCCAGTGTGACTCCTGTTTTATCCTGGGATTCACAGCCAGCTAAACTCTTCATGACATCACAAACTCCAAGGAAAAGGCAAAGCTGTGGTTGGACAGGATTTATGATGCGTTCCAGTTATAGTCGTAAGTCGGAATTTTAAAGCGTGTGTTTGTTGTGATGCTAATGAATGCAGCTCTGACCTTCCTCAGAACTCTGCATTGCTTTACAACTTCTTTTTTCAACAACTTACAGGATGCAAAACGACGAGGTAATGTATCTCTTTCTAGTTACGTAGCGGTAGTTTTTGATGTGTGACAACAAGCAATTTTTGGAAAACTTAGTATCGTAGTTTTGTAGCCAGCTATATATCGCTACTTACAGCCCGGTGCTCTAAGACATGTCCCAATAATATAAATTTGCTCATGTTTTAATTGTCTTGTTCCTGAAGTTGAGTATCCAGGCCAGTCCAGCTCTGTCCGACCCGACCGCGAAGGCAAAGGAATAGCATTTATAGATAACCTATTTTGATGCTATAAAACTCATCTTAAAGTGTGTATTTCGATCAGGCATATATCTAAAAGTGAGACTTTTTTTGTAATTACTTTGAAACTCCTCAAAGTCCCTTTAATAATTTTGCTAATTAAGGGCAGCTGTGGCAATTTACGTAAGATCTTAACACATGTACATGTTTACAAAAACCTGTTCCATTCCTTTAATAGTGGTATTTATCCTTAATACATGTATATAGTTGGAGTTTATTTTATCACCTTAGTTTATATTTGTACAGAATGTTAAAACTGCTTTTCTGTGTTCTATTTCAATCATTTTTATCTTGTATACCTATTACCGGATATTGTTGTGGACAGCAGAGTAGAAATTTCATTGTGCATTAAAACACTTTTCTTAATGCACAAATGAATATTGAATCTTTGAATGAAAAATAACAGAAACTAAATTATATTTAGTGCATTTATTTACTGTAAACAGAGAGCACTGTTTAAAGTGCAATAACATTTGGAACAAGTGCTCCTCAACAGTCCCACCCACATGACCACATGTTTCCAAGGGATTTGTTGAATTTGGAAAGTTTGTAGAAGTTGGTCTGTTGTTTTTTTTTGTAATGAATTATTCAACATCAGGTGTTAAAGACAACCAATTTTTATAGTGGGCATCTGACCTTGCATCTAGACATTTGTAAATGAAATCCTTCAACATTGCAAACAATGACCTGAAGAAATATGAGGACAATGTTTAATGTTTTTAACACAATACTAACTGAGTTGATCCAGTATATACAACAATATCGTGCTTTATATCTCTGGAAATATATCAGTCTATCATAAACACGTCATATTTTCTAAGCCTTCAAAGAGAGAATACGAAATCTTAAAGAAGACAAAGTGGAGAGAGGGAAAAGAATCAGAGGTAGCCTAAGTGGCAAACGCACGAAAAACAGCATGAAGGTGTTAGTCAAGGACAAAGAAAGAGTCTGAGTCGCAGCCTCTGTTTTCAAGGAGACACGGCGGTGAAGGCAGCAGGAGGACGAGGAGGGGGGGAAATTCTTAATGAGCCGAGCATCAGTGCCTATCACCCGCAAACGAATGTGACACATAAAAATGGAGCTCAGGACACGTGGGTGAATCGCCTGCTTGACAGCAGCTTGGCAACAGCAGAGGGAGGCTAAGGGGGTGGAGGGGTGGGCTCGAGGCCTTTTTTCAGTCTGAGTAATTAAGACATAAATGAGCTTACTGCAATTCAATAAACAAATCTGAATATTAAAGATTTTAAATGTTTTTTTGATATAAGGATATAAGTGACAGCAGTGGAAACAGCTAAAGGCCGCTTGTTCAAATGGAATAATGTGCAAAGTAAATGCTTCAGACAGACCGGGATGTGCAGCAGGTGGCCTGATTCAGCGAAAAATAAATGAGCACAAGTTCCAACAGTATATAACATTAACTATTCAAGACACTTCAGTCAGAAGATGTGGTTGACTCAGCTTTTCTTTTTATTAAAACTACTCAACAGGAAAGAACTGACACGGTCCTGAATCTGGCTAAAGCTAACCAAAAGTGAAGGCAGTGTAGTCTGCTTTGTTGTCAGGATTTAAATAGGATCAATGTTCAGGAGTTTTAATGTTAGCAACACTTCAAAAGCCAAGAAAGCACAATATGAGAATTAATGAAGCGAGAAATCAGGAAAAAGCTCAAGGTGACACCATATACGAGCACTTTACAGCAGGTTAGCTTGCTTGATAGCCTCCTAGCTTGTTTAAGTTGCCCTGTGATGAAAGGGTAAGCGCTTACAGGACCTAAAAAAGCAATCACCCTTCACTGCCACAGCATTGCCACTTTCATCTTACCCAGGCTCCGTCCATACAAGCTCGAGAAACTGACAATGCTAATGCTACTACAAGGCCTCTCGCACGTCCCTACAAGCAAACTATGTACTGATGAGTAGCAAGAGCCAAACATCATACCAGAACAAATTTATGCTTTTCTTGTGTTACCCACCCTTCCAAATGTTCCCCACAGCCCAAATGGCAACATCATCTTCCAATGACCCAGGCTCCGTACATGCAACCCTTAGAAAGTGACCATACTGAGGCTACCTTCACAACCAGAGGGCCTCTGACAGGTTACTGAAATCTCTTCAGCACAGGCTGAAGAGCAGCAATAGCGAAAACATCTATAAGGTCTTAAAGCCAGAACCTCTTGATGTAAGGTTTTTGGCCAATTAGCTCCACAACAGCTCTACTAGTGAATTCTGGGTCCCAGAGACAACTCCCTCTATGCTAACTCTTACCACACATCATACCAGAACAAATTAAAGCTTTTCTTGTCTTATCTAGCCTTCCAAATGGACCTCACAGCCCAAATAGCAATATCATGTTCATACGACTCAGGCTCTGTACATGCAGCCCCTAGATAATTACAATGCTAATGCTACCTATACAACCAGAAGGTCTCTTGCAGGCCTGCTAAACCATGGAGGTCCAATGAACGCATGAGCATTAACATCTCTAAGGTCAACTGGTGGGAACATCATGTCTTGATGTTTTTAGCCAATAAGTTCCTGCAACAGCGCTACTGGTGAATTCTGGGTACCAGAACAAACTGTTTTTATGCTAACTCACCACACATCAAACCTGAACAAATTCACATTTTTCTTGTCTTATCCACCCTTCAAAATGGTCCTCACAGCTCAAATGGCATCTCTTGTTTACTGGACCCAGGCTCTGTACATGCATCCCTGAAAAAGTGATCATGCTGATGCTACCTACACCAGAGAGCCTCGTACAGGCCTGCTAAGCCAAACCCCATCATACAACAAATAAATTTCTATTCATTGTTTTTTTTTTAATTCAAAAGATCCAAGCTCCGTACATGCAAGTTCCAGAAAGGGACCATAATGATGCTGCCTACACCACCAGAGGGCCTCTTACCAGCCTTACAAACCAAACTATGCAGACTACATCATACACACAATAAAAAAATTCTATTCACTATTTTTTTAATTCAACAGATCCAGACCCCGTACATGCAAGTTCCAGAAAGGGACCATAATGACACTACCTACACCCCCAGAAGACCTCTTACAGGCTCGACAAACCAAACAATGTGAAACAATGAGCAGCAAGAGCCAGAAAATTGCTGGGGTTTTCTGGCGGTTGCCTTCCATCTTGAATTAGGCCCAACAACCCCTCAAAAGAGGGCAGACAGAGAGCAAGCGTACCCATGCTAACTCTTACCGCACATCATACCATGCCACCTTCAACAGACTCAGACTCTGTACATGCAAGTTCCAGAAAGGGACCGCAATAATGATACCTACACCACCAGAAGGCCTCTTACAGGGTCCATTCATCAACTATGCAGACCACATCACACACATATTGAACACATTTCTTTTCACTATTTTTCTATTCAACAGATCCAGGCTCTGTACATCCAAGTTCAAGAAAGAGACCATAATGATGCTACCTACACCACTAGAAGGCCTATTTCAGGCCCAACAAGCCAAACAATGTGAAACAATGAGCAGCAAGAGCCAGAAAATTGCTGGGGCTATCAGGTGGGTGCCTTCCATCTTAAATTAGGCCTAACAGCACCTTGAAGAGGGTAGACATAGAGCCACCCCGTTCACGCCAACTCTTACCACACATTATAATATGCCACCTTCAGCAGACTCAGGCTCTGTACATGCAAGTTCCAGGTTTTTTAATAATGCTGATACTACCTAAAACACATTTAACAGTTTTTTCTTGCAATTAGCAACAACCAGAGTTCCTATTCTTCAAGCTTGTGATCAAATGCGTCTTTAGGCTAGCTGTTAGCTTCCTATGACATCTTTGGTGGTTGTGATTTCAGTCCAGCTCCTCCCCTTATCAGCATGTCACATATAATTTACAGGGTATGCTGTAGACAGCTGTGTAGAGCCACAAATTAGCAAGTTGCCATGGCTGCGTCTGCTTCCGACACCAGCCAGTTTACACCGACTGGCTTTGCTTCAGTCCATGTGACAAAACAAAAACTAGAAGAATCCAAGAAAAATTTGTAGCGGATTATAATGTCGTATATGCCCTGCATAAGTAATCTTCTTGGGCGACCCCTGCTTCAAAGTTGTATTTACTTCCTACATTCCTGTAAGAAGTGATGTTGGCCTTTATTATGGTGGTCCTGTTGACAGCCATTAACTATTAGAGGGACTTGTGCTATTCTTACATTTAAAAAAAAAAAAAAGAGAAATTATATAACCAATTATGATTGATTAATATGGACCCAAACATTCAGGAAACATGGTCAAAAATGCCAGATTTTGCATATATTTACTCCTTAATTAAATCTTCAGAAGTTAGTTGCAGCTTAGGCATGATAAGAAAATAAATCACTTACTTTGGGGGAATTCAGAACACAGTGAAAGTGAAAAATCCCCCCGACATTCAGGACAAAGCAATCGCTGAAGGGTTTCCACCCCGGCCCCTGAATGGTCTGGCTGCCACACAAAGAACTTCTTGCCAAAACCACAACCATCAGAGACCAGCTCAGAAGGGCCCAAAGCTGGTACTATTAGTGGAGGATTAATAACTTCTTAATTAGTTTATAAAGGACAAAAAGAGCGTGGCGGAGTGTGTGCTTGGGGGAATCTGTAGCCGAGGCATTAATGAAGGCACGCTAAGACTTTAATGAAGCTGAATGGCTGAGCTATGAAGAAAAAACCCTTTAGTGACCTCGTTCTCACCTTAATTGAAAAGAGCTGTGGACATCATTAGCCTGAAGATAAGAGCAATCTAGGCTATTTACCAGACTGCCCATCACCCAGGTTCATTAAAAAACAGACCAGCTAGTTAGCATGAGGGTCATATGGATGAGGCGAGCACCGAAGAAGAGACAACAAGCATCTGGAAAAACAATCTTTGGGCTGTCAACATAGATGACAGGTTATTAGCTCTCATAAGAGGGGCAAACAAGCTTCTGACTCACATTAAAGAGGGTAAATACTTTACACTTTCATTTCAGCTAGGGCTGAACGATTTGAGAAAATAATCTAATTGCAATATTTTTCCCCAATATTGCAATTGCGATTTACTCTGCAGTTGTTTTAATGTTCCTCATCTTATGTATTCTTAAACAAACATAAGCAGTAGATCGTTTTATATAAAACCAATATGACATTAAATCAATCTAAGGATAAAAGATTTGAGAAAAAGTGGAGAAGTGAAGAACAGAAGCAAAATAGGTATGAAATTGTAAAAACTGGGTAAAAAAAAGGTACGATAGCGGAAAAAAGTTAATAGGTGCAAAATAGGTATGAAATTGCAAAAAAAAAAGGCAAAAAAAAATCAAAAGTGACTAAGGAAAATTGATTATAGCAGAAAAATTGGGATTAAATTCCAAAAACCATGTAAAAATTCCAAACATGGTCTGACAGTGGTAAAAAAAAAGAAGATGAATGGGAGCAAGATAGGCTTAAAGTTGTAAAAACTGGGTTAAAAAAGGTTAAAATAGGCATGAAAATGCAAGAAACTACATCACAATGCCAAAATGTTCAACACATTTTGGGTTAAAACTATTGCACTGTCTGAGATTGGGGAATTGCAACAAGCCATATTGCGATTTAATTTGCAATTAATTGTTCAGCCCTAATTTAAGCTCGACAAAATGGATGACCAGTGGGCCTCATCCATGATTTTTCCAGAATACGTCTTTCACAAGATTATATACCAGCCAGATTTACTCAGAATAACTAAACTTTCAGTATAAAAGCCTTGATCATATAGTAATAAACCCCAAATAGCTCCTTGTAACTTGACTCGATTTTCAAAATAAAAGCATCAGTTTTTCAAATGTAAAGTCATAAATCTCAAAAATGGTCAGGGCTTTCAAAATAAATCCCCACTCCATTTAAGAAAAAGTTCCTGAGAATCTCAAAATTAGGTTGGATTTTCAAATTATAAGCCTCAATTATTTTAGCATAAACAACCTTAAATCTCGTCTTAAGTGTTTTCATTTTCCTAAAAGTTAACAGTTGTAGACTTGGCTGTCTCTTGAGTACAGCAAACTTACAGAAAAAAAGGAGGATCAAAATGTCAAAGTGACTTCTATTTCAAGTGGACATGGACTTTAAACCAAAAGTTTTGATCATTTCCAAAATGTTATATTTTGAAACTCTTATCAAGTAGATTTTTCAAAATTCAGATAATTTGTTTTAGATTTTCCAACATGAATTTCATAATGAAAGCCTTCATCATCTCAAAGTTATTGTCATGAGAATTTCTTTTAAAAACAACTGCTTTTTAAAACTGAAACCTAAAAATAACACTTGGACTGCTCAATCAGTAACACTGCCTGTCTGTCCTCCTTTCCGTTTGTCTTGTCTCATCCTGTCTGTCACTATTTCCCCTTCTTTCACACTGTGGTGTGGCACGGCCCTTCCCTTCAGCTCACATCAGGGGTTAAATAAAGTTTGATTTGATGGAGTAGCCTACAGGGAGGGCTGGTTATGGTCACTGTAGCAGTGAATCATACTCACATATCTCCAACTGCTAGAAAAAAAATGCATTGGTCTTTCCAACGCTGCCATCAGACACAGTGCCCAGCTGAAAAGACAATGCAAACAAGGCGAAAAAAAAAGAATGTCTTTAAAATTTTTTAAAAATTTTAAAACTGAAACCTGATTGTATTGAGCGAGTTAATCCATATATAAGAAGTTATTTCCCTGATCATGGCGAGGGCCAGAAATGATTACTGGTGGCCACTATTTGCAGACCCCTGCTATAGAGCTTAAAAACAAATGCCTTGATCATTTGACAGTAAGTTCTTCATAATTTTGAAGTAGATCACACTTTAAGAATACCAAATAATTTTGGATTTATTCCCTTTGAAAATATTTAAGTGGACTGAGTTTTTTAGAATAAAAGGACTGAAAAATAAATGAAAGAATTTTTCTGAATTCCTGTGAATTTCTGAAGCAAGCTTGATCTTGATCAGATAAATCTGAATGATTTTTGATAAATACCCTCTCTTTTAAGTCTTGGTGCTTTTAAAGTGTTTTTCTCACATATAGGCTGGCCAGTCAGTCTTATATTGTTAGTTTCAACAAAAAACTTCATGGTGAATAGTTAAAAAAGACACTTACAGCCTTGCAGTGACTACAAACAGCGACATAATTGATGTGTCTGAGATGTGGGATTGGCTAAGACGTGGTTTGAGACTCATTTTATACTCTTTCAAATTCCTCTAGTGAGTTAAAAATAAAGCGAGAACATGCCCAGTCATGAGCACAGCTGTCCCTCTTGGACGAACATCAACTCGCAAAAACAGCATTTTGTCAGCGGCGAGACCAGACGATACAACAATGGGATTTATTTCCTCTAATTCTGCACAGAGCCATTTCTCTTCAACAAATCTGCAGATCTGAAAATCCCTCTGGAGAGTTTTTATGAGCGAGTAAAACGAGCCTTCTGCTGATTGTTTCGGCAGACACAGTTTTGTGACTGAGCTGGATTTACAGTGAGGAAAACGGTGACGAAATGTGCCATAAAGAGACGCCGCTTAGGTGTAATAAGGAGGTGTAAAGTGAGCACGGTGATGCTCAGTAAAAAAGGAGAAGATCATGCAATGCTGAGAAATCACACTTAATCATACTCCATGCAAATAACTCAGCTGTGTTGCCAATGCTAACTAAAGCTGGGCATGAATCCAAATTTAACATCCTGACCCAACTAAACGTGCGCATAAATAGACTTCCCTGCTGCATACATAAGTACATCTATACATGCCATTTTTGAATCAGTGCTTACACGACACATGTATGTATGCTTTCTTAGTGCAATACTGTATCTACTCACACATCTGCATGTGCAACTGTGTGCTATGGGCATTGTGCAATATTCTTTTAAATCTGGTGCTTTATAATCCTGGGCAGTAGGGTATTGTGCAATGCAACAGCCTTTTTATTTCTGTGCAATATTGGGAAATGTGCAATATACTGAGGACCTGAGCTCCAGGCAGCTTGAACTGTGCACTTTAGCATTCGGCACTTTAGTTAGCACTCCAGCACTTTAAATTCTTTGCATACCATTCCCATGGTCCCCCAACTCTTAAAGCCCCAGTCACACATTCCCGTTTCTCATGGCGATTGTGCACGACTGTCATAATCCTGATAAAGCGTGCTTTGGTCGTGGTGCATGCGCTACTTGGTCTGGATCAGCGTTGTATAGTCGTGGATGAACAGTGGGGAACGTGGAAGGATCTCGACAGTTTTGAACTGTTCAAAACTGTCGTGGAGAATCGCCGCTCTCAGTACAGCGGGATGAAAGCCTGATGCAGTCCTAAGGCGAGCGGTATTAGCGTGGCATGTACGGAGCTCAGTCGAGCTGATCGTGGCCCAATCCTGAAAGCTTTATGAGGACGACTGACAAGGATGTATCCGCTTGAGCCCCGACTGTGTCCCGTTAAAGACAGCGCAAGCTACGGGGCTCAGTCGGGGCTTACGTGATGTGAACTGAGCTCGAGCGGGGCTGACGTCCTGCCAGTGGGATGGAATCCTCGTCATATCGTTGTATTAACCCAACTGGAGCGGGACAAACGCCCCCTAAAGTGCTGTAGCTGCGCCACTGACGGTGTATTTACGGAGTGTTTCCAGGGGTGAGACAGTAATTTAATCCCGTATCATAGCGATCACACCAGCCTCCTCAATCGTGTACAGTCGTGCACAGTCGCTATGAGAAACGGGAATGTGTGACTTAGGCATGAGGTGCGTTCACATCGGACGCTACTTGTACTACCTCGGCGATCACTCTCCATTCAAAGTCATTGTACAGCCGCGATGGGGCGGGGCTAACCCTCCCGTGATGCAACAGCCATGTACAAGACGATCACTTCACTCGTCGCGCGATGTCAAAGTTAAAAAAAAGTTGATCTATTCAGGCGATGTCGTGTGTGGCTGTGCGGCATCAGCCAATCAGCGGTGTATGTACGTGTGACGGTACCCGAGACAGACAGTTATTCATCCGGACTACAGGGCAGATGAGTTCCGTCTAGGTGGAACTAATGTCAGTGAGGACATTAGTTCCGCCTAGACGGACAGCAGTAAACTGACAGATGATGCTGCTGCAGGGCATCAGCTGCAGTGTTTTGTGGTTGATAAGTGGGTGAAAAGGATACAGCTGGAATAATGTCCGCTTATACATCCTGTTATATGATATATGATATGATCGCGGTGAAACTCGAGCGGACGTGACGACACCGAGCGACGACCGACGGCAACGGTGACCAAAATGAGGTATTTATGGATGCGCGACACTACGTCAGTGGGTGACGCAATTTTGGTAGCTGGGTCGCTTGCGGTGTGAACGCAGCATTAGCTTATTTATATTTTTGGACTGTGTGTCATCTTTACTGTTGCTTGTCTTTTAAAACGCTTTGTGTGATTTATTATTATTATTGATGTTTTATGTGTTGACACCAACATGCAAATGGTAGCCTTGCAGAGCGGACAGACCTGCCTGATTCTGAAATCCTATATATCTGTCTTGCCAACCTCCATTGTCCAACGACTTCACTCTGCTAAATGCAGAATGGCCCAATCAGGGAGGAGAGGTGGGAGCTGCGGACGTGACGATATCAGGAAGTGACTGAAGGTTTGAAAACAATGGCGGCTTCTCTTCTTCCGAAGCGGTCTCAATATCTGCATTTTTTAAAATGACAAATGGACTCAATTTTTTGGGGAGCAAAGAACGTCATTTTAAGCTTGTCTTACAAGAAAACATGTTTTTGCTCTTCTCCTGACTAGGGATCACTGCTGGAAAACTGGGAGAGTACGAGGAAATCCTTCACGAACATGCTGGTTAGTCTATGGTTGTCATGGTTACTTGGTGTTACTCACTGAAATATGTTCTCCTCAGAAGCTTATCGGGAAAACTTGACAGGGATTGTCTTTGACGAGGTTCATGTCACATGTAAGTGTTAAATGATACATCTGTGTGGTATACTTTAATGTAAGATCATTGTCTAAGGTAGTTTGAGCTAATGGGTAACTGCTGTTAGCCATTAGCTGCTACGTATGCTACGTCATACATAGCAGTATTGCTTGGACTGTTTTGAGTGTGACAATGATGAAGCTGTCCATCTGGCCTATCAGGTTATGCTAACTAGATTGAGGATGGAAACTTGCTGATTAGGGCTGAACGATTTGTGAAAATAATCTAATTGCGATTTTTCTCCCCAATATTGCGATTTACTCTGCAATTGTTTTAATGTTCCTCATCATATGTATTCTAAATCAAACATAAGCAGTAGATCCTTTTATAGTAAAACCAATATGACATTAAATTAATCCAAGAATAAAAGATTTGAGAAAAAGTGGAGAAGTGAAGAACAGAAGCAAAATAGGTATGAAATTGTAAAAACTGGGTAAAAATGGTATGAAAGTGGAAAAAGGTTAATAAATAGGTGCAAAATAGGTATGAAATTGCCACAAAAAAAAAAAAAAAAAAAAAAAAAAGGGGGAAAAATTGGCAAAAAAAATCCAAAAGTGGCTTAGGAAAATTGATTATGACAGCAAAATTGGGAATTAAATTTGAAATTAAATTTCAAAAACCATGTAAAAATTCCAAAAATGGTCCTGACAGTGGCCAAAAAAGATGAATGAGGGCTAAATACGCATACAGATGTAAAAAAATGGGGTTAAAAAAATGTAAAATATGGTCCAAAAGTGGGAAAAAAGTGTATGAATAGAGGTAAAAAAAAAAAATAGGCATGAAAATGCAAAAAACTACATCACAATACCAAAATGTTCAACACATTTTAGGCTAAAAATATTGAACCTTCTGCGATTTGAAAATTGCAACAAGCCATATTGCAATTTAATCTAATTTGCAATTAATTGTTCAGCCCTATTGCTGATTGGCTTTAATCCCATGCATTTACATGTAAATGTTCATTAACGCATACTGTCTCATTAAAAAAAAAAATCCAAAACTCTAAATCCTACCATGAAGACTTATACTGAAGAACATATATCTGACCAAAAGAATGTTGCATGTGCCATTCAGCATCAACATTTTCCATAAGTGAATAATAACATAATTTTCTTGTCTTAATTGGTGCTTTATAGCAGAATTTCGGGGGCAAGAGCTCACCTCAACTACGACTCTTCTGTGTTTCTATAAACCCAAACCTGACCATTTCCTCCCTTCGTTGTATTCACATAACACACCCCTGCCTGCCTCCCAACCCTTTTTCTATTTCATCTTTCCTCCTTTCTTTAGGGCCTTTAAAAGGAGAATTTGTCTTGCCCAGGAGCTAAAAATTGCCATTTATCTGTTGCAAAATTAACACTGGAGTGAATGGGTAGATCTGACCTGCAGTGTAAAGCAACTTTGAGTTGCCATAGTGACTAGGAAAAGGTTATATAAGCTCAAGTCCATTTACAGCACAGTGTCCTGCCACAGGACTGGAGAACCACAGAGTTCAAGCCTCAACTGGACGCTAATGGATAGCTCAACATACCCACAAACACACACAAACGCTGCCCCTGTACGGATGCTGAAAAGAGCAGCAGCTGACATTGCTTCTGCATCAGTAACATCCTGCCGTCTGAAAGATCCATCCCCTCTCTTACAGCCACTAAAGAGTCAATGTCAAACAGCATTTCCATATAGATCGCCATCACCGTGGGAACATATTGACATTGGAAACTCTCCAGAAAGAAAAAAAATCCTCTAAATCTCCTTCTCAAGAGAGCCAATGAGCTGCTCTATTGTGACGCTGCGCTCGGGTGATAATAATCCCACCTCCCAAAACGAGAACAAGGGCGAAAACGTCACAGAGGAATATTGTCACTTTATTTCCATTCCTGGCCTCGGAGATGTCCTCACACGCTCGGAGCAGGTAAAAGGTGCAGACGCAGGCAGAAAACCTTGCCTCCAACCTTCCTGATCATGCCTCTCTGATCTGTAATTATAATAATGATTGGACTAATTAGTGAGACCTTATGCGCTGGAGTAACGACAGGGTGATTACAAGAGAGTGTGGAAGAGGAGAAAGGTTTAAAAAGAGCTGTTAGGGTAGAGAGATCAGAGATTGTAGACGGAGAAGTCAAATTTAGGGATGTACTGTTCTGGTGTTTTTGCATCTGTGAGTGAGATCAGGAGCTTCTCATAGATTTGTATCTTGTGACAGCAGCTGACTGGTTAGGGATAAAAAATGATCCTTATTCCGTCAATAACATGCTTTTACTAACTTTGTTCAACATGGCAGCACAGAAACCTTGTGAGGAGCAACACAGCAAGTATCCTACACTAAGAATGACTGTAAAGAAAATGTGGTGATGGTGAAATCTAAAAATAATTTGCAATAACATGTTGCCAAAAAGTAGCTGGGTGCCAAAGACAAAACTAAAACAAAACAAAAAATACAGATGTATTTTTTCCTGAGGAATATCTTTTCAAAAATATGACTTTCATGTTTTTTTTTTTTTACAGGAAGATGCCTAATTTACCAAATATAATCGGGAGCCCTGGACGATTACTTGCGATTTAATAAAACAAAATAATGTAGGATATGCTTTCCTGTTAAAGCTAGGGTTGGAAATTTTGGAGAATTAGCATAAAATTGAATGTAGCATCTCCTCAGGGCTCCGTCTAGCCCCTCCTCCAAAGACACCCCCCACCCCCCCCCCCTCACATGCACGAGCGTCGCTGAGTCACAACCAGAAGACTGACTCAACTCCAAACCCCCAGCACAATGTTTATGTTTCACACTACACCAAGTCATGTATCAGAAAACACCAAAACATTATCATAGTAAAGTTAAAAAAACAAACACTGAAAGTTAGTGCTCACAGCCCGATGTTGATCGGGGTATAGGTAGTCCCTCTGCCATTCTCCACATAGCTATCAACTCTCCTGTTTTGGCCATGAAACTACCATATTTTACATATTTTATCCTCTGTCCCGCCATCCTCCCGTAAATCTCCCCTCTGATGATATAATAATAAAAACATTCCTCTGCCTCTCCAAACTGAGCTCTGTCACTAGCCTGAATGGGGCGGTAATGCTCCAAAATGGTGGATGCCAACCACCATAAAACCGTAGAAGAAGAAAAAGCCTCGTGAGAACGTCCACCTGCAGTAGTGGCAGCTGTCGTGAGATTAGAGCAGCAGAACAAACTTAGAAATACAAAGAGTTTACTTTACATTTATTGTACACCTGTCTTAAAATGTGAGGGATACTGGAGCTTGGTTGGGGTTGTGGGACGGCTCGTAGTGGGCTTCCCTTATTTTCAAAGCCAAAACTTGACAGGTAAGCATTCTCCAGCGGACTCTGATCCCTCTCAGCTCGGCTACACGCACTGAGTCTGTGCACGCCAGTGAAATGTACACACAGGAGGTGGGCAGAACGGTGACAGGATTTGACTGGTTTAAAAAGTGTTCCACAATGATATGATTGGTTGGTGTTTTCCTAGGTTAATTCCTGCTGTAGATCGAGGATATTTGATGCTCTATTTTAAGAACACGTCACGAATTGATTGCCATCGGGTCATAAACATCATTTTAACAAATATTACAAAAAGTGTATCTAAATCAGATTACCAGCTCTAGCTTTAAGCTTGTAAACTAGATTTTGTTTGTCAAATTTTGACACAAATGTGGAAACTAGGTCAGCATATATAACCTAGAATAACTGCTTAAACTTTGGGAACATTTACCATGGCTGATTTAAGTGGAGAAACAGAAAGGGTGTCATTTTTTCTTTCAACACAAAGATTATTTTCTTCTTACTAGTAGGATTTAAAAAGTCTCAAATACTTGCATAGGAGCGCAATCTTGTTTCTTTATCTACCTTTATTACCTCCGCCAAGGAGGTTATGTTTTCGGAAGAGTTTGTTCGTCCGTCTGTCCGTCTGTCTGTGAACAAAATAACTCAATAAGTAAAGGATGGATTTTGATGAAATTTTCAGAAAATGTTCAGCATGTGAAAAAGAAGAACTTAATCGATTTTGGTGTTGATCCGGATCAGCATCTGGCCGCCATGGTGAAAAATGTGATTTCTGTGAATAACTACTGAACTAAAATAGATATCATTATGAATCCAGATGCTAATGGTATGTTTTCATAGTCAAGGAATCTAAATATTTACATGAATAAAGGTAGGGCTAATATTTATGGTAAAAATCACAATATGGCTAAGGACTGTGGCGCTGGCGGAGGTCTGCGCTCTCTGAGTGCTTTTATAGTCTATAAATGGATGCTTGTACCGGAGAGCTTATATCGGATATTTTAGTTGCAGGCCAATATAACTCCAATAATTGATTTTTTTCTGCTGATATTGGACCGATATCCAATATATATGATCTGATATATTAATATCAGATCAGGACAACCCTACTGCCAGGTTCAACCCTGGTTTTTAACATTTACATTGGCTGCTTTTAGTGGAAGAAGATGGGCGATTGAGCAGGAGTAGTCGGAAAAAAGAATTTTGCTGCACTATGGTTGATTCTGATTTCAAAGGCTGATGCTCTAAATATTTATTAACTGGCAACTAAGCCAGCTGACATAAAGGCAGGTGTACGCTGCAGACACATGAGTATTTGTTTTGCTGATTAGTTAGTGAAGCATTAATCCCTCTACTGATTCTCTATTTCTCACAAAATCTGCCAATGGAAAACCATTTGCTAAATCTCTCGTAAATAAAGAAAACCTCTGGGGGCTTCCAAAAGATCCACTGACAGGAAAGCTTGAGGCATGACCACAACATGACAGAAAGGCAGAATAAAATTATCAATCTGTGAATGGATTCATGTCTAAGCTGGAATAACAACAAGCCTCTCGCTGATCCTTCTTCTCTGTAACTGTCATGTTTAAATCTGCAGAGCATGCAGACGAATCATGGCCGCTGATTCCCCCTGAGTGTGTAAAACCCGCCAAAGTCTGTCCAAGTGAAAACAAACAATAATAAACGCTTCAAGAGTTTGGACTTCCCAGGGTTCCTCCATCTCTTCCTCTGTGCTGCCTTCAGTGTGGGCAGATTGGAGCAGGACCGCACACAGGTGAAGACCACGGGAAGTATTAGCAATGCAAAACACTTGTTTTTGGTTCAGCTAGACAACAAATAGCAACAACTCACCTGAGTCAGGGGTATAAAATATTCATATAAAAAAGAAGAAGGTAATGATTTATTTCCCTCTGAGGTCTGGAAAGTTGTCTTGCTGGTTATTGCTGAAACATAAAAGTCCTTCAAATGCTTCAGCTCAATCAAATCACAGCTGCCCACATCTGAGGTGGCGAGGACAAGGGTGATGAATAATGTGAAAAGGACCACAGAGGAAAAGATGTTTTTACTGAATGATGTTTAACTGAGAATTGGTTTCTTTTTCATGGTGGACAACAGTGTAAATAACATAATAAAACTATTTACTTTGACTAGAAAGACTTAGAATTACGGAGCAAAAAATGTTTTTGATGGTAGTTTTGAGTAATTAAAGGGACATTAAAGGTCCAGAGAGGCAGAGACCGGGGTTATGTGAGGTCCACGCAAAAGGATTTTCTAAATCTGAAGAGACCCCACATAAGCACATAAAAATCAGGCATTGGACAGTTTAGATTGAACTATGTGTGGTAGGGGTTAGGGATGCACCAATCCAGGTTTTTTCACTTCCGATCCGATACCGATACCTGAATTTGGGAATCAGCCGATACCGATACTTTTCCGATACCAGGGCTATTATTACTGGAATATTAATATTATCATTATTGTTGAAATTATGTATAAAATTTGATTATGAGGCTGTAGTTAACCACAGAACAGTTATTTACATAGAAGATAAACAAAAAAACATACCACTGTAAGGGCTTTAAATTGAATGGCAACATTTATTGAATGAAGTGTAAAACACTAAGGATACAGTCAGTCTTCATAGAGACGAGGGCTGCTTGATATGAACAGCAGAGTATGGCTCTTGTAGCAGGTCTACTTTCAATTGTCTCACGTTTGATATAAAATGTGTATCAAGAAGACAGTGTCTGTTGTTCTAAACTATCTACACTACCAATAAAATAATAACACCATAAGGGCTGCTGCTTCTGAACAGCACACAAATCAAGTAGAGTGCAGCGGCTTTCATAAGTGATATATGAAATAATTGTAAACATCTCTACCCCCAAAATAAAATATAGTAAAACAAAAATATTCACGGTGTTTGTTCACGTGGTGCCTTTTCAGATGTTTGATTAATTTTTAACTGTGATACTCAAATAGCTGATCGAATATGGGGATAAATATCTGTAACCAAATAGTAAATAAATATCTGAATGTAAAATAATGAGTGTAGCAGCATGTCAGGGCACTGTGAGCTTAGCTTGACCCTCAGACACATCCGCTGCTCTGTTCATCTCAGTGAAGAGTTTCCGCTCCAAACGGAGCGGACTAAACGGCTCTGTATGTTCTGAGGAGAGCTGTGTGGAAGTATTTTTGGTTCTACACCGTTGATGGGAAACTTAAAATCAAAGACCAGACTGTGTGTTCCGTGAAATACAGTTTAGTCACTCGTCCTCCACTTATTTGCGGGCTCAGCCATCGGCTTTTCATCCAAGTTATACAGCCGAGTGCAGCGGAGCTTCGTCAAGAGTTTAACCCCGTGTGACGGTGTTCTTTTCGGCAGGGTGTTTACCGAAAGGGCGGATAATTGAGTCTCTGTACCTTATTCCGGGGGGCATATCCGAAAACTGTTCGGCTTTGATTTTGAGGAGAACTGACAGCATTACTCCACACAGCAGATATGTTGTTGTTAGCGCTCGTCTGTTAGCTCAGGTGGCTAATAGACGGCGTCACACTCACAGGGGCACTATGCTCCGCACACACTGGCTGGCTGCAAACTGTGGGATGGATTTCTTGACATGAGGGGTGGCGTCACACGTCTTGTGTGTGTTGTGTTGGATCGGGCACACAGATCGGAAAATTCCAATCCGTGAATTATGCCTGGATCGGACGCCGATACCGATACTGGATCGGATCGGTCCCATCCCTAGTAGGGGTGTGCGAAAAAATCAATTCACATACAGTACAGGCCAAAAGTTTGGACACACCTTCTAATTCAATGCGTTTTCTTTATTTTCATCACTATTTACATTGTTTTTCAATTTACTTTTGCACATATCCGGGGGTAATGGAAACGCACTTATTGTTGACACTAAAAGACGACAGGCAAACATTTCCCCACACGGAAAATCTGCAGGAATCAATAAGGAAATTGTTAAAAAACTGACTCGATTAGCAGGATTGTTAATAGCACTGGTATTGACAAAATCTTATAAATTCCCATCCCTACTCCTTGTTGTTTTTTTTTAGTTTTAGTTTAGTTTAGTTTATTCACACACATATCACAATACAAGTGCCTTACAGATATACCTGTATATGAATATATATACATATATATGCATAGTTCATACTTTTCAAAACTGGATGTGTGAAAGGGTAACCCCAAAGAAGCTATTTAAAGCTTGTAGCAGGGGGCCCAGTTGTCTACAAACAAGCTACAGCAAAAACATCAACATGCAGACGGACATAACATGCATTTAGTAGATGATCCCAAATTAGTGAATACATCAGGTTGTAGTGGTACAATTCAGAGATGGACACTCGAGTTAAAGACTCGTACTCGACCCTGAAAGACTCGGGAATTGACTCGACTCGAGATCAAAGACTCGTGGGCAATCTTAATTTTATGGAGGGTTTTTTGAGTGTGCTGGGAGCGTTTGTCCCTCTCTTACCTCGCCTCGCTTTTCTCCCTCTGCGGGGCCGCTTCCAAACCTCGTAAATTTGCTGTCGTTAAGACAGGAAGTCACTTTGTGGGGAATCCGGAAGTTTCAAAATAAAATACGATTCACGGACTCTCGAATGTAAATTTCCTCAGTTGTTTGTCATTACGTCAAAACCGGAAGGTCAGCAGTCGGTCAGAGGGTCCCAGAGACAGCACGACACCATGGACGAAGAAAAGCGCACCGTAGAGGTACAGAAATATATATTACACTGCATACATTACACAAAACATATTTTCTGCATGGCTATAGCTGGATAGAAGTTGAATACTTCACGAAGCTGTGTGGTTGGGACCAGCAAAGGACCTTAGAGAAGCGAAATGAGGTGTTGTTTATTTCTTTTCTCAGTCTATAACATGTTTTATGAGCGTGTGACATCGCTATTCTCAAGAGCCTGTGCTGTGTCTCTTTGGGGATCAGCCCTCCCCCTACGCCACGGCTCTGCTCAGCACCTTCAGTGGGTCTCTTCGGGGGCAAAACAGCGCTCTTGAGGTGAGGAGAATTTGAGGTTCCGTCCCACCCACATATCAGTCATCAGTCAGTCAGTCAGTCAGTCAGTCATCAGCCATCAAGGCAAGCACAAATGCTCCCCCGCCAGCTTTGCTACCATTTATATTGACCTACTGCTACACAAACTTCCAACAGCACGGCTACCACCACTCACTACTTTATTGTATTGTTAAATGCCATATAGTTTCTTTTTGGCTGCTCATGGCAAGTTTGTTTTGCATCTGACCATGGCATGCATGTGCACAGCAGAAACTTTTTCAGGAAGATAAAAAAAAGTCTGAATAGAAATGTGGATAAATTGTATATTTGCCAGAGGCTACATCATATATATATACATATATATGTGTATGTATATATATATATTTATATATATATATATATATATATATATATATATGTGTGTGTGTGTGTGTGTGTGTGTGTGTGTGTGTATGTATGTATGTATGTATATATATATATGTGTGTGTGTGTGTGTATGTATGTATATATATATAATATACATATATATATGTATATATATGTGTGTGTGTGTGTGTGTGTATGTATGTATGTATATATATAATATATATATATAATATATATATATATATATATATATATATATATATATATATATATATATATATATATATATATATATATATATATATATATATATATATATATATATATATATATATATATATATATATATATATATATATATATATATATATATATATATATATATATATATATATATAACAAAAATATAAACCCAACACTTTCGTTTTTGCTCCCATTTTTCATGAGATGGACTCCAAGATCTAAAATTCATTCCAGATAAACAATATTACCATTTCTTTCAAATGTTGTTCACAAATCTGTCTAAATGTTTGATAGCGAGCACTTCTGCATTGCTGAGATAATCCATCCCACCTCACAGTTGTGCCACATCAAGATGCTCATCAGACACCATGATTAGTGCACAGGTGTGCCTTAGACTGTCCACAATAAAAGGCCACCCTGAAATGTGCAGTTTTTTTTGCTTTATTGGGGGTCTGGGGACTCAGAACCAGTCAGTATCTGGTGTGACCACCATTTGCCTCATGCAGTTTAACACATCTTCGCATAGAGTTTATCAGATTGTCAATTGTGGCCTGTGGCATGTTGTTGTGAGGCCGGTTGGATGTCCTGCCATATTCTCTGAAACGCCTTTGGAGACGGCTTATGGTGGAGAAATGAACATTCAATGCACGAGCAACAGATCTGGTTGACATTCCTGCTGTCAGCATGCCAATTGCACGCTCCCTCAATGCTTGCAACATCTGCTGTTTGCTGTGAGACAAAACTTCACATTTCAGAGTGGCCTTTTATTGTGGACAGTCTAAGGCACACCTGTGCACTAATCATGGTGTCTGATGAGCATCTTGATGTGGCACACCTGTGAGGTGGGATGGATTATCTCAGCAATGCAGAAATGCTCACTATCACACATTCAGACAGATTTGTGAACAACATTTGAAAAAAATGGTAATATTGTTTATCTGGAATGAATTTTAGATCTTTAAGTCCATCTCATGAAAAATGGGAGCAAAAACAAAAGTGTTGCCTATCAAATAAACAAAAATTTTTGTTGAGTGTATATATACATATATATGTGTATGTATATATGTATATATATATATATATATATATATATATATATATATATATATATATATATATGTGTGTGTGTGTGTGTAAAGACTCGTGACTCGACTCGGACTCTAGATCAAAGACTCGTGACTCGTCAAGTCTTGCCCCTCAAAGACTCGAGAATTGACTCGACTCGAGGTCAAAGACTCGTGACTCGACTCGGACTCTAAATCAGAGACTCGTGGACATCTCTGGTACAATTAGAAGATTAATGGTACATTGTCAGAAGTTGTGATTTCAGTCTTTTCTTGAAGATGGAGATGGATTGGGACATTTTCAGTGCGTTGTCAAGCTCGTTCCATATCTGCGGTCCTCGGCATGTAATACTGAAGCTGGTGCATTTTAGTTTCCTTTTTTGCCCAGTGATTAAATTTTTGTTCCTGGTGGCATGGGTATGCAGGGGCCGGAAGATAGGAATGAGCTCACAAAGCTTAAGGTTCATTTTATGTACAGTTTGATACATGACACAGGCATTCTGGAAATAGTTGAACTCAGTTAACTGCAGGAGATTGTGCTGTTTGAAGAGCATTCTGGTGGGGGAATTGAACTCAGACCATGATATGGCACGCATGACCTTTTTTTGGAGAACCTCAAGTTTTTTGAGATGAGTTGGGAATGTGTTACACCATATGATATTACAGTAATGGAGATGAGGCTGGAATAAAGTTTTATAAAGGGTGAGAAGTGCTGAGAATGGAAGAAAATGTCTTATCTTAAAAAATAAAGCAACATATTTTGATAATTTTTTTGTAAGGTATTCAATATGGCATTTAAAGTTGAGAAATTCATCAATTATAACCCCCAAAATTTTATTGAGCTGATTCATTGAATGTTTTGACCATTTATTTTTAGAGAGATTTGCTTGATGTCAATTTTCTTTGTGGAGCGGAAGACAATATAGTTAGTTTTTTTAATATTTAAAGAGAGTTTATTACACTTGAACCACTTATCTATCTCCTCAAGCTCACCATTTATGATTTTTTCTAGTTCATCAGGATTCTTGTGAGACAGAAACAAACTTGTATCATCAGCAAATAATATTTTGTGTGATATACATGAGGAATTAACAAAGTCATTTATATACAGAATAAAGAGGAGTGGTCCTGAAATGGAACCTTGTGGAACCCCATGATTGATGGTTTTATTAGTTGATTTTTGGTTATTTATACAAACATATTGGTATCTTCCGGACAAATAACTGATAAACCAGTCTAAAGCTAGGCCTCTTATCCCATAGTGATGTAATTTATGAATCAAGATGTCAAGCTTAATGGTATCAAATGCTTTAGAGAGGTCCAGAAAAATACCAACACCATAGCTGCCTTTCTCGATTGAATCATGGATTCTTTCAGTTAGGTCAAGCATTGCCATTGAGGTGGTATTATTTTTCCTGAAGCCATACTGGGATGGGACTATGATGTTTAGCTTGTCAAGATACTTAGTAAGTCTATTATACACCACTCTTTCTAAGACTTTGGAAAGAGTAGGCAGAATGGAAATGGGCCGGTAGTTATTCAAGTCATTCTTATCACCAGTTTTGAATACTGGTGTGACTCTTGCTATTTTTGCCGCTTGTGGAACTACTCCAGAGGCTAAGGACAGGTTAATACAGAAAGTCAAAGGTTCAACAATTTCAGTGATAATGTTTTTGAGGATTTTACTTGAGATTTCATCGGTTCCGGCTGAGTTTGAACTATTCATGTTCATAACAATACCATGAACTTCATTACAATCAGTTGGCTTCAGAAAAAGAGAGTTTGTGTAGTTACCTGAGAGGTAGTGCTGAAAAGAGACACCCTGAGGTTGACTGATTTTACTAGCTAGGTTATCCCCAATGGAGGAAAAATAGTCATTAAATTTGTTGGCAAGATTTTTATTTCTGATGGTGTCAGATATTGTGTCTCCATCACAAGGGAGTACAGGGTTTTTTTGGCCCAGATTTAGGACCTTGTTAAGTACTCTCCAAGATGTCTTGGAGTCACCCTGGCAAGCATTTACAAGTTCTGCATAGTAGTTGCTCTTGCTCTTTCTAATGATATGTGTAAGTTTATTTCTATAATTGGTATACTCATTTTTATTTCTAGTATTTGGGTTTTTTATGTATCGTTTATATAGTTTATTTTTCTGCTGGATAGATTTCATTATGCCCTTGGAGAGCCATGGACTTTGGGTGATTGTTCTGTATCTGACAGTCTTCACAGGAATAGTCCTCTGGATGGAATCTGTAATTTCTTTGGTGAGAGTGTCAAATGCAAAATCAGCATCAGTACAGCTATAGATTCCATCCCACGACCTGGACTGCAAGTCCTCCCCTAAACATCGTATGGTTATGTCATTAAATATTTTCCTTTTGATTTGACGACGCGTGAGAGAAGGCCTAGCAACCAGGTCAAGGAATAGTACAATGGGAAAATGATCAGAGATCTCGGAGAGCACAACTCCTGATACCATTGTAGAATTGTGAATGTTTGTGATGAAATTATCTATTATGGGCTTAGTAGAGGGAGTGACTCTGGTGTAGGTGTTAATTGTGGGGAAGAAGGAAGAGGAGTGTAATGTATTTATGAAGTTTAATTTAGCTGCATCGTTCCTAGAGAGATCAATGTTAAAGTCTCCAAGGAGGATGCAGCTCTTTTCCTGCTTTCTATTAGGAACAAAGTTTCCTCTAGTTTGGTCATAAAAGTTTCAAGGTCAGCATCTGGGGGGCAATATATTACCCCTATGACAAGGTTTTTTCCATTCTTGATGCTGATCTCAACAAAGAGTGAATCAGAGTGATTATCCGCTATGACAATGTCATCACAAACATTTACATGGTTAGTGGTGGAGATATATAAACATATTCTTCACCAACTTTGCTATCCTCTGATTGTCCTAAATGTACAGATTGATCACGCATTAACGGGGTTATTCTGGTTGAAATTGACATTTTTTTTAAGAATCGCAAAATGCACAAGGGTTAAAATAAAGTGTTTTTGATGTGGAACAAGGGCTAGTTCAGGCTGCAGGTTTTTCTCAGGGCTCCATTCGTTCTCTCTTTATGGGACACTTAACTGGAATTGAAGGCCCGGCCTATCATCCGCTGGCTCCTTAATAGCACAAACTAACATATCTCATGTAACAGCGCATTCCCTTCATGTGCTCTCCCTGAGGGTGAAGCCATAATGCCTCTTGGCTCCAGCATCAGTGACGCCATAGGCCATTAATTCAATGAATATTACACGCAGGCTATCTGTTATCTATGAGCCCATTGTGTGTATTTGCTGTACGAGCAGGCCTTTCTTTTCATGTTTAATTATACAGTACAGGAAGTTAATGGTGTTGCCAAAAATATCTCCTTGTCATTAGACATGCGTCATCGTACTACAGGAGATAACAAAGAGAGGGGATGTGCAGAGAGAATGACGGAGAAAACAGTTTGATGGATTCAGACTGACTGAATGTGATGAGGGAGTCAGTTCTGATCCACAGAGACAAACATTCAGGCAGAGGTGCCCTGTTCAGTGACAGACAGACAGACAGACACAAGATGGCCCCTGCTATTGACTCAAACTTTCTACAAAACAACTGCATCAGACTTTTAGCCGAGGTCTGGTGAACATCTTTCAACAACAGGAATCACAAATCACTGACTAACGACTGGCTCCTTGATTGGTCCTCTGCCCGACCAATCAGAGCGCACCCTTTGGCAGCAGCTGTTGCCAATAATAAATTTTCACTTTGGCCAAATCATAGTGAGTTTGTCCATCCATTCTGCCGTTTAGGGTCAAAAGGGGCCAATCTCTGTTGTCACTTAGTGAAGCACTTGGGAACACTCTCGATCAGCTGCCAGGCAATCACAGGGCTGACAAGAGCCACTGTTCGAGGAGAAATGTCAAAATGTTCTTTCATTCAAAGGTAGCTTATTAGCTTATTATATTTATGATTTATATTATATTTATAGTGCAATTTTCCATGCTTGATTACATCCGTATATGCCAACCATGTGCAATTCCGTGCATAAACCGGTCTGCTTTTACACAACCTGTGCAGTACAACTGGCACGGGCAAGTGTGCAGTCATGCCTTAGCACTTCTACTATGACACGCAATACACCAGCACTTTAGCACATTAACACTGCATTTTGCACATTAAACAGCTTACGCACTTTGTTATGGTTTGTCTTGAGCATATCATTTGTGATGTTGTATGTTTGTTCTGTAATGTAAATTTCATGATATGAGTATCGGTCATCTTGCCGGTAATCATTGTTTTATGGACTTTATGTGTTTTGAGATTGTACATACCTGTACAAAACAATGCATCAACCTGCTGGGGAATACAGATGGAAATTAGCCTGTGGCTATAATCTGGCACATTTACATGCCAATGTTCATTAATATACACTTTCATCCATGCTTACAAGGCTTTTTTGAAGTAAAAAATCACTATAACAAGCATATTTTAGTCTGTGGAAGGGGACCTACAGTATGTACCAATAGAGAACCTGTTCATGTACAAGGAGAACATGCAAACTCTACAAGGAAAGACCTTAACCAGGGTGTTCTTGGGCTCTTAACAGACCCTATACATGAAATAAAAAAATGACAGATTTAAAGTTTTGCTCTTACAGTGTGTGGTTCATAATTACATGTTTGCCCAGGAACACCACACACTAACAGATCCATTCACCAACAACCACAGTCAAGTGTTAACAAATGGGCAATGAGTAGTAAAGATTGGGGTAAATGTGGCTTAAGGTTAACGCAGTAACAATCTTCACCTGGATCAGATGAAGCCACAGGCTAGCTTCTCAACCAAAACAACAGGACATTCACGGAGAGTCGCTCTTCTTTCATCAGCTGAGTAACAAAGACATTTAGGAATGGATGGTCGTCTGTTGACATGGTAATGAATAAAACTGCAGCACATACCAAAAGCATAGATAAGTGCTCTACATACAGTAAACAAGCTAAACTTGGGAGTTTTACCCATTGGTCACCAGTCCAAGCTCGTCTGACAGGGATGTTATACAGAACTTGAAATAAATAGACATTTTTGCTTAATTGTATGTTTTTTTATGATAAATAACACATAATAATCACAAAAAATAATGTAACATGTGCATTAAGTTTTAAAACTGCCCATTTTTCCGAGAGCTTGACAAGCATTGGTTCAAAGTTTACAACGATACTGACTCAGAAAAACAAATAATTGAAGATGCATGTAAGTACACTCTTCTCATATATGCAATCATCTGTTACAAATTTTTGTAAGGAATAATTGATGATTTAAGAGTAGAGAAGTAAACATACATTGTCGTATGTTGCCTATCAAATAAATATTTATTGTGGTGCTACGATCCAATATTGATATCGGTCCAATATCAGCAAAAAAAAAAAAAAAAAAAATTGGATTATATCAGCCTGCATCTAAAATATCTGTACAAGCACTCCGATACAAGTACTCCATTCTAATTTATTTATTTATTATTAAATTTACAGTAGTTGGAGAATACGCTTATGTTTAAGTTTGACACAGTGGTTATTTTGCAATTTAAAAATATATGTTTTTGTTTTTACTGGCTTTCTTGAAGTTAGTTTTCAGGGTCTCCTTTTTTCTTTTCATTTATTTTCTTTAAATGTAGCATATCTTATATTTTAGGTTAAAATTTATTGAACCCACTGGTTAACAATGCTCAGCATACCTACTTTTGCTGACTACTGTTCTCTGTTGGAGTAATCTCACCTGATCAAGCCTTTTCTTACAGTCCATACTACAAAATAATTAATAAAAGTCTGTATGATTCCTGCTAAAGTCGTATCTGATTGATATTGGTATCGGTCAATATTCAAGGCTGCAATATTGGTATCATATGGGAGGTGAACAAGTTGTATCGGGACACCCCTAATTTTCATTATTTTTAATCTAACATGAACAGTTTCATTACTTAAGAACATTAAATCAAGCCAGTAGCCCTCCATTATACATCTCCTTTTTAAGTAGCTCTCAGGCTCTAAAACAATGCCAGCTGGGTTAAGGCTCCAGCCCTTTGCAACCTCTAAAGCGAGCAGGGTGGTTAAGTGGTTGATTTTGCTGGAAGGAAGGGTTGCATCAGGTGGAAACTCATTTCACAGTGTGTGCAAAACTGTTTTTTTCAAAATAAATATATTCATTGTTTCCTTCATTATTATTGTTGTTGTTGCAGAAGTCACTTACCCTGATAACGATAGTCGCAGAGATAACACCTCATCCACAATCATTCAGCAAATGTGACAAATGAAGGCTGAATTTACGAGCAATCCCTCATTTAATGGACATAGACTGTGCGAGGAAAAAAGCCCTTATGCCGCTTGAATATTCTCATATCCTTGTTTTTGTCTGTACGACATTACACCTGGGAGGCAGACTTTACAACCTGTGCACAGCCTGTGCAGACAGGTGCATATTTTAAAGCAGAGTGCATTTGTTATGTGAGGCAAAACAAAGTCAAAACATCCTTGTGTTGCCAGAACAGAGTATAAAAAATGAAATAAAAAAAACACCCTGTCCAAAAATTAAATCTGATGTAAAGCTCCATCCAAAGAAGAAATCAGTGCCAAGACTGTTGAATAGGTTTGACAGAATCATAGATGTTTGCATGATTTTAATCACATCTTTTCTTTTTCTGCCTCTTTTTCTGTTATGGTGGAATTAACAGCGAACGCATTGTATTTACAGAGCAGGGACATGAATCTAATCCTCAAATAGGAGGATTTGGTGTCTCAGAATCTTTCATCTGCTTCAAGCTGACTTGAATTTTGCAAAAATATAAGCAGATCAATCTCCAAATCCAAATCCCCATCTATTGTTTAAGTGGTTTTAAGTAGAGATGGATTTCCTTGCTGTCCTTCCTCTGAATAAAAATGGCCAACAACCTCCTTCTTCTCCTCCTCTCGCTCCGTACTTCACAGGTCAGAGAACATAACCGCCTTGTGATTGCATCCAGGCCCATTTGGACAATCTTGTTGATGTCGTGGAACAGGACGCAGCGGTGGTGCAGCACGTAAACAACTTGTCTTGTTTGTTATTCGCAGCGGGAGAACTCATTTCGAAGCGGCCGGCGTGTGAGGAAGTGTGTTGTCTTTTGAGTTTCTTCTGCCTGGTTTGTTTGATTTGCGAGTGAATCTCTTCCAGTCCATTAGAGAGAGGAAGAGGGAGGGCGCCACCGGCAGCACACCTCACTGCAGAGTTTGCACTACATCACATCCCTGTAAGATATCACTGCCAATATCAGGGTCAGGCTTCATGGACGGAGCTGAAGAAACAAAAGTGAAACCAGACTTCTTATACAATTTAACACAAAATAACTTCTGAGCTCTAGGGGGTCTATTAATCCTCGGGAACAGGCACTAATGGTTCAGGTCTGTTCATACTGTTTGTTTTCTCTTGTTAATTCAGACACTGGCACTTTCAAGCAAGTACTTACAGATGGAGCCACTTAAATTTTCCTGTTTCCTTGGCAGTGTTTGCTGCTCCATGACAGCAAAGTGCTAATACCTGCCCACCTTCATGGCTATAATGAGACCCCTACAGTGATGTGATAAACATGTAACCTGTACTACTTATATTTTACTAAATATATAAATGCAAATGTAAACATGCATGGAAAATGCCACTACGCAGAGAAATTGAAAACAAAAATAGATGATTCTCCTACTATAGGGCTGTGGATTAAGGAACTTTCAGACCGTATTAGCTTGGAAAGACTAACTTATATTGCTAAAGGCAAACGTAAAGACCATACATGGGAAAAATACATCTGCTTAACTTTGATTTCATATTTATGAGATTATTTCATTATAAGGGAGTGTGTGAGTGTGTCCATATGCTATAAATTGTTAACTGTTCAAATGTTTCCATATGTTTACAAGTTCTATGTTTTAAATGATATATTGAAAAAACAGGATATTTTGGTTATAAAAACCAGAAAATCACTTATTTAGACCCTAAATGGCTGGAAGTTGGCTTATAACTGGCTGGAATTCAGCTGGCATTTTGCTGGGAGGGGAATATTCTTAATCCTCTTCCTAAGGCTGGGTGATATGACAAATAAAAAACAAAATTCTTTTTCACAAGACTCAAGAAAACAACTAAAAATTGCATTTAACAGGATTTACCTTAATTTAAAAAAAATCTGCCAAACTTATTTGAATTTCCCTTTTAGAATAAAAGTACAAATTTATTTTTTTAATTAAAGGTCTATGTTGTAGTTAGGACATTGAGACTTTAATCTAAATTTAACTCATTAATGTAATTCCGTTAAGACTGAAAAAAAAGACTTGAGTCTTAATTTCAATGTCTGACAAATTAAAATTGTCCACAGTAAACAACACTAAAAACGCCCACATTGGTATCTACATTAATTCCGCCCCTTCCATGATAAAAGACCAATCACAGTGTAAAAGTTTGGTTCGGCACGTTGAGTGGCCAATCAAAATTGGCCACGCCCATGCCAAAGCGAGTAACACGCCCCCTGGGATGTGGCCACGCCCTTTTGTGAGTCCAGCCCCAATATTTGAGAAACACTGCTGTAGATGTATAATGTGAGCTTGTTTCCTCAACTGGTACGTGCAACCAGTTGAGAAAAAAAGCGTCTTTCATTTAAAAATAGACTAAAGTAGCTAAAAAATGAGCTCGTCAACTTCTAATGTAGTTTTCTGCAGGTTCCTGGCTTCACGCAAAGTGAATCCCTTAGTAGTGATAACCAGTGGCGGCTGGCCAATAGAGGGCGCTAGGGCGCCGCCCCCCCAGTGGAGAGTGTGATATTAAATGTATTTACTTTATTTAAAAAAAAATGAAGATTACCAAAAGTTACTTATTCAAATGTGTGATATAAACATAAATATATACATATTAATATATAAAGTAATTAATTTCATTAATGTAAAACAAAAGTAAGCCTTCTCGTCTCTGTCTCCGTGTCTCAGGGGCGCTAGAAAAAGTGCCCCCGAGACAGTGACAAATAGCCAATAAGGGACTGTTGCTAGGGCAAGATAAGGGCATATCAACGTGAATTTGTCCAATCAGCGTTGTTGAAAATAATCTCCGAGGGGCGCTTCTTGAATCGCCCCTCGAGTTTATTCGGCTTGTGTCGGCGTGCCGGTGTGATGAATTAACTGGTGACCATCCAGGCAGATGTGAAGGGGGCGGGCCTTTGAAGGACCCTTTTGTTTATACTCAAAAATTATGTCTTTACACCTATTTATTTACTTACTTAGTGGTGAAAGTAATTTCACAACATTAAGAGTAACAACGAAAGATTTTGAAGACTTACAACTTATTTGACAGCGTAAATATACCGAAGGTAATATATATAGGTAACTACCTTAGATGCCTGATGAAAATGTCAAACTTTCGACAGTGTCAACTTGTGATAGCCCCGAAACCCGCATTTTACCATCACTTCGGCATATCAACAAACAATTCCTTCATGCTCAGCGTATAACGGAGTCTGGAGGACTTGAAAACAGGTAAAGAGAAGTAGGTTTTTTATGTGGAGGAAAAGTAATGTGGAAAATTAGACACATGTTCACCTACTAATTTCTGTATAAAGTTATTGTTAATTAACCCATGCACACATGTTCACCTTACTAATTTCTGTATAAAGTTGTTAATTTACACATGCACACATGTTCACCTTACTAATTTCTGTATAAAGTTATTTTTAATTTATACATGCACACATGTTCACCTTACTTATTTCTTTGTATATAGGTTAAGTAAGCTTTTCAGCAGTATATGGTTGACCATTTGTATGTAATTATGTGTGTGTGTGTCTGATATGTGTGTGCACCATTCTGTAATCTGTTATTTTTATTTGGAATCAATAATAACACTTTTACGAAGCACTGGTATCCTGTAGATTGTGTCGAATCGTAGTGGGATGGTTGTTAAAAACTGAGTGTTGCAGAGTACTGCCCCACCAAGAATATTTTTCACCAGCCGCCACTGGTGATAACCTTATTGGTACATCCCTAAATTCCTACATGAATGATGCAGGATACTGTGTAGGTCTGTGTAATTTAAATGTGATGTAAAGAAAACTGAATAAGTGCGAAGATACCACAACTCTCATGACCGAAAACAAATGTATTTTATGCAGAAGCCACAAGAAAGTGTTCATTTATATGCATACACGAGCACATGTTATACAGCCAATTAATCACACATATTCTGCATTATTCCCCCTCCATCCACGCTAAAACAGAGTGGAATGATTAGAGCTCTTATCAGCGAGCGTCCCCTATAGCCACGGCTCCTCTGCCGGGTGAACATGCGTTATGACAAAGCCAAATGAGTGATGAGGTGAGCGCGTAAGGGAAAACTGTTTCCTGCCCGGCTCTCATGAATAATGCATGGGAGCAACTTCTCTTTTCTCCAGGTCTTTGTCAGTCCCAACACCTTCTTTAGGAAAACAACAACAGAACACAGCCCCAGTTTCTCATCATTTCATCACTTTTTTCTGGTGGCAGTGAAAGCCTGCATATCTGTCAGGGGAGGTAAAACGGCTCCTAAAATGTAAACATCCAAACATCTACCTTGAGTTTTATTTCAAGCAGCGCGATGAGGACTTCTCGGTCATCCTTCAGACTGATGTGTGCTGCTGCCGCTTTAATGACAGATGCTGTTTCGAGCTGGGAGATGTTCCAGCATGTCATTAGCATGTGAAGCCTTGTGCTGATGTGATGACTACAAGGAGCACAGACATGTCAGAGAGCTGAATTGGATCTGCATGGATTGTCACAAACCAACTCTAAAATAAAACATGGTGAATGTCAATCGCATGAGTTATGTCCAACTGTAGGTAAATGTCAGAACTCCAACATGTTTGAAACAACTCCAAGTTAATTCAACTCATTACCCTGCCATTCATCTACCTAACACAATGATAATATGATGTTCAGTTCTATATGGAGCTCATGCTAATTTAAGTTATATAAAGAGCTGAATCTGCCAACATAATGTTCAAGTGGACACTTAAAGGAGACATATCATGCTTGTTTCTCCTTTTCACTATGCCAGACTAGGATGCCTGTAAAGCATTTCTGCCCTCAGTACAAGTCATTTAGTTCCTTCATTGCCCCACAATAGCGTTCTCAAAATCCTCATTTTAGGCCATTATCAAGCTGTTGTTGAAACATTCGGTTTCCAGGCTGATCTAAAGTTACCTCGCAACGTCACAGCCCTTTGTGCTCTCATTGGTCAGTTCTATCGGGGGTAGAGCCAGCCTGTCCTTCTTCTTCTACTGTATTTTCCGGCAGGCTCAAAGCAGCGACCGCGTATTGAGTCCCCCTACAGGCCAGAGCTGGTAATGAGTGAGTGTGAGCTAGGGAGCTATATACTGCTGCTGGGTGGATGTGTTCCTGACTGATGGTTGTGGGGCTAACGGACATCACAGGGGAGGAAGTGTTTTATCAGATTACTCCAACAACAAGAAAGGTACCTCGTGTCGTCACGACGAAATAAATCTCGCGGACATCTCACAATGACCTATTTTCAGAGGCATCAAATCTCGTTCTAGGATACCAGAAAAAATACAATTTGTCATTTTTTGAAAATTAAGGGGGTGTAAGGTCTTGTTTTCAAATTTATTATATTATATGTAAGTATTAAATCATGCATCAGCATGATATGTCTCCTTTAAAGCTGGGGTTGGCGATTTTGGAAACTAGCATGAATTTGAAAGTGGCATCTCCTCAGGGCTCCGCCTAACCACATTACGTTTATCTACTTATAGACTAAGATTAGCACTTAATGTAATTATAAAAGAAATGCATACACATGCAAAAACCATCATGGACATGCCTTTAAGTGTTCAACTAAGAAGAAAGCAGCAAAAAAAGACTACTTAGTCCCAGTTCCTCCGTCATAAGTGTGGGAAAATGCCACTAACAGCAAGATTGCAACTAGGGTCGGGCGATATGGCCTCGAAATAAAATCCCCGATTTTTTTCTACAACACTCGATTTTCGATTTTAATCGATTTTTCCCTCCCTAAAAGAAACAAAACTCCCAGTGACGTAAAAATGAAACAAATCAACTTTTGCCTTTATAATGTCTAAATGTTTCCTTCTTAAAGTCAATGTCTGGGTCATAAAAGGTTGATTATGTAGTAACAAACGTAATAAACGTAGGCAGGTTTGTCTACATAAACACTAAAAGCCTGAGGTATTTTTACAGTATTAGCATGAAACTCTTTGATCAATATTATATCGATTTAAATAACAAATACAAGCCTATAAAAGTGCTTGTGCAAACCCTACAAGACTGACCATCATGAAAACTGTATTTTTTTTCAAAAATTGCAACTACTCACAATTGGACTAAGGCAAGGAAAAAAAATCTCAATTTTTATTTTTTTAAATCTTCTGCAGAAAATAATTTGAATGAATCGATTTACAGCCCAGCTCTAATTGCAACGTTCAAATGCAAGGAGAAATAGCCTTCTGGTATGGCTTTGGGAGAGGTAAAAAGTAAAATCATGTAATTGAAATACTATAACCCATGGGTACTTTGGTACTAAAAAACAAAGACACTCAGTTACTAGAGTTGATTCCCCAATGTGACAGCTAACATCAAGCAGGAGACCAGATACAGACACCAATCTGCCATTCTTACCAATGTGCTATTGACTATGAAACTGTTTCTTTTATATGAAAAGGTGTCCTATTGTTGCTTTATTTATGACTAAAGGTCTTGGTGAAACAACCCCTTGAATAATCAGCACAGTCTGGTGTTGCAAGTAGAGTGGGGGGGTCACATTGTGGGCACCCTCCTCCCTCAGTGTTTTGTTGATAGGCCCACTACACCTCCAAAGCTATCAACGTCAACACCTGGCATTCAAGGTGTTCCCCCTTTGCTTTTACTCAAGGTTGGTGATCTTACAGTTTAGGTGAAGTCCTTCTGCTTTGTTTAAAGCCAGAGCTGATTCGCTCAGAAGCTTATGAGAGTGATCTTAGTGATCCACAGTAGGCTTGTGGAAGTGGTGACAAAACCTCGGCATCCAAAATCCACAGGGAATAATTTGGTACGCCAGCCAGTTTTGCCTGGGCTTCCATTTACTTCAAGCTCTTTCGTTTTTATGCCCAGCAAATGATACCTTCTAGAAGGTTGACACCGAGATTAGGTCCAGTTTGAGAGTAGAGTTCTGCACTAGATGAACGGCAGTTGTTGTACAGTCTGGTTGTGTCTGCAGGGGTTGTGGCCTGAGGACAGGAAGTAAGAATGTGCTCTAGATTTTGACAGGAAGCCCAAGAGGGATCTTCACCTACGCACAGGTGTAGGTTTTAGGGCAGGGGTGGGCAACTGGCGGCCCAGGGGCCACATGTGGCCCTTCACGTCATTCAATGCGGCCCACCGGTCATTTGCCAAAGAAAACCAAACAATGTGAAAATATGAAGAAACAAAACAACAGTTGCTGAACATGATTCATCATGAGTTACCAGTTCAGTACAATAACGCATCAATTAGGATAGGTGATAATATATTCTTACTAACCTTAAATTGCTGGTACGTGCTTTGTGTTTTTAGAAGTTATTAAAGTTCTTACTTTGCTATGATTGTATCTCAAAAAATATTTTATGAGATATTAAAATATAATTTATAGTATTGGTAAAAAAAAAACACATTTGGAAACGATGGTAGTGGTAATAATTTTGAGCTTTAAAATCTGGCAAGCATTAAAAAGAAGCTTAAATTAGTTTTAGTTAGAATATGTAAGTGTTGGTATAATCCTTTGTTAAGCTATTTTTTGTTTATTTAGATATTTTTCTTATTGAGAGTGTCAACAATATGCAACAGCGCGGCCCTCGGCCACAGAAAAAAAGGCAAGTGGTCCTGTTGGCATTGATATTTGCCCGCCCTTGTTTTAGGGTGTTGGCAGAACACCATCGGTGGCTCTGGTGACAAAGGTAAGTCTGTTTCCCACAGGTCCCTCCGGTTGAACTTGCACTCCTCTAAATTTTCATTATTAGTCCACTTCATCTGTTTGGACAATGAGTTAATCGCAGATCTAACCTGCATTATTGTTGCAGTGATTATTTATTCAGGCATCTTCTTCTCTTTTCACATTTCAGAAAAAGTTTAGCAATGTTAAGACAGCTTTGAAAGCTCACAGCTGAGGTCGAGGATAGTTGCCAAGATGAGGGCAAACACCAACTGTTTTCAAACTTTCTCTCTCAGTTACATACAAGAAGAATCAAATCACTGTTGGAAGGTGGAAGAAAGAGTCATGCCAAAAAGCGCACATTCAGACTGACTCACGCTGACCCTTAATATACTAAGACTGGAGGCAAATGCTGTTCTCCTCGCTAATGGAAAATGCAGAGATTGATATGAAAATGGCTGCCTGTAGATTCGAGGAGTTTCATTAGTCTGTCTCACTGGCAGGGTAATTCAAGACTTGATTAGCAATGAGGGCTGCTGATGGATTTATTTTACCTTATAAAATGTTTATTCAGGCCCCATGTACAGTTATAGTCTTGATACCTTGTATTTCTGAGATGCACTTTTAGGTGTTTATTAAAATGTAGATGACTGTTAAAGCAGCACCTCATACACGTCATTTTGATTTATCATCAACTTATTGTGTTACGACATACTATGATATATGTTCTATTTCAGGCTCAGACTGCTCGATCTTTTTGTTAAATAAATGTGAGAATTTTTAAATTTTCCTTGATTTGTGTCATAGCTTGCCATTATGCGGTAATGGTAGGTCCCAAGCCAAACCAGTTAGGAGCCAATGGTCTAAACATCACTTCAACTTTAGGTTAACTGTGATTATTTTCCAATTTAGCATGGGCAAAGCTTACAATCAATCATACTCAGGGATTAAATACTCATTAGAAATACATCACAAAAATAAATCGCTTGCCAAAATCCAGAAAATCAAACCTGAATAATGATGAAAATGCCAGACAACACAAGCTACAAGCCACAATGTGGCAGTCTCATGTGGTTGCTCTTCAAACTGTCATTTGTTCTGCAGAATCACGTCACAGGTGTGTAACCTTGCATGCAAAAGGATAAAAACATGTACTGTATTTTCTGGACTTTAGGTCACTCCTGAGTACAAGTCTTATCGGTCAAAACGTGTCATGAAGAGAAAAAAAATATGACTATAAGTCTGATGTATTTAGTTGTCTGATAGAGAGGTGGTTGCCTTGTATGAAGCAGTAACACCAAGAACGTCTGTTGCATCCTTTCCATTGTCATTGCTGTTGACCAATACATCCACCAGGGGGTGCTCAAACAAATCTGTCTCGCACAGACCTCTGAACTGGTATGAAACTGCTCTCCAGTCTCCCCCCAGCTGTTTTTTTTTTTATTTGCATTTGTTTGTCCAGGCGAAGTAACATCATACAGATGTTTGTATTTTCTAACTAACTCGCAGAGTTTCTCTTCAAAAGTCCCGCTATTATTATTTCTTCTTCGTGTCTCGCTAGAGCTACGTAATGGGTAGTAACAGCAACACTGCCCCTGTGGTTTCCAGTGGTACGGCCCCGTTTGGCCCGTATCTGTAAGCTTTATGGAAACGTGCAGAAATATGGCTGATTGAAGCAGAGCACTGACAGGAGGCTTTGTTCGTATCTAGATCAATTTTTGAAATTGCACATGAATGTGCCTGTAACATGCCTCTCCATGCAGAAGATTGTTCAACCACCCATCTGTGGACTCTTTCCTCCACCTCTGGCCACCTTGCTTTCGTCCGTGATTAACTTTCTTTATTGCAGGGGTCGGCAGGTAAGTTTGGCCTTAAAATTTTTCCGAGCACCTGAATGGTGGGCCAAAACACCACATCAATCAGAAACATGTTTTCTTTCTCTCGCTCTCTCTTTAAAAAATTTTTTTCCCCTAATCTATAGGCTACTTTTATATTGTGTGAATACAAAATATAGGCTAATTTAAGAAAGTAATTTGTTTTAAATAAAGTCGCTTTATTTCTCAGACTATTAGTGTGTTAATACTGCTTTAGCTCCACTGTGTCTGCGTTATAAAACTGCTTATAATAGTAACTTGGTGATAATAAAGCTGCTGTCTCTAATCAGCAACTTGACTGTCTTTTAAGTCATCATAAATGTGCCATAGCCAACTATATTTTTTCCTCCACACATTTAATAAAAATGTCAGTAATTTCCATTTTGAAAATAATCACTTCTTTGAGCCCAAATGTAATAAAGATTTATAAAAAAAGATTTTCAGGACTGGGCTATGATTGTCGTTTTTTTGTGATAGCAGCTAAATAATTTTTAGCCAGTTTTGGCCCGCGGGCCGTTGTTTTACTGACCGCTGCTTTATTATCTTCATTGGAGTAAAAGTAACCTCTGCGTTTTGCCAGTCCATCACAAGTTCCTCACTCACTTCAAACTTTATTTCTGCTCGATTACCGCTGCATATTTTACTATCTGTAGGTTGTTAGAACAGGATTTTTATTTTGGGGGCATTTTGTTTATGTCTGGCCTAGAGCGCCCTCTTGTGGCTGTACACGGTAATGTTTATTCCTTCATGTCTGTCAGTTTGTTGACTGATTTATATTTTGAAATATAAGTTGCACCTGATTGTAAGTCACAGGATTAGTCACACTATGAAAAAAGTGCGACTATTAGTCCGGAAATTACGGTACTGTGCAAGTTATTCAAAATAAAAAAAGCCTTTATGCTAAGATGGCCTTACATTCTGTTTGGATGATGGTAAGTTCTTTGTTTTAGAAAGTATATACTGTATTTCTGTACCAACAAAACACTCTTCGCATAAATGCTCTATATGGTTTTTAATTTTCCAAACTGAGGAGGAACTTAAAAGCCATTTTAAAGCTACTTTTCACAAAAAAAGTAAACCTTTTGCATTAAAAAAGCAAAGTATCAAGCTAACTTAAGTGTTTTTTTTTGGTGATGTAGGTCATGATCATCTTTGTCCTTCATCATTTCCTCCAGGAAAGCACACAAATCTGCAACTGTGTCTGCAAGTCAAAATAACTTTCACTTTAAACCACTTAACACCCTGTTTATGAAAATTAATGAAGTTTTAGGAGAGAATTATTTGCTGCTCAGGTTGACTCAGCTAAGTGTTTTCTTTTCATGGAAACTCCCTGCAGTTTCACTAACAGGAACGTCATCAGAGCGGCTTTGGAGGTGGAGAGACGGAGGGAGAGCACAGAAAACAGGAGGGAGTGAGGGAGTCGGGCTGGAAGACTCCACTGCAGAACGCTTCGTGTCCCCTCGGCCCACACCCAGAGACATTGGTATTCACCGCGGCCGCGCCGTGCTGCCAACAAGCACTGCATCCTCGGAAACATTACCAACAGAAAAGTATCTCTCCCACTGTTCTTATCTATCAGCCTTCATACAGCCGCGCGCGTACTTGTCGTGCCACTTCGGCGAAAAAAAATAAATTGCCGTCATGGAAACAATATGCACTTGCAGACTCTGCCGCTCGCTTCCTGGAAATGAAATGCCCCCACAAGCCAATGCTTCCAGGCGCAGGGGTCTAATAAAAAGAGGCTGCTGCTCGTGTTGATGTTTACCCAAGCTAATGTATTCAGGCCTGCTGTTCTTTTTTTATTACTTCCCAGACCAAAATATGAACATTCACGCCTCTTATCATAAGCGTGATGTTTGGCTGAAGTGCTCTCATGATGAAAAATGTCTCATAGTTAAAGAAAGTCCTCTCTTATTCTACGGGAAGCCCACCTTGCTTCACCTTTTTCACTCTGCAGGAGGGAAAATCAACTGCTCGGGGCTTGTACTTTTCCTGCAAACACGGTCTGTTCGAAAAGGCAGGACATTGATGGGGACTTTTATGTATTATAAACACAACAGCACCCTCAGGATGTTCAAATACGCTCCATATGAGGCCCCCAGGGTTTAAAAAGCTCATTCAGAATAATGCATAAACCCCAACGTGCATCCATCCACCGTGTTTGTGTGGCCTGTTTTGTTTCCATCACAACCTCGTCCAAAGCAGGCTCTTTTGCACTGCTTACCCTCTATTGAGCCACCTGTTGTCAAAGCCGCAACCTGATTGTTTATGCCACTCAGCTGAAAATGGGCTTGGTGAGCGTGCTTTGCATTTCAGAGTGTGCCCTGAATGATTTAACAGCTTTGTAAGTACCACATTCATTTAATAATTAGTGTTTAAAGCATTCGAGCTCAACATTTCTCCACCATACAGCTTTACATTACATTATTAATTCAGCATGCCACTAAGTGCTGCTTGTGGGACTAAAACGGGGGGAACGCTGTACGCTTGTTCCATCACAGGCTCTTGCAGGACCCTTAGGTGGTGTACACATAAAGATTATCGGGCTGTTTTTGTCCCGAATTTCCCCTTTCCGAACAAGGCCGACAAATTATCAGATTATTTTAGGTCCTACATGATTATCCTGTAAGATTATCCTGTGGTCTGAGGTGTGTTAAGAGCTAATTTGTCCCGACAATCAGCTCCGAAACAGGTCAGATCCGACAATCGTAAAAATTAAACTTCGTGTGTTAGGGATGTCACGATACAAGAATTTTGTATCACGGTTATTGTGACCCAAATTATCACACTTATCGTTATGATCGCAGTATTGTTGAGTGTGCTCAAAATGTTCAAAAAGTACTTTTACACACTATTTAAGTAATTAAATCCCCTTATTATTGTCTTTTTTGTCAATAACTGTGTCAGGAAATGTCCTATATGAAAATTTGTTCCAACTTTTTTCATGAGAAATAAAAGTTAACAATTCTAGCGAGTATTTGTCATTATGATGTTATAAATGCTTGAACAGTGTGTGATTACAAGAAAAAAAAAACAGAATTGAACTTTAAACGGGATTCTTCATAAACAATTGAAAATGAACATGTTCAACGTTTTGGGATGACAAAAAATAATCCTAGCCTATTTTACATGCACATAAACATTTTAGTTTGCCTACAGCATTAGTATCCATGTTACAGCTAGTTATATTAGACCATGTCCAGACCTTTCTTTCTTTTTCCCTATTTTTTTTCTTGACCAATGATAGTCCCTTAGGCAGTTAGCCACAGTGTTGGGGAAGTTACTTTTAAAAAGTAGTGTTTGCTCGTTACTCGTTACATCTGTAAAAAGTAACACTTTACTTTACTTAGTTACCCTCTATGAAGAGTAACTTCTCAAGTTACTTTTCCGTTACTTTTACATTGCTTGATCATGGACAGAACCCCATATCTATTCCTAAATGTGAAGACCTACAAAAAGTTCTACTACAGAGAACATAACAGTTTTTTGTGCTCTTTATTTTACAAAATGTCACATACCCTGTGGAATCAGAGCTCCTGCCCAGTGTTTCCACATGTTGCTTCTGAAATAAGCAACCTGGTCAATAAAAATAAGCCCAAAATAAGCAACTTCCAGCTATTACTTTTCCTAATGTGATATACTACTTTTTAAAAAGAGAAGTCTACACAAAGTGTGTTAATTTTCGTCTACATTGCATTTCAATATCACAGTGCTAAGTATCTATTCAAGAAAAGACCGTCGCTTATAACAAGCAGACCTGGCAACTTTGGCTCTGGAGCATGCGTCATGTGCATGAGTGTGTTTGGGGGCGTGCATATAGCCAGGAAACAAGGAAGTGGACAAACTGCTTACTGCAGTCGTGTTTTCCTTTATGTTAGGAGCTGGAAGATAATCAGGGGGATACACACAGACTTAAGAGCCCCAAGAAGCAACTTCACGTTTAGAAACAAGCCCAAAAAACCACGACCTGCGGCCGTGACTCACAAGATTTTCGGCCCTTAGACGCTTATAACGAGCGGACTTGGCAACGCTGCTCGTGTCTGTGCGAGCAGCTGAGAAGGCAGCTTCAGTGTCAGATCTGTCCGAGGGAAATGTAACGTCGCGCTGCATTAAAAAAGGAACTACGTTTCGTTACCAAATTTTCAACAGTAGCGTGTTACTTAACTTTTTACCCGAGAAAGTAGTTTCGTTACTGTAACGTGTTACTTTCTAACGCGTTACACACAACACTGGTTAGCCACCTTCATGACTCTCCTCTGGTCTCCCCTCTCACTGGCAGATCTCCTCGATATTTTCCCCTCTAATATTTCCAAAGTGTGATTGATGAAATCCATAAAACATGAACTTTGAAGGAAACAGACAATCCAATTCAAAGTAAGGTGAATACACGGCAAACGAACTGCAAGAATACACTCCAGGACTTGAAAAGCACTCCAAAAGCGCAGACCTCCGCCTGCGCCACTGTCCTCACCCATATTGTGATTTTCACCATAAATATTAGTCCTACCTTTATTTCATCGAAATATTTAGATTCCTTGACCATGAAAACATACCATTAGCAATTGGATTCATAATGATATCTATTTTAGTTCAGTAGTTATTCATGAAAATAGCATTTTTCGCCATGGCGGCCAGACGCTGATCCGGATCAACACCAAAATCGAATCAGTTCTTCCTTTTCCCAAGCTGAACATTTCCTCAGAATTTCATCAAAATCCATCCATAACTTTTTGAGTTATTTTGTTCACAGACAGACGGATAGACGGACAGACGGACAGACAAACAACCTCTCCCGAAAACATAACCTCCTTGGTGGAGGTAATGATACTAATGTTACTATTGAGATTTATACATTATTTAGATGGAAAATACTGATAAACCACCTGTACTTCACTCAGGTATGGCTCACTGAATCTTTCTCTCTCTCTCTCCCTCTACAGCTCAGTCTACTCATTTACTCGAGGAGTTTTAACTGCGCACGTCTTTATCTTTCGCCACAGCTTCATGTTTAGACAGGGTGACTGTCTTCTATCAGTTTCCCCTCAGCATCCTTGTAAAAATCTAAAATTCAACCAGACTTTAGAGTCCGTTTTGAGCGGAAAAATCTTCACTGTTTGTCTAACTTAGCTTTCAGATTCAGAGGCCCAACAATGCAAACTGCACATGCTCATCTCTCCGTGAGGCTGCTTCATCGAGGGGTAGATACACGTAGTTCCGGCTTTTCCAGGCAATTTGCAGCATCACCGTGAGTTATGGACACAGTGTCGTGATCAAACATGGTATAATGTTAATTTAAATATGACACGGTAATAATAACTGTGGGAAATTTTACTGTGGTTTACCATTTTACTGGAAACCGTTACATCCCTGTGGTAAAATTTTGTCAACTTAAGCTAGACTAGGGCTGGACAATTAATCTGATTTTGATCGTGATTTCAATTTTGCCATCTGACAATCATAAAAAGATTATAATCGAAGAAAAACGATTAATATGCCACACAGTGTGGAGTGCATGCAAGTGTATGCAAGTTCCAGCGCTTCATAGCACTTCTGTGTTCCACGTGCAGCTACAGCGAGTGTGTGTGACTTATGTGGACCAATAATACTGTATGTGCCGCTCACTGGTTCTTTAAAGTTGTGTTTAAAGGGGACATATCATGCTTGTTTCTCCTTTTCACTATGCCAGACTAGGATGCCTGTAAATAATTTCTGCCCTCAGTACAAGTCATTTAGTTCCTTCATTGCCCCACACTTGAGTTCTCAAAATCCTCATTTTAGGCCATTATCAAGCTCTCGTTGAAAAGCTTGGATCTCAGGATGACCTAAAGTTACCTTGCTACGTCACAGCCCTTTGTGCTCTGATTGGTCAGTTCTACCGGGGGTAGAGCCAGCCTGTCCTCCTTCTTCTACTGTATTTTCCGGCAGGCTCAAAGCAGCGGCCGCGTATTGAGTCCCCCTACAGGCCAGAGCTAGCAATGAGTGAGTGTGAGCTAGGGATCTATATACTGCTGCTGGATGAATGTGTTCCTCGGTGAGGGTTTTGTGGCTAACGGACATCACAGAGGAGGAAGTGTTTTATCAGATTACTCCAATAAAAAGAAAGTTACCTCGTGTCGTCACAACGATTTAAATCTCGCGGACATCTCGCAATGACCTATTAAATCATGCATCAGCATGATATGTCTCCTTTAAATCAATACGGAAGTTTTTAAATAAATAAATAATTGTGTATATTAATTGTGATTTCAATATCACTTAAAATAATCAGGATTCTTATTTTTACCATAATCGTCCAGCCCTAAGCTAGACTAAAAGTAAAATAAAACTAAAATAATTTCCATGACTAAATTATGATTTAAATTAAAACATATTTTAGACGAAAGACAGTAACTACACCTGTTGCTACATAAATATATTTCCTGTGACAGTGAGCAGCATTTTAAGAATACTTGCTCAAAGCATGTTTAGAGTGTCCGAGTTGAATCAGGAAAAAGGAAGAGCTGGTGGACATTAGTGGAAAGCATGCAGCTGCTGGTTCTCCAGTCTCAGGAAGCATGCTGTTTGAAGGCAGACAGCTCATTGTGTTTTCAGGGCATGAACCTCTCCAGCTGAGGGTGGAGAGGAGCAGGACCAAAGAGAAACCAACCTACAGTCGTCATGAGGCAGAAAGTTGTATGGTAGAACTTCATATCTATGAAAGTCTAGATTTTTCAGCCGCATACTGAGCTCTTCCAAAGCTTCTTTATGGATAAGACGTCTTTGATCGAACCGGGACATCACACAAATAATGAAAGAGCTGTGTTTAAGTGCAAAGATTTCCCTTTTGTGAGTTTGAAACACTCGCCCCCCGTGGAGTTTAAAGGTTGCTGTTCAAAGTTTTGGGGTTTGTTTCATCACAGAGTGTTCAGGCTGCAGTCAGATCTGATCCACAGTAGACGGGATTCAAGTTATGATACCATTTCATAGAGAGGAAAATACTCAATGGGAATGTCTCCATGAGAAAAATACAGCTTGTCTGAGGGCTCGGTGTGCTCAAACATATTTTCACCAAACTGTTCTGCAATACACTGCTTGAATAACTTTGTTCACTTAATGGCTGCTCTGGAACTCCAACTGCATGATTCAGGTTTGTCAGACTCAGTGGTCAAAATTCAGTTTAACCTGATCAATAATTCGCCTTGTCTTTGAGAGTTTAACTACAAGCATTGCTAAGTGCACACCAGACATGATTTTAGCTAAAATAATTTGCACGTAATCAGTCAATGCAAGCTTACAAAGAAAACATGAAACGTTGCAGATAGGGGTGAGTATTGGCAAGAGCCTTACGATACGTTACATATCACGATACATCTGGACATCACAGTATTGTGATATAATGCGATATTTTCCAAGAAAAACTCGAGATGGTGTATATGTAAATAACACAAATAAAATTCAAAACTAAAAGTTTTCCATTTTACTGTTTTTGAAATATGTCAGATGCAGTAGGGTTGGGTATTTCCAGCAACCCCACAATACGATACGTATCCCGATACTGAAACCACGATACGATATGTATCCCGATACACATAAATTGTGAACATTGACTGCGCTTTTAACAGAATTCCCAGCAACTTTTGCTTTTTATAACAAAAAGAAAAAGAACAAGGATCAGTTTTAAATGGCTCTACAACTTCAGAAACTTAAATTCAGGTCCCCAAAGATGGTAGACTTAAGTTTAAATATGGAACATGTGTTTCGTGATGTTGCTTGGCTTTTACATTGAACTGTGCCATTGTTAACACTACCCAAAGAGTATTTACAAGAACTGTCCAAACATTGAGGCCGAATCGATTCTGTAGAATCCGTATCGATACACGTATCCCCAAGGTGTGCATGGCGATATTCTGTTGTATCGATATTTTGTGCACAGGCCTAAAATGCAGTGTTACATACATACACTTAACCTGAAACACAGAGTGGATCAAGTCACTTAAACTAATGTTGCAAAGAAATTGTTATTGTTTTACCTTAAATAATAAATTTAAAGTGTCCTAACCCACTGTGCAGCTCAAACTGTAATTGAACACCAGGAACAAAGTGCTTTAAGTTACTGACAGAGCAAGAGTAAGTACAAAAAATCACATATTTCTCTTGTCACTGTCTGAACTGAACAGACTGCATGAAAAAAACCTGTACATACATATTTATAAGTTGTATTTTATTTCCAACTATGATAAAATATGAGTTTTTGTTTTAACCAAAAAAAAATCGATATTAAGATTTGAAATATCGATAATGAATCAGTAGTCGAAATATCGCTGTATTGCTGTATACCTCTAGTTGCAGGGCAGCTTCATTATTTTTAGACCACAGCTAATTTTTCCAGTCTCTGGTAAGCTTGGATTGAGAGCACTTGTTGTTGGCATGTATGTTACAGTCACTCACTACATTCAACATGGCAGGCGCTAAATGGTGTGTTTGCATGACAGCAGCCCATTTTAATTGACCACAGCCACAAAAAAGACAAGAACTGATTCATGGAGGATGGTAGAAATACAGCTGCAGTATGATGATGGAGAGTATGGACTTGAGTTCCATTAGAGGGAGTTGGCTTATCCCTTATCGACATCTGTAGGGCGAACTTTAAAACAAAGCTGTTTGACCACAAATTTTAGCAAAGATGGAAAATGAACCAATGGACAGCACAAAATTGTGGACAAGCTTTGTGGAAAATGTTTTTTTTTTTAACTTATGTAACCTTTAACCCTACTCACGGTGGTATAAATGCTAAGCACTGGCAGAAGTTACATTTTTTCCTGCTTTCAGATTTTATAATAGTCTAGAAAAGTGATTTTACAGCTATAAAAGCTCAAGTCCATTAACCATATCAGGGAATTTTCCTTATAATATCAGGTAGACTTGTGTGAAAAGGCCTTAAGTGTGCTGAAATAAAATGTAGAGTATTTATAAAATCTTCAGAAAAATGAATTTGACCTCATTTTTCAATAAACTCTTGAGCTACATGCTACATTTATAGCAAGGCCAGCTAGAAAAGGTCCAGAGTGGAGAGAGCTACATAATTTCCCTCAGTGAATACCCAAGGACAAGGACAGTACTTAAGTTCGATTGAATAGTCCAGCTTTTGTCAAAGGTAGACTCAATTTTGCATGTAAACAGGCTTTCTATACATAATATCTCTACAACAGTATCACAGGAGCATCTTAGCTGTGTTCGAAATCGTTCCCAATAGTGCACTTTATAGTGTGTTCGCCATTTCGTATTGTTGTTCAAATTCTCAGAGGTTAATTTCAGTCATTTGTTAAGTGCTAAGCACTAGCCACATTATATAGTGCAATATAAAATACCCACAATGCACAGCAAATGTTAGAGTACATATGATGTAACCTATATTGTACTCCCGTATACCACAATGCAATGCGGTTGTGTTTTTCCAGGGAAGAAGAGGAAGAGACGAAAGCTGCTAAGGCGCAACTTGGTGATAATTTGGGTTATAAATGTAAGAAATGTTAATATATCTTTAACACGTACGTAGCGTAGCTTTTTTACGTTTTTTAGCAGTTGTAAACAGCTGCAATATTTGCTACGTATCCTTCTGAGTGCCTGATCAGGATGGGAATTGATACGGTTTTATCGATTCCAATGCTATTAACAATCATGCTAATCGACCCGATTCTTTAAAAGTTCCTTTTCTGATTACTGCAGATATTCTGAAGATGGTCTGGCTGCAGACCGCACCTCTCAAGCCCCTGAGGAGTCTGTCCAGCTTGGAAATGTCATAATTTTCAGCACGCTTGGACCAGAAATAGTGACATTATTTCACAACAAACGAGGAAACGATAGGTGACTACTCTGTGAAAAAGTTAAAACAACCATGTGAAAGCGCTATTGCCAATCTTGAAATACATAAAAAATTATAGTCTTTAGTCAAGTGACCAGATGCGACTTTTGTCTTTTGCACAACTTCTTTACAGTTTTGTGTCCGCAAGAGCATAGATTTGTGTTTGCAGCAAACAATAGCATTAGCAGCTGCTAGCAAAATTGGTCTGTAGATTGTCCGTGGCAGCAATGTCAAACACATGTCACAGCATAGATAACTGCTTCTGCAAGTTGCTGGTGTTTCCACTCACTTAAGATTGGGCAGTAGGCGCCTTACAATTCTGATGCTCCTGAATCTTGTCAGCAGAAGGAATTGATAAGGGAATTGATGAGCAAAAAGACTCATGATATCGATTCCCCCAGTTTGTGTACATGATCCACTTCCGTCACAACAACATCCAGCTCATCTTCTGACGCTATAACGTTTAGAAGATTTCAGTGTAGTGTCCGAAATCTCGTTTTGTCATTCCCTATGTAGTTCACTGATTCATTTACACTACATAGGAAATAGTGAGCGAATGAGTGGAAGGTTTCTATCAGAGCTCTTGATATATTTAACTTTGCAGATGATCCTGAACATCTGCACTTCATCTCCTATGAGTGCTCTCAGGTATCAGTTTGACAGCAAAACCTCTTTGTTCACTCAGAAAAAGACCAAAAACTCTGTTCCCGTCAACCCAAATCCACCATCTCCGTGTCTGACAATCAAAAGCCCCTGGCCTTACATTCACAAGCCCTTGTATATACATATATCTTAAAATTGTTTACTTCTTACTGGCTTAGTGTACATGTTCTTGCCCATGGACGCACGTTTCCGTGGACAGAAGCATCTGCAGGACTGTAAGTCATAACCATAGCTCCAAGCACATCAAAAGTTTAGTTCCATGTTATGCTTCTGAATCGCCTTTTGCTGCATTAAATCCCCGAACTGCCTTGAAACAACGTGTAAAGGCACTGAATTATACGTGACCTTTTCACCTTGAAGATGTGGAGCAGAGGAGGTAGTAGGCAGAGACCTTAACCTCTGGTAGCTCCCACTGTCTTCTCTGTGAAGAACAGCTTCAGTCTGCAGGAGTGAACCGAGCAGCTCCCAGGTGTACGGGAGAGCAGCAGTGTGAATGTGAATCACAGCCTGGCAAAAGAACAGAGCAGCGCTGTCTGCGTCTACCTTCAGGGGTTAAATGAAGGCTGAACATGGAGACAAGTCCAAGAACAAGAAAAGAGAAGATTTTCTATGAGGGGAAACGGCAGGAAATCAAACGATCTGTTTGGTTGTTTGAGTTTAATTTCCATTTACAACAGCACAGCAGAATATGCATCATAATGTTGGATAAATTAAATGCTGGTCTTCACAGAAACACAGTGCAATAAACAGCTGGGATTGAAATACACAAGTGTTAAACTCAATGCCAAAAAAAAGCACTTGAGTGTGTTTTCTGGTACATAATTTAACATGAACTTGCTGCAGTACGAGTAGCCATTGCAAAAATAAAAGGTCATGCCTGTAATTTTAATTTCTTTTAAAAATCAACTCTGCACTCACTGCTATGAATTTCCTTCAAAGTTTATGTCATAAAATGTTTATAATGCAGTTTGTCTGCATAAACACTGAAGTTGGAGGGAATTTTCTCAGTATGTTAACGTGGGACACTCTGATCAATATTTCGGATGAATCCAAATTCCTAAAACCCCTTAGTCCTTCCCCTCGTTTTGACCCAACCCCTTAGCCCTCTGTTTTGAAGGCCAAGGTGAAGGGGTGAAAACAAGCTGCTGAGAAACGAGACGCCACTTGATTCCCGCTACATCATCATCCAGAGCCGCTCGCTAGCTGTGACGTACGCAGATGCGACAATAACCGTAAACAAGGCTGTGAAGGCTAGCTTGTTACAACAAGGAATTTTAAAATGCCACTAACAACAAAAAACATGATAAATATTGACTTGATAATAAAATAATTACTAATAATTAAGCGCTTCCTTTGGTCTCCACTCTGCTTCGTGTCGGCGTACGTTGTGTATGATGGGAAATTCTCTTACCCCTTTGTTTTAAGCGAGTTCCTGGTCTGTTTTCGTTTCGAGGGCTGTGCAGCCCTTTGTCTTAGCCCTACAGAGAATTGGGATACCCCTTCACTAGATGTGAACATGCAAAACCAAGGGGTAAGACAAAGGCCAAGGGGTACAATTGGGACAGACCCAAACTCTCATAAAAAATATATATATACCGTAAAATACCAAATAAACGCAGAGTTCCAATAAATCGCTGGTTTCCAAATAAACGCCGAGTGTAGCAGTACATTTTGACAAATAGATGCCTATTCCAAATAAACGCCTGGTGTAATTTATTCGGCGCAGCCTATGAGCTACGGTCGAGGTTACAGAACACACATGCGAACGCTGAGCTCACAACCGAAAGTGCATGCTTGAAAAAAGAACATTATCAGACTGAACCTTAACAGTCCACATGGTTTATTTTTCTCTCTGGACGTCCTGTCGGCTCGCTTCTCCTCCCTCTGTATGTCAACAAATGCACGTTGGTGTACGGTGCTCTGTTTCACAACAGTGCAGTTACACTCAATGACCACAGAGGGCACTAGAGCGCAAAAAGCCAGAATGTTACAGACTAGTGCTTCACAAATCCAAATAAGAAGACGTTGCCGCTGCAGGTTATTTGCCCTTAACGTCAGGAGGCTGGACACGTCAGTTAGCGGTACGTTGCTGCTTATCTCCATGGCCCTGGTGCAGCCAAAAAACAGAAGTAAGACCTTAACTTGAGTACTTACTACTGGTAAGGTATTTCCTTACCAGTTTTAAGTGTGTTTAGAAAGTGCTTAGTTGAAAGAAGAAGACAAGAGTATAACTACAATATTGTAATCTTGCTGTAAGGGTGTTATTCATACTAGTGTAATAAATAATTTGATCATATTTACCATATTTTTTTGTTTTTTGCTAAGCAAGATTTTTGTGGGAAAGGAATTAAACGCATGCTCCAAATAGTCGCCTGGTCCCAAATAAACGACTGGTCTGCTCAGTGATTGAAACAAATAAACGCCCCGGCCATTATTTGGTATTTTACGGTATATTAGCCTTAACACGTGGTTGTTCAAAATCTGACAGGGCCTACCATCGTAAAAAACTAAGTTTTCAGAAATTATATTTTCAAACATTGCAACAACTTGTGGTTGAACAAGTCAAGAAAAATCATGATTTCTAATTCTCTAATCTTCTGAATAAACTACTTAAAGTTAATCAATTTAATCACCATATTTTCCAGCTCTAGCACTATACCCAAGTTAGCTGTGTTGTTCATTTTACAAAAGCACGATCCTTTTAATCTTGTTGTAAAGATGACTAATCAGGCTTCCCAGTGTTAAAAAATACTAATTGGTGTTACTGAAGGAAGAAATAATAGACTGAACAAGGTTTCCAGACTGTTTTTGGGGAGTGTATATGTCTTTCCAAATTGTGAGCTTGACATTTCTGTTTGAGCCAGCCGCTTCTGCTGCAGAGCCGACAATTACTGCCAAGGAGGATGAACTGAAACAGGGATGATTCTCAAACTACAGCCACCAGTGAACCCCGTCAGTGATCCTGAACAGATCCTCAGGTGTGCCAAAACCGTCCCAGCAATCAAACAGAGAGCGAGGAGGCAGTAGGCTCTGACGGACACGCTTACTGGGCCGTGGCTAATGAGTCCTGATGCCCAGAGTTTGAGGGGGGGGTGTTGTTAGTGAGGCTGCAGTACTGACCAGATGCAGACGGATGACGTGCACAGTACACCAAATACAAGAAGAAACGGTGGGAGATCAGGTTTTACGGTTAACCACAGTACAACAAATCTCTCCATGTTGACACAAACACACATGAAGTCCAAACAATCCCAAACAAACCTGTGTTTTTGGATGTGAGGCAGTATTTCTTTTATTAAATATCAAGAGGAGTCAGGTGGAAACACTGCCAAAGCCGAATTGATTTTTCAATAAAGAAAAACATGCATCCTCTGCCCTGCTCTCCCTCCTCCCTCTTCCTCTCTGCTGCTGCCTTCACCTGAAAATAGCCCACAGAAGTCCTCTCTCTCTTCTGACAAGCGCCGAGCGGTTTGCTGCTGTCAGGCTACAGTAGGAGGAAAGGTCGACAGCCCGTCTGCTGTGTGAGAGGGTGTCTGAGAGGAGAAATGTGAGCATTAGCCTCCGCGCCTGGATCAAATTTGATCAGAGCGACAGCAGCGATGGCCAGTCTGATTTATAATGAGGCTAATGCGTCCATGACTCAGCGAGGGTGAGCTCACACTCAGGCTTTAAGAGACTACAAAAACTACTTGGAAGACACTGACACCACACTTGTTACTTTGTGCTATACAGTGTGGAAGCTTGAGGGCAATTAGCTCCACACAGATTTAACACTGAAGCTGTCTTCATGCCCTAAATGTGCTGTAGCTTTAACTGAAACTGGATGTTAGATATTCCCCTACTTACACCTTTACAGTCATCTGTTTGATTCTGGAAACATGTGGGGACTAATTTGGGAAAAGATCAGGTGTTCACTAATAAAAAACATGTTGCAAAGCTTGGCACTAGATCCAAAACATTACAAAGAGATTTTAAAGGGATAGCTCTGGATTTTTAAGCGAACATTAGCCACAGTGAAAGGGATCAGCTCTGCATCTGTGCTGAATGAGAAGCTAGGCTACATATTGCTGCAAATGGTGCCACCACCTTCCTTTTTACTTTTAAGAGTGTTATAGGAAAATATGCCAGGTCTGAAAGATTTATCATTTTAGGACTGGAATCTTCAAAATCTTCAAGTAAACCAGCTCTAGTTGGGTTACATTAACCGCACCTTTGACGTGGAAATAACTGTAAATAATTGTGTATATTTTTAGGCTGTTTTATTTTATTTTTATAGGTTTATATTTGATTATTTCTATTTACAATGCATGTATCTTTAACTTTTATCATCTTTTTACTTGTTTGCCTACTTGTACTTTGCACCATCAGCACCAGAGAAAATTCCTAGTAAGTGTAAAAACCTACTTCGCATTAAACCTGATTCTGAAATTGCAATTTCAAACAACCCAATCACGTGATTGCCAAAGTAGCAACTTTTTACAGCACTCATAACTGACCCAGGATCTGTTGCCAACTATTTTACAAATCTGCAGTCAGTTTGCGACTAAAATTGGCTCACAAATAAACTGTTTACTCACAACTACATATCAGATTTCATCATTCACTCAAAAGAGCCGTTCAAAAGAGTCGACTCATTCGCAAACATCACATCTCCACCATTGAAGTGCTGGTAAGCAGGTTAACAATACAATGCCTCTGTTTAGGAGTTAAAGTTGGAGTATCCCTTGATTAATGGTAACAAATTATTTATCATCAATATTAGATGATCAATAATGTGTTATTGACTTGTCATCATTGGTTTCCTTGCTGTTGTCTCTGAACATAGTGAATATTGCACTGGAGCTTGATTTGAAGAATCGAATAGAAATTAGGGCTGAACAATTAATTGCAAATTAGATAAAATCGCAATATGGCTTGTTGCAATTTTCAAATCACAGAAGGTTCAATATTTTCATCCCAAAATGTCTTGAACATTTTGGCATTGTGATGTAGTTTTTTGCAATTTCATGCCTATTTTTTTTTTTACCTCAATTCATACACTTTTTTCGCACTTTTGGACCATTTTTACCTTTTTTAACCCCGTTTTTACAACTTTTTGCCTATTTTGCCCCCATTCATCTTTTAAAGGCCACTGTCAGAACCATTTGTGGAATTCTTATATGGTTTTTGAAATTTAATTTCAAATTTAATTCCCAATTTTGCTGCCATAATCAATTTTCCTAAGCCACTTTTGGATTTTTTTTGCCAATTTTTCCCCATTTATTTTTTGCAATTTCATACCTATTTTGCTTCTGTTTGTTAACCTTTTTCCGCTTTCAAATCATTTTTACCCAGTTTTTACAATTTCATACCTATTTTGCTTCTGTTCTTCACTTCTCCACTTTTTCTCAAATCTTTTATCCTCAGATTAATTTAATGGCATAGTGGTGTTATTATAAAAAGATCTACTGCTTATGTTTGTTTAAGAATACATAAGATGAGGAACATTAAAACAATTGCAGAGTAAATCGCAATATTGGGGGAAAAAAATCACAATTAGATTATTTTCTCAAATTGTTCAGCCCAAATAGAAATCACAATATCTGCAAGAAAAATCATGATTTGATCTTTTCCTGAAATTGTTCAGTCCTATCACACACTGTGTTTAACACATTTACAACAATGTACTTTTCCATTGACAACTTTTCTTAGTTCGGTGCAACTTCACTTGAGCAGTAACGAAAATTCGGTCTTACTTCATTTCGCCGAGCACACTAACCAGTGTTAATTATGTTGACTATTTTCATCATAGTTTTCATCAACAATCTTTTTACCACTGACAAAAACTAGACAGTAACTGAGAAAAACAAGTGCACATGGACAAAAACTAAAACTACATTAACTGACATTTTCATCAACAAATAAAAACTAGACTAAAATGTTTGACAGAGACTTAATCCAATCAGACCTAATTTGGTCATGTAGAAAGTAGAGACAAGTTAGTAATCTATCCAATCACAGCTACTTTGGTTGTGTGGAAAGGTTGGATGAGTTCAGAGGGACATCCAATCACAGCTGTCTTAGCTTGGTGGTGGTGGGATAAGTTGTAGAGCAATCCAATCAGAGCTGCTCTCTTCATGAATTGATATATTCATGTAGAGCAGGTTCACTGTTTGTTGTCAGTTCTGGTATTGTAACTGAAATGCTCTGCCAGGTAGACTAAATAAAGGTGACTACATTTCACACAAAAGTTAAATTTGTTTCTGTTCTTTAATACATTTAAACTTTACTATCTGTCAATAAAGGGTTATTAGATGTTTCATTTTATCCAAGTGTAAAACAGGATTTCAGAAATGTAAGAAAACGTTTTTAGTCGACTAAAATGTAAAATTTCGTAAACTAAACTTGACTAAAATTAAAACCATTTAGATGATTAAAGTATGACTAAAAGATATTTAAGGAAAACTAAACTATACTATAACTAAATTAAAAAATGCTGTCAACTTTAACACAGTTTCTAAAATGTGCATGATTGATGGTATTTGCTACTATAATCTAAATTTCTTCATTCATTCAACTGTTTCAGAGGCCTATTTAAAATGGGCAGTGGACTGAATTTGGCCCCCAGGTCATAGTCTGGATACCCCTGATCTAAGGCAAAGAATCACCTAAAATGTTACAAACTAGGACATACTTGAAGCAGAAATGTACATTTAAAAGTTCCTCATAATCTAAAGTCTGCATAAAACTTCCTGATCTGTGTGCAGCATCAGTTTCCCCAGAAACCCTCACATGGCGTCGGCTGATGATCTCAAACATGAGCTCTTGTCAGACTGAAAAAGCCTCCGTGACAGATGGCATGCTGCAGCCCTACGAGTGTATTTTTGGAGCCGTACGGCCAGAATTGGATGTCATTGGCATGGGCCGTGTGACTCTCCTCCTCCCCACCTTTACTACAATAACAAGAGCAGCAGAAGGTGAGAGCACAATTGCGAGGCAGGTCATGAATTGAAGGTGTCTGGCGGCGGCAGCAGGTAAAAGAGTAAAACCTCTGTGAGAGAGTCAGAGATGGACTTTCTGTGCGTGGCGTTCAATTAAATTGAAGCCGGTGGGGGAATGTACGCGCTCATGTGGATGCTGATGTCAATACAGGCTGAAAAAAATGGTTAACAAGGTTTTTGTTCGTGTGGAAAGCCTCTTGTGCTGGAGTCGATTGTGTATGCCAATTACTTAAGGGTGAAGCTATCGATGCTGCTTTGTCAATTTATCATCTAATTATGTTAGACTACATCAGAGTGCTTTAACTTAGGCCGGGGAGGCTTAATTAAAGGTTTGTTCATTTGATCTGATAAGGTAAAATATACAGTTTAAACTACAGCTGTGTGTCTTGGGTTTGTGTTGACTTTGGCACAACATGCTGGCTAAGAGCTGGAGCACTTTCCTGCTAAGCCAGCCTTTAATTTACACACGAGGGAGGCAAAGATTTTCTGACATTGTTCACAAAACTCAGAGACAATTGCAAAGTATCTGCCTCTCTACACTGCAGCCACAGGAGTCTGACACCTTGGCATTAAGGCTGAACCATATAGACAAAATTTCATGTCCCGATATTTCGATATTGATACGATACGATATGACTACGAGCTCGGTGAAAACCAAGCGGTGCATTCAAGGGCAATCGTAAAAATGAAATTTGTTGTGACTTCCAGAGCTGTACAAGCAGGACGAGTACAGGAGAAATCTATATTGTTTATATTGTTGCTTTTTCAATATTAATATCTTGAATGTTCATATCTCGATATTCATGCCAGCTATCTCGATATTGATGCAATACCATATGACTACAGGTTCGGTGAAAACCAAGCGGTGCGTTCAAGGGCAATCAGAAAAATCAAATCTGCTGTGACTTCCAGAGCTGTACAAGCAGGACGAGCGCAGGGAAATATATGTCATTGCTTTTTTGATATTAATATCTTGAATGTTCATATCACGATATCAATACGATAACTATATATCTTTCAGCCCTACTTGGCATCACAAAAGTTTCAAGGGCTATGCTAACTTTTGTTTTCATGCCTTGCTTCAGTCCTGAGTCCATAACAGGCAGATAACCATCACTCTTTTGACTGTGGGTTCAGTAACAAGGAAGAGACGGACAGAGCTTGCCTGCTGCTAGTTAGCTTAGCCCAAACGCTGGGAGTTAATAGGTAGTGTTAGCCTGCCTCTGCCTGCTGTCATCAGATAAACTCTTTTGCAACTCTAAACAGTCCTATTTGCTTGCTATGACTCTTTCCTCTTACTGTGTTGTTTTACGTAATCTCTTGCTATTGTCTCATTATCTTCTACTGGTAAATTTGCGGGCAGTTTGCATTTAAGACTCACAGCTGCAAATCTGTCCTCTTTGTTCACGTAAACGAGTTGTTTAAAAGACTGAGTTGCTTTCACAACTGCAAATCTGTTCTCATGGTTCACTTAAAAGACAACAACCATCATGGAACTATATCAGCAAAACAAAGCCTACTTTTACAAGTAGAAACAGATAATGTGGTGATAGAAGCAAATAATGTAACATAACATGGTAAAAAAAAATAGCAAGCAGACAGGACCATTTAGAGTTGCTGCTACAGAGTTTATCTGATGACTGTAGGCAGAGGCAGGCTAATGCTACCCACTGACTCCCAGTGTTTAAAGCTAAGCTAGCTGTAGGCGAGCTTTGCCCTTCTCTTCCTTGTTACTCTACGCACAGTGGAAAGAATGGTGTCTACCTGCCTGTCGTGGACTCAGGAGTGAGGCAAGACAGAAAAAAAGAAAACAAGTTTTATTTAAGAGGAGAAGTAGTTTTTGAGAAGTAAATATCAATGAAATGATGGACCCTCCGACAAGATTACAGTATTACAGTATACAAACACAAACCAAGAGAGACAGCTGGTTACTGCTGTAATAATCTTGTGTCCATTTGACATATCCTCGCAGTAATAGCAGCACTTCTTCTGATTTCGCCAGGCACAAATTCAGTTTGGTCATGACCTTGAATGAACAGACGTGCACTAAAACTCTAATGGCTTTTTCAACCAGCCTGCCCACAACCCATTCTCTCCAAATCAATGTAGCCTCCCTCAACAGGAGGGAAAGTACATTATGTCCAGACGCTCTGAATCACACACACATCGTGATGTTGTGATGCGTTCAGGGGGGGTTGGATGGGGGGTGGGTTATGTATCTCCCAGGTAGATAATACACCTTGTTTTACCATCAGGATGCTGTCTGCGTTCAGCACACTTACAATGAAATAATGGGTGATATAAGGGGACCGTTGCAGCATCACAATTCTCATAATGGCAGCGGGGGAATGTCTCTCTGGAGTGCAGATTAAGTCTCAGAAACAAGGCTGGTGTCATTTTATGTTTCCAGACATTCAATTCATCTGAAATGAAGGCAAATAATGTTATTGGAGCACCGTCAAGGAGCCCATCATCCACTTTAAGCTTTCTTTTAAGTATGAACTTGCGATCTTTGCAAGAAATATGAATGCTTTAGCTGCATGAGTCTAATCTGTTTGAGTTTAAAACAGCACCTTTTCCAAGGAAACTTTGCTTTAGAACAGCATACAGATGGCAAGACTTCTACAAAATTAATGGTATATATCTTACTAAAAAACCTAAAAAAAATCAACAAGGCCTGAGCGTTCTACTGGAGTGAAATTTTCTAGAATCTCCCGAACTCTCTATATTGTATTATGGAAATATTATTTATATTCTTGCACATTCACACAAGCACCCAGGCTGTTCTTATTCATTATTCCCACTTATACATATGGAAGGAAGTGCACATACGCCAACTCAATGTCCAGGGGTACTGCATGAGGCAGAGAGATTTCAAGGCAGTTGGTCTCATCGAGTCAGGGGGTGATATGTGGGGTGATTGACAGGTCGTGCAAAGAAAGATGTACCCACAAGAGACTACTTGTGAAAGTAAGGCTGGGTTCACGCCTAAAATTCAGCAGGGTTGGTTAAGTTCAGGGGTAAAGGTGCAACATTATTTCATTGTTCTGTTGTTTTGGTTTCACACTGCACCAAGGCAGATGGACCAAAGCCTGGCTTATATAGTGTAATATAGTCTCCTACCACTAGTTGGAGCTGAATCTGATGTGTTGACTGTTTTATTATGAGCTGGAACAACATAGTCGGCTTCGAGCTTTAACGTTGTTCAGCTTGAAGCAGTTTGGAAGTTTTCTTTGCTATAAAATTAGATGAAGGTGCATTTAACCAGCATTGGGTGGCACTTGCAAATTGACTGGAGCGATGTGTAAACACATTGTGGGTGGAACTGTAGACATTAACCTGATTAAAGAACCGGAGGTTGGCGGTGCTAGCAATGCTAACGTTAGCCGCACTCTGCATGAGTTTTCTGTTGTGATATTTGGCAAAATCCAACCCACATTTCCCCCCCTTTTAGTTCATGTGCCTTGTTTGGTCTTGTTTGATTCATATTGCTTTTACACCCACCACGAATCAAACTCCAGTCCACAAGGACACAAACCGAGAAACCTCGTTTTTAGAGGACAAAAGTTTGGTTCTTTGCTTCACACCACAGTTTGTGTGAGCTTTCACACCAGCCCAAATCAACCAAACTTTTCCAAAAATGTGAACTAGAGTTTGTTTGGTCTGGACCAAACTTGTTAGCTGTGAAGTAAGTGAAACAACTGGATGTATTTTCCTCTGCTGAGGAGGTTATGTTATTACTGGCGTCTGTATGTTTTTTGTTAGCAATGTAACTCAAAAAGTTACCGACGGATTTCAATGAAATTTTCTGGAAATGTCCAGATTGGGACAAGGAACAAATAATTAGATTTTGGGAGTGATCCGGAACACCGTCTGGATCCGATATATATCCGATAGATATCATTATGAATCCGATTGCTAATGGTTTGTTTTCATGATCAAGGAATCTAAATATTTAGATGAAATAAAGGTAGGACTAATATTTATGGTGAAAATCACAATATGGGTGAGGACTGTGGCGCTGGCGGAGGTCTGCGCTCTCCGAGTGCTTTTCTAGTGTAGTTGTGTGATGACAGGAGTGCAAGACAGAATTTTTAGACTGCCTTCCCCCGCTGCATGTCTACGCGAACTGTAGACATGCGGCGGGGGTAGGCAGTCTACAGTGATCGCAAGAAAGCACGGTACAACCAGAGGAAGAGGTGGAAGATGAAGTGGCTGCTTGTACATAGCTTAGCACAGAAGCTAACAGCTTCAGTTGCAGTTTTATCAGATCTGGATGACATTTCTCGATCAAATGAAAAACTAATATAACATTCAAAACATTCTATGGGGCTCTACTTCTGAGATGTTCTGAGAAAAGTTGTTTTTCGAAGAGGCTCATACTCTGTAGAGGAGTAACACCCACCTACCACATTATCTGATTAGCTTGTGACAAATGTGACAAATGAAACAGTAGCTGGATATGCTACTGAAAGTGTCTACACTCCCCAAACACTGTCTGTGGGCTATTTCCCAGATCCAAAAGTGAAATATATCCACCTGGTATGCAAGGTGTGTGCATTTTGTGATCAAAACACGCAGGAATATGAAAAATAGAGAAACAAATTTACAAGAGCCATAAATGTCAGCCTACAAACATTTACATAAATTCACAGACTCCCATGAACACAAAAACATTGCTCATCTCTCTGTGGTTCATCATAAACTGTTTGAGGGCACACTGAAAGCACCACATCATCACTGATTCATCGCACAGCGCTGCTATCAAACCACAGCTGTGTGTAATCTGAGGAGGTTGGATGGTTATCACAGCCATGTAGAGGTCATCTGCCCACCTTTGAATAATAACATTAGTGAAAGTGTTTATTAGAGTGTACATTTGTCTCAGAGAATTTATTCCCAGCTTCATTTTATAAGAGCCCTCCCCGATTCAAGGGCTCAAGTATTTCTGCTGAAGACGGGGGATTGTAATCTTTTATGGGGGCTGAAAAAAGGAGGACTCGTGGGTGTCTGCTATCAAGGGGACGCCATTTATGCATTTTTAAAAAGGGACAAAGCAAAGACTCCTGGAATAAAATTTGGTAACTTAATCTCAAAGACGCACTGAGGGAATGAGGCTGCCTTGAAATCTGATCTCCCTCCTCGGACGGAGTTCAAATATAGGCCCACCGCCTCGCTCGTAATTGGGAGCTTTATTGATTTCCGGGGCTGTCGTCACGCCTGAGGTGACCTTTTGTTTGAGAATAATTGCTCTATTAGAGGGGTTTATTCAAGCACCTGCTGGGTATCTCAGACACCATTATTGTCCAATAAGAATCCCCCCAGCAGAAAAGCGGTGACCCTGGTCTGATACGTGGGTTGGACATAACGAGGGTGGCTCTGACCTGCAGGGGCCGGTCGTCAAATCAAGACGCTGTGATACTGCAGGTGGGCTTGATCAGATTATCACATATATTGCTTCATTTCAGGGAAGGAGAAGAGGGTGAAAGGAAGCAGCACGATGAGACTGAAGTCGTTAGTGAATTAACTCTCAATCAGGGGAGGTGTTAGAAATTTTGAGGCCCCAGGCAAAGACCTGCAGGAAGCCCCAGCATTACAGAGCTGCAAGAAATTTGACTACATAGGATTAAATAATTTTGCTTTTGAAGTGTGGTAACTTGATGCCATGTTTTAATCAAAAGAGAGAGAGGAAAAGCACCACACGCACTCATTGGCCACTTTATTAGGTACACCTTGATATCAAGTAAGGCTTCCTTTTGCCTTCAGAACTGACTTAATTCACCAGTCAATCTATCAATCAATCTCACCTGATCAAGCCTTCTCTTACAGTCCATACTACAAAATGAGAAATAAAAGTCTGTATGATTTCTGCTGATATTGTATTGGATCGATATCCGAATTGGCCAACACTCAAGGCTGCAATATCAGTATTATATTGGAGGTGAAAAAGTTGTATCATGACACCCCTATCAGATTGAGCTTCAGCTGGTCTTCTTGGGCATGTCTACAGGTCTAAATGCATTGAAATGCTGCCATATGATTGGCTGTTCCGCTATTTGGATTAACAAGCAATTAAACCTTATAAGAGGGCTCGTGATTGCATATTTGCTGTGGTTTAGATATGTGGATAAAACTGGTATGCCCTTCTTAATTATGCAATTCGGAAGTAAAATTGCTCAAATATGTTGGCAACATGTACATTTATCTGTGCAAACTGAGCAGTGTGCAGTTACATGGCAACAACAGATGAAGACAGAGTGAAAACAGACTAATTAAAAGACAGAAAATGACAGTTAGCTAATTTCATAAGCAATATTTGCACACAAAAAAATAAGCAATTTCTTGCTATTCCACTCAAATTCTGAGCGACTGTATATAAAAATGTTGTTTTTCCTGCCTAAGCTCAGAGCAGCTCCATTAAAATGCAGCTCAGCTCCTCGGTGGGTTCATCCCCGGTGTGATCAGCATGGAGTCAGCTGAGAGTTGGAGGGTTTACAGAGGAAACTTTCTCAGGCTGCGATGGAGCTTTAGGGTGGCTTTGGCTAAAGCACGGCACTGCGGCCCTGAAGCCCTTTTGCCCAAGAGGAATCTCGAGCTTCTGATTAAGCCGATGATAATAATAAGGCTAAATAATGTTTGTTCATGCTAGGTTATGTTTCAAAGGGCTCAGTGTATTTATGTTTAATCTCTTCTGTTCTTGAAGAAAGCACATGTCCTGGAGACCTGAAGTAAGTTTGTAGTAACAGACAGAAATGTGTGCACATACTTAAAAAACAGCTCATGGGTGAAACTAGTCCTCACAACAGTACAAAGTTTTAAGACACTAAAAGTCAAAAGGGAAGAACAGTTTCAAGGAATGGAGAGATGATCTAACCAAGATAGCTTCTTTTAGACAACTCATTTATAAGACTAATACAAATTTAGATCTTTTCATGAAGGCATGGTCCCCTTATCTGGAAATGATTGTTGATCATGATGTCTAGTGCATGTATGCTCCAACATACCTTTTCTGTTGGGTTACTCTAAAGACGGACATGGTTTGTAACAGTGTTGGGTGATGAACTTGAATGTGAAGAATGTGCATCTTAATATTATACAAAATAATTTGCTTATGTCGTGATCATTACCTAAGAGTACTATTATTTTTGGCTTTTATCTATTATTCAATTCATTATTATTATTCATTTTATTAAATTTTTTTGTGTGTTTTCTGCCTGCCATGTTCAGGTTTGACTTATCCTCTTTGAAATGTTGACTCAGACTTGTTAATATTACAAGTTGATCAACACAGATTTCTAGGCCTGTTATGATAATCAATAAATCAATTAACTGCACGATAAATAAAAATGTCCTCTGTAAGTTTGCCAGCCTCGATAAGTTGACACATGCATGCATGTTTGTTTTCCTCCTCTCTTTCTACTAAACAGGCTGGATGAGAAGAAGGGTCACTATGTGCAACTTTCTCAATACCTTGGTCAGGGCTTGACGCTTAGCATTTTCCCAAGTAGCACGGGTGCTACCAAGTTGAAAAATCTAGTAGCACAAAAATATTTTTAGTAGCACGATGAAAAGTTACCAAGTAGTGTGTTTTTCTTTAATACAAAGATCTGCAGTCTTTCCAGACTTTACAGCTGTTTTCTTATGCGCCATGAAGTCAAGGTTTGATTTTGACATTGGTGGAGACATAAAAGTTCTCCAGAATCCCCCCGCTATAAACCTGGCTTAACATACGAACACCAACTGGTCAATTACGAACCACTCCTTTTTCGACAGGGATGAATGTATATGCAGTTAACTAGACATTAAAAAAAATAATCAGGACCGTAGGGAAATTTGATCTCCAGTCCACATCTAGACAGAATTATCGCCTCTTCTGTTTCATACACTGAAGACATGTTTGGCACATTTTCACCTGATTTATGCACCGTCCACTGAGAACAGCTCTGAGACCCACTTATGGGCCTCCACCCACAGGTTGAGAACCGCGCTGCACTAGTACATTGTATTTGGCGCTTGATCCTTCAAAAATTATTTTTATATCATGGACAATATGTGATGGAGGATACCTCAGGATGAATTTATCATTTAGAAGATCGTGAGTGAGTGAGTGAGTGAGAGCTGGACTGATGAAGAATCTTCAGTTTTGATTCATCCAAAGGCTAACTCTTCACTCTTGTCTGTGTGTTCACATTAAACAGCGCGCATGAGCTCTCCAGGCACCGTTTGAATCATAAAACAACACAAAGTGACCGATGATCCCTCACTGTCCCAACGAAGCGCGTCTGTCTGCGTCTTTACGGTTACTCGCACACAGAAGAGCGGGTGCCCATAGACGGCGAGCGATTCAGGAGGGATTTAGATCATATGTTCACGGGCATCGGCTGCACCGCGAAAAGACATTACTGACAGACAACAACGGTAACAGCCACACTTTAAGTGGAAAATATCAGGCCTGTAGTCCACATCGTGCCTACATCAGACAGCGGAGAATGCATCCTCGTGCGTAAAACGGGGCTCGCGAGGGACAGCGCTGTGTGTTGTGGCACGGATGTGTCCTCAGGCGGTGCAGGCATGTCGGGTGTACCGAAGGCTAGCTAGCGGCACAGTTAGGTCAATAAAACAAACGTTTCAAAGCTGAACATGTTTCCAGCTGAGGCTGCGTTCAGGAATACCACCAGCCACAACGTCCAACGTATTCAACACAAGATAAAACATGTTTTGAACGGTCATTTTTCGTAGTCGCACGGGTGCTACCAAATGCAAATCACAACTCACACTGTAATATTTTTAGTAGCAAATGCGAGTACCTCCTCGCACTGTCGAGCCCTGACCTTGGTGCGTTGGCTCTATAGCGGATTTATAGCAGAGTGAGCATTTGTGATTCATTCAGTCTTTGTGGGGGAGGTGGGGCCACTTGTCCTTAGGTATGAGTGTGAGCGTGAATGGTTGTCTGTCTCTCTATGTGGCCCTGCAAACGACTGGCGACCGGTTGAGGGTGAACCCCGCCTCTCGTCCAATGACAGCTGGGATAGCCTCCAGCCCCCCCCCCCCCCCCCCAACCCCGCAAGGGATAAAGGAGTAAAGAAAAGAAAATGAATGAATGAATGAATAATTGCGTTGTGTGAAATTGCAATATCAATCCAAAAACAATAAACTGTCCCTAGTTTGGATGCAAAAAGTTCCCCACTTTAAAAAAATCCCATGACATTGGGCAGACTTTAAAAATCATATCTATGCCATGTTTTAACATATTTGCTTCCAATTTTACTTTGGACAAACGTTGCTTTGACAGGTTGTGAATTGAAATGGTCCCTTTCCCAGGACTAAGATTAAGACACACAACAGCCATTTTCTTCTGGTTGTTAAATAATTTCTCCTTTCTGCGTTGTCTCTCTGCTCTCCTTGTCATGGATATACTCACATTTTTAGTGTAAACACTGTTAATTGTTAATACAGAGTATGCCTACACCTCATTCAGAGTCTCATTTAAGTTAATCTTTACTTATATTTCCTTCATAAGGAAGTGGACATTTATTGCTTAAAAGCTCTGCATGTTGCAAACTGCTTACTTAATTGTCATGCCTTTTCATTTATTTTCATTTTAGTTGTATTCATTTTATTTTAGTTTTTACTTTATTCTAGTTAAATGAATGCTCCTATCTATTCTTATGTCTCCATCCGATAGTTCTGGCCTGCTATACTGTGTATAAGAGCAACTGAAACAACCAAATACCCCCTTGAGGATTAATAAAAGTATTTCTGATCTTTCATATAAAATCAAAATATTAAGCGATGTTCCCGAAACTTGTTATGTGCATACAGGATAACAACCTCCATATTTGTGCTGATTTTTGTCCAGATCTTTGCACTCTTCTGGATTTGGTGATCCAGATTTGTACCTTGTACAGGGTTTGTGGAAAAGCCACTACAGTAACAGAGCTGCTTTTTCAGAGTGTTTTTCTACTTTATTACACATCTACATAAAACTCTAAAATGTAAATTAATTCAGCTCCACACAATACACACATAATGCTTTTTACACGCCTGTTATGACACAAAACTTCCTGATTTGCTCCGAGTGTCTGCATAAATAATCCCTTTGCCTTAAAGCATGAGGGAAGCGTGCACACTGTGAAATCATGGCGGAGATGAAAGTCTTGTTTCCTCTTTATCATCTCCAGATCCATCACGGAGCCTGATAAACATGAAGGTGAGCTTTTGTTTTAATCCAGCGCCACTGTGTCTCTCCCACAGAGCCGTCATGCTCCCTGTTCCCCCCGGCTCTGAGACGTATTCATTTAGTCTGGCCTTAAACAGCCGTGACTCACTTTGCCCGCTTGTCGACGTGCCATCACTCTCCCCGCTCACTCGTTTCTCTGACGCTCACCCCCTCAGATGTGCACACGTGCTCCCCGAAAACACGTAAACACTGGAGCACACGTGAAAAAAAAAGTGTTTCTAAAGCGGCATTGAAAATCGTTGGCTCGGCCTTTTAGTGAGGTGTGAAAGCTGGTGCTCGATGGTCTTAATGTAGCTAATGCTCTCTAATGCATCACGGGGCCACGGAGCAGGCATCAGCAAAGAGACTCTCGGTGTGATGGAATTGATTTTCAACATGTTCTTTGTTCGTTATTGGCAGAAACACATCAGAAGCTCCATGGTGGTGCTTTTGTATTGATGCCAACTGTGTCCTTGTTTGAAAGAGTGTGAAATCCACTCCAGATCTTCCTCTGACAGGAGAGCATGTGGTCTGAAGAGCATTCACAACATCAGCGAGGAGGACAGATGCATTCATAAATGAGGGAACGCAAGAGATACTAAATGTGTACAAGTGATACTTCAACATGACGTCAGCCTGTTTCATTCAACTATTAGCAGAGTTTCATCTATATAACCATTTACAACACCACAAAGGCATGAGATCCCTCTTGGAAATGGCATCTCACATCTCAACAGGTCTACCTGTAACACATTTATACTTACTGGAGACAAATATGGTAGGGATGCACTGGTGGTCTGGGCACCCATGAGTTCATCACTACCATAAATTCTTATTTTCACGAAGAATATCATTGATTATACTCCTATAAAATTGAGAACAAAATTAGATGTAGCATCTCAAGAGGCTAACCTCTAAAAAATGTGTTTTTAGCAGAAACAAATATGATGAAGACAGGCCTATGGTTCATGGATCTGTCACTAACTTTAGATCCCCTTTCCTCCCTTCCTTATTTTAGCATCAATCCCTTGTCTACTAAAACAGTTAACCACAGATTGAGCCTTTGTCAAACTCCTGGTCTGGGAAACAGCTCTCCAAGACAACAGACCAGTAACAACATCGCTTCAAAAACATCACCAAACACCCCAAGAACATGCCTTAAACTGCAGGATCAAAACTGGAATATGTTCACATGTCAGAAAGAGATATTCAGTTAGCTTCAGGGATCAGAGAAACTACAGACATACCAAAAACTGATACTTGGTGTGATTAAAGGTTTCAAAAGCTAACAGGAGCTGTCCATTCAGCACCACAAACCTCTCGACAGGGAAGAATTCCAGCCATAAAGTTGAGAATAAAAACAGTTTTCAACGGGCAACGTTGGCCTTCAGCTTGATTCTTACTCATCAGGTTTGAAGCCAAGAGCGAAAAGAACCAGGTTGTTTTTGTTTTTTTTCTGGAAAGTTTTTAAGTCTCAAAGAGTGAAACTGCTTTCAAACCTTACAGCTACATGTAACTACCACAGAACAACAAGGGGTGTTGCGATATAGCAGTGTGGATGAAAACCAATCTTTAAAGGGTATATACAGTGGTATGTTATGGTATCTATTTTTAGACTAAGATTAGCACTTTATGTAACTTTTGAAAGAGAAACATAAGAAACTAAACTATGCAAACCAGCGCAGATTTGCTTGTGAGCAGTTCAACAAAAAACAGCACATCAGCGGTGGTTTGCGCTCGTGCCCTGCGCTTAGTTTCATATTTATTTATTTCAAAATTAAAATGAGTCACAATAAGCACAACACTGCAAAAACTCAAAACTAAGGAAGTCTATTCATCCAGTTTTAATCCTAAAAATCTCACCTGATTTACTGTAAGCAAAAAATGCTGATATGTCCAGGTACACATCTCATTTCAATACTTAAAAACAAAAATATACACCATGAATTGCTTGTAATAAGTTAAAATATCTGCCAGAGTGGCAAGACCTCTTTTAATAACAAATGTCTTGGAATGGGAGATGTGAGATCTTAACTAGTTTCTATACCTGATTTTAAGACCCTCATGGACTGAAACTTTTTAATCCCCTGTAATAAGCTATTCATCTGGACCCTTTAAATGAATAAGAGATTTTAGAATGTACTGTGGATATTTTTACTTGAATTAAGACAAATTAATTTGCTAGGATCTGAGCTTTTGCAGTGAAAGGACAGTTAAGAGTTTATCTGATGACTGTCAGCGGAGAAAGGCTAACACTACCCATAGACTCCCAGTGTTTGAGCTAAGCTAATTAGTGGTGCGTGAGCTCTGCCCGTCTCTTCCTCATTACTGCAGTACAGTCAAAAGAACTGTGTTTATCTGCTTGTCCTGGATTCATGAGTGAGGCAAGACATGGAAACTAAAGAAATGTTGGTCAATCCTGTTGATAACATCACTGCCCAAAATATCCAGTCCATCTAAAGCAGAACTCAGGCTCTTTTAACCCGACAATGACCAGCTCAAGTGTTTGGCAGAGGTCATCAGTAAATGCAGGGATATCTAATGTGTTAAAAAACAGAACAAATCTAATCATAGTTTTATTCAGTTAGCTTCAGGGATCAGAGGAAACTACAAACATACCAAAAAACTGATATTTTCTTGGTGTAAGATTAAAGGTTTCAAAAGCTAACAGTTGACTTTATGATGACATAAAAATTCACAAATATTTAAAGGTGCTATGAGGAGAATCTATTTCTGGCGACATAAAGACTCTGCTACCCATGAGCACGTGTGGCGACTGTCGTAAAGACGTGACCCAAGCCAAAGCGTGCCTTTGTTGTGATGCTAATAAATGCAGCTCTGACCTTTCTCATAACTCTACATTGCTTTACAACTTCTTTTTTCAACAACTTACAGGATGCAAAACGACGAGGTAATGTATCTCTTTCTAGTTACGTAGCGGTAGTTTTTGATGTGTCAAAAACTTAGTATCGTAGTTTAGTAGCCGGCTATATATCGCTACTTACAGCCCGGTGCTCTAAGACGTGTCTGAATAATATAAATTTGCTCTAGTTTTAATTGTCTTGTTCCCGAAGTTGAGTATCCAGGCCAGTCCAGCCCTGTCCGACCCGACCGCGAAGCTAAGGAATAGCATTTATAGATAACCTATTCTGATGCTATAAATTGCTTTTAAAGTGTGTATTTCAATCAGGCATACATCTAAAAGTGAGACTTTTTGTAATTACTCAAAAGTTCCTCATAGCATCTCTAAGACAAAATCAAATCCAAAAGAAAAAAATGTTTGTAAATAAAATAGCAAAAATAACTTAAAATAGATGATGCTAAGTTTGACAAATACAGAAAAAATGTTTGTGATGAAACACAGACTTTATGTACAAATCAATGTATCATTAAACGGTTTAGTTCAGTACTCAAAGTAAAAATGATGGCAATAATAATAATTTAGCTGTTTAAACTTTTAAATCCCAACTTTTTGGTTGTTTGCTATTTTTTCTGTATCCTAAAACAATGGCAGAAACAAACAATGACTTAGCTTTTTCAAACACATTAAATATTTCTGAATTTATTGATCCCTGCCAAACAGTTGAGCTGGGAGTTTAGGATTAAGTTACACATCATGAGAATGGCAGATATACCAATACCAGGCTCTTCCTTTTTTTTTTTTTGGTCACATGGGACTGAGTTAAAAAGTGGGAGCGGGGTTTCACATGCCTTCTTCTCTAATGAAATTTGTCAAATTTCTTCTTTTTTGTGCAATAATCAAACTCAAAAGTACACTATTGAAAATGCTTTTAAACTTCTGAGTATGTGAAAAATCTCTCAAACTTAAGAGACTGTTTATTAAAAATTAAGTCTTCTCCACTCAAACTAAGTCACTCATGTTTGATTATTTCTCTTTACTTTGATTCTGGCGAGCAGCAAATTGGGCCCAGCTGATGATAAAGAGCCATAAAAAGTCACTGAGTAGAATTTTTTAGATTTAATCAGACGCAGAGGTTACCCTGGAGTGCATTTCTTTTGTCTCTGTCTTCAGGAAAAAGGAGTAAGTGACTGAGAGCAGTGTAAGGGCTGTATTTCACTGGTATAAGCAGGAGTGGAGAGTATAATTCAGCAGCAATTGACAGCACCCTGAGGATCACTGGAATGAGATAATAAACTCCAGAGTGGTGAGAGGAGAGGTCTGTGTGGACTTGTAATCTCTGGAACAGTAACGAAGAAGATTGAACCGTGCTGTGTAACTGCCACTTACAGTAAAAATCACTGTTTATGTTGATATTTGCTGTTTTTCATTCGAGGTCAGAACTTGAGAAGGCCGTTTTTGACAGTGTCTATTTGTGGGCTCTTTTTTTTGCTCTGGAAGAGGCCATTTTAAGCTCAGACCGAACAGTTTGGCATCTCTGCACTCAGCTTCTGATGTACAAAAATGACCTTGGGGCAGCTGCACTGACAGGACTCTAAGTTGAAGATAGTTCAACTTTTGGAGCGACGCCACAACTGCGATAACAGTAATTGTCATGGCATATGTCTGAAACGTTCATTAAAGCCGCACAATGTAAGATTCCAGCTTTCAGCTCTCTAGTGGCCTCTGTGGTCGTTGAGTGTAACTGCACTGTCTTAAACCAACCTGCATTTGCTGACTTACGGAGGGAGGAGAAGCCGAAAGGATGTCCCAAGAGAAAAATAAACCATTTGGACTGATAAGGTTCAGTATGATCATGTTTATGTTTGAATAAATCATCATGTACTTAGAAGTCCAACAATAACAGGGTAAAATTTGCATCGTTCCGACATCCCTCTTCATCATCGTCCAGCTCAAACAAACAAGTGAACTTCATAGATATAGTTCTCTTTCTTTTATCTCGGACATGTAGGTTTTTCACGTACCTTGACATGTTTCGGCGGAAACTTCCGCCTTCCTCAGAAGTGTCACCAGATGATAGGTGTGACGTGTTAAATCAGCTGGTGTTACGGAGGTGTGACCCTCCTGTCAAATTTTCTGACAGGAGGGTCACGCCTCCTGCTGTCCGCTCGCCTCTGCAGGACGCTGCTCCAGGTGTGTGAAAGCATATAAGCCCCCTCGTCCCTGTTCATCGTCCCTGGGCCTCGTTTCCTGATCTCGTTCCCTTATCCAATGCTAATGTTTATTGTCCTCGGTGCGGATGACTCTGGCCTTGTCCCAGTCCATAAGATGGTTTTCTCTTTTGCAACGGTCCGTTATGGCAGATTTGTAGTTTTCCTGTTGTGCTTTTTCTTTTATTGATCTTGTTTGTCTTGTTCCTGTTTCTTTTTCACACTCTGATGTTCTCTCCTTCATGTGCTGAAACTCCTCCCCGTCTCCCCGATGTATATTTTATTGCAGGATTGGCATGGTATTTCATGTATGACATTACATTTATTGTTTTGTTCAATTTTGTCTTTCGGATGTACCAACAGTTGTCTCAGTTTTGTGTGTGGTTTGACCGGTGTGCGTTATTTAACACGTCACACCTATCATCGTGTGACACTTCTGAGGAAGGCAGAAGTTCCCGCCGAAACATGTCAAGGTATGTGAAAAACCTACATGTCTGAGTTAAAAGAAAGAGAACTATATCTATGTAACTTAAAGACATAATGAACACCATTAGCAAACAAAACAAAACGCCCAATTTAAGTCTTGACATAAGAACCAAAACAAAACAAGAACCATGCAATGTAAAATAAAACCATGAGGACTGAAGTAAAGGCTAAAAGTATAAAACCAGTAAGAAAAAGCAAAAAGGGGCCAAAAAAATAATAAAAAGGGTGTTGAAAGGATGATATTAGTAATGAAAATAAAATAATAAGGCTCCATATAAAATATCTGTATGTGATAATATTATTAAAACACTTCCTAAAGTATTTTCTGGTCTGTTTTCCCGCCATTACCGCCCCTGTCTGGAATGGCCATCTTGGTAAGTGCTGCCTGACATCATGTCAACGGCACAAAAGCCAAAATCAAAAGCTCCAATCATGCCTCCCGTGGCGTCTGAGGTCCAAAACAAAGTCAGACTCTCATTTGCTGGAGCGCTCTGGAATTAGTGCTCATGCTCATTTACCCGAATGAGACGCACATTAAGCAGAAGCATTTGATTCAATTTCAGTCTCCAGCTAACAAAGGAAACACATAAACAAGACGGTGACACAATTTACAGGATTAATATTGTTTCACCCCCCACTCGCTCTGTCTGTTTTAATCTATGTGTGATTTTCTTCGCACAAGGCTGCCGCAGCTCCAGCGTCTCCATGGAAACCAGGCTGCCGCTGGGTGTTTGGCGAGCACCCGGCAAATGTCATGATGAAAGTCAGTGTATCAGGGATGGGCACTAAACGCCACTGAGGAGACACGTAATGGCTGCCAATATTTTCAGCGTGGAAAATCAGCGGGGGGTTGACACTGTCGCCTCTGACCATGTCCCCTCAACTCAGACTTTTTTCTTTTTTTTTTTTACAGCCAGAGGAGGGAGAATCAGGATGGATGCCAGCTCAGGCCAGCGCTGACAACACGCCTGTCAGACTGACGGCTGTGACACCCGCTTCTGAAATAAAGCGGGGGACGCTGCGAGCAGGGCCGCCTACTTTCACGCTCCCATCACCCTAATGTGATGAGCTGTCACATTAAAATCCTCGAGTTGGTCAATTCGGGGCGCCATCAGTTGGTGATGGCAGCCAGAATTATGGCGGCCATAACAATAACACTAAAGGTTCGAGGCGATAAATGTCAGCAGGAACACTGGCTGGAAGAGCGAGCCGGGCTCTGAAAGGCGAGTTCATTCCTCTAGGCCGCTGCCAGGCGGAGCAGCCAGATGCCAGGACTTGGGCGCAGCCTTTTGCTCCCTGCAGGCGACTGAGTGGCTTTATGTGCAGCCTCATCCAGAGATCCGCATCAATAAAGGAGGAGGGGAGGAAGCTGTGGATCATTTGAGTCTATTTATAAGGGGAAGATTCAACTCTGCACATTTTAACAGCCCATGAGAGCTGTGATGAGCAAATCTGAAACTTTAAGGCTCAATCGGTCATAAATCTGACTTTCAGAGGGTCTGTGCTTCTAATGTGACTAGGGGTGGGCGATACTGGGAATTTTGGTATCGATCCGATATCAAGCAAATACAGGGCTAGTATCACCGATACCGATACTTTTTACATGAAATGTAATGATCATTGAATAATTTTGTAATTTTGCCTTGAGTTGGTTGATTATGATGATGGTAAAACACAGCACAAAGATTTTAAGCAAGAAAAATGGTTTTTATTAATGAACCACAACAATAGAACAAAATTTTAACTGTATAAAAGTAATAAATTATTCCATGTCTAAGAAAAAAAATCACAAGTGCAAAATAACAAAAAAAGCAGCAATGTAAAAGAAATATAAATCGAACAATGTCAACATCACAACAAAAAATACCTTCCATTGCACAAATAAAGTGTAAACTACAGTTAACCTTAAACTTTGGCTTTCTGCTCACAAAGCCCTCTCTTGGGTTGCCCTTTTGGCTCTGTTTCCGTATTGACAAAAGATTTATAGGTTTTTGTTCAGGAACAGTAACATGTTGACATAGAGGGAGAGAGGTGCGACGTTTAGAAGCGGCCGTCGGAGCGGAGGAAAGTAAAGTAAAGACGACATAAGAGAAGCTGCAGTATCAATCTCATCACGCTAGTGTAGATCTGATACCAATACTCAGCTTGGTATCAATACTATTGATATTAAGATTGATACGCCCACCCTTAAATGTGACCCTTTAAGATGAAACCATTAGCTCCTAAATGTTAGCTATCTATTATTGTATTGCTTATGTTATTGCCAGTGTCTTTTTTAAATGTATTTTTTGCTCATTTTGTGCCTTTATTGATAGGAGAGAGACAGTTGATAAGCTTGTGAAAGGGGGTGAGAGAGTAGGGGAAGACACTCTACAAACTGGTCACAGGCGGGATTCGAACCCAGACTGGCAGAAGCACGTACATGGGACGTGCCTGGTTGCTAACCACTGCACCAAACTGGCACCCTGTCGCCTGTTTGTTTCTCTGTTAGCAAGGTAACTCCAAAAATTATTGGTTGGATTTTGATGAAATTTTCAGGAAATGTCCAGATTGGGACAAGGAACAAATGATTAGATTTTGGGAGTGATCCAGATCACTGTCTGGTTCTGCCATCATGAAAAATGTGATTTTTCGTGAATAACTACTGAACTAAAACAGATATCATTATGAATCCAGTTGCTAATGGTATGTTTTCATGGTCAAGAAATCTAAAAATTTAGATGAAATAAAGGTAGGACTAATATTTATGGTGAAAATCACAGTATGGGTGAGGACTGTGGTGCTGGTGGAGGTCTGTGCTCTCCGAGTGCTTTTCTAGTTAACATGGGCATCAGTTTAGTAACCTGACACTCCATTTTGGAATTATTTCACTAATGCATCTGGGACGGAGCCGTTCAAAAATGTTTTCAGGGGCAGAACCTTCAAAAACAACAGCAGCTTGTGATTGGACGATTGTTCGGCTCGTCACACTCATCAAAGACCAATCCACGGGGTGCTAGTTTGGCATAGTGGTGCTGGCATAGTGGTGCTGGCATAGTGGTGCTGGCGTAGGTCTGCGCTCTCCGAGTGCTTTTCTAGTTATCATAGGCATCAGTTTAGTAACCTGAGACGGCAGACGGACAGTTAGGGGTGAGTATTGGCAAGAACCTCACAATACGATACACATCACAATACTTGGGTCACGATATGATAATATCACGATAAACCATGATATCACAATATTGTGATATATTGCAATATTCTACAGTTAACTGAGAAAAAAACTAGAGATTGTGTTTATGTAAATCACACAATATTACTCAAAACTGATAGTACAATTCAAGTAAAAACTATTTGATAGAAAACAACTTTTCCCTTTTGTTTTTGAAATATTTTAAATGTAGTGTTTCATACATGTACTTAACCTGAAAACAGAGTGCATCAAGTCACTTAAACTAATGTTGCAAAGAAATTATTCTTGTTTTCCCTTTAATAATGTATTGGACACATCCGAACCTGCAGTGCAGCTCAAACTGTAATTGAACACATGAGGAACAAAGTGCTTTGAGTTACTGACAGCACAGCAATAGGTAAAAAGAAATCACATATTTCTGTCACTGTCTGAACTGAGTAGACTGCATGAAAAAAAACAATGCATGCACATTTATAGGTTGTATTTTATTCCCATCTCTGATAAAATGAGTTTTTATTTTTACAAAAAAATTGATACTAAAATTGGAAATATCAAAATTGTATCAGAGGTCAAAATATCACGATTTATTGCTGTATCGACATTTTTTTACACCTCTAAGTTCCATATTGGAAACATGTCACTAATCCATCTGGGAAGGAGCCGTCCAAAAATGTTTTCAGGGGCAGAACCTTCAAAAACAAGGTTCTGCCCCTGTGACTGGATGATCATTTGGTTCGTCACACTCCTTACAGACTAATTCAACACTGCTAAATATGACGTAGCATACATAGTAGCTAATGGCTAATGGCTAACAACAGCTAAAAACAGTTAGTCGCCACGGTCATGGTTGAAAGCTGTTGTTCTGTTGAATCGACTTGAAAACTATCATTTTGACATTAGTGTGTTGCTGTTCTGGAGATGCTCCAGAATATGCTTTTAATAAGGGTCCTTTAACATTTTTTTGACATGTCTTACCTGCCTGTAGCTGTATGTCATGCTAGTTTTGGGAGTTTTGAATAATTGGTCACACTCATGCACGTAGTCCTTCTGAACCTGTTTTTTGTACAAATATAAATATTCATGGATGCTGCCCTCAATTTTCCAAACCAAACTTCTAATTAAGACCTTTGTTTGAAGCACCGGGGCTTTAATAACTGTTTGTTCTTAAGTTTAGGCTCCACAGTGTAGAATAAATATGTGTAAGCACACTTTCACTTTTCTATTTAAAGTATCAAATTAATGCTGCATTGTGCTAATGATACTAGTATAGTGTATAATTTAAATAACATAAGGAGTGTTTAGTTTTTTCTCATTCTCCAGGGTTTACATGGTTAAATAAGACAAAGCTAATGACATTCCCCAGCTCACCTCAGATGTGTGTATCTCTTTGAGTTGTCACACTTCCCCGGCTCTGGCACAAACAACCCCGAGCAGCATGTCCAATGAAGCTGCAGCACCAGCGTCTGCTAATTCACATCTGAGCCCTACAGGCAATTACCTGCTTATCGTTTGAGACTAGCACTCGCTCTTTCTGACTGTTTGTCACCGGCGTGGGGGTGGCGTAGAGATGACAATGAGACCCGAAGGTGAACCTGGCATCACTCAACGTTTCAATTAGAGGCTCTGCGGAACATGACGGCCCCTGATCGCCACCCTGCTCCGAGACTCTGGGTCCCTAATTGCGTTGGGTCGATAAGGGCGGAAGACAGAGTTCAAACGGACTGAGGTGAGGCCCGGATAGACTCGAGAAAACACAGAAGAGTACAAAGACATGTTTGCTGAATCAGCACTGCTTGCTGTGGTTGCAGACAAGGACACAAGCCGATCGAACTCCCAACAATCTGAGAATGATAAATCAGACTTGTCTGGTGTCTACAAAATGCAACAAGGAAGTAGCATCTGTATATTTTCCTGACTTTCCGGTCTGCTAATCAGTCAAGAAGACACCCTTTTAAAATATTAAATAAGATAAATTTAGAGGACCACTGGATTAAATCCACTAGGGAATAACAACAATATTTCCAAGACAGTAGAGCTGTAAGGACGTAACTGTATTCCTGGCCTGACCTGTAATTTACAATCTAGAAAGTAATCAGTCAAGGAGATAACCTTTAGTTTAGCCTTTGAATTTTATCAATTAGAGATTTGCTGCATATATTTTTGCAACATGGAGCACATTTGAGCATCAGACAAGTTGTTTGTCAGGCTAAATTCAGTACATTATGTTCAAAAAGCTCAGAAAGGCAATAAGCTAGTTAGCTTGTTAGCTAATCATTTCATCAGTGGATCACAAGCTGCTCCCCTGCTCTTTAGTGTAACACCCAGTCAATTACAAGTGCTAAATAAGATAGATTTACAAGGAGATACCCTTTAGATTAGCCTTTGAATTTTATTAGTCAGTGATTTTCTGCATTTTCTTTCAAAATATAGTGCATTTGAGCATTAGTCTTGATTGTTTATGAAGCTAAATTCATCACATTATTTGCAAAAAGCTCTGAAAGAAAACAGGCTAGTTAGCTTTTTAGCTAATCATTTCATCAGTGGGCCACAAGCTGCTCCCTTACTATCTTAGTGTAACACCCTGTCAGTTACAAGAATTAAATAAGACAGATTTACAAGACCATTGGATACAGATCACCTAGGAATAAACAATGATACTTCTGAAGTAGCACAGCCGTAAGGACATAACTGTATTCGTGGCCTGACCTGTAATTTAGGGCCTGTTTACACGAGGCGGAATACGGGCAAATCAAGTTAGATGTCATTGTGTTTTGGCCTCCCGTTTACATGAGAACAGTACCTGGAGTGCTTAAATCCACAAGCTTTTGTAACCAGTGTCCAGAGTGGAGAGTTTTCAAAATGCCCCCCCATGCAGCTCCATATAAACCACAGTCCGAGCGTTTCAGGGAGAAACGCTGACGTCGCCGCATGTGCAGTACTCTTTCACTTGAAGGCTGTGTGCGCATACAAGGAACAACAACAGCTTCAGTCATCTACCGAGTAACGTATGCTGCTTAACGTGCTGGATTTGTTTGTTGTCCTGACACGAAACTCCTGCATCTTTGTGTGTCTACTCGCCATTGTTGTTTGTGTAATCTTTTTGTGTAACAATTTCATTCATGTCTTGCGTCTCCGTCTGAACGTGGATCGAGATTGAATATGCTAAGGAAAAAACTTTATGTTTAAGGTGACAGTGTCTCTGTGTAAACAGGGTGTTACAGTCTGGAAAGTAATCAGTCAACAACATACCCTTTAGATTACTTTTGAATTTTATCAGTCAGTGATTTGATGCATTTGAGTATCAGTCAAGTTGTTTATTAAGCTTCAGTACATTCAGTATATGCTCCTCTGCTCCCTTAGTAAATCCCGTGTCAATTAAAAGTATTAAATAAAATGGATTTACAAGACCACTGGATACAGTCAACCAGGGGATAAACAATGATATTTTCAAGACAGTCGAGCCGTAAGGAAGTAAATGTATTCGACCTCGATACAGTCTTGAAAGTAAACAGGAAAGGAGTTACCCTTTAGATTAACCTTTGTTTCTAATCAGTCAGTGATTTTCTGCATTTTTGTTTACAACATAGAGCACATTTGAGCATCAGTCAAGTTGTTAACCAAGTTACATTCAGTACATTATATCCAAAAAGTTTCAAAAGGAAACATGCTAGTTAGCTTGTTAGCTAACCATGTCATTAATGGGCCACACGCAGCTCCCTGCTCTGCTCTTATTACGCGTAATAACGCTAATAATAATGCATCCATATTGCACTTAACATTTTCGCAATCTCAAAGTTTGACAGGGTGGGATAAAAACAACCAAAATTCATGCAGTAAAACAACCACAATAAAAAGGAGCCAAGATAAATATATCCTTTAAAAGGATAGCTCATTAAGGATGCTTGGAAAAATTCTTGGTTGGTTTTAAGGTTCTGTTTAAAAGCATCTGTAGACTGTGGGGCGCTCAGGAGGACAGAGATGTGCTATGTGCTAAAAACAAACAAACAAACAAACAAACAAACATAAAAACACTTGAAGGTGATTCATATATGATGTTCACAGAAATGATCACCACAGGCCTCTGCTTTATTATTTAATGCTAAGTTTGAATGCTAAGAGAAGGGAAAGAAAATGTTAGCGCCAACTTAACAGTGGTTTACTTAATTTATGGTAACAGGACCATTAAAGGTGGTAATTTAAAAGCTGAAAATCGTTAAATGGGATGCATGTGCTTATTTTTAGCTGACTTTTGTATCGCTCAGACACAATTAGGGTACAAGAAAGGAAAATATCTGCTGGAGGAAATGCTGACCTTTCCCTTAAATGAGCCTCCTTTACACATTGTTTGGAAACTCCTCGTGAGGCATTTTAATCCCACCTCCAACACACAAATAGAGACACACACACCTGCTGTCTACACCCACTATTAGCAAGATGGAGGATTGTCGTGACATTTAGTTTGACCGTTGCTCTAAACACTGAATATTTATTGCTTTATTAAACCAACCGCCTCCCACACATTATGAGCCATTTCGGCAGAGAACATTTAAATCCTGACAACAATCATGATGAATCGCAGCGGTGGCTGCCGGGCAATCTCGCCTCTAATCTCCGCTCCCGGTGCCAACATGGCGTGGCTCGATTGGTCATAATTGCCCTTAAAGAGAACTATGGCTAAAACATCAGGGGGCATCCAGTCCTCCTCTAAATCAATCCCCCATTTCTTCTTATCAGTCGAGTGCACTCAGCAAACTCCAGGAATTGGTTTATTATCTGTTTGAATTCTAAAAGTGAATTATCTTGTCAGTCTTCTCAAACACATTTTGGCCACACAGCTTATCGAACATATTAAGACTAGACGGCAGTCGGGGGGGAAGAGGAAGAAAATGCCAACCACTTAATTCTGTGTTGGCCTCCAATTCAGCAGAGCATGTGTAAGAATGGGACAGGATCTAGACAGGATCAGAAGTTTTAATGTGCTCATATACTGACTACTGGAAATATACCCATGGGCCACTTCATTAGGTACACCAAGCACCAAGTTAAGTGGGGTACAAACATAACGATTCTCTACATCTGAAGATATTTTCTAGCCGGTACAGACCCCACACATGAAGATAAAAATCAGGTTTTGTGATCATCCTGTGTGTGATAGGCTCAGAAAATCTGTCCCACCACCGATCTAGAGTCTAGTTCTTCAAGTAGGGATGGAAATTGATAAGATTTCATTTGTAGCAGTGCTATTAATGATCCTACTAATCGATCCGATTCTTTAATGATTCCCTTATTGATTCCTGCAGATTTTCCGTGTGGGCAAATGCTGGCTGTAGATTTTTAATGTCAACAATGTCAAACACATGTCACAGCATAGATTACTTTCTCTGCAAGCTGCTGGTGTTTCCACTCACTTAAGGTTGTGCAGTAGATAAAAATTGAGCCACAATTTTGACACTTCTGAACCCTGTCAGTGGAAGGAATTGTTAAGGGAATTGATTAGCAAAAAGACTCATGATATCGATACTTTGATGGAGCTGTTAACGATTCTCAACTGGAATTTTCGATTCCCATCCCTACCTCCAAGACAGAAATCTGATCAAACATGATCTAACGAAAATGAAGAAGAAGAAACACAGCAACAATGGGAAAACACAACATGGAAGAGAAAGAGAAGAGGGAATGACGGTGGTCTTGGGACAATTTTTGACAGAAAACTCCAGAACTAAAAAGCAACAAAAAGACTGTGGGAAAAATCCTGAAGACAGCTTGAACACGCAAGCTAATCCTCCGTTTCTTAGGCCCACCAAACTTTAATAATTAAGGTCGGTAATGCTTTTTTACTTTATTCATGCCTACTTCTTTAGTCCTCAGTCAGCTTGCTTTTTGATTAGCTACACTTCATTCAACATCACAACTCTGGGAGTCATGACTTACACACATGAAGATTTCTGGTTGAAAATATTGAACAAGTTTAATATTTAGATCATTTTTATACTGTGACACTGATATAACTGTTATAATTAGAGTCATTGCATTATTATTGCAGTCTTGATTTACTTTTAATAGTATAACTATTATTATATTTTAATTGAGTATATGTTTAAATGTTATGCTTTATGATTATAAAAACAAAAAACAACAATAAAGACATGCTTAAAATGAGTCTGCTATGGATTTACTATGAAGAAAACAGTTACCCTCTCGGTCAATGGCAGGTAAATCAAAAACAAGGCATTCCTGATATTTCGACCTGTCACGATAATCAATAAATCAATTAACCGCACGATAAATAAAAATGTCCTCTGTAAGTTTGCCGGCCTTGATAAATTGACACGTGCATGCGTGTTTGTTTTCCTCCTCTCGTTCTACCAAACAGGCTGGATGAGAAGATGGCTCACTCCATACATCTTTCTCAACACCGGGGTGTGTTGGTTCACAGCAGATTCACAAAAATATAAATAGATATAAATAAAACACAAATAAATGGCTACTTGCTTGCAACTGTTAATTGCTACTGTTAACTGTTGGTTGCTGATGAGAGGGTTTTAACCTTGATTTGCAAGACTTAGTGGAAAATGTCAAGAACTGCTGGAAGACTTCAGCAAAAAGACGAACAACGTTGATTCCTTGAGACAGTAATCAAAGCTCATCTGGGGCTGATTTTCCGTCCCCCCCCTCCCTAAAATCACAGCTATATTGTGTAACATGTGCTTTAATCATAACACACTAAAATAGCAAATCTACATCCACTTTAGGCTGATTAAGGCTGATCCAGAGTGGGAACCATCAGGCTGATTAACGGGTGATCTTGACCCAAGATTTTGCACAATGATTTGGCCACGTTTAAAAACTTTCACTGCCAAATCATCGATTAATTGTCTCATTAAGTTGAGAAGGTTGACAGATAAACCAATTTGTAAAGAGGAAGTTAATGTAAAGTGAGGCACCATTACCATCTGCATTAATTTGTACATGATCACACGCTGCTGGTGAAAAAATAATAAATTACAAAATGCCTTAGCAGGTGTTGTACAGATGATTCCTCGTCGTCCCACTGTGTTTTCAGTACAAGCTTCTGCTTTAATTAACATCTGTTTAAGCACTTATCACTCCAGCTTTTCATCAACGGGCCACAGAGGCAACAGCAGCGAGGTGAAGCAAACAAACACGTCTGATTGAAAACACTTGTTCTCCCTTGTAAATTAAAATTACACTCAAATATTCTCTTCAAGTGTCATCACTTTTCCAACATTAAAACCTTTCCGTCAGGGAAGAGAACATTTTTCCTCTGACTTATTCCACTTGTCCATATTTTGTTTGGACTTTCAAGTCAGCATCTTCACATTTAATGCTTGAATTTATCAGCAGAGAGCAGACAGGCACAAATAAACAACATTTTATCCATTTTTTTTTACATGAGCAGGGCCTCGGAAACCTCACTTAGGATTTAAATGACACTGACGGAACTCGGATTACTGAGTGGGAATCGCTTCATGTTTCTATGAATGAGCACTGTGGTGGATGAGATTTTATTTTATTCCCTAAAACTGGTTAAATAATTTGAATTACCAAAGTCTTTGCACATTTAACCCCACTGCTGTCCTGATGCAGATACAGGCTGCAGTGCCACCTCTTCAGTTCAGATAAGGACCATGAGTTGTCTTGAGTATATATCAAACCTGCCTTTTAAAGGTGTAGTCAGCGATTTTCTAATCTTCTAATCTAATGCACTATTTGTCAAAATCACCGTATTTCTCCTCTCCATCCACAAGATGTCCCCACTGACAGCATGTTGAAAAAAAAGTCTGGTTTCAATACACAGCCTTGGCTCTGAATTTCAGCAGGTAAATACTGTGGTTCGGGCCAAGCCACCAAAACAGGGTACACCCTCCCACGGGGCAATCATACTCATGTGCAGATCAGACAGAGGGGGGAGGGGGAGTCGTAGGTTGCGTAGCGTGTGCAGTTAGAGTAAGAGAAAGATACAATATGTGCGGTAGCAATGGCTGAAAAACAGCCCAAAAGAAAAAGGTCAGAGGAGTGAAAAGTGAAAAAGAAGGGCTATGACCATGAAAGAGCGAAGACCTGGGTCAACATTGGTGTTGCTATCCGACGGGGGAGGGAACTCCGCAAATTTAAAGACCTGAAAACGGACGCAGATGCTGGACAGTAGAGCTGCAACTATCGAGTATTTTTGGAATCGAGTACTCTGTCAAGTATTTCTTCAAGTACTCGAGTACTCTAACGAAATATACTTTTTTGTTTTTAAACAAATAAATCAGTTGTATACAGTGCAACATGTTAGGGCTTTCAAATTGAGCAACCAAACGCTGTTTATTCCTCAGAAAAGGGTTGTTATTTTAACAACTTTCAAAGTTTAAACCAGTACTCGCTTAAAACAAAGCCAATTCAATACTGATTTACAAAGCAGTAATATAATTCTGCAATTATATTTGTGAAGTGTGTTCTGGAGGGCATTGTGTAGTTTGGATTGAAATCCTTGATCATGTTCTTAAATCCTGTGTCCCCCACCATGGAAAGAGGACGCATGTCTGTGATGAGCATATTTAAAATGCTGTAATAGTAATAGTTGCAGCCCTAACAATGTGCTATCATGCTAAGCTACGTGCTAAGCTAACTCTGTTTGACATCAGACACACTGCACTGTGTTTTCTTTTCGTCCCTTCTTGTAGTGACCACACACTTGGGACACTCTCTGCCGTTTCTTCTGCGGACTCTCTCCTTTCTGTCCCTCTCTTTTCTCTTCCTTCATGATTTTACAAGCCGCACAGCAGCAGAGGTAGCAGGCGCGTTGTGCCACAGAAATGACCGTCCGTGTCAAACACCGTGCACTGAATAGTAGTCCAGATATATATTTATATGTATAATTATATATTAAACGAGGCTTCGAGGCACAAAATTTAATTCGAGGATATTTTGTAATCGAGTACTCGCGAATATTCGAGGAATCGTTTCAGCTCTACTGGACAGGTAAGCAACTTTAGCTTTGTGGTGCTTCACATAACAGTAACAGTCGTCGGGCATTCATCTTATTGTCTAATCTGCCAGAATGTACTGTTGTCGTGATGTTATCAATAATGGCAGTCGAGTTGTCTGACGAGTCGGGGTTACCTTAGCTATGTTGGCCAGCTATGCAGTTTCTACGGCTGTTTCCATGACGATGTACGTCCATCAGCTTTCGGGGGTGGAGCCAGGGGTGAGGTATGAAGGGAGAGGCGGGTCTAAATTCGAATATCAACAACCTCTCCGCTCGTTTTGTCCCACATCGCTGACTACACCTTTAAGTCTGGCTTTTAACTTATTATATACATTATTATTATTATTTCATCTTATTCATTTATTTATTTGAATGCTCTTAATCTGTTTCATTTATCCATTTCAGTTCAGATTTATTGTTTCATAATTTTTTTCTCTGTTAATCGATGGGGATGCATGTATTGGATTTTTTGCCCTACATGCCGATATTTTTAATTATTTATTGCTGTTATTGATATCGTTTTGATATTGATATTTTTTGTCAAGAGCTCAAGCTCTGTACACAACAAAAATAGACTTGTTTCTATTAGTGTTACAGTATATTTTTGTGAGGAACAGATGTAGAATAAGAAAAACAGCATTAAACTCTTACAAAAATGAAACTATTGATTTTTAGATGTACCCATACTGTGATGAGAAGGTGCATCAATATTGTACATTTGTATAATTTCCCAAAATACTTGGCTGATATATTGACTGTAAATATCTGCAAAAATTTCAATATCTGCCGATACAATACTTCTTAGGCTGATTTTGTCTGCAATTGATGTCAAACCGATAAGATTGTGCATCCTTTTAAATTGTTTTTCTTTTCATTGTCCTACTTTAAGCTGATTTTATTACACATTTGGTGTAAGGGTTTCTCATTTTACCATATTATTATTTTAATTTATTGATTGATTTTTTGCAGAGTTTTATTTTCATCTCATTACTCATTGTGACTTTTATTTTTATTTTTTTTACTTATTTTTAATAATTTTTAAGTCTCAGTTCCTGCTTTTTCTCAGTTTTTTAATTCTGTTTTCTGTTAGAAACTCTTCTTAACATCTTTGTGTGTGTGCTGGACATGGACAGCGAGGGTGAGTAGGGTCTTAAATTTCATTGTTCTCAATCTTTTACTGTTTATTCATTCATATTCATTTTTATTTATTTTCAATGTGAAGCACTTTGAGCTACAAAATGTTGTAGAAAAGTGCTATCCAAATAAAGTTTGATTGACTGGTTGATTGAAAACATGCATGCAGAGTCCGGTTGCTGTCACACCTGCATCATAACTTAATTCCCTCTAATTCCTGTGAAGACAGCATCAAACTCTGTTGGAACAAATCATGCATCCTAAAATCACTATGACGGATGGTCTTGGCTCGCTTTATCCAACCTTGGGGCAGCTCATTTAAAGTGAAAATTATTCCAGCAACAGGAACTAAAGGGCTGAATCTAACTGAAAATAAATGATGTTGCAATATTTTATCTCTCTAGGATATACAATCTGAATTTTTGGAGGAAAAACCAGATAAATGCTATAATCCTTGACCTACAAATGCCTCTTTTTATGTCCACTTAACACGTATAATTATAGTTTTAGATTTATGTTAAGAAAAGAATATCCTGACACACCAGTTCAATAGTGTCATTAGTCCATAGAAGTGTTTGGGAAGGGCAGAACCTTCCTATGGCACATCCAGTAGTGGGTTGGACAATCATTGTGTCAATCAAATTTCCCGATCTGATATTGATATCAGTCGGATATCAGCAAAAAAAAACTATCAGACTACATCAGTCTGCATCTAAAATATCCTATACAAGCACTCCAATACAAGCAGTCCTCTCTGATTTATTTAATTTAGATGTAGAATATGCTTATTTTTAAGTTAAACACAGTGGTTATTTTGCAATTTATAAATGTATGTTTTTGTTTATACTGGATTTATTGAGATTACTTTTCAGAGTCTTCTCATTTATTTTCAATGTATCTTATTTAATTCTACTATAGTCTAATGTTTGAGGTTAAAATTTATTGAACCCATTGGTTAATAACAAATGGGTCAGTTTTTTTTGGGTCAGCTTTTCTCAGAATTCGATTTTTTTTAGGATTTTCTAGGTGCCGATTCGATTTCAATTGCGATTCTACGATATTGACGATTTTCGCAATCTTTAGTTAGCTTTTTTAACACCACCGAAAAAGATGAACAATGATGATGCCTACAGACTATTTTAGGAAAAATACACATCGCATGTGAGTCTGTTTTTAGGATTTATTCTGCAATACATTTTAACCAGCTGTTTATACTCTCTCTTCAAAAGCATGGACTGCAATTAGAAGTGGCTTATTAACACAGACTAAAATGGAGCATTTAAACTTGGAAAAAAAGCAATTTTTGAAGAAAAAAATCGATTTAAAAAGCGCCAAACAAAAAATCCCGATACTTATGTGAATGTTTGAGTAATCCCACTTGATCAAGCCTTTTCTTACAGTCCATACAACAAAATAAGTAATAAATGTTGGCATAATTCCTGCTGATATCGTATCAGATTGATATTGGAACCGGCCAATACTCAAAGACGCAATATCAGTATCTTATCAGAGGTGAAAAAGTTGTATTGGGACACCCCTAATCAATTTCACTGCAGGACAATCAGATAATGTTGTAGGCAGGAGCTACTGCCGTAGTATAAAATACAAGACGTGAGGCACTAAGAGAAATAAAACTAAAAATGTCAGGAGTGAAGCCAAAATATCCTTTCTATCGAGGATGCTTTCAGTGGTGTTTGTTTTTATTTAATAAAAAATATGAATAAAATGTGAATCACAGACCCAACTGTGAAAAGAGAGCAGAGTTTGGTGGTGAGGCCAGATGAAGCCTTCAACCCTAAAGCTGCTCCACCCTTTAACCCTGAGTCCTCCTAACTCTCACCAGGACGCCACAAAATCAGTACAACCGAACCTCTTATCTACTCGGCCCTTCAAGTGTCTCTACCTTTCATTATCTGGCCTGTTGTGCTAAGCTCTAGAGACACAGTAAGAAAATGCAGTAAGGCGGACATTAACCAGATGGGATGGACTGGATCTCCGCTAAAGTCCTCTCTGGTTTAATGTCCGGGGAGCTGTGATCTTGTGTTAGAGCTGCACTGAGCTCCAAATGGCTCTTAACAGACTGCAAATCTAGACTTGGGAAATGAAAGTTCTGTAGTAATGTGACTCCATTTTAAAGCCACACTCCCTTAATGCCTTTAACTTCTGAGCTGTGTAGTTTTTCAGTAGCAAAGTCACAGACCAGCACATGATATGCACTGAAAACACTTTTGGATACTTTAGTTCAGAAATACTGGCATATCAGATATCGGCTAGGGTCAAATAGGCCTGTCGCGATAATAAATAAATCAATTAACCGCACGACAAATAAAAACGTTCTCGATAAGTTGACACGTGTATGTATGTTTGTTTTCCTCCTTTCTTTCTACTTAACGAGCTCGATGAGAAGATGGCTCACTCTGTGCAACTTTCTCAACACCAGGGTGCGTTGGTTCTTTAGCAGATTTATGGCGGAGTGAGCATCTGTCATTCATTCAATCTTTGTGAGGGAGGTGCGTCCAGAGGAGTAAAAAGGAAACAAACACTAATATGAATAATGGAACGAAAGCTACGGTTCCTAAGCTGAATGCCACAGCCCCAATGTGGGAATATTTTGGTTTTAAACGGAATGAACAAGGTGTGAGCTCATGAACACAGTCGAGCTGATATGTCGAATTTGTTTGGAAGTAGTGGCGACGAAGATGTGGTGGTGCAGCGGAGCCTTCGTCCTGACAGTCAGCTCTTACTAGGGTGTTTGGTCTGCAAAGTAAACACAAATAAAACAGAGCAAAATGGTGCGCGCTCACAGAGAGTGTTGTTTGCTAGATTGCAAAAGAAATGCAATGTTTTTGATTTGTATAATGATTTTTATTTACATGCAATTTTTCCCAAGAGAGTCCATTACATTTTCATTTTTTTCCTCTTTTTTTTTGTTAAATTTATCATATTGTTTGTTTAATTTATTTTTTAAAACAAGCTCTTGACCTTCCAATTACAGTTTATTGCTTTTGATATGGTGTACTCACTTTATTATGACATTATAATTACATTAATGAAAAAATTATGTTTCAAAACAGTATTGACAATAATATCGTTTATCTGCAATAGTTTTTTGGACAATTATCGTCCAGCAAAATTTGTTATTGTGACATGCCTAAGGTCAAATGTTGTACATCCCTAAAAGTAACTACTTTAAAATACCTCACATACAACAAATGATCCTCTTCTCCAAAGCCTTACATTATGTCCCAAAGTTCAGAGCCACAGGATAAGTGAAATAAGGTTTTAAATACTTAAAATCCAACGGGTTCTTATTCACAGATTATCATTTTAGGAATCAGCCAACACAAAACTAAAGAAATCTCAACACTGTTTTCTTTCTCACAGCATTTTGGCTGCCAAGAAGCTGCTTCTCACACACCAGAAAAAGAAAGAACTCTTTCTCTTTCTTTCCCACTGCCATCAGCCTTAACTGCACATCTCATTTGCACTGACAACACTGCTCTTGCACTTTGTTGGATCTTTGCACAATTTACATGTATACAGAAATGTACAGAAATCAAAAGCATAATAGTTTCAACCTTAATAGTGATAATATCTTCACACATGTATACAGACTGGATCCATCTTTATCTTGTTTATATCTGGACAGCAGTTGTTTTATTTTATTTTATTATTTTGCTGCTATTATTTAGCATATTTACCTCTTACCTGGCATTCGTTGTGGACATTGTGCAAGGGAACGTGTTCAGTGATTTTATATATATTTTTTAGTACTTTCCTGTTTATTATTATTATTCTTTATTTTATAAATGATCTTTTTTTTTATTCATTTGTTTATCTATTTTTTATTTTTATGATTTTATTTTTCTTTATTTTTTTTCATAGTTCAGAGGCAGTACCAGCTATTGGTTGTGCTATCTTCTTTCTATTTGACTTTATTTTAAAAAAAAAAGAGTATATTGAAAATATTTTGCTGTACACTTGCAATATGTGAATGTACAATGCTGGAGAATTCTTTAATAAAGGACAAAATGCCATTTTATTTTTAACTACCTATCATATCCTTGTATTGATATATGAATTTATTTTGTATATTTTTATTTACTTGTCTGCTGATTATTGTTACATTATAATTTTTTTTATAAATATTTTTTTTCTTGGTTCAGAAGCAGTGGCAGTGACTAGTTGTATCTTCTACTGTCTATATTATACTTTTCTACTTTTTGAAATTGAGGACGGCTTCATCTTTGGTCTGCTCACGGATGTGTCTCTTGGTTAATGTGCTCCAGTGTTTTTGATGTTGTGAATGACTCGGTGTGACTGTATATTCATGTCTTTGAATTCCCCTTAAAGCAGCACAACGGAAGATCCCCGCTTGACCGCAATGAGAACTCAGCTACCCATGAGCTCTAGCGCGCGCCTACCATCTTAAGGATACAGATCTGCCGGTCGCGTGCATTTGTTTTGTAGGCGAATCACAGAAGCCAGGACTTCGCTCAAAAGTACTCTTATGTCTTCAGCGGCTGTTTGCAGGATGGATAGCGACAAGGTAATGTATTTATTATTGACTAAATGACGATGTTAAAAATCGCTAAGTTCAACTTGGTTTTATTACCGTGAAGTCGCCCCCGTCCTGTTGAAGCGATAAAGTGAATTAAAGTAAAGACAACGACGAGCTGGAGATATCACACACTTGAAATAGGTCTAAATAAAACTACATACTGATATGTTCTGGATTTGTTGTGCTGTACTTTTTTCCTGTCAAGTTTTTTTGAGGAACTTCGTCATAAATGAGTCGGTCAACATACCTGATAGTAGTCAGACATCCCTCGTCTTTTATTTCACGCCAGCGAGTGAACGCCGTACTGATGTTTATTCTGGTCTGAGCATTCAGCTTGTTTTTCTCTCGCTTTCCTTGTTTTGTATCCTCCGACAAAACTTTTCTCTTCCTTACGTTCTTTGTTGCCTCCACCATGGTTACAGCGATTGGCTTTCGCCGAGACTTCCGTGTTTTAAACGAATCAGGAATCGGGGGAAGTGGCGTATGCCGTAAAGCAGTCCAAACGTGTAGTTTTTTAGTGTGGCAGGGTTCCCACCATCCACCTCGAAGTTACATAGTGCCAGTGAAAGGGATACAGACCACTCCAGACCACGACAGAGGTTTCATTGAACTCATTGTAAAGTGGTGGACCATCACAATGAATATCGAAGGATTATATTATGTTTGAAAAACTACATAGTGTTAGTTTAAGGGACAATTAAATTGAAGTTTCTTTAACAAAAAAGAAGAGCATGTTGAAATCAATTTCCTGCACAGTTACAATATGTTAATGCATAAAACCTGTAGATTTGATTAGATTGTACTTTATTTACAATTATTATTATTATTATTATCATTATTATTATTGTATTATTCTACAATTATTTTATGTAGGTGCTCTAATAAAAACATTTGCCATTTTTAAATCCCTCACACACATCATGCAGCTCTGTAGATATTAACCTTGGGTCACTCCAGATCTGATGTCATAGAAGCAGCTGCATCTCTTTGTATAAAAAGCCAAAGGTGAAGGTCTAAAAAACCAACAGCACACCTTCATATTTGAATAAGGAAAAGAGTCGCGCTGCATTAGTGGCCCTCACCCCGACCTGCAGCCTGTTGCACTAATGAGCCCCCCCCCCCCCCTCCCTCTGTGGGGCCTCATGTGTGCTGCTGATTACTGTGGGACTGTTGCTGCTGCTCTCTGCTATCTCTGCTGAGCTGCCCTTTATCTCCGTCCTCTGTCCTCGGACCATAAGCCCCTGCCGGCAGACCATCAATCAGAGGGGCCACAACAGGACCCCACGTAATCACACTGCCCCCCCCGCCTGTGCCTGTATGTGTGCGTGTGCACATACACCAGATGTGATATAAGTGTGTATGCATGCATGTCTCTGTTACTGGAGTCATTTCTCAGTTTGCTGGAGCGTCACGCCTCAGGACAAACCTTCAGCAGCAACATTTATGATTCACTGGAGATCAAACATCAACAGGAGCATATTTGAACTTTTACACCGCCACAAAATTTCCTTGATTCCTTTTTAATGAGATGTATCCATGCCAGTATTCAATGAAACAGAAAGCAAATGGCATTTCTATACACAACAGCACTGCCTTCCTTCACCACTGGATTCATATTGGGTGTTGTTTGAATAAATGTATATAAAAATAATACATTTTATTTAAAAGCACCTTTCAAGACACTCAAGGACAGTGTACAGGACAAAACAACAATAAAATCAGCAAAACAATGCAACTATAAAATCAGCACAACACAACAGACAATGACAGGATGGAGTATGCTGTTCTGAAATGTGTATTATATTTGAATATAAATATATATATGCATATACTGTATGTGTATCTATAAAAAGAACAGTTTGTCTTCAGCCTGCTCTATTGTAAAGTGTCTTAGGATAACACTTGTTATGAATTGGCTCTATACAAATAAAGATTTATTGATTGTTTCATTGATTACCTCCACCAGAGAGGTTGTTTTTTCAGGCTTTTGTTTGTTTGTCTATTAGAAAGATTGCGGAAGAACTACTGGATGGATTTACATGAAAATTTAACCTGAGGTGTGGTTTACTCCAAGAAAGAAGCCACAACATTCTGGTGGTGATATGCTTATTTGTGTGACTGCAAAAAAATCCCCAAATTAAAAACAAAACAAAACCATAAATTAACATTGGGTGGAATTAAAAAAAATTATCTCTCTATCATTTCACAACGGATTCACTTCCAATGTTACAGAATAATTTGGAGTCCATGTCTCGATCATCAAGGCAAATTTCATCTGGATCCAATCCAGATTGACATCACAAAAAAACATTGAACTTTATAAAAGAAAATCCTGTTTAAGACATTCAATAATTCATATAAAATTAAAATATTGAGTGATATTCCCAAAACTTGTTGTGCTCATACAGGATAATAATCTCTATGTAAGTAAAGAGCTTGGTCCAGATCTATTCTGGATCTGGTGATCCAGAACTGTATCTTTTACAGGAGTTGTGGTAAAGCAACTGCCATAACTGAGCTGCTTGGTGGAGGTCTGAACTTTCTGAATGCTTCTCTAGTTTGAGGCTTTAAAGTATTTTTAAACAAAAATTGGCGTTGCAGTCTCATAAGACCATAGAGTTGTTGTGCCTTGGAGTTAGGTTTTGAAACAGCATCATTTGTGGCTACGCAGGCGAATTAGGGAGCGGCAGGCACAGCCACAGACGGACAGATGTACTCTACTGATCCCAAACTGGGAAACAAAAAAAGTAAGAACATATGCACACTAAAAAGAGACTACGGATTTGAAAAAATACCCGAGGATTTTAACAAAGTTTCATTATATAATATATACTTAACACTAAAAATAATATAAATGAATAAATAAATACATAAACTAGAAAAGCACTCAGAGAGGACAGACCTCCTGCAGTGCCACAGTCCTCACCCATATTGGGATTTTCACCATAAATATTAGTCCTACCTTTATTTCATCTAAATTGTTAGATTTCTGGACCATGAAAACAAACCATTAGCAATTGGGTTCATCATGATATCTATTTCAGTTCAGCAGTTACTCACAAAAATCTAATTTTTTGTCATGGCGGTTTTACGCTAATCCGGATCACTCCCAAGATCTAATCATTTGTTCCTTGTCCCAATCCAAACATTTCCTGAAAATTTCATTGAAATCCGTCCATAACTCTTTGAGTTATGTTGCAACAGAGAAACAGACCAACAAACTAAAAATGCACAAACAAACAAACAAACAAAAAAACAGATGCCGACAATAACATAACCTCCTGGTGGAGGTAATAAATAAGGAAACAGGAGTCCAGTGTTGATTAACTTATTCACTAAGGGCAGAGTAAGTGACAGGGATGAAAGTGCAGCTTTTTCCATCATTACTGAACTGTCACAGATGTTCACACCTGTACACAGGTAAACACATTCAGGGATGTTGAGGACATGATGGTGGTTTGCTGCTTCTTGAGCCTTTTTTTCCTTTCTTGTGATTGGGCCAAGTTGGTTTTGTATGTCTACGGCCCAGTGCGTAGTACGGGTGGGAGAAAAAAATCGGTTCACATAAGTATTTGGATTTTTGTTTGATGATTTTAAAATCATTTTTTTTGTTCAAAAATCTTTTTTTTCCAAATGTAAATGCTTCATTAAAGTCTGTGTTAATGAGCCACTTTTAAATGCAGTCCAGGCTTTTGAAGAGAGAGTATAAACAGCTGGTTAAAATATATTGCTGAATAAATCCTAAAACAGACTCGTGTGTGATGTGTGTTTTTCCCTGATATGGTCTGTAGTAGAGCATGACACAGCAAAGGATTTTCACTCCTGTCCCGTCCCACTCCCAGAGAAAAAATACCGTCCCGTCCCAATCCCGGGCTGCAGTAAAAAAAAAATTCCTGTCCTGTCCAACTAACGTAGAATGACTCCCACTCCCATCCCGCTCCCACTCAAAATGACTCCCACTCCTGTCCTGTTCCTGTTTGAATAAAACCAAACATGTTAAAAAATGTTTCATTTCTTATTTTAGGTAAAAGTGTGGTGCATATCAAAGTCCTTGCCTTTAAGTTTCACATGCCTGACATTTGGTCGGTGTAAACAGCTCTCTTTTCGACATGTCGTCTTCTCCCTTCCGGTTTTCACTTCCGGTGGTGACAGGAAGTCAAACCACTTTTGTAGTTCATTTGTGTTATTAGCACGGTCAAGAGTGTCGGCTCTCACTGAGAGATGACTACAAAAATGGACGCATCTGTTCATCTGGTTGTTTAACACGGCTGAAAATGATCATCTATTAATGTCGTTCCTGCTCTTGCCCGCTCCCTTCCCACGGGAATCACGTGACCCACAGGAATTCCCGAAAAATGTCATCCTCTAGTCTTTTGGTGTCATCATTGTTCATCTTTTTCGCTGGTGTTAAAAATGCTAACTAAAGATTGCAAAAATCAGCGATATCATAGAATCACAATTTAAATCGAATCTAGGGCTGGGTATCGATTCAGATTTTCTGGATCGATTCGATTCGATATTACAAGGTCTCAAATCGATTCAATTCACGATTCAATTCGATATTTATTCAGTCTGGGATATCTTAGTTAAAATAGTGCTGTAAATTTATAAAGTGACATTTTGACCTGGTACATCATTAAAAATTGTTTTAACATGAAGAACTAAACCCAAAGCAGTAACATTAATCATATTTTGATATGCATTAATGCATATTCTGCATATTACTTGTTTTTTGTCCAACTCGTATTTTCCTTTGTACTTGTTAAATCTAAAATACTGTACATCCAAACATCAGCTTTTAAACTTGCCAGTGGTGCCCATAAAGTGCTTCCACCATGTTTGTTTGCAGTAACATCTCATGAGATCTTGTTCAGTAGAAAGCAACGCTAAACGCTGATCACACGAGACGAGCAGGGTTGATACCACAGGCTGCTTCTCTGCACATCCAAAGAAGAAAAAACTACCCAAGTTAAAAGATCGATATTTGGATTTTATGGATTGATTATGAACCAGTTAAAGGAAAATCAATTTAAATCGACTAAATCGATTTTTGTAACCCGGCCCTAATCGAATCGCCACCTAAAAAAACGTAAAAAATCGAATCGGGAGAAAAGCATATCGTCCCAGCCCTAGTGCAAAGTATCTGCTGCTAAAGATGGCGAACTTGAGCAGCATCTTCTAATGTGGCTGGACTGATGTTAAAGGACTTGAGGTGTTGCTTGCAGACATATTTGCAGCAGATTTTGAACAACATTTCTTAAAGAAACGGCCAAATCGGAGAATAATCCCCATTTATTTTGTTTTACTCTATCCTTCTTGAACTTGGAGCTCCATCATCTTGCCGCCGCTGCGTCCTCATAAAAGCTGTTACCAGCAGCCCTTTTGTCAGCCTCTGACAGAGAGCAGCTGATTCACAGCAGGGAAGATTGTCTATTTGGCAGCATAATGCAAAGTGTCCCTCTCACCTTCTCTGTCATCTTTAGACGTCTGCAGCTCTCAGGTGGAGGCCACAGTGACACGTCTGAGGCCACTGACTGTGCTGATAAGAGAGGCTCCAAAAAGAGAGAAGAGATGAAAAACAGCGTCTGATGATATGCAGCAGGTTGAAGGCTCAGAAACAGGACTGAGAGGCATCAATACTTGCAGAATTAAAGACTTTTGAGGTCTGTTGTTCAAACTCAAGGACTCAAAAAGCTTGAAAACATGATGGTGTGCATCTGCTTTCCTTTCCAAAGTTATCCGCTCCAAGCATCTTTAATCTGCGAGGCTGAAATGAAATGTAACCGTTGCTGCCTCATATTAACACAAACATCACTCAGAGCTTTTCCCTGGCGTGCACGTACAGTATATTACTTTAGGTGCCTTATATTAAAAAGCTGCGGCATGTTCAAAAGTTTGAAATTGAGGTCATTTTTCCGCTTGTGAAAAACTTTTGAAGATCTTTAAAGCTTAAAAATCCTCCTGGTGTGTCAATGAGTTCAAAATGTCATCACTTAAGATCTTATATCATGCAGAAACCGTTTGATTTCCTTCAGTCTCAAAGGGAAATGCTGTTTATCTATTAATCCACAAACTGTCAAGCACGTCTCAAAGGTCCCATGTCCTGCAAAATCAGTTTTCTTTGCCTTCAAAGTTATTAGAAGAGGCTTGGGGAGCTCACATAGAAATGTTTTTTACCTTTTAAAAAAAATAACCCCACTACTTCGCCCCTTAGATCTGAGTGTGGGGCCCTGTACTAATGATGATGTCTGCTGCTAACCAGTGGTAACTTTATTGATTAATTATTTTTGTCACAGTTTCCATCAACAACATGTTCCCCCTGATGAAAACTAGGCAGTAACTCATAAAAACAAGTGCACATGGAGGAAAACTAAATTAACTGACATTTTCATCAACAAATTAAATCTAGACTAAAATGTTTGACATTCATTTATTTATTTATTTATTTTTGGACACACGAGCACAATAGGTTTGTTGTTGACTGATTTTAATGCTGGTTCAGATTTCAACTTTTATTTTGAACCACACGGGATGTAACGGTATGAAAATTTCACATCACGGTTATTGCGACCAAAATTATCACGGTTATCATTATTATGGCAGTATTGTTGCAGTGTGCTCAAAATGTTCAAAAAGTACTTAAACACAGTCTTGAAATCATTTAACCCCTTTAATATTACAATGATAACAGTTCTTTTTGTCTTTTTTGTCAATATCTGTGTCAGGAAATATCCTATAAGTAAATTTGTTTGAACTTTATTTATTAGAAATAAAAGTAAACAATTCTGGCAAGTGTTTGTCATTATTATGTTGTAAATGCTTAAACTGAGTGTAATTACAAGAAAAGAAAAACTGATTTGTACTTTAAACATGATTCTTCTCATAAACTATTGTAAATGAACATGTTCAGTTTTGAGATGGCCAAAAATAAACTAAAGCTATTTTACATCCACTCACAAATTTTTGTTTGCCTACAGTATAAGTGTCCATGTTACAGCTTGTTATATTAGACCGTGTCCAGACTTTTTTATATATTTATTTGTTTTTTGTTTTACTAACGATAGTCCCTGAAGCAGTTAGCCCCCTTCATGACTCTCCTCTGGTCTCCCCTTTCCATGGCAGATCTTCTCAACATCTCCTTCTTTAATATTTCCAAATTACGATTGATTAAATCCATAAAACACGAACTATGACGGAAAAAGACGATCTACTACAAAATATGGCAAAACAAGGCGAATAAACTGCAAAACAACGGCAAGAACAAACTCCAGAATGAAACTAATGCTGGTTTTTACAACCTTTATACATCATTTACACAGAAAATCCTGATAAACCACCTATAATTCACTCAGTTATAGCTCATTGAATCCTCTCTCTCTCTGTCTGCTCGTTTACTCGAGGAGTTACAGCAGTCGACATCCTTGTAAAATTCAAAATTCGACCAGACTTTAGACTTTCGCTGTTTCAAGTGGCAAAACCTGTAAGCATCTGAGCGAGGCTCCAACTACTAAACTTTCAGAGGCCAAACAATGCAAACTGCGCTTGCGTCTGTTTTGTGAGAGACGGCTGCTTCATCGAGAGGCAGACACACATAGTTCCGGCTTTTCCAGTCAAAGAGCACAATCACCGTATTGGCACAGTGTGGTGATCAAAGACGGTATAATGGTAATTTTAATACGACACATAATGATTACCGTGGGAAATTTTACAGCGGTTTACCATTTTACTGGTAACCATTACATCCCTACATATAATGGAGTTCTTTTTACTTTCATTAAGAAACAGTTTATTACTTGTAATCCATTCTGCCACTGACTTAAACTCCATCTCTAAAACAGTTTTTAATTCCCCCATGGAAGTAGCTGCAGCATATATTGTTGAGTCATCTGCATACATGGCCATATTGGTTTTATCCAAATCTAGAGGTAGATCATTTCTAAAAACAGAAAATAAAAGCGGTCCTAAGCAGCTACCTTGAGGCACTCCGACGCAGTCAGACCTAATTTGGTAATGTAGAAAGTAGAGACAAGTTAGGAATATATCCAATCACAGCTACTTTGGTTTTGTCATCTTTCACGTATGTTGCATGTTCTCCCCAGATCCACCTCTATTCTCCCTCTCTGATGCTCAGTTGGAGTTTCTAACAATTTAAGACCTTACTAGGGCTCACTCTGCTCTGATTGGCCAACTCCTTTTGGTTCATTGTAATTTGGCTTGGTTCAGTGCCATGTTTTCAATGGCTCTGCATTCTTTCTGTGCTCTATACTCTGCAATGGGCCACAGTTAGTTTGTTGACTAAATGTTTTCACTGTAGTTTTCGTCAACAACCTTTTCTCTACTGACGAAAACAAGACAGTAAGTAATAAAAACAAGTGCACATCTAAACTGAATCAGACCTAATTTGGTCATGTAGAAATTAGAGAAAAATTAGGAATATATACAATCACAGCTACTTTGGTTGTGTGGTGGTGGGATAAGCTGTGGAGTGATCCAATCAGAGCTGCTCTCTTTATGAATTGATATGTTCATGTAGGGTAGGTTCACTGTTTGTTGTCAGTTCTGGTAGATTTATGGTCATCAGTTAATCTAACAAAAATGTTTTAGGTTTGTGGGAGGAAACCAGAAACCAGGAGAACGTACAAACTCTTTAAAGACAGAAGTCAAACCAGCAACCTTTTCACTGTAAAGCACCAGAACTACAAACTGCTCCGTCATGAAGCCCTGATGCCACAGAGCTTTCCATACATTTAAAAAGCTTATCTTCGAAACAAGTCGAAACAATCGTGCAACAAGTTACAACAGTTTTTACTTCTCAAAAACTTCCACAGATTTCTGACGACTACAGGAGCTGCTGATGTGTCTGTGGGTGCAAACTGTCATCATTTTGTTGCTGTTTAGATTCCAGTAAGCATTTCAGGATGCTTGAAATGTTCAGTAGTTTTCCACTAACACTCGTGGATTTGATGCCTATGAGTTCTCCAGAAGAGTTGGAAACATGGTTGTTTTTTCTGCTAATTGTTGTATATATTTGAAGAGCAACATTTAAATTGTAAAAGTGAGAAGGTTGGATTTCTAATGCCTGATCTACAAACTTTTATGGAATTTTCAAGCACTTGAGTCTCCATACTGATCCACAATTGGGATTTATATTACTTTTTTGGCAACAAGATGCCAGTAAGTTACTGTAAATGTCTTTACAGTAGCATAACTCTTTTTGAATTTCCCATGTCATTATGCTATAATTGCCTGACTACAGCATATTTACTTAAGGCATCATTACTGTCTTTCAATTAACTGCTCAATTACTGTATATTCAAAAACTTTATCCATACTGTTTATTTCATTTACAGTATCACTGCGATTTTTTTATTTTACAATGATTTTAATGCATTTCAAATTACAGGGAACTTGCTGTATTTTAGCTTTTACTGCTATATCTTTAGCTATTTTACTAATCATTTGTTAGCAAAGTATAATTCTGCGAAAAATGAAAAAAACCCACACATCATTTTTCATACAAGAACATATATTTACTCCAAGACATCTTACTATTTGTCAGTTTTCCTGCCCAAAACAGATTTTCTCTTGATCCATTTCCCTTCAGTAATTGGTTTAATAGACATTTTACAGTAGAAAACAGTTGGTTTTATGGTAAAATGCTGTTAATTTTAAAGAAATCAGTATGTTTTCCCACAATCTTTTTCCATTTAAGATGATTTACTGCATAGATTTCTACATTAGGTAGCTGTAGACATTACAGTAAAATACTGTTCAGTTTAAAAAACAGTTAGAGTGCATGTTTTTGGTCTGTGAGAAGAAGCAAGAATGTTCTGAAAAATCCACGCTGACACGAGGAGAACATGCAAACTCCACAGAAATCAGGAATCAAACCAGCGATCTCCTCACTGCTGCACCGCCCACATTACAGAATCATGCATCATGTTCAAAAGTTGAAACAGCGGGACTATTTTTCAACTTATGCCCAAACTCTCATGAATTTTAATGCAGTTCGGATTCAAGAAATGTATCATCTGGTGGGAGTTTTCCTCATTTTAATGCTATTTATCTCTCTGCCGCAGGAAAAGGTCTAACCTTAAAAATAAATACAGAAAAAAAAGTTAAGAAATCATGATGCAGAAAACCCAAACTATGATTCCTGCATCACTCAGACGGATCTTCGAGCTCTTCCCTCCTCCCTGGAGATGGTTCAACAAATCCTCCATCATCACTCGCTGACTGCTGGAGGTTGCAAAGGAAACAGAGCGGAGCCACCCTGCACCACACTCAAATGCAACAGTGTGTTTTAGCCTTGACACTCGCATGGGGACACAGGCTTTGGTGGAGAGAATGCACCACAAATACACGTTTGGTGTTGCAGGATGAGCTGAATGTTGATCATGTGGACAACAGAGGCACACTTAAGGGCAGGGCCGGGTGATCTATCAAGTTAATTACTGATTTTGGCTTCTCTAAATCATTAAAAACAGACAGGTGAGTGAAGACAATCACTGTGATGATTCTATTAACACTTTTTATTTTGTACTTATGCTCATTTTTCACACTTGAAATGGTGTTAAAGCCACACAGATAGTGTAAAATCAATCACTAATCATGTCTAATAGTCTCAAAATCAATCAAACATTCGTAATCATGATCTTTGCCATCACTAAGCAGCCCTATCAAACGTCCTTTACATGCAAAACATAATCCAAGTTGGCTAATTTGCGCGTCCTACTGCAAGGTGACGCACAAAAAAACACAAACTGCTCTTTGCGCGTAAAGTCACTGAATATCGATCACAGCTTATTATTGGTGATCACAACCAAGCAGCAGGCTGCAAAGCCCAACAGCTGCAGCCACACTTCCATTCCTTTCCAAATGAAACCCTGCATGACGAACGCCTGATGCCAAATTGTGATTTTCTTTGGCACCAATTTTTCCACCTCGGTCGATCAGAAAAGTCTGTCAATCACCTCTGCAACCACACACAATCCGGTCATCCAAGAGACAGAACACAGGTTTCTGAACGTGAGGGAATGAGGAGTGAGAGGTGAAAATCTCGATACCTGGTCTTGCTGTTGAGCCGCTTTCGACGGCGCGTTGCCTTCCTTCGCGGTGGTCATGGTTCCCCTCTAACGGCGGGGAGAAACTGTGGCTCCCCCGGCAAAAAAAGAGGCAGAAAGAGATGGACACGCTGCTGCAGGAGGGGCTCAGGAAGCAAAGGAGGAAGGCAGAAATGAGGAGGATGTGGGGTATTCGCGGCGCCTGCAGGACGCGTTCACGGCGGGTAAGGTGTGAAATAACAAGTGGCGGAAGGACGCGCAGCTCGGGATGAGGAAAAGGAGAAAGATTCTCAGTGGAAGCGAAAAAAAAGGAGGAGGAGGAGGCAGAATGAGGAGAGGGAGCGAGGAGAGGGAGAGAGAGGCGTATCACTTCTTTAAAGGCTGGATGCGGGACTCTGCGTGAGCCATTCAATATTCCACAGGCGCGCGCACCCACAAACACGTTTGGGGTTGGAAGAAGTCACCCAACCGTGGGGAAATGAGTGGTGTGTTGCATATGAGGAATGAATTAAAAATGTAGGCTTTAAATGAAGTGCTGAATTTTTAATGCAGGATTATCAGCTCATTTAATATGCACGAGCGCGCAGAGGGAAGCTCCAACACTCAGTTTAATGTTATAGACAGAAGTAACTATAAAATTAAAGTTTGACTAAGCTACGTACCATGGCGCAAGGGTGTCCAGACTGTGGCTCGGGGGCCATTTGGTTCACCTATTAACTTTCTTTTCAAAGATTATTTTTGGAGCATTTTGTGCCTTTATTAACGGGAGAGAGAGAGAGAGAGAGAGAGACTGTAGCCTATAGCAGGGCTTAAAGGATAAGTTTGGTTTCTACAGCTTTCACATTGTTTATAGAATGAAGTAGAACAACATACTCACCCAGAAGGCTTTCCTGATCCAAACAGTGCTTCAGGAGATATTTAGATCCAAAATCGAGCGGCGTACATCCGAATAATGGTAGCACATAGGGCATACAGCTCCACTCCTAAACTGCATTAATCGTCCAAAAACTCATTAGTTTCACCAATATTCCATCATGGTCCGTTCGGGCTACTCCTCGACAACAGTCTGTGTCACTCCAGACATGTTTTTGTAACCGACCTCTGAACTGAAGAAGAGGAATGCATGCCTCCGTGCATGCGCAGTACTCTTTGGAGCACTGCCTCCGCATTATTAATACAGTTTTAGGAGCGGCACTATGCCCTATGTGCTACCATTGTCCGCCACTCGATTTTGGATCTAAGTATCTCCCGAAGCACTGTTTGGATCAGAAAAGCCTTCTGGGTGAGTATATTGTTCTATTTCATTCTATAAACAATGTGAAAGCTGCAGAAACCAAACTTATCCTTTAAAGATTAAAAGTTTTCAGATCAAAATCACAATTTCAGACTATCCTGACTCAATTCAATTCAATTCAACCACTTTTTATCCTCAAGGGTGCAATTTAAAGGTGCTATGAGGAGAATCTATTACCGGCGACATTAAGACTCTGCTACCCATGAGCACATGCAGCGACTGTCGTAATGCTGCGTTCCAGTAACCTCGGAACTGGGAGTGATATCATCTCCGACTTGAAGTTGGAAAAAAACATGCCGAGCTACCAGGCTATTGTTAGCTGTTGTTAGCACGCCCTGCGTTGTTGTTCACAAATATCACATGAAGAATGTGATTATCCCTATGGCAGCATTTTTGTAAAGATAAGTCTAACAATACTATGTATACAGCTGATCTAGAGCGACACACCCCAGTCAGAAGTGCAAATAAATTGATTATTACAGGAGCTAAATAACTGTTCACACTGGGGACATCCATCTTCGATTGGCAACTCGGGGGTGGCGAGGTTTCACTGAGTTCCCAGTAGAAAATTTCGACTTCGGGGGACGTTCCAGCTGCACTTTCCTACTCGGAACTTGGAAATTCCTACTTCTGACTACAACTGGAACGCACCAAAAGACGTGACCCAAGCCAAAGCGTGTGTTTGTTGTGATGCTATAATGAGCTCGGATCTTCCTCAGAACTCTGCATTGCTTTACAACTTCTTTTTTCAACAACTTACAGGATGCAAAGCGACGAGGTAATGTATCTCTTTCTAGTTACGTAGCGGTAGTTTTTGATGTGTGACAACAAGCAGTTTTAGAAAACTTAGTTTCGTAGTTTTGTAGCCGGCTATATATCGCTACTTACAGCCCGGTGCTCTAAGACGTGTCTGAATAATATAAATTTGCTCTAGTTTTAATTGTCTTGTTCCCGAAGTTGTGTATCCAGGCCAGTCCAGCCCTGTCCGACCCGACCAGAAGGCTAAGGAATAGCATTTATAGATAACCTATTTTGATGCTATAAAACTCATCTTTAAGTGTGTATTTCGATCAGGCATATATCTAAAAGTGAGACTTTTTGTAATTACTTAGAAGCTCTTCACAATCCCTTTAAAAGGCACAAGAGTAGCACACACCACAAGCGTGAAGACAAAAACACAACAAAGCATCAACAAATGGCAAACAACAGGCAAATTGAATCTTACTGCCCCATAAAGCGCACAGAACTAATAAAGTACTGTTCAATTAAAATGACCATAAGAACAATTCAGCAGTTAGCTAGGTAAAATGATAGCATGTTAACTGAGTGAAATGTTAGCATGTTAACTGATTGGACCGTTAGCCTGCTGTGACGTTGAGATTAGAGATGTTTTGTCAACTATTTTACACAAACTATTTTGCAAATTTGCATTTAAGAATGTCTCCCAAATGAACGGCTTCCTAACAACTGTGAATCGGTTCTCATTGTTCACTCAATAAGCAGTTCATAGAATCGACTCCTTCACGGACGTCACATCTTCACCACGAAAGTGCTAGTGAGCAGAACAACAACACAAAGTGTCTGTTTAGGAGTAGAAGTTGGAGTTTTCCTTAACTAATGAAACCAGATTACTTATCATCAATATTAGATGATGAATAATGTACAGAAGAGTATTAGGGCCATTTTAGATGGAAAAAATAATTTTGTTTAGTGTGAAATGCAATAATTTTTTTCAGCTACCTGGCAGAGCATCTCAGTTACAATACTAGAACTGACAACAAACAATGAACCTGCTCTACATGAATACATCAATTCATGAAGAGAGCAGCTCTGATTGGATCGCTTCACAACTTATCCACCACCACCAAGCTAAGGCAGCTGTGATTGGATATATTCCTAACTTGTCTCTACTTTCTACATGACCAAATTAGGTTTGTTGGGATTAAATCTCTGTCAAATATTTTAGTCTAGTTTTTATTTGTTGATGAAAATGTCCTTTAATTTAGTTTCAGTTTTGTCCATGTGCTCTTGTTTTTATGAGTTACTGTCCAGTTTTCATCAGGAGACAAATGTTGACGAAAACGGTTACGAAAATAATTAGTAGTGATATGATAAGACTTTATTAAATCTATACAGAAGTCTTTACTGACATTTTTTGTACTGATACTGAAACCAACCATCTCTTACAATGATTGAGGGCTGGGTGTTTCCAGAAAGTTCACGATACCATACGTATCCTGATACTAAGGTCATGAAACGATATATACCATCACATTAGTCGATACTGGACATTGACTATGCCTTCAACAACAGGCTTTTGTTGCTTTTTGCAAGTACAAAATGAGTAACTCCAAGGTTTAAATCACACTACAACACCAGACGATTAAATTTCAGGTCCTTCAGTTCTTAGAAGTCCTTTGGTATGCCAACATGCAAGGTGACGCTTTGGGTGTCCAAGACTCCAATGGCCCTTTTCCATTAGCACGCCGTGGCCTTACTCGATTTGCAGCGTCTTTCCACTAGCCTGGTACCTCCTAAAACAAGCTAGTTTTCGTACCTACTCAGCTCTGGTTCCAAACGAGCTTCCAAAACTCTCCCGTGCTTCTCAAGGGGTATTTCCTCTGGCCACCTGCAGCCTTCTTCTGCTTTCCTTTTTTACAGGGTTTGTGACAAAAAGCCACAGATTGTTGTGTCGTGCTCAAAATGACGTCACCGCAGAGCCGCTCTCTGCTTACAGCGACACTGCACGCCGTTGGGCAGGCGACAGGGGCTAATGGAACAGCAGCACAAGGCGAGTAGAGTAGAACCAGGTAGAGTAGAGTAGGGCTAATGGAAAAGGACCATAAGTTTGGAAACCCAGGCAATACAGCAGTGCACCCACCATCTGATGACGACTTCCAGGTCATCAAGCAATGTCTCAAAGCTCCGATCATCTCAACTGCTTTCCTGAACACGACACTGTGGCCTCAACAGTCGCCATCACAGATGTGCATCCGACAAATCTCAAGGAAGTGTGATGCCGTCACGCCAACACGAACTCCACAGGAACATTTCCAACACCTTGTTGAATCAATGCCATGAAGAATTAAAGCAGTTCTGAGAGCAAAAATCACTCCAAGCTGATACAAGCCAGGCATACCAAATAAATTGGCCAGTGAGTTTTATTTTTTTTAATAGCTGAATGTTCAACCTTGCAGTGACTAAAAAAAACAAACGCTACACCTATCTTGCTCTGCTGCATTCATAAGCGGTGCACAAACATTTAAAGTTTGACTTACTAAAACAGAAGTAAAAATCACACTAACGCCACAGCTACAGACGTTTTAACGTTCAGAGTCAATGACTAGAATGTCTGAAATGATGTTAAAGACAAGAGCGGCTGTAAAACCTTATGAGCCAGAGGATAAAACAGACGTAATAAAACTGAAAAGGGGGAAAAAAAGCTTTTAATAAAGTTCAGTCAGCCTGATATTTGCCTCTGAATCTTTAAAAATGAAAAATAATTAGAATATTGGAGTCTCATGATAAGGAACAGACGTCTTTCACGGGCTCCTTCAATTAATTTCATCCACAGACCGTGCGGCACAATCTCATTCCAACACCACAAGGAAGCGACTCTCTTTGAGATGAACTTAATGTTAATTAATACCTTCATCTCCAGGTTCACTCCTCCTATTACACGTTTGCTACAAATGTGCTGTGCTGGTTATTAGCATGAGGTGGAGGCGCGGTGAAGTCAATTAACCTGGACTCCCTTATGAGGTTCCTGCACGTGGACGGCAGAGCAGAAGAGCAGCACCGAGGAAGCCTGAGAAAACTGAAGACGTTGGACAAGAAGTCACAATATTTCTTTTAAGCAACATATTTTACTCGAACTACGACAAAGAGACGCCATTTTGTCTGTGAATCCTTGAAGTTTGTTTCACAAAGTTAAAGGGATACAGCAACTTTTTTTTCTTTTTTGTGTCTTGCCTCACTCTCGAGTCCATGACAAGCAGATAGACACCATTCTTTCAACTGTAGAAGGAAGAGACGGGCAAAGCTAGTCCACTGTGAATTAGCTTAGCTCAAACACTGTGAGTCAATGGGTAGCATTAGCCTGCCTTTTGCTACAAGCATCAGATAAACCCTGCTTGTTGTGACCTGTCTTTTTTTTTTACAGCATTATGTTATGTTATCTATTTTCAGACTAAGATTAGCACTTGATGTAATTTTTAAAAAGACGTACATACGGAACTACCATGCAGGGCGCATGTGTGCCACTAAACAGCTGAGGAAGTAAGGAGAAGAAGAAGAAGATGAAGAAGAGCTCATGCTGTAGCTTGGTGAAGGAGTTTGTAGGACTATGTGGCACTTTTTTTTTGAGAGGGCTTTATACAACAGAATTTTCCAAAGATGCCTCGTGTGTGACAATAAGCAGATGTGAGCGTAAAATCATATTTTCACGTGCTTGTTGTGACTCTTTTGTTTTGTTGTGTTATGTTATTTATTTTTAGATTCTGATTAGCACTTTATGTGATTCTCAAAAGAAATACATGGAAAACAAAACCGCAGGGTGCATGCACAAACCACTGGGGGTGTGCTTTGTTGCGTTGACCCTCTTACAAGCACGTCCCACTTACAAAGCATGAAGGACTGTTTAGAGTTACTAAAGAGATTATCGGATGATGTTACCTGGTTGTAAAGGTGACTAATGAGGCTTTCCAACAAAATAAAATACAGCACCAATTGTTATTAATTAAGGGGAGAAATAATTAACCAAAATATGGTTCGAAAACTTTTTTGAGGAGTATAGAGGGAAACATTGAACTGAGCTTACGCCAGTTGGGCAATGTGATTCAAAGGTTAGTCAAAAATGGTCCACACTTTTAAAAATTCGGACATTAACGCGAGAGTTTATTTTAATGACTGATTTCTTTGTCATAGTTTTGTCAACAACCTTTTCAACCCCGATAAAAAGCAGATAGTAACTAATAAAAACAAGTGCACATGGACAAGAACTAAAACTAAATTAACTTACACTTCATCATCAAATAAAAACGAGGCTAAAATGTTTGACAGAGACTAAATCCAATCAGACCTAATTTGGTCATGTAGAAAGTAGAGACAAGTTAGGAATATATCCAATCGCAGCAACTTAGCTTGGTGGTGGTGGGATAAGTTGTGGGGCGATCCAATCAGAGCTGCTCTCTTTATGAATTGATATATTCATGTAGAGTAGGTTCATTGTTTGTTGTCAGTTCTGGTATTGTAACTGAGATGCTCTGCGAGGCAGTCTAAATAAAGATGACTGCATTTCACACAAAAGTTCAAATTGTTTCTGATTATTACCTCCGCCAAGGAGGTTATGTTTTCGGGAGAGTCCGTCCGTCCGTCCGTCCGTGAACAAAATAACTCAAAAAACAATGGATGGATTTGGATGAAATTTTCAGGAAATGTTCAGCATGGGAAAAGGAAGAACTGATTCGATTTTGGTGTTGATCGAGATCAGCGTCTGGCCGCCATGGCAAAAAATGTGATTTCTGTGAATAACTACTGAACTAAAATAGATATCATTATGAATCCAGTTGCTAATGTTATGTTTTCATGGTCAAGGAATCTAAATATTTAGATGAAATAAAGGTAGGAGTAATATTTATGGTCAAAATGACAAAATGGCTGGGGACTGTGGCGCTGGCAGAGGTCTGTGCTCTCTGAGTGCTTTCTAGTTTTAAAGTGTTATTAAGATGTTTCATTTTATCAAAGTGTAAACATGAAATTCAAGGAAACATAAAAACTGCCTTACACTTTTCTCTTCATACTTTAGTTGACTAGATTTACAGTAGATTTAAATAATTTAGATGACTAAACTATGACTAAAACTAAACAATATCTTCGGAAAAGACTAATTAAAACAAAATAAATAAATAAAATTAAAGGTGCAGTGTGTAGAATGGGGCATTTTATACATCCACCGCATTTTGCCATTTTTAGGTTCATTCTAGAATCTGAACGCTAGATGTCGCTAAAATGCCAAATTCTACACACTGCACCTTTAACGCTGGAAACATCAGAGAGGTTAGGTTTGGGTTCCAATGTCTCAGTGTCCACTGTTTGTGGAGTTTGTCAATTTGTTCAGAAATTTTTCTCGTAGTCTTTCCACATTTCCCCACCTCCATTTTAGCGTTATCTAATGTCCTGACAGAAATATATGAGCTGAAGCACATGTATAAACCCCGTTTTTTGTACAAATGTGTCCACTTCTTTTATAAAATCTTAAGTTTGATCTAAAGTCACGATATTCCTCAGACAAACTAGAAAGACTACAACAGTCTGAAAGTGGGTCTTCTGATAGAAGCTTTGAGTCATAGCACACCTGCTGTGATGAAATATTTGGGCCGAGCAGCTTTATTTAGAGAAAGCTTTTTTATTTTGATTTTTGATTTTTTTTTGGGTTTTGCCAAATCAAATCTATGTCTGTGCTGTTCAAAAGCTTATAATATAAAACATAATAAAGATTTGGGGTTTTGCCTCCACTTTCAGCTGTGCTCCTAGCTCTTCTTCTCTTCTTTTCTTGAAACATAACTCCATCAGAGATGATGTATGAAGGTGAAAAGCCCAAGGTGAAAGCGAGTGGACAAACCTGGTGTCTGTGATGGTGACAAATGACAGCAGAGAGCCATGATGGATGGAGGGGTCTGTTTAAATACATGCTTCTGGAAAATCAGGACCGACAAAGTGCAGGAAACGACTTTACTGACGATGCTATGATGGGCAAGTCTGATGATCCGGAAGTACAGATGAGCAACATGCACAGAAATTATGTGGATTTATTTCACTTAATGTCAATACACTTCAACAAAAAGATGTGGACTGCAGACAAAAGGATTGGACATTTCTGTGTCTGTAAAAAACGTCAAAGTTCTAGGATTAAAGTCAGAATCTGGAAATTTATGTTGGAGTTCTGTTTAAAAAAAGTTAGAATCCCAAACTCTGAGAAAACAAGCAACAATTTTCTTTAAGTAATCTTATTCATCAGGATTTAAACTTTTCTCCCTAAAGAATTCTGATTTAATTCAGTCACAAATAAATTGCATGAAGTTTGATACTGGAAGTCAAGATTCAAACTTTATTGAAATTCTAAATTTCTGAATCTTTATGCTGTCTTAAAAATTTTATCTTTACATGAAATTTGACTTGTTCTGTAAATTCGGACTTTATCTTGGAATTCAGACTTCATTCTAAGAATTTATAAGAATAAATCCAGAATTCAAAGTTTTGAGATGTAAGTCTGAGCTCTTCAATTAAAGTCAAAATGCTGATTTCCTGATTTCTGCCTTAAATCTCAAATTTTGGACGATTCTAAGAATGCTATCTGTATTCTCTGAAGTCTGACTCTAATCTTAAAGGGACTTTGAGGAGTTTCTAAGTAATTACAAAAAAGTCTCACTTTTAGATATATGCCTGATGGAAATACACACTTTAAGATGAGTTTTATAGCATCAAAATTGGTTATCTATAAATGCTATTCCTTAGCTTTGCGGTCGGGTCGGTCAGGGCTGGACTGGCCTGGATACTCAACTTCAGGAAGAAGACAATTAAAACTAGAGCAAAATTATATTATTTTATTATTTATATTACACGTCTTAGAGCACCGGGCTGTAAGCAGCGATATATAGCCGTCTACAACTACGATACAAAGTTTTCCTAAAATTGCTTGTTGTCACACATCAAAAACTACCGCTACGTAACCAGACAGAGATACATTACCTCGTCGCTTTGCATCCTGTAAGTTGTTGAAAAAAGAAGTTGTAAAGCAATGCAGAGTTCTGAGGAAGGTTCAAGTTGCATTTTTATTAGCATCATAATAAATACACGCTTTGGATAGCACACGTCTTTTGGTGCGTTCCAGTTGTAGTCAGAAGTAGAAATTTTGAGTTCCAAGTAGGAAACTGCAACTGGAACATCCCCCAAAGTCAGAATTTCCTCCTGGGAACGCGGTAAAACCTCGCCACCCCCAAGTTGACAATCGAAGATGGATGCCCCCAGTGTGAACAGTTATTTAGCTCCTGTAATAATCAATTTATTTGCACTTCTGACTGAGGTGTGTTGCTCTAGATCAGCTGTATACATAGTATTGTTAGACTTATATTTACAAAAATGCTGCCATAGTGATAATCACATTCTTCATGTGATATTTGTGAACAACAACACAAGGCGTGCTAACAACAATAAGCCTAGCCTGAGATGATGTTTTTTTCAGTTTTTTTTTGGCAGCTGACAACTCTGGAGATGATGTCACTCCCAGTTCGAGGCCCAGTTCGGAGGCATTTGAACGCAGCATTACTTGATCTCCTCACAGTCCCTTTAATATCAAACTCTGTTTTAAATCTCAGAAAGCTAGTTTTATTCTGTAAAGTCTGACTCTAATCTTAATCTTAAACTCTGGGTTGTATCTTGAAATGCTATCTTTATTCTTTAAAGTCAGACTTTTTCTTCTAAATTCTGAGTTTAATCTAAATAGAATAAGTATGCCATTTTTTCCCCCAAAATACAAACTTTAATCTTAATTTTATACTTCTGGTTCTTCAGAATTCTGACTTTATTTTTAGAAACCTGACTTATTTCATTTCATTTTATTAGTTTATTTCGATCATATTTAAAAGTATACCAACCAAAGCGACACCACCGAAAGGTTTGACCTACTGAAAAGGCTGAAGCTACTTAGCTTATATGTGCCTAACCTTCTTACTGTACAACATTTATACCAGAGCAAAACAAAACAAAAAAAACCAAAACAAAACAAAACAATCTCAACAACCAATGAGTAATTAATAATCCAACAAAGAACTAAAAAGAAATAGAACTGCACAAAATATCCAAAAAAGAACAGAAGCAAATACAAAAGAAATCCTGAGGAAAAATTCATTCCATCCATCTTTAGAGCAATCTACATACACCTATACACATACATACTTGCAGATGCTGATCCATACACAAAAAAAAACTTGTACACACATATGTACAGCACAACAAATTCCATACATGCACTTCTATTTATTTATTTATTTTTTTTAATACCTCCTCTTCTCTCTTCCCCTTTCCGTTTCTTATCTTCCCTCCTTTTTTCTCTTTTTCCCTATTTTCCCCCTTTCTTACTCCTTTTCTTCCTTCCTTTTTCTCAACTTCCCCTTTTCTTTTTTCATCTTTTTTCCCATCTTAAATGTCAGAATCCTGAATTTTATTTTTGAAAATACAAAACTTAACCTCATCTTGCCCAAATTTTACCTGCTGCACACAGTAAGTCTATTTATTTCATATTCTATCTGTCTTAGTTCTATTTAAGAATAAACAGCAGCTGTAGCATCAAGATTTTTATAAAACTTTATAAAAAATCGACATGTATCTTAGACAATCTTACCATGTAAAATAATCTTACTCATCTCTCTGTTGTTTGCTCTCTTTAAAAATGTGTCCTCAAACAATCCAGCTAACGGTTTCCCCATAATGATATCAACGGATGATTGAGACATGCACCCGATGGGAGACACTCCTAAAGGGATATGGTTACAAAAAACGGTCTATAGGACGTCTATTAAAATTGCTGTGGTTCTGTGTGGGTAATAATATATTTATTAAAAAATATTATAAACCCCCTAAAATCAAATTAAATGAGTTACCCATTTTACTGATAGATTTTGGATTGAAAACAAATAAAAAATCTTTAAATACTTTCTCTTTTTGGATAAACCTCAACATAATCAACATGTCATACCATTTATTTTCTCTAAAATATATCAATACCTCCAAAACTGGACAAACTTCCCAGTCCTACCTGGGTGCAGTGTTTTAATGTCATAAAAATATATCATAATCTCCATTGAGATAAACACTGATTGGTGGTGCTGATTATATTTTCATAATCACTTCAACAAAATGATGGCCCCTGGGTGATTACTATGTTGATAAAAATAATTGCCAGTCTTAAAGAAGTGCCCCCAATTAACCCTGCAAACATTGTGGAATAAGGTTGTTTTGATGAGACGGACTCTGAGAGCTTTCTGTTTTTTTTTCATGACGCATCTTTAAAATGTCACACCAAAGGTTCAGAACAGAAAGAAAACAGATGAAATTGAAGAGCCAATGAAGTAGAAACTCTGACAAATGCTGCGATAACACTTCTCTGATTCTTCAAATTGAACCAAGGTAAGAGAAAAAGGGAAGGTCTGCCTGAGTGAGAGCCACTACAGAATAAAAATTGAATTTCTGTTTTTTTTTCTCTTCAGTTTAATTCTCGGAGCACAAACAAAAGCAAAGTCTGTCCAAGGACTTTGGTTTTTGGTGAAGCTAACAATTGTTTATTTTCCTAGAGCGCTCCGGCTGCACAGCTTTTTAATTGAGATATTTGGGGAAGTAAAGCGTTAAATCCCCGTTAACACTGCTGGGTATGACGGGGATCATGAACATTACATGGAAATCTGCCTTGTTTTTGATTAAGTCTCCTGCTGAAACTCGGGGAAGTTGGAGACCAGAACGCAGCTGGGCGGAAAAGAGCAGCATGTTCTGAGAAAAGAGGATCAGCTCAAGACACCAGAATCGTCAGATAAATGGATGTATAAAACGAGAATATTCACGGTCTGCCAACACATTCATAAAAATGCAGCTGGGAAATCTATTGTATTATAAGCTTTTTAAACTCCAAGGCCTTCCATCTATTAAGTTTGACCCTTGTCTCTTTCTGCGTCATAGGCGCCTAAAGCGGGGTACCCATGATCCAAAGGATTTTCTAAATCTGAAGAAATGTTTAATCGGTGCCCCAACACCAATCTAGAATTTAGTCCAACTCAAAAATCTTGTGTGATCAAATGTAGATCACAAAGAAGCAGAAACAGCAACACAACTGGGGATGGGAATTGAAAACTAATTCCAGCTGAAATTCATTAACAACTCCCTGAAGGAATTGATATCAATAGACCTTTGGCTTATTATTCTCTTTTTTTTTTAAATCTATTCTACTATTTTATTATTTTCCAGCAATGCAAGAACCCTGCAACATAAAATGAGACCATGAGGACCAAGGTAAAAAGAAAACAAATATAACTAAACAATAATAAAATAATAGAATAGAGATAGAATAAAACAAGAAGCTTAAATCTATAAAATGATTGAGAGTACAACGTAAGATGAAGCAAAAACAAAACATTCCGATATAAAAGTAAATAAAAGATACCTGTTAACATAACATAGAAGAGGTCAATAAGAGCTTATAAGCAGAGTTGGTAATAACGGCGTTACTAACGGCGTTATTTTTTTCAGTAACCGGTAATCTAATTAATTACTTTTTCATGCGTTACAACGCCGTTACCATTACTAACAGGGAAATGTGCCGCGTTACTTTGCACCGATGTCAAGCAGCTGTTATCCGACCAGCCTCACCCTCAAATTCCACGGCACACAGAAGCGCCACGCCACGGTCTTGCCTTGACAGACAAAACCCACTGGAAGGGCGCACTGAGCAGCGCCGTGGCGTGCAGCTCCGTAGGGGGAGGGCTGATCCCCGGAGAGCCACAGGCTCTCATGATGAGCACAGCAATGTCACACGCTCATAAAGCATGTTATACACTGAGAAAATAAATAAACATCACCTCACTTCGCTTCTCTAAGGTCCCTTTGCTGGTCCCGACCACACAGCTTTGTGATTTATTGAACTTCTATCCGCCTATATCCCTGTAGAAAGATGTTTTTGTCATGTATACAATGTTATGTATTTCTGTACCTCTATGATTCACTTCTTTGTCTATGATGTCATGTTGCCTCTGGGACCCTCTGACCGACTGCTGACCTGATGCTCGTACCTGAACAATTGAGGAAATTTACATTTGAGTGTCCGTGCATTCTGTTTTATTTTGAAACTTCTGGATACTCCACACATTGACTTCCTGTCTGGTGCTTTCTTAACGACAGTGAATTTACGAGGTTTGGACGAGTCCACGCAAAAAATAGATCTGAAGCGAATCTCCAGCGCCTTGGCGCGCGCTGGCTCTCACCAACGCAGTAAGCTGGTGAAGCTTACTGCGGGGCACTTCGCTCCCCATTCTAGTCTATCAGGCAAATTCCCCTGCACGCGCTGTTGGAGAACTGATGATGTCAGAGCTGCTGCAGCAGGTAAAAACAAGGAAGGACACAGAGACAGAGGCACACAATTCAAGCAGCAAAAGCTTTTTAAAAAAAGTAACGCATCAATTACTTTACCTGATAACAAACTACATTTATGAAGGAGTAATTCCGTTAGTAATTCAGTTACTTTTTTGGGAAAGTTACTAGTAACTACAACTCATTACTTTTTGAAGTAATGTGCCCAACACTGCTTATAAGTAGGTCCTGCTTATAAGTCGGTCAACAAAACAAAGCAGTAATGCGGCACAGTTGCTGAAAAGTTTATCTGATGACTGCAGGCAGAGGCAGAGGACGGCGTACACTACCCACTGTCTTCAAGAGTTAGAGCTTAGCCAGTTAGCATTGTGTAAATTCTGCCCATCTCTTCCTTGTTACTGTACGCACAGTCAAAGAATGGTGCCTCTCTGCCTGTCATGGACTAGAGAGTGAGGCAAAACACAAAAACAAAAAAAATATTGGTGTATCCCTTCAAGCTTACATGTGCTCACCTCCTAAAATGTGTTCCAACACTCTGATGCAGAGAAAGTAGACACAGAAAAAGTGTGTTTTATGAGTAATAGCCACCTCCACTGTTGCAGAACAGATTCTGTCATTGCATACGGCCACAGCCATCTATCAGCGTTACATTAACTCCTGTATCAAAGCTTCAACACAGCCGGCCCCCGATGTGTGAAACAGCCAGGGGAACAAGTGTAATGGGATGTTTCAAAAACAGAAGTTGTGCCGTACCGCGGCAGCCCAGGAATTGTTTTGATTACATCCTAAAAGGAAGTATCCATCTCCCACGAGGCCGAGGTGTTATATCTTCGAACGTAAATTTTGAAATCTTGTGTGATGGAGGATGCTCAACCACAAAATAGGACCAGGGTCTCCTCTGGGAGAGGTTGAGGATGGATAAGTGATTACCTCAAAGCAGGAGGACCAAAGGTTTAGGATTCACACTCCCAGACTCTGCTTCCCAGCCGGTGGTGCGCCGAGGGACAGGAAGCCTCAATTTTTTTCCGCTCTTATTTGTCTGACACATGACGGCGAGCGTCGGGATATTGGAGAAAAAAGTAATTGCTTTTCCATCTCCCTCCTCCAGCTCCCTCTCCCTGTGAATACCCGATGTGAGGTCCTTACATAAATACAGCTCGGACCCATCATCCTGACAGAGAGGATGCAGCAGCATGCTCCCTCTCTCTCCCTCCTGCCAGCATACAGCACTTTACTCCAGGTGTGACTCATCAGTCTTCACACCACTCAGCCATGAAATGTCAATGGAGCCGGAGTCCAAAACCATGCACTCATCTTCAGCATCATTGTTTGATTTGGTTTCTGGCCATGTCAGTATGTGCATGCTCTCTGTAAGCGTTGAGTATTAGCTGATATCAACAGATTGTTTCCGCTATAAGACAGACTGGAGACAGCAGATCTGTACATATGCAGATGATACTTTAAGCAGGGGTGCACTGATCACAATACATGAGCTGATATCCGATCATCAATCTTTAAAAAGCCTTGCCAATTTTTGCTGATCCTGATTTTCTTTAAAACTGACAGCATACACCTTCAATGTTCCAATCTAAAAAAATATTAAAGAACACCTGCTTCGACAATACCTTGTTTTAGTTTTTGGAGCTGTTCACACATTGACACTTTGCCAGATTTGCACAAAAATAGCGTGCTCCAGTTTCACTGCAATAGGAAAGCTGGACAGTGAAAACTGGGAATTCTATGATAAAAAAAAAAAGCACGTTTAAAAAAAAAGTAAAGGTGCGAGAATAAAGTCAAAAAAGTAAAAGTTTAATCTCATAAAGTTGCAATAATAGAGTCAAAAAGTCACAAGCACATTTTCATAAAGTTGGGGGGAATAAAGTCATGAATTTACGAGAATAATCTCATAAAGTTGCGAGAAAAAAGGCGTAAAGTTATGAGAATAATCTCAATAAAATATGAGAAAAGAGTCATAAAGTTACAAGAATAATCTCATTAAATTATGAGAATAAAGTCATAAAGTTATGAGAATAATCTTATTAAGTAACAAGAATAAAGCCATGAAGTTATGAGAATAAAGACATAAGGTTCCAAGAAAAATGTCAATTAGTAATGAGTAAAAAGTTATAAAGTTATGAGAATACTCTCATAAAGTTGCAAGAATTAAGTCATACAATAATCTCATTAAGTTATGAAATACAGTCATTAGGTTACAAAAAAATGTCATTAAGTCACAAGAATTAAGTCATAAAGTTACGAGAATAATCTTATTGAGGAACAAGAATAAAGTCATAAAGTACCAGAGAATAATCTTGTTTAGTTATGACAATAAAGTCATAAAGTTATGAGAATGAAGTTGAAAAGTTACAAGGAAAATTTCATGAAGTTATGATAAAGTCAAAAAGTTACGTGAATAATCTGATTAGAGCTATGGTCTACGATTTGGAAGCTTGGTACATCTTAATAACACCGTTTATAAGGCCGTTATGGTCCTATGGTCCGATCTACGCAATATAAAGACCAAAAAGAATGAAAAAAATCCATTCAGTATATCCACTGCAAAGCGGCATAATAGTTGACCAATCCGAACCTCCGTTCCCTGCAGTTCGGATTGGTCCGTGAGTCCATCCAATCCCCTGTCTCCCCTGCGCCGCACTGTCCCGCCTCCTCCCCACTACCTCCCTCATGTCCCGGTGAGCAGCTACTGAAGTGTCACGGAGCCGGAGAAGACCAGCACCGAAACCGGGAGGCTGCTTCTGTTACCCTCCAAATCGAAGGGAAGGAAACGTAAAAGTTTCGAGGAAAAGGCTGAAGTAAGGAATCTTGGAACACAGAGGGGAGGGGTGAGGCTGCGTTTTTCAAATCTGTCTCAACAGCCAAACTGGTTTTCAGATCGTAGACCCTAGCTTTAAGTTACAAGAATAAAATCATTAAGTTATGAGAATGAAGTTGAAAAGTTACAAGGAAAATTTCATAAAGTTTCAAGAATAAAGTCATAAAGTTATGAGAACAAAGCCACAAGTCTATTTAAATTAACCTTTTTAAAAAATGTATTCTGAAAGGTTGAACCAGAAGAACAGCCCTCCACCAAAAAAAAGCTTTCTTAATGACTTTAGTCTCGTAACTGTATGAGATTATTTTCGTAACTTTCCCCACATTCACTCTCGTTTCTGTCTCACTGAGATGTTGAAATTTATTTACTACTCTTTACTATAAACTGTGATTGCTGTATAGTCTCAGTAAAATGGTTTTAAACCCCTATATAACTAAAATTGTAACCTTCTTGATGTCTGGAATTGTCTCATTGTTCTTCGTATTGTTGATATGTTCGATCTGAAAAATAATGAAAAATTAAGAAAACAACAATTTGTGGTGTGGACCGAAGTAGAAGTGTTAAAATTAACTTTGATGGTGTTAATTTGTCTTTGCAGATTTTGCTGTGTATCTGTATCAGCAGATATTTGCCTGAATATCTGAATATCAGTATCAGCAGGGATGAAAGCTGTTGGGATATTTGGTCACTCACACTGGCCATATATTTCATGTATATTGGCTATAATATTGGCAGAATGGTTTACCTCGTCACTAAATGTCCATCTTAAAATCAAAACCGTCACATTTTTACAAACAAAATGTTGCTTTTTTTTAGCTTTAAGTTTGTTTCTAACACAAATAGTGACATGCCTCCTGCTTGCTATTAGGGAGAATTTATAAGTTTAAAACCAAAAGTCTTTTCTCAAAGTTTTTTGTCCATTTTAAACATGTTGACAATCACTGTGTAGGACTTAACAGCCCTCAATTAAAAAAGCCTCTTGACACTGAAGATCTTCTTACTTTTCATTAAGTGCAGATTAAGAGTGACATTTTATCGCCATTATTAGACGACATCTAGAAAGTGTGTTTACTGGTGGTTTTACCCAGAATCCTATTTCAGGCTGTAAAACAGGCACTTTGTGTTCTGGTATTAGAGTTTAGAACAACTGAGCAACACCGTCCTGGAACAGCATGTCCCTGCAGCTCCAAAACAAGACTGAAATAAAAATAAGAAAGATGGTGACAATGTGAGTTCATCTACATGACTATACTAAAACTTCAAGTTTCAAAGGCAGCAGTGACAAAGTATGTTACAAAAACTCAGACGTTTTCATTCTTTTTCAAAGTGTTTGCCTTTAAACTTGCTGCAGTCCACATAAAATGGCACTCTGGCCATAGTTTGGACACCCTTGGCTAGAGCATGGATTAATAATATCACATATATTTTGGTCTTATTATTTAATTTTAGCATAGCATTTGGAATTTTAAATTTGTTGCATCTGTTTTGTTGTTTGTTTGTTTCTCTGTTAGCAACATAACTCAAAAAGTTATGGACAGATTTCAATGAAATTTTCAGGAAATGTCCGGATTGGGGAACAGATGATTAGATTTTGGGAGCGATCCAGATCACCGTCTGGATTCGCGAGAAGAAGACAGCCTCTGCGTGGCCTCCCCTGCAAGTAGCCAGAGAGTAGTTGAAGGTTGCATGCTCTTAAGCGAAACAAATGTCTTCACAATGTCCACCAACTGCCTGTCCTTGCTGGAATCGCTCCAGCAGAGGTCATATGAGAAGCAGCCACGCTTGCCCTCGCTCGGAAGGCTCAGCTGTGTGAATCCCACCTCCTCCACAAGGTTTTCACGGAGACACCACAGCGGACACGCCTCAAGTCCTGGCGCCCCTTTGCCACACACGCCCAGGAACTGCTCCGAACAACACCAGCAGACACCTCCAAGGCTTCCTGGGAGAAGGCAAAATGGAGGGAACAGTGGAAGGCAGCAGTACCATCACGGCTTCACCTATTCATTGAGGACCCAACAGATGTTCCTGGCCAGCATCTCCCCCGTAAGGAGTGAGCATCTCCCCCGTAAGGAGTGGACAACCCTCAATCGCTTGAAGACCGGTGTGGGACGCTTGGGTGCAGCAATGCAGAAGTGGGGTCTCACAGAGAGTGCCCACTGCAAATGGGGGGTTACACCACAGACTGTGGAGCACGTGACTACCAGCTGCTCCATATACTGGCCACCAAATGGAGATCGTGGCTTAATAGACCTAGACAGTGACACACTGGACTGGCTTGGTGCAACGGAGCTGGAGGTCTAAGGACATACGACAGAAGAAGAACTCTGGATTCGCCATGACGAAAAATGTGATTTTCGGGAATAAAGAACTAAAATAGATATGATGAATCCAATTGCAAACGGTATGTTTTCATGGTCAGGGAATCTAAATATTGAGATGAAATAAAGGTAAGACTAATATTTATGGTGAAAATCACAATATGGGTGAGGACTGTGGCGCTGGCGGAGGTCTGTGCTCTCTGAGGGCTTTCCTAGGGGCAATTTAGATTCAGTATCTCCGGGAATTTTTTCCTTTTCTTCACTGGTTCCACTCATATACTTGTTCTCATTGTAGAGTATTGGCTTTTAAAGACTGACAGGTGGATTAAAACAGATAAAATATGTAGTCTCTTCTGCTAAAAATGTTCAATCATCATGTTGCTGCAGGTTGCATTAATAGCTGCATGTATTTAATGACAAAGTACTTATTTTTCCTTCACATGGAAGCAGATATTGCTTCAAGATTCTGCATGTTGCGAGCTGCCTACATAATTTTTCACTTCATTTTATTCATAAGTATGCTCTATTATCTATTTTAATGTCTTTATTTGATATTTCCTACTGCTATACTCTGTGTAAAAGCGACGGAAACAACCAAATTCCTCCTTGTGGATTAATAAAATATTTCTGATTCTGATTAAATGTGACTTACTTGATTTCTTGAGGTTAGTTTTCAGGGTTTTCTAATGTATTTTTTATTTATTTTACTTAATTGTACGTTATTCTTATATTTAAGGTTGAAATTTATTGAACCCATTGGCTAATAACAATTGGGTCAGATTTTATTATACCTACTATTGCTGACTACTGTTGTCTGAGTAATCTCACTTAATCAAGCCTTTTCTTACAGTCCGTACAACAAAATAAGCAATAAAAGTAGTTTGATTCCTGCTGACATCGTATCGGATCGATACCTGTATCGGCCAATACTCAAGGCAGCAATTTCAGTATTGTATTGGAGGTGAAAAAGTTGTATCGGGACACCCCTAATGTTAACAATTTTCCCGTTTTGATCCTGATCTTGTGATGAAAAATCTCCCCACACTCTTGTTTCTCTGTCACCTAATAACAGTTTCTAAGCAGGTGTCACACTGGACGTCATTTTGTTTGAAATAAACCCTGTTGTCATGACAGCAGGAGCTGCCTCATGTACTAAATGTGGTTTATTTAGGTTTTGCTTTTCTGCTCTCCATTGCATAATAAGCCTCAAAAACTGATGCGACAGCTTTTTGAAACATAATCTTCAAACCTATTAAAGAAAAAGAAATCTGAGTATCAATGATGGAGGAGATAAGTGAGTTAATATGCAGCCCACATACTGACAGAAAAGGCTTTAAAAGAGAAAAGCTACTAAATGACAAATCCCAACGTCTCACACTCTCCGTGAGAGGATGACAAGTGGCTGATTTGGTATCCTGTCGCTCCTTCAAGGGCTCACGCTTCACGCTGGAATAATAGGACTCCTCCAAACAGCACCTGCTAACGCTGAAGGGCCGGCAGACTGTAACGCACCTCAGCACTGGGCAGAGAAGGACAGTAACCAATACTGATCCCAGACACCATAAAAAAAAAAAGCCAGGCTGAGCCCAAATAGATTTCAACTCCGCTTAATGGACAGCTCCCACCGTGCTTTTCACCGGCACATCCATGACTCCTTTCACCCGGAGAGAGGGAACCTGGAGGGAGAAATCGCTGCACAATGGAGTCTTTTCTCCAGTGAGAGCTGCAGTCTGGAGAAAATGATACTGAATGGCCGTCGGGTGTCAAAGGGGTGCGATTGTTATTATGAGAAATGGACACAGCTGGTGAAGATATGACCGTCTTGTTTAAATAATAACACATCATTATTCTTAATTGCAGTGCTGAAGATTTATTTTCTGGTCTGCACGCTGGCAGTTCTACCCGAAGGTGAACACGTACGCCATTAAGAGTAAAAAATGTGTTTTTCAACTTTCATAATGATTCCTTACTTTTTGCCTACATCACATTATCGGCTATTTATTGAGGTAGGAAGCACACCTGAAGCCATATACCTGCAGGTGTTAATACATTAAAAGTAAGTTCAACGAGTTAAAAGGGAAAATACATCACTACTTGTGCCAGAGCCAATTATTAAAGTAAGATTTAAACAAGACAGAGTTCGCCGCAGATATAAATAATAGATTTCATAACCTTGGTGAGGGTGTATTTTCTAAAGCACACTGAGAAAACAACAGGAGAAAATACTGCCTTAATGATCTAAATTAAACTTTAATTTATTCAATTATAGCTGGATTGTTTATTCTTTCATTTACAGAAAAGTAGAGCTTACGTCTGTCTATGCTTGTATGCAGATGATGTCATTATGTTACTTTCTATTTGGTAAAATGTGCAAAAATACGATAGGGAAATGAGTCACTCTCAAAAGTACAGAAAAACATGTAATATTCTAGAACTTTTTTACCACTCAGATTTAAAGGAGGACTCCGACATTTTTGTTGTTTTGTGTCTTGCCTCACGTCTGAGTCCTTAACAAGCAGGTAAACACAATTCTTTCAATTGTCTTTTGTGTAATAGCAAGAAAGAGACGACCAAAGCTCGCCCACTGCTAGTTAGCAAAGCTTAAATACTGGGAGTATATTAGGGCTGGGTTAAAAAAATCGATTTAATCGAGTTAAATTGATTTTCCTTTAACTGGTTCATAATCGATCCATAAAATCCAAAGATTGATCTTTTAGCTTGGGTAGTTTTTTCTTCTTTGGATGTGCAGAGGAGCAGCCTGTGATATCAACCCTGCTGGTCTCGTGTGATCAGCGTTTAGCGTTTGCTTTCTACTGAACAAGATCTCATGAGATGTTACTGCAAACAAACATGGTGGAAGCACTATATGGGCACCACTGGCAAGTTTAAAAGCTGATGTTTGGATGTACAGTATTTTAGATTTAACAAGTACTTACGTAATTACGATTTGGACAAAAAAAAGTAAAAGGTCACTTTTTAAATTTACAGCACTAATTTAACTAAGATATCACAGACTGAATAAATATCAAATTGAATCGTGAATCGAATCGATTTGAGACCTTGTAATATCGAATCGAATCGATCCAGAAAATCTGAATCAATACCCAGCCCTAGAGTATAGTAGTGTTGCCTCTGCCTACAATCATCAGTTAAACTCTTCAGCAACTCTCACAGTCCTGTGTGCTTGTTGTGACTGTTTTTTATGCCTTCATACTAGTTCTCAAAATATTAAAACAGAAAAAACAAAACATAGGAAACACTAAAACAGAATTTTGGAAAAATCACATGTACTTTTTTTTGCTAAACTGCTGCTGGAATCCTAATTTCCCTGAAGGAGTTTTCCAAAGGGATTAATAAAGTTCTATCTAACAATCCAATCCAATCTAGAATATGGTTAAAAATATACCAGATATTTAAATTAGGGATGCATGATATTACTGGTTTGATATCAGTATCGGCTGATATCATCCTTAAAGGTTAATATTGGTATCGGCTGAAATTTAGATTTTTGCAGACATTTACAGCCAATATATCGGCCACACATACCGGCCATATATCGCTTGGAATATTGGCGAATTATACAAATGCACCTTCCCATCTCTGCATGGGTACATTTATATGTTGAGGGTTTCATGTTTGCAAGAGCTAAAAGTTGTTTTTCTTGTTTTACATCTGTTCATGTGAAAATATGCTGTAACACTGACAGAAACAAGTCCAAATTTATTGTGCTCTTGATCTCAACCTTTGGTATCAGTATTGGCGATAATTAATCAAAAAATATTGTCATATTGGATATCAGCAAAAATCCAATATCTCTAATTTACAGCTGATATATCAGCCACACATATCCAGGGCTTGACGCTTAGCATTTTCCCAAGTAGCATGGGTGCTACCAAGTTGAAAAATCTAGTAGCACACAAATATTTTTAGTAGCATGATGAAAAGTTACCAAGTACTGTGTTTTTCTTTAATACAAAGATATGCGGTCAACAAGGAGGCATTTGTAAGCAGAATTTACCGAAGGCTAGCTAGCGGCGCAGTTAGATCAATAAAACAAACGTTTCAAAGCTGAACATGTTTCCAGCTGAGGCTGCGTTCTGGAATAACACCGGCCACAACTTCCAACGTATTCAACACAAGATAAAACATGTTTTGAACGGTCATTTTTCGTAGTCGCACGGGTGCTACCAAATGCAAATCACAACTCACATTGTAATATTTTTAGTAGCAAATGCAAGTACCTCCTCGCACTGTCGAGCCCTGCACATATCAGCCATGTATTGGCTACAATATTGGCAAATTACACAAATTAACAATATTGATGCACCTTCTCACCACTGCATGGGTACATTTAAAAATCTAGGGTTTAACTTTTCCAAGAGTGAAATCCTGTTTTCTTATTTTACATCTGTTCCTCAAACAATATACTGGAACACTGAAAGAAACAAGTCAATTTTTTTAAGTACAGAGCTTGTACTCTTGACAAGAAATACCAGTAATGGGGATAGTGAATTAACTCTCTAACCGACCAGCACAACCACTTGGCAGAGGTCTATTAATTCATGAATATTTAATGTGTTCATTTTTTTTATTTCTGTCGATCTTTTAAGATAGATAAAACTGCAAACCAAAATAACTGATATTTTCTTTGTGTAGGATTTAAAAAGCAAAGTTTATTATTATCATTACCATTGTTATTACTGTAAATACTTAATGATTTACTTATATCATCGGATATCAGCAAAAATCAAATACATGCATTCCCTGTCTTTTAATACAGTATAAATAAAGATTTATTTGTATTGCAGAGGTGCCCTAATACATATTATTGCTTATGGTTTGGTGGCCCATTGCATTGTAGTGTATCTGTTGTTTCACTGGTGGGAAACTTCCATTTTAAACCTCAAATAGAGGAGGTACAGTGTGTGGAGTCCAAATTTATCCCATGAAACGGCAACACAAAGCAAATACAGCCTCTTATTTTCCTTGAGAAGTCATCTGTATTATCCGCAGCTGCAGAGGTTGAGCTGCAGCCGCTGCGTGCGCTGCTGCCTCAGTCTGCAGAGCGTGATAAATCACAAGTTGGGAGAACATTTGTCACAGTGGGCCACATGTCCTTTCATCACACCAGGCCCCCCCTCAACCACCACCTCCCCACTCTCACTCTCTCACTCAGTCCCACTCCTTCAGCCTCCACGGTGCAGCTCCATCGTTCACAGGGAAGCTTTGTTGTGAATTTGTCACCGCCTGGGTCTGCATGCTGCGTTAGCCGTGCCCTTGGGTTTCTGATGGGGGCCAGCAGTGCACGGTGGCACCGAGATAGAGGAGAGGAGCTTTGGTGGGGCGGCTTTCTAACTTAAGGTGGGAGGAGAATTAGGTGGTTTAGTGGCTCCAGGAGGATTTGTGAAAGCTTTACAGACTCTACGCCACTCCACATGAGGTGCTATTACCAAACTGATAAATATCCACCAGCATTTCACTCGAACCAAATCAAAGGCTGTGTCCAAAATGTGTTTGTGTTGTATTGTGAAATCAAGATATATCGTGATATTATCATATCGTTACTCAAGTATCGTGATACGTATCGTATTGTGAGGCTCTTGCCAATACTCACCCCTATTACATACACTCAAACATTTTAGTTTACTTGCAGCTTTAGCGTTCATGTCACAGCTCGTTCTACGAGACCATGTCCAGGCCTTTTTTTTTCTTTTTTTTTCTGATGATAGTCCCTAAAGCAGTTACCCCCCTTCAAGACTCCCCTCTGGTCTGCCCTCTCCCTGGCAGATCTCTTCCAAATTTACTCCCCCAATATTACAAATTAAAATTGATTAAATCAATAATACAAGAACTATGATGGAAAAAGACGATCGATTACAAAATACGGCAATTAAGCAGCAAATAAACAGCATAGAACACATTCCAGAATACTAATTCTGTTCTCTACTAGATGTATACATTATTTAGACAGAAAATACTGGTAAACCACCTATAATTCACAGATTCCCTGAATCTTCTCACTCACTCTCTTCGGCTCAGTCAGCTCAGTAGCTCGAGAAGTTTCAGTAGTTTTAATCGTCTTTTTCTTTCGCTGAAGCTTCGTGTTTTAGACAGGTCCTTTCAGTTTCCCCTCGGCATGCTTGTAAAATCCAAAATTCGACCAGACTTCAGAGTCTGTTTCGAGAGGAAAAATCTCTGCTGTAGTGTCTTGGTGGCTGCTTTACTGAGGTGCAGAGAGGCATATTTCTGGCTTTTCCAGGTAACGAGCGGCATCACCATCACAGTGTGGTGATCAAACTGGGTTTACTTGTAATTAAAACAGGGAATGGTAATACTAAACATGCAAAATATACCTTGGTTAACCGTTTTACTGGTTATGTTGCATCCTTACTTTCAAACGAGACATATGAGGCATGGATTTTGGTCATTAATGTCCAGCTCTAGTCACAGGTGAGCACACAGAGAGCAAAATCACTGCTAAGAGATGCTTAAAATTCAAGCTACACCAGATCCTGAGGATGAGATGACACTCTGAGGACAAAACACAGTAATTGGATCTTCTTTTACTGGCCCTGATACCCACATTCTTCTTGACACATCCCTCCAAGAAGCACCGCTAACAAAAAGCCAACCTCACTGTTATTTACAGCACATGTCATGTTATTTTACCTCAAAATAAAAAGGCAGGGAAACACAGCACAGCAGGGAGGAATCGAGGACAAAGGTAATGATTTTCATCGCCGGAAATTCTGCAGAAGGTGTCGAGAATCCAAGCACCTTTTTGTTGTGTTTGTACAGCTTTGATTACTTCAATGCCATCGGGTCATGGTTGATTTTTTGTCAAATCTGTAAGGGTAATCTCTTATTAATGATGTAGAATAATAAAAAACACTCCAGTGTGGAATATAAATGTTGAACTTGCTGCTAACTCAATGCAATCGCAGTTCTTACAATGGAAGTATTTTTTCTTGGGAATCAAAAACCAGTTCCTGTTGAGAATTGGAAACAACTCCCCCCAAGGAATCAATATCATTAGTCTTTCTGCTTTTCAATTCTGTTGTCAGTTATCTTCCCTTTCTTCTGTGTACCTTGCAAACAAAAGACATCCTGCTCTCGTCAGAGGTAGTCGGAAGGCATTATAACGAAGTTAAAAATTACGTGCCTAACCTGATAGGGCACAGAGATGGTCCAAATTGCAGCTTTAATTTGGACAAAAAGATACTAACTGCAAAACTTTATGGAATAATGGGAAAAAATTTAGGTCAGTCCTGTTCTCAGTCGAAGCAATTTAACTTTGCCCTACCTTTTACATGTGTAGCTCTAAGTAAATTATTGGATGCGTGAAAAAAAAAAAAAAATCCTTGTCATATGATCCAAAGTCAGTGTAGGGATAAGAATAAAAGTCTGTAACACATCACTATTTGTCACACTCATCACGTTTACACGAGTAGTTTAATTCCCCTTAAATTCCGAGTAAAACTTAAATCTTCTTTAAAAAGATTAAAAGGACCATGAAAACACCGTATTCCAAATGAAAAAAATAATTCCTAATAAAACTTAATACTTAAGCAAGTGTCTGGTTTATTCTAATTTCAAATCTAATTAAATAACTCCTCAATCATGTATATGTTCATTCAGCTTAAAGTAATTTCAGTTGTTCTGCACATGCTCGTTCCCTTATCCTGCAGCGATGAGGCACAGGACGCTGACCGGAACAAGATGGCCACCTGAAGCAAGCGCAGGACTCCACGCAAGCCGAGACAGTTTATTTAATTAGAGCCTCAGAAGATTTGGAAGTAATGAAAGTGTGGATGGACGTAAACATTAAAATGTGGACCTTTTTAAAGCTATAGCATCAAAGTTGGACGGGGTTTCCCTGACGGAGATGGTGGAGATGCTAAACTGGAATTTTTCTTCCGGTAAACGTAAATTCGTCACTACGTAATGTCCACCCCTGTCCAATCAGAACATCCATTATGTCTTGAATAAAGGCGAATAAACGTGTTTTCCCTGTAAACCTTTATTCAGAATTATTACATTCATGTTAACACAAAGTAGAAAACTTTAATTCTGAATAATTAATTCCAAATTTAAAAAAACATAATGTAACCGTGGCCAATGTATAAAAAGCTTGTGTTATCCTCAAATAAACTGAGAGAACTGACTGAACCACATGGTTTGCCTTTTTGTTCCTTCTCCCCCTTGAGCCAAAGGCTGAGCCCAAAGATTTAGGCTAGGCCTAACAAAGTCATGGGCTTTGCCTACAATATATTTAGGCTCGGCCTTGTATAGTGTTATTTCACTGTCAGTAAGTGGACATAATCTGCCATGCTGCTGTATGTGGGGCAAGCACTTGTGGTTGCTCACAGCAGATGTAGATGGAGATGGGGTTAGCTCTTAAGTTAGCCTCTATTTTAGCCCTGTCACTTCTGCAACTTCAGCCTTAGAGCAGACAAATAAGTTTTCATTGTGCCTCCTGACAGGAAAGAGACTGATGTGTGGAAGTTCGACTCCTTCATCCTGAGTGTAGAGGATGATATACACCGTGACATGAAGGTTTAGTTTAGTTTAGTTTATTTGTTTGTTTCGTGGACAGTCCCCTTTAATTCACTACGCAGTAAAAGAGGAAGCTTTAGCCTGTACGGCTAATTTCCAGCTGTAGTCCCCGGCCAGTTGTAAAGTAGGCAACCTACAATGTAATCATTAAAAGTTAAGATACAAATAAATACAAAGGAAAATACATAACATGTATGGTTATAAAAGGCCTAAAACAAAAGGAAGAGACATACAACTTATCATACAAAAGAAGAACAGACACAAAGCAATTCATGCATTAAAGGCAAGACTGAGACAACAAAGGGTGAAGAAATAATCATAGAGGCCACATTCAAAGCATGGATAAGACATTACATTAAGACATTACATTAAGGCAGACAGCAGCAATGACTATGTCACATCCAACAAAGGTTTTCCCATTTGACCGGGATTAGTGTCTACACCTGTAGTTGTCTGTAAGCCACAATTTGAGATGGGATATAAAAGTGGAGTATTCATGTATGTCTTTGATAGTGTTGGGCATTGAATTCCAATGTTGTTAAGGACGCAATACCATTACTGATAGCATTACTGAAGCTACTCCAGCTCCAGAAAACACTCTGACTGCTGTTAATTACATTAAAAACATGGTATGATGTAATATAACAGCTATCAAACAATGAAATCAGTCTTTGACCATTTATGTCATTGAATTTTGCAACCCAAGTCAGCAATTCTTTCCATCCTTAATACAGATTAAACCTCTTCCAACTGCAGAAAGGAGCTGATTGTTACCGGGTTTAAACAGGTTTTTTGGCCAGCCAAAAAGGGGTATAATTGGGGGCAGAGGTGGTCAAAATTGTAGATTAGATTTCAACAACTTTCAGTAATCGGAACATTGTGGAGACAGTGGAAGCATTTGTTTTTGCATTATGGCTCTGAATAGCAGGAGTGCCATGTGTTTCACATTGTTGCCACTAAAAAAAAAAACATTTTGGCCAACACAAAAATTGACCCTGAATCCATAAGGGAATGTCGAAGGTTCATATAAAGAGGTAGAATCATTAATAACTTTGGTATGAATAAATTCAGTTATCACTGGTCAACAAGTGCTTGGATGATGCAGTAGAATAAAAAACAAATATCCCAAATTGCTCCAAACTACTGAATGGCAAAATATCCTGATATTACACTTAAAATTCTTGAGTCACAATATATAACATTCGATTGTTGGGCTGTTGATGCATAGCTGTTGATTTAGTAAAAAGTAGAAATACACAAATAATTAGATTAGACCTGTTGGCAATTTTAAACCTCTTTTCATGCCCATGTGGACATATGTTGTATCTCAGCTTCCATTTTTAAGCAATAAAATATCTGTCAATTGAAAACTGCACAATAGTACCTTATTTGTGCATATGGGGTACAAAAGAAAAAAAAATGGTAGGTCTGTATAAGCTCTATAAAAGTGCACAGTGCCCCCCGCTGGCCAGGAGGTGAATTTGCTGAATTGATATTGAATTGGGGATATTGCAATATACTGATGACCTGATATTTTTACCCAACCCTGTTATATTGGGTGTAATACTTGAGTCTTGATCACCCTGCATGGTCTTCATGCTCTGAAAAAATATTTGCTAAAACAGATCTAAACTCTTTCAAAGAACGTGGCTTCATCTCCTCAGCTGTGACGCGGGGTGAAAGAGCATCTATCACATGCTGATATAAAAGGTAATTAGAGAAGCATAAATGTTCCTGAATCACAGCTTATACCCACCAATTTTTTCTTTTGTGTGAGGTTGAGGGGAGGCTGCTTTGAAATATTAAAAGGTGGAGATTGCCAGCAGGGGGATACCTCCTCGAAACGGGAAATAAAATAACTCATTAACAAGTCTTGCCTCTTAAGACAGAAGATAAGCAACGTGGAGAGAAGGGACGATTCTGAATAAAAAAATCTAAATGACTGAATAACCTCGAAAGCGATGATTCATTATCAAATCAGACATTTATCAAGCCTTTCTGCCTCAGTGTCACAGCCTGGAGTATCAGGAATGATGTGGATCTCATTAACAAGGACGTCTGCCTGAATGGAGTCGATTTTAAAAAGTATATAGACGAGAGAGTGTGTTCACGGCAGAGTCTGAGTGGATTTTCTATGGAGGACTCATCATAGCGGATGTGGGGCATTGAAAGGCCTCTGACATAAAGAGCCAACCCTGAACTTCGGAGATAAACATTAGAATCACAAAAACGCACAGAGACAATTATTGAAAGCCAACTTCAGGCTCAGCAGAGAATTAAAAACAGACCTGAGGGAGACTAACCACACCGACGCTGCCACAATTTGAATAATTAAATGTTGGGAAAAGACAAAAAAAAAAAAAAGATAAAAAACATTGCCTGGTCTACAATTTGATTCTGACAAGAAAAAGTACTGGTTTGATTTTGATGGCAGTACAACATCCAGTATTTCCTTAAATGTTTCTGTTTGGGTACTTGCCTGGTCCCTCCTTTAAGACCTGACACACCACATGGACCACTCAGTGTACGGCTGAAAGATGTACTGTTTTCAGGTCAGACACAATCATGTGATTGCCACCTGCAATTTCAGCAGCGCTTCTGACTGACCCTAACCTTACACGCCAGATGGACAGCTCCATATCACCGCCATGGAAATATTTGTCTTGTTCTTCTGGGAAAGAGCCGTTTGGAAATGTTTTTAGAGGCAGATGATTTGATGTCACTGACTGCCCGCTACTGATTGTTCAGACAATGTCGTAATCGATGAGGAGCGCGACGACCTAGTAGGCTAGAGGTAGCTACCGTTAGCTTACCCTCATACGTCTTTTCTTTGCAGCTCGATTGCTCTCGTCCTCGGCTTCATTCTGTTGTATAGCTTCCAAAACTCTCCTGTTTTTCTCAAGGGGTATTTCTTCTTACCACCTGCAGCCTTCTTCTGCTTTCCTTTTTTAATCGGTTTGTGACAAAAAGCCACAGATTGTTGTGTCGCGCTCAAAATGACGTCACCGCAGTGCTGCTCACTCCGTTGGGCAGGCGACTGGGGCTAATGGAAAAGCAGCACAAGGTGAGTAGAATAGAGCCGGGTAGAGTCGAGTACAGTAGAGTAGGGCTAATGGAAAAGGGCCAATAACCTCGGCTTGATCTGACAACCTGTGGCTGACTTGGCTTGACATAACCTTGTGACTCAAATTGACTTGCCCACAACATGAAAATCTTGGGACTTGCTTGAAACTTGGACCAAATGCCTTGGGACTCAGATTGGAGGGACTTGGGTAACACCTAGCACTCAGAATCATGTTCATATCATTTTTAGTTTGACAGTCTTAATCAAAGAATGATTGTTCATGAATAGCTGTTATCTGGATCACCACCAAAATCTAATCGTTTTTACTTTCTGCCATTACCAACATCTCCATAGAATTTCAGCAAAATCCATCCAGTAGTTATTGTGTAATCTTGCTAAAAAACAAACAAAATTGGGTGAGGTAAAAGTTCATCTTTGTAACTAGGGGTGTCCCGATACAACTTTTTCTCCTCTGATATGATATCGATGTTGCAGCCTTGAGTATTGTCCGATACAGATATCGATTGGATATGATATCAACAGGAATCATACATACTTCTATTTATTTTGTAGTATGGACTGTAAGAAAAGGCCTGATCAGGTGAGATTACTCAATCAGAGAACAGTAGTCAGAAATAGTAGGTATGAGAAAGACTGACCCATTTGTTATTAACCAATGTGTTCAATTCATTTTAACCTTGAACATATAAATATAGTTCAATTAAATAAAATAAATGAAAGGAATCCAGTAGAAACAAAAACACATAATTTTAAATTACAAAATAGCCACTGTGTTTAACTTAAACATAAGCATATTCTATAACTAAATTAAATAAAAATAAATTACAATGGACTGCTTGTATTGGAGTGCTTATATCGGATATTTTAGATGCAGGCCGATATAAGCCAATGCTTCTTGAAACAAAAAAGAAGAAACTCCTAGGCACTCTTTTTATACTATTAAAATGCCTTTATTTAACGGCATGGTCATGTAGACCTTAAAAACAAACTTTGACGCGTTTCGGCATCAAGCCTTCATCAGGAAGTCATGCATTCCTGATGAAGGCTTATCTGATCTTTAAAATCATTTTAAATTTGAATCCCTTTCCAAACAGCACCTCAAACAAACTCTGTCGAGTCCAGGTAGAACTCCTTTTCTTTGTCTTCATAAGCCAGTGCTTGTTTTTTTTTGCTGATATCGGATATCAATATCAGATTGGGACACCCCTATTTGTAATGTAGACTTTGAATGTAGATGCTATTTACAGTTCAGAACAACTATGACTGAAGGCAGAGACACATCAGAGGGTAAAAACGTCAGAGTAGATCATTTTCAGAGTCGCACTAATTGAGCTCTGCGCCTAAATTTACATCTTGTTTGTCCTGCAGACTTCTGAACAAAATCTTTGTGCTGTAACTTTCACTCTGACTATTAATTGCTGTGAAGTTGTCAAACACAAATGAACATAATGACCTGCTTGTTTCCAGCAGGAGCGAACAAAGGGAGGTAGAGGAGAGAAGGACTCTGACTGTCGGCAGCCTCCTCTCTCCCTCCATGCCCCTCTTTCTCTTTATTTCTCTCTTTTTCTTGGCTCGACTCGTCTTCCTTTCAAGGACCGGGCCAGCTGCTCGATTGCCTCGGGTGGCAGACTTGACCTTCCTCTGTTCCCCGGTAAGAGACACGGGCTGCAGGCAGGACCTCGGATTGGACCGGGGCAAAAACCCTGCCTAACTAATTTACTTGAAACAGATTTGTGAGCAAATGTATTCAGAGAGTAGTATCAGGCCTGGCAGGCAGGGCTCTGCAGGGCGCGAGGGGGTGAGCATGCCGGAGCCGGGACAAGGAGACAGTGTGACATCAGGAGGCTGAATGAGGAACGAGCGACAGATAAGAGGCAGTAATGGCAAATGGACTGAATTCATGAGCTGACTTTCCAATAAGGAGAAGGGTATTTTATGGTCCCACGTGGAGCTCATGAAATATAAATGAAGCAGATGGAGCTTTGCCTTGTTTCCAAAACTTCCCCTTAATCCTGCTGTAGTGGACTTCCATCTTTCTGGGCCAACTGTGGATCTATTAAACACACCTAAGATGGAGAATTATGGGAGGTATTGGAGAGCATTACTGTGGGTGCGTATTTCATGGTTATGAGACCTTGCTTGAAAGTGTTTTGAGGAAATATTCAGAAGGCACTGCCTTTATTGATCCAAACGGTCCAGACTGTGATATTTTCCCTCATCTTAGGGGGCAGCTGGGTAAGGGTGATGCTAATTTCTGAGAGCATAACATCCGGAGAATACTTAACCCTCTGACTTCCAAACTAAGAAATACATTTGCAACAATTATTTGTTGGTAAATATGTGCTCCTACTTCTTCATTTAGCAAAATTTCAGGTTTTATTTTCCAGACTGCCCAACTGGGAAGCAGATGTGCAAGTCAACCAGCTGGTTGACTCGCCCGTTTATGGTTATCCTCAGCATCAATGGATTGTTTGATTTCTGCAACCTTTTTTTTCATATAAAATCATCACAGAGCAAAACTGAGATATTAAGCTGTTGATTAGGGATTGGAATTGATAAAATTTTATCGCTACCAATGCTGTTGACAATCTTGCTAATCGAGTGTTGTGTTACTCAAGATCGGTCTCGAGACGGCATTTTGAAGGTCTTGGTCTTGTCTCGGACTCAAGAGCATTTTTAATCAGTCTTGTCTCGGACTGATCTGCTGTTCTTCAACTTCATTAATGTCAATAAGGAGTAGCACTTGGTTAAACAACAAAAAGCCCCAATTCATGTGTTATTTCCCCCTGTGATGACTGCAACCTTTCCAATGTTGTAACTGAGGGACACCCTCCTTAACTGTTCAGCTTTGTCATGGTTTTTAAAACTGATTTTGATGGTTTTGGTCTTGTCTCGGATTACCTAGGTCTTCGTCTCGACTCGGTCTCGACTCCCAAAAGTTGTTTTATTATCCTTGTCTTGGTCTCGGTGCATTTTGGTCCCGTGCAAGTCTTGGATAGAGTGGTCTTGAGCACAGCACTACTAATGGATCTACTTCTTTAACGATTCCCTGCAGATTTTCTGTGTGGGCAAATGTTGGCCTGTGGATTTTCAGTGTCAACTATGTCAAACACATGTCACAGCATAGATAACTGCTTCTGCAAGTTGCTGGTGTTTCCACTCACTCAAGGTTGTGTAGTTGGTGCTTTTAGTAAAAAACTAATTTTGAAAAAAAGACTCATGATATTCTTTGATGGAGCTGTTAACGAATCTCAACAGGAATTGGTTTTTGATTCCCCTCCCTTCTCAGGAAGCAGAAAGTTCCTTCTGAAACAAACTTTGCTGGAAGCACTACACAACTGGCTGTTAAGGCTTCAACTATTTAGCAGTAAACATCTCAGAGTTGATAGTATTACATCTGTGCAGTTACCTGCAGGCTTTACAAAGCTATAAACCACAAACAAGTCCACTTATTGTCCAGGCTTTCTTGGATGCTGAATGAGAGTTTTACTTACATAGTGTTTGTAAGTTGTGGCTCTAATTTCACTTTATTAGTCTCGAGGGCTTTCTTCAGACATCAGAACACTGCTTCATATCTTTTAAATGTGTCAGATCCAATTTTATGATCCCACGTATTTTACTGGGTGTAACATTTGACAGTCAAATGGGATATAAAAAAATACTATAAAGCATGAGACAAAGCTATCTTCAGGGGCAGACTGATAAACTCCAGCATTTCTGAAAAAGACGACCCACCCAAAGGGCAAAATAAAAGGTTAGCATATTTTATGGTCCATTTTATAGCTTAGTGCTTCTCAAAATAAACTTCTGGTTTTACTTTTGGAAGATGAAACTCTGCTTCAAGACAGCTTTTCATAAAACAAGTCTTGGGTCAAATAAGCATCATAAAAAAAAAAAAATGAAGAAAGCTGAAGAGAAAATAAAATCCATGGCGATCTTGTATTAGATTGCCCATTTTAATGTATGTTCACAGTTTGGATGTTTTGAGTAAAAGTACTTAAATATCAGCTCACTTACGAGCTTGAGTGTGATTTTGAGTCAAATTTCAGAACAAACCTTCAAGAACTACTTTGTATTTTGTGCTAACAAGATCTGAAGTCAGAATGACATTGATTTATGGCCTCTATGATCTATTCTGGGGATGCACATCAGTACTTGTTAAACATCTGGATCAGCCCAGATCAGCCCATTTCACAAACATCAGCAAGTAAATGTGGGATGAGCAGATAAAAGTTTGAGATGTCGACCTGAGGGACAAACTCAGGTCTTTTTTATGATCAAACAAAAGACAAAATGTTGGTGTTGTAGAAGAAAAGAATTTTTGGAGACTTCAGACTTGACTCGGACTCGACCCTGACAGACTCGAGAATTGATTTGACTCCAGATCAAAGGCTCGTGGGCAATCTTTATGTTATGGTGGGTTTTTTGAGTGTCCCCTCCCTTCCTTCGCCTCGCGTCCCTACCTCTTCACGGCAGCTTCCAGACCTCGTAAATTCACTGTCGTTAAGAAAGCACCAGACAGGAAGTCACCATGTAGAGTATCCGGAAGTTTCAAAATAAAACACAATGCACGGACTCTTGCGCGTAAATTTCCTCAGTTGTTTGTCATTACGTCAAAACCGGAGGCACGAGCATCAGGTCAGCAGTCGCTCAGAGGGTCCCAGAGACAACACGACACCATGGACGAAGAAAAGTGAATCGTAGAGGTACAGAAATATATAGGCTGATATACACCATTCATCTTTTTTACAAGGATATAGACTGATAGAAGTTGAATAAATCACAAGGCTGTGTGGTTGGGATCAGCAAAGGGACCTTCGAGAAGTGAAATGAGGTGTTTATTTCTTTTCTCAGTCTATAACATGTTTTATAACGTCGCTATTCTCATGAGAGCTTGTGGCTCTCTGGGGATCAGCCCTCCCACTACGTGGCTGCACGCAGCGGTGCAACTCGTCGCGCCACTTTCAGTGGGGTTTGTCTGTCAAAGCAAGACCGCTGAGCTGCGCTTTTGTGGAATTTGGGGTTCCGTCCCACCCACATATCAGTCATCACTCATCAGTCATCATCAGTCATCATGGAAAGCACAAATGGAGCAGCTGCCAGAGAAACTTCAATGCCAGCTTCGTTACCACTTATATTGACCTACTGTTACACAAACGTCCAACAGCACGGCTACTATTACTTACTACTTTATTTAATTAATTGTATTGTTAAATGCCATATAGTTTCTTTTCGGCTGCTTTCGGCTGGCATGCATGTGCACTGCAGAAACTTTTTCAGAAAGAAAAAAAGTCTGAATAAAAATTTGAACATACTGTATTTTTGCCGGAGGCTACATCATATTGATGTATATATATGTGTGTGTGTGTGTGTGTGTGTGTGTGTGTGTGTGAAGACTTGTGACTCGACTCGGACTCTAGATCAAAGACTCGTGACTCGACTCGGACTCTGAATCAGAGACTTGTGGGCATCTCTGGCACAGACTGAGTATCTTATCACAAACAGCACCTCTCCAATCACATCATACCTGAGTCAGAGATGGGTTTTAATATGTTTTAAATTCAGTAAAGCCTTAAGGACATTTCGGGACCTTGAATTTCTAACATGTAGAACTTTCAAGACCTTATAATCCTCAGAGGGAGTCCTGTCAGAATGGGAACTTGTGAAAAGTTTGTAGAAACTTGCCCTGAGATTTTTTAAAACTTTTCTAATAACTTAAAAGTCAAGCTCACCAACCTTGACTTTAGACATTCAAAATGAAACAACTCTTTCAGTCATCTTTCGTTGACATTTGATGTAAAATGACTAAAAAGCTAATTTTTCAGTTCATGTTTTTTAGATTTCTCCAAAATTTGCATTGAGCATTTAATATTTAATGCTTATTGAGTTAGAAGCTGTGGAAAACTCTGCCTCTGGCTGAAATATTCCAGCTATTATGACACATTACAGCATTTTTTGGGCTGATTTTTAGTGTTTGGATGTCAACAGCAGGACACAGTCCAGTTCACCCATCACTGCCTGGCAGGTCTGAGCTCTGAGACGGAAAAAAAGAGCGACGGTCATAAATCAGAAACCAGAGCTCAAAACTGAAATGACAACTTCAGCCGATTTGGACAGCTCTGCAGAGAATGACAGGCTGCAAATACCAATGCAGCATTCGTGTCAGTGAGTAAGGTGCGTTGGTGGGGGCGGAGATGGCGGCGTAGCGCTCCGACTGTCAAATCAAACGGAAATCAAAACAGAGCATGGTCGACTGATCAAAGTGTCAATGAGGACCTGTGAGACTCCGGCGCCTCGTGCTGAGCTGAAATACAAGCTGTTGGAAGGGAGGACGCAGCCATCTGGGGAGCAAAGACAAGCTTCCAGATAAATGCTTTCTGTGGAAAATAAAGGCAGGGGAGGGGATGAAAAAGATTACGCTGTTCTTGTGTATTATTTATCACATGACGGGTTCTGATCGGGAGATGTTTTTTATTAAATCTCAATCATAAGCTGGCTAGGTGTTTACTCCCCAAAATGATTCAGTTTGCAAACATGAAGTCAAACATTCTGCCAGTGTTTGGGTTGGCTTCAGCTCCTGGAGTGGAATTAATGTTCAAATAAACCCAGATTTAACACCTCGACTAATACCACATCTTCAAATCCAAAGAGAGAGCAGCCATCCAGAGATAAGATGTTTTTGTGGAAGGGAGAAGGGAGAAGCTTTAGCTACAAGAAACACCTGATTTGATGGAGCGGGAAGGGCATAAAATGTCCAAACAGGGTCCAAAGCCCCAGGAAAGTTGGGAAAAGGGACTTACTTTGCCCCAAAATGACTGAACTTACAACAGAAAGTTCAAATGTCAACAGGAAGACAAGACACATAACAGCTAAAAAGACAACACAGGGGTCACTGTGCCTTGGTGAAGAGCTTCTGAATGATTCTACTCTTTGTCAGAAAAAAAAAAGAAGAAAAGTTTGATTGCACAAAAAGAAAAAAAGATGATAGAAAACAGTTTAATTTACCACAATTAAACAAGAAGTATTCAAACACAATCCAAGGACTTTCAAAGAGGGACCAAAAACCACAGAAATTAAGACCAAAAGAAGCACAAACTGATCCAAAACAACTGAAAAGACAGTTCAAACTCAAGAACAAGAAATACTAACATCGCACAGACGGAGTGGAAAAATATTCATACAAAGACATAAATTAAGTTAATTCAATTTAATATCTTAAATCGTGATTATTGAACTCCTCCTGACTTTTTAGAATGAAGCTTAAGGACATGATAATTGTTGGAAATGTAATTCCAAAGAGACTTTTCCTCATTTGAATGTTACATGGTTCACAACTACAGGCTGAAAGTTCATGAATATCTAAAGTATAATTTGGATACATTTTGACTTTTGTCAGAGACAAGATGTACTAAGTGATCCACAGTTGATGTCTCAATACCGTGACTTCATTCTGACAGGTTTCAATTATAATGAGACACTGAAGGAACTTAGGTGAAACATCTTTTCAGGTATGGTTCACAGAGCAAGCAAAGGTGGTATCATATGAAAAAATATCCTTTAGTTGCAGTAACAGCACTGAGAAATACTCCATAAAGTGGGGAGATAACAGAAATACATTGACACAAAGGCAAGAGCTTGTACTGAGAATATAAACAGGGCATTATGTTATTATTTCTATATTTGTATTATTATTTTGCTTTAATTAATATTCTTTGGGGAGATGTATAGATTTATGTTAGATGCGTATGTGTTTGGGTAAATATATCTACATAAATGTGCATCATCTTTATTTCTTTTTGTGTTGTTGTTCTCATTATGTTATTTTTATTATCATTACTTTAATATTTTCTTGGTAATATTCATGTAGAAATGTAAATCAGACCATGTGGTTGTAGGCTGAGATGTGACTGTTCACACATTCAATAAAGTAATAATTATATATGTAAAAAACAAAAACACAAGAACTAAAAGTACTCACGAACGTCCACAAACGCATTTTTAATTTTGTCAAGAGAGTTACGGTCAAAACTGTGCAAACTGCCCTATCTCACATGGTTAACAAACCTTTTTTAAAAAAAAAATCTGGATCCACATCCTTAGTTGGATCAGCACCAAAATGTTATCACGGCTTTCATTTTCCTAAACTGCAAACCACTTCTGACGTGCGTTGTTTTGTTGATTAACTTTTAAGCACTTCCACTGTGGTTTGCGCACGCACCAGGCAGTTTAGTTTTGTTTAAGTTTCTTTCGAAAATGACATAAAGTGCTGATCTTAGTTTAAAATAGATAACATTACATAACTAGAAAAGCACTTGGAGAGCACAGACCTCCACCAGCGCCACAGTCCTCACCCATATTGAGATTTTCACCATAAATATTACTCCTACCTTTATTTCATCTAAATATTTAGATTCCTTGACCATGAAAACATACCATTAGCAATTGGAGTCATAATGCCATCTATTTTAGTTCAGCAGTTATTCACGAAAATTGCATTTTTTGTCATGGCGGTTTTACGCTGATCCAGATCACGCCAATCATTTGTTCCTTGTCCCAATCTGGACATTTCCTGAAAATTTCATTGAAATCCATCAATAACTTTTTGAGTTATGTTGCTTACAGATAAACAAACAAACAAAGATGCTGGCAATAACATAACCTCCAAACAAGTCACAACAAGCACAAATGACTGTTGAAAGTTGCTAGAGTTTATCTGAGGTCTGTAGGCAGAGGCAGGCTAACACTTCCCATTGACTCCCAGTGTGTAAGCCAAGCTAATTAGACATGGGCGAGCTGTGCTCATCTCTTTTTTATTACTGCACACTAGGTCGAAAGAATGGAGTCTATCTGCTTGTTGTGGATTTAGCAGTGAGGTAATACATGATACGCAGTAAAAAAAAAAGAGTTGGCATATCCCTTTAAGTTTCAGTGCAATAGAAAAGTCCCGCTCTAACATACACTTCTGCTTGGAAAGACATCCTCCATAATTGCCTGGGCCAACCACAACTTATCATTGATGTAATTATGAAAATGCCATTAGGCAGCTGTGATACTGTAATCAAAGAAAATTGCAATTGGAGTGTAGATTTACATGAAGAGTGATCAGGCTAAATTTCCAGTGTGATTCAGTGACATTGCAGAGACAGGAAGTCCGCCTCCCCTCCCTCTGTAACCCTCTCCATCAGCCGGATGCAGAGCTACATCGGGAGAGCAATAATTAGCAGCTATTGGAGCCACAGAGAGAGTGCATAATGGTGCTGTCGGCAGGATTCGAGCCAATCGTACGCATTATTCCCTGGATGCTCGGGCTGCAGCTGTGCGAGACGATCAGAGGGGAAATGGATTCCAAGAATAATAGCAGCAGAGGATTAGCCCTTCGGATGACAAGTGATGCTTTTGTGTACACACATCCTGGAATAGAGCGCAGGTAGAAATACCCTCCTTATTGCCACTGCAGCACCGTGATAATGTACGGATCCAGCCGAGATAAGTCAAAGTAAAGAAATCAAAGAGGAATCAGTCCATCATATCAGGCTTTAATTTCTCCGGAAACGTCACGAAAAGAGAACATCAAATCTGTCAGACTTGTCTCAGCTTGGTCCATTTTTCTGCAGAGGCATTCAGTGAGTCATGCATCCTGTTTTTATCAAGGGGGCGTTGGGGATCGTTCAGGCAGCCCTCCCTCCCTTCGTTCGATCTCGTGGAGGTCACCGCTCTTATCACTTCGCCGCAGTTTCATCAACAGGCCTTTACAGCTGTTGGCCTTCGCTAATTTCTCTGTTATCTGCCACGGCACAGTCAGCAGATGCCATCTCACCTTTTGTGCACGCATGCCACTCACACTCTCCCACTTCCTCACAGGGAGTTATATCTCCACAGCAGCCTGCGAACATGCCAAGACACTAATGAGCTTTTATTACATTTCAATAGACGGGGGATTAAGGAGGTTGCACAAAGTCCTGAGAAACAATAAAACAAAGTAGAAAACTCCTTTCAGCTGTTTCAGTAGCTGTTTCAACTTACTTCAAAGGGTTCTTAAAAAAAATCAAAATATTTTCTAAAGGCCTAAAGGCATATTTTCGAAATAAGCTTTTAAAAACAGGAAAAAAATTATCATCTACCAAGGCCAGGTTTTTTTTTAAACGCAACTCTTTTTCCACTCTGGGCTGTAACCAACAGGTAAAAGACACCAGACTCTTAGCACTTAATCTGAATATTGCAACATGATACTGAGAACTGTTGACACAATTTTGTTCTCTTTTCAGTCAATTAACCGCACAATAAATAAAAACATCCTCAGTAAGTTTGCCGGCCTCAATTAATTGACACATGTAGGCTTGTTTGTTTTCCTCCTCTCTTTCTACCACACAGGCTGGATGAGAAGATGGCTCACTCTGTGCAACTTTTTCAACACGGGGGTGCGTTGGTTTTTATAGCTGATTTAGCAGATTTAGAGTGGAGTGAGCATCTGTCAGTGATTCAAAAATTTTTTGTGGGGGAGGCGGGGCCGTTCGCGTGTACACACAGAGAGCTGAAGTGAGCGTTATGAGGTGAAACAAGGAAACAACGGATCCTTCGTCCTGACAGTCAGCGCTTACTTAGGCGTTTGGTCTGCAAAGCAAAAATAAATATTTGCTACATTGCAAAAGAAATGCAGCCCTTGAATATCGTTGAAAAGCCAGCATTTCAGGAAATGTTATAAACATTTGACAGACAGAACGAATTGACTGGGAGAACAAACATGTCACAAACAATTCCAGAACTGTATAAACTCCATCTTATTTATTGTTTATTTTGACTTTTTTTTCTTTAAAGAGACAGGGTCTATTTTTTTTGTTTTTGATTAGTATAATGATTTTTAGTGACATGCAATTTTTCCCAAAAGAGAGTCCATGTCATTTTCATTGTTTTTTTCTCTTTTTGTGTTTGTTAAATGTATTATATTGTTTATATTTATTTGTATTTATTTTATTTAAAAGATCTTGACCTTCCAATTACAGCTAAATACTTTTAAGAAATTAAAGTTTATTGCTTTTGATACGGTGAACCCGCTATATTGTGGGATATCTTATTATTACATTAATGAAAAAATGATGTCTCAAAATAATATTAACAATAATATCAGTTATAGGCAATAATTTTTTTGACAATTATCGTCCAGCAAAATTTGTTATCGTGACAGGCCTAAACCTAATGAAACCACACATATTCACATTCAGGAATTTGTTTAAAAATCTAATATGTGTGTTTTTTTTGATTGTTCGTGAGAGTTTAACAATAAACATGGTAAAACAAATAATTTAACAGAAATGCAGAACAGTTCTCTTGTCATCAGTAGCCTGGCATATCAGGTGGACTGTTCGATATGTTTTACTCGTCCATCTAGAAAGTGTTTGGGGAAGGTGGAACTTTTCTAAAAAAACCTTAACTATAGAAAATTTTGCAGTGTTATTTGTTTTTTATTCAATAAAGAAATTCAGTCCAGACCTAGTAAACTGCCGTTGAAGCCATCTTTGCTAATCTCTGTATGAGCAGTTACCTCCTGTTGTCGTCTCACTCGTACCTCCCATCTCTTCCTGTTCTAAAAGGACTCTGCTTGGGACGTCCAGCTTTAGCCCATTCACAAATGCTGTAGATTGGAGCTTGGCAAGAAGGATCTGCCTGATTATATTTATTTGGAAGGAACAGTGCAAATTAATAAACATTAGTAAAGTGCTAAATCAGGCAGGCCTAGCTACTGAACAATCCGACTGCTCAGTGGCCAAGCACACTAGAGATGCAGAGAGCCCCACTCCATTCATAAAAGGCAGCCCATGCTAGCTAGAGTATTAACAATCATGGTGGGCAGATGCAAGACGCTTCTTATTTGGGGTACGTTTTCAATTTTCGGCCCCTTCCAACCAAACGTAGGTCCATCATCTGGACACCTTAAAAGATAATCATGCCTGATTATCCTGTGGTGTGAGGTGTGTTACAAGTAATTGTATCCTCAGAGGAGCATCATGAATGCCCTGACTTTAGATCTGATTGGAAATTCAAGCCCTTAGGGTTGCAAGTCCCCAGAAAATAGTTGAACGGTGTTCATTATGTCTTCAAGTTACTTAATAATACTTTTCTTTCTTTTATCTCAGACATGTAGATTTTTCACGTACCTTGACATGTTTCAGCAGAAACTTCCGCCTTCCTCAGAAGTGTCACCAGATGATAGGTGTGACATGTTAAATCAGCTGATGTTACAGAGGTGTGACCCTCCTGTCAAATTTTCTGGGGAATTTATCATCTGGTGACGCTTCTGAGGAATGCGGAAGTTGCCGCTGAAACATGTCAAGGTACATGAAAAATCTACATGTTTGAGATATAAGAAAGAAAATTTTCACTAAGCTCAGAGAAGAGTATAGAAAAAACTGCACTGAAGAATGAGCCGTTAAAAATTTGGCTTAACCCTGCTAAACTAGAATGTTACCACGGAGTAGACCAATCAGAACAGACAGAAAGACGGAAAAGAGGTGAAGACGGAGGAATTTTGACAAGGTGCTGGAGGGATTTTCTGAGATTTCTTTGACTTTTCTCACTCAGCAGACCTTGTTTATATGTTTAAAATGGTAGAGATAGTGGAGAATTCATCTATTTCAGTGAGTGAACTCATTTACTCTGTATCAACACAGAGGGAGAAACTTTGGCTCACTGAGAGCTGTGTATTGATGAGCCGTTGAGACCACCCCTCATCAAAACAAAGCAGTTCTCTGCTGTTTCTCCAGCTGTAGAGTAAAAGCACTTGATGCGCTGCTTACATGGGAAGCAAAGGACATGAATTCACACTTTTAACAGATGCAGTGTGGACACTAAGCATGTAATCCCATGCAATGCGATGCAACATGAAACCTGGCCAAGCCTTCAATTAGGACTCGTCAGACGGAGAGAGAATCAAGGTGGATCAGGGTTACTTGAGATGGGTACAATTCTTGTTTTTTCACATAAAAAATTGTGAACATATTCCAGCAAACATTTAAAGGTGCTATGAGGAGTTTCTAAGTAATTACAAAAAACTATCACTTTTAGATATATGCCTGATCGAAATACACACTTGAAGAGGAGTTTTATAGCATCAAAATAGGTTATCTATAAATGCTATTCCTTAGCTTCATGGTCGGGTAGGACAGGGCTGGACTGGATACTCAACTTCGGGAACAAGACAATTAAAACTAGAGCAAATTTCCATTATTTAGACACTTCTTAGAGCACCGGGCTGTAAGTAGTGATATATAGCCGGCTACAAAACTACGATGCTAAGTTTTCAAAAATTGCTTTGCATCCTGTAAGTTGTTGAAAAAAGAAGTTGTAAAGCAATGCAGAGTTCTGAGGAAGGTCCGAGCTGCATTCATTAGCATCACAACAAACACACACTTTGTCTTGGGTCACGTCTTTACAACAGTCGCCGCGCGTGCTCATGGGTAGCAGAGTCTTTATGTCGTCGGGAATAGATTCTCCTCATAGCACCTTTAAATGAAATGCATGAACCCAAGTTAGGGGAATATGACTTATTCAAGTAAAAAAATTGTGTTCAAATAACTACAACACCTCAAGAAACAAATGATACACAATAACTTGGTTAATTGATAAGTTATGTACTTTGTTTCAATGCCTGTGACCACTCGTACTTTGGTTTTAAAATTCAATCCAAATGCGAAGTTCTCTCTTGACCTGTTTCCAACAGAAAGACAAAGACTTAAAACATATTGGAGCTGACAAGTTCTCATAAATATGCTTTATTTTGAAATATCCTTTTTCTGTGGCTGAAATTGATCAGTGGAATCTGAAGAAACCTAGATGGGAAAAAACAATAAACCCATGAAATCCATCATCCAAGATGGCGTAACAAAGAACTGCCTCTAGAGTATTGGTCCTTCAAAGTCACCATGCTGAGACATGAAGACACTTGGACACAAAACTCAATACAAAGTTGAACTCCCATCAAGACTGAGCCCTTATTAGTTCAAAAAACCCACAGACCATCAATCCACACCAAATACCTACATCACCCCAGCAGACACTGGCATCAGATGACAGGGCTCTGGCATCACCCTGCAGAGCCAGACGACCAGTATCCAAAACCTCGTCCAAATATTCAGAGGCTTCGGTAGAGATCAGGACAGACAGTGATGTTTACCATGCTCTGCTGAAGTCCCTCTCTTAATATCACGGCCATCAAAACACCGTGTAACCATACGAACTCAACGCTTTGAAGTGCTGTTCCCCCTGTGCAGTGATATGCTCTCAGCTCTCTACAGCTTGTAGAGACAAATATGCAGTTATGATTGTGTAAAGACAGCGGCTTTGTCATCCAAACCATTAGAGCATCAATATTTGATCACAGAATAAAAGGCCTCTGCTGTAAGTCAGCCTAGCGATGCATACTAAGAGGACATTTACGGGTGTTTTAAAATCTAAAGCCAGTTTGGTTTGTACTGATTTAGATGACTAAATGATACAGTGAAAATCTCCTTTGGGTCATTTTGTGCTGCACTGAAATATTGTAAAGTGGGCCAGAGCATACACACACAGAGGGCTGCACATACAGTATATTATAAAGCCAAAGCCCTCTTTTCTCACTGTGTGAGTGGGAAATAGATGACATAAGTACATGAGTGCATTATGAGAAAGCTCCATTATACTTGACAGCCTGATAACCCACTCTGTGGGCATTCACTTTCACACAGGAAGTGTGCACAGCTTTCTCTGTTGCCCAAAGTGGACCAAAGTGACCAAGATTGTCTGCAACTTTGAGGTCCCCTGACAACAGAGCTCTGCAAAGAAAAGCAACATCAGGAATCGCATAGACAGGTGACCTTCCGTTAAAATGTGCAGCACACATACATTTTCAAAAGGGGGCCTTCTTCTGTCACTACTAATGCACACATCCTACTCAAAACACCATGCTGTAACCTCTACTTGAGAAACTCCTCCTTGTCACATGACCTAATCAAGATGCTGTGGCTACTGTGTTTGTATGATAATTTATTTGAAAGCAAACCTGTTTTTTGAAGAACAGCAGGAAAACCAAGCTTTCATTATAGATTTGAGCTTGGCAAGACAGATCTGCCTGGTAACAAACACTGAATTAGGCAGGTCCAGATGCTAGACAAGCGTAACTGCTCGGCGGTGTGAGGAATTTTTTGGCAAGTTTTATTTCCACTCAGTGGGTAAAACAATATCAAGGTATCTGACATCTGTTTTTTGACAACTTTTGACCCCTTACAAACAGGTGGTTGGGTGAGTTTTAACTTGGGATGAAGTTCTACCTTTACATGGTGTCCTGAGGTATTCTCTCTCTTGAGTAGATGCTAATGTCAAAATGGATGTTTCCATTGTCATGTGACTTTGTGATAACTCATCAATGATTGCTGTATTTAAGGGGGTTGAACTGTCTTTTCTGCCGAGGACACGTCTACAGGTCTCCTCTCCATGTTGCATGTTTCTGAAAGAATCAAATCACTCCATAAGACTGTGTCTTTGTTCTCTTCTTTGTCTTTTTTGCAAATGTCCCACCTTTAGAAGGAAAGAAACTCACAGTGGCAAAGCACACAAGAGATGCAGAGGCTCCATCCATTAAATGATGCATAAATCTATCTCAAAACACCATAATGTAACCTATATTTGAGAATCTTCTCCTCGTCACATGATCTTATCAAGTTGAGCTACTGTGTTGTATTATAATTTATTTGAAAGCAAACCTGTTTTTTGAAGAACAGCAGAAAAACAAGTTTTTGTTGTACAATACATTGGAGCTTGGCAAGACAGATTGAGTGAGGCAGGTTCAGATGGTAGACAAGAGTAACTGCTTGGTGGCAAAGCACACTACAGATGTAGACAGGCTCCATCCATACATTAATGCACACCTCTAACTCAAAACACCATGCTGTAACATCTATTTAAGAATCTCCTCCTGGTCACATGATCTAATCAAGTAGGCCATTTTTGTAAATGCTCATAAGTAGTTTGTTCGCCTTAAACATGGGCCTTATTTCAAAGTGTCGATATGAAATAACTATTCAAAAATCCCATAGACTCTCTGTTTAGGGAACTGGTAGTGCTGAAATGTAAATTAATTTCCTATATTTTGAAGAACAGCAGAAATACCAAGCTTTCATTGTTGATTGGAGCTTGGCAAGACAGATCTGCCTGGTAACAGACATTGAATTAGGCAAGTCCAGATGCTGGACAAGAGAAACTGCTTGGTGGCAAAGCACACAAGAGATGCAGAGAGGCTCCATCCATTCACTTATGCAGATCTCTAACTCAAAACACCATGCTGTAACCTCTATTTAAGATTATCCTTCTTGTCACATGATCTAATCAAGTTGTTGTGGCTACTGTGTTTGTATGATTATTAATTTAACAGCAAGCAGAAAATAATGACATCAGTGTCTGTGCCATTTCTGTAAACACTTATAAGCAGTTTGTTAGCCCTAAACATGGGCCTTATTTCAAAGTGTTGATATGAAAAAGCTATTCTAACATCCTGTCTGTTGCTGGAACTGGTAGTGCTAAAATGCTAATTCACGTCCTGTTTTTCTTATTAACAGCAGGAAAACCAAGCTTTCATTGTTGATCGGAGCTTGGCAAGACAGATCTGCCTGGTAACAAACATTGAATTAGGCAGGTCCAGATGCTAGACAAGAGTAACTGCTCAGTGGCAAAGCACACAAGAGATGCAGAAAGGCTCCATCCATTCACAAAAGACTGGTAGGCAAACGCGAGATGCTTTTCAAGGGGTTAAACACTGAAAAATGGTTTAGCTGAATCAGTGTGTTCTGCCAATAGAGTAGGTAATGGGTCCAACCCTTTCAAGAACAGCTGAAAAACCAAAGCTTTGGGCTGGTCACAATCGCTGTAGGTTGGAATTTTGCAAGATATATCTTCCTGATTGCAGACACTAAATTGTGCAAGTCCAGCTGCTGCACAAGGTTAGCCTCATCACTGGCCAAGCACACTAGAGATGCAGACAGCCCCACTCTATTCACAGAAGGTGAGTCTAAACAACCATAGTGGACAGAGTGAAGATGTTTCTTAAACTGGGTACACACAAGCTGAACTCTTTAGAGAACAACAGGGTAACCAACAGCATTTTTTTGAGTGCTCATTTAATATTAGCACTGCTGTTTTTAAATCTTCTAATCTCCACTCATTACTGTTGTGTGGATCCTTGAAATCTGTGCAAGAGCTCTCCTAATGAGGGCTTAAGAGCATAGATGGAAAGTTTTCATCCAAAACTCATGTTCAGGGGTGTGTGTGTAGTGACTGCACAATGAAACAGAATACACTCTCATGAGAGTGTCTGAATTCACACAGCGAGGCAAATTTCAGAAAGTTTAACACGCGGAGATCAAAGGATATTATTCGTGGATGGAGATGGAGTGAAACTCACACTCATTATTATCATGTCATGTTCACTAAGAATCTCATTAGCACTTGAACAAAAAGGAGAATAAAGCAGTACAGTGCAGAAAAAGCTCAAAGGGATTGCCTTTCTTTAAAGCTTGTAAGTTATTTTCACGCTTTTGTCAATCAATCTTATCGAATATGATCACACTGAACTTCAATTTAAATTAAGGTGATAAAATATGATAATGCATCCCTCAGAAAACTTTCATAAGAGCAGATGAAACTGAACATTAGAATTCATGGTCATGCTGTCTTTAATAAAAAGATTTTTGTCACTAATTTTTCTTCTAATTTTGACTAAACATGAACTCGGCTGACGTTTAATCATCAGATGGAAAGAGTTATTTGTAATTTTCAAACACATAGGTGTGCAGAGAAGAAGTGTCACTTAGTAGATGCTTTGAGGGTACAGCAGGTTCATGGGAAAGGACAGGTCTGACGCACTTGAGTGTGTTATCAAATGAGTAGGAAGACTTAAGATCTTTGAATGTCAGTGCTGGTTAATACATCCTTAGCCCAACTATTTAATCTTGGATCTCTTTAAATGTAACAAAAGTTTGATCTTACCTTTTATTGAACTTAGAGAAGAAATACCACAAATACTACAATATTTCAGATTTTATTTAAATTGAGAAAAGTCTACTTGTTGCATCTTCAGCAACAAACGAAAACCAAAAGTCAGAGAAACTGTGCTGATGCTTCATCACAGCATTAGCTATTGCACAACCCTTAAAACTACAACTGATGTCGCAGTGCAGTCTGCTGAATCCTGCTGCTATTGCTCTCCGATATGACTTGGCAAAACTCCCTTCTTCTTAAACTTCTGTGTGTCTTTTTACTGGGGTGTCATCCATTTTTATTGCCCATCCAGTCATCCAACTTCCTCTCCTCCAAGGAGAGGTCACAGATGCAGCAGTCTGTTGCCTGTCCATCTGTTCATCTGTCTGATTGTCCACCAATTTATCTGTCAGTTTGTCAATTGTTTTGCCAGTCAGTAATCTATTCATACATCAATCTATTTGTTTGTCGATCCATCTGTTGGTTGCTCGGTCCACCGGCAGTCTATCAATCTCCAGTCAATCCATCCATCAGCTTGTCTGTCCATCTATCTATCTATCTATCTATCCGCCTATCCATATGTCAATCAGTCTGTTATTCTGCCCATCAGTATGTCCGTCATTCTGTCCGTTCATCTACCTGCTGGACTATACATCCATCTATCAATCAATCTGTCCAATTCACTTATTGCATCTTCTATCAGTCCATCCATCTGCCAGTCTGTCCATCCGTCAGTCCATTCGTCCATCTACCAATCTGCCTGTCTATCTGTCAGTCTATCCATTTATCTGTCAATCCACTTGTCCATCTGTCATATCCACCATCTGTCCATATGTTTGTCCATCATTCCACCTACCTGCAGGTCTATGCATCCATCTGCCAGTCTGTCCATCTATCTGTCAGTCCATCCATCGAGCTGCCAATCCACCTGTCCATCTGTCATATCCACCATTCTGTCCATATGTTTGTCCATCATTCTGTCTACCTGCAGGTCTATGCATCCATCTGCAAGTCTGTCCATCTGTCTGTCAGCCCATCTGCGAATCAGTTCATCTATCTGTCAATCCACCTGTCCATCCTATATATCTACCATCTGTCCATATGTTTGTCTATCATTCTGCCTATCTGCAGGTCTATGCATCCATCTGCCAGTCTGTCCATCTATCTGTCAGTACATCCGTCCATCGGTCATATCCACCATCTGTCCATATGTTTGTCTATCATTCTGTCTACCTGCAAGTCTATGCATCCATCTATCAATAGGTCCATTTTTCCTTTAACTTGTCCATCCATGTATTATTTTATCCATCATCTGCCAGTCTGTACACCTGTTTGTCTGCCTGTCAATCTGTCAATCAGTCCTTCATACTGTCGATATGTTTGTCTTTCATTCCATCTGTCTATCTATCTGCAGATCTATACATCCATATGCCAGTCAGTCCATTTTAACCATCGGTCTGTCTCTCCTTTAACATGTTTCTGTCTCGATTTTGTCTGTCTTTCCATGTGTCAGTCAGTCAATTTAGCCGTCTGTCTATTTTCTGTTTCCTTTATTTAACCAGGTTAGTCCCATTGAGACCAGCAGACCTCTTTTCCAAGGGAGACCCGACATAGAATGGCACCAATACACAGTTTCAACAAACAGTCATACAAACTCAATCCAGTACAAATAAGTCAAACTAAGTATCTATTTGTTTGTGTCTACATCCATCTGTCTGGCTGACCACCATTCAGACAGTTCATCCATCTTTCTGGCAGCCCACCTCTCCATCAATCCTTCTGGTAGTCCATTTACAAGTCTGTCTGTCTATCTGTTCATCCATCTATCAGTCCATCATCTATCTGCAAGTTAGTCCATCCATCTACAAGTTCACCCATCCATCTTTTGCCAGTTCTACTGTCTTCTGCTCAGTATGTTTGTCTGTTGTCTGCTGGTCTCGACATCCACCTGTCTGTCAATCTGTCTGTACTTTCAGTTATTTGTCTATCTTCTCTTTGTCATGTCAGTCCATCGATCTGCCAATCTGCCTCTTTATTTGTTTATCTGTTTGTCTATTTGTCTGTCTGACCATCTTTCTGGTTGTTTGTCCATTGTCCCTTTTTTCTGTCCATTTATCCGTTCATATGTGTGTCTTTCTGCCAGTATGTTGATTCATTATCTACCAGTCTCCTCATCTATCTGTCCATCTTTTGTTCTATCTGTCCATTTGTATATCTGTCCATCCACCCATCTGTCCATATGTCAGTCTGTCTTCCTATGAGCCCATCTGTTCAACCATTGTTCTACCTACTTTACACCACCTACCTATTTTCCTGTCCAATACCGTTCTTCCTTCAATTACAGCAAGAGGAAACACATTTTCATTAAAGGCAGTGCTCCAGCAAAAAGACCTTGATGATGAAAACTCTAACTTTGCTTTACAAATAGTTTCGGAGCAAAGATCACAGCTGGGAAAATGCCAAACGAACTAAAAAACATTCATATTTGCTTGCAGTACAACCATCTATTCCCTGCAACCTGTTTTAAATGCACAGAACTGGGCAAACACACATATACACACACCTTGGCTTGACATGATTCACATCCTGGGCAGATCTCGCTGGCTCGGTTTTAAGGTTGGAGCGGTTGCCCTCTAATAAATTTCTCTGCAGTGACCACACTCTCCCGCTCATGAATAATAAAAGGTTTGCACTGATCCTATTCTTCATTCAGACATCTACCTCATCTAACATTTCACACTACAGCATCACTCTCACCGGCAGCCGCGGACGTGCACACGGCGCACAATAGAGTCGCATCCAGGTTAGTTTCCATCATGGTGTCACTTACAGACAAGTGAATGTAAATTAATTTACTTTAAAGAAGTCAGTACTCTCTTCTGGCTGCTGAATACACTTCATGGTGAAAGAGGGAAGAAGCTTTGTGACAAATGAACAAAAGATGCCGAGACAACAGTACTGGACATTTTCTTTAATACTCTTAACAGCAGAAACACCAAAACCTGAGCACTGAGACTTGGTTTGGTTTCTTCAACACACTCTGGAAATACAAGAGTGGGGTCGGTTTACGTACAAGTGTGAAGACACAGAGACTTGGACCTTGAAAGTCTCATCTGAAGTCCAACTGAAATCCCTGACATTTATTCATTTCCAAAGTTAAAGGTGTAGTCAGCGATCTTCTAATCTTCTAATCTAATGCAGTATTTGTCAAATTCACCGTATTTCTCCTCTCCATCCACAAGATGTCCCCACTGACAGCATGTTGAAAGAAAAAGTCCGGTTTCAATACACAGCCTTGGCTCTGAATTTCAGCAGGTAAATAATATGGCTCGGGCCGATTTACCAAAACAGGGTACACCCCCCCACATCCAGGGGGCAACCATACTCATGCGCAGATCAGACAGAGGGGGGAGGGGGAGTAGTAGGTTGCGTAGCGTGCGCAGTTAGCGTAAGAGAGAGATACAATAGGTGCAGTAGCAATCGCTGAAAAGGAGCCCAAAAGAAAAAGGTCAGAGGAATGAAAAGTGAAAAAGAAGGGCTCTGACCATGAAAGAGCGAAGACCCGGGTCAACATTGGTGTTGCTTTCCGACGGTGGAGGGAACACCACCAATTGAAAGACCTGACCTGCCAGAATGTACTGTTGTCGTGATGTTATCAATAACGGCAGTCGAGTTGTCTGACGAGTCGGGGTTACCTTAGCTACATTGGTCAGCTACGCAGTTTCTACGGCCGTTTTCATGACGATGCACGTCCATCAGATTTTAGGAGTGGAGCCAGGGGTGAGGTATGAAGGGAGAGGCGGGTCTAAATTCGTTTATCAACAACCTCTCCACTCGTTTTCTCCCACATCACTGACTACACCTTTAACAAATGTTTTTGCATGTTGCCTGTGTTCTCTAACCCTTCAGGTAGGTCTGTATAGCCAAGCTCCAATCTACAATAGTTGTGAGTGGCCCAATGCGGCATGGTCCAATCAGAGTCCATTAGAGCAGGAAGAGGTGGAGCTACAGGCTAGATGACAGCAGGAAGTGACTGCTCTTACAGAGACATCTACAGTAGATTTTCAGATCTGAAACACATTTATCTATAAATTAAAAGCATTTTTCAAAACAAAACAAAACAAATTATTTGGTCAACTTCTGAAACATTTTGGGCAGAGTTTGTTCTACAAAGTCATGTGGGTTTGTATTTTACTCCGGCCAGTAGTGCCCACCTACTACAGTTTCTTATTGGCCCATAATGAATGTGATTGATTCAATGATCATCCAATCACCTGTTGGATATGCTACTAAAAGATTCTGCCCATTCCCAAACACTTTCTATGGGCTGTTTCCACAGAGGTACTTGTGAAATATGCTGAACGGTGTGGTTTTTTGATCTGCACCAGAGCTTGTGTTATGATTTCAAAAGCTCATAAGAGCTAATTTTGAAAGAAATGTTTAATTTATTATGATAAAAAAAATGGAGGGAAAGATATAATGATATGTATATGTATAAATGTGTATATGTATGTATGAATATATGTTTACATTTACTCATAAAGCATAAATGAATATTGATTATTGCGTATGAGATTTAGTAACTGAACTCAAATCAATCAGGAAATAGAATTCTGACTTTTGCTACCTACTGGAGAAGGGGTGGGATTTAATAAGTTGGTACTTCTTCCCACTTCTTTTCAAGCATGTAAATGAATTCAATTGAAGGTGATTTTTTTTGTTTGCTTTTGCTACATTTGTATAAATGGACATAATATATAAGATTTATTTCTTACATGTTCAAAATAAACTACAACCAACTAACTAACTAAACTTGCACGCCACCTCAAATCTAACTTTCCTTAAAAGTGAACTAGAGTTCATTTAGTCTGGACTGAACATTTTAGGTTTTAAAAGGATGCAAAAGATGGGGGACAGAGACAGGTCGACACAAAAAGAGCAGGCTCCCAGAGCAGGAAAGATTGTGCTGTCAAAGCAAGGCAAGGTAAAATGTACCATTTGAAGTTCGTGACCAGCTCTTAATGTGGTCTATGGAGTCAAAGTCAGATTTCCCACTGAGGACATTTACATGTTACAGTGCTGTGCCATGTCATTATGTCAGATAATACATTTAGAAAACCTGGGAGAGCAACTTTTTATGGAAATGGAAGCCATATGTAGCAGTAAAAAAATGTTTCATAAAAATGACTACATAAACAGTTAAATTATCTTATAAATGAGCAGCAATGCATAACCACTGCATCAATTTACTGACTCTTTTATGTGACACTTTTTACTTTTTAATCACTTAAATTCATAAACTGTAACATCATCTTGGAAGGCAGAGTCCAGACTCTCAGAGAGTTACATCAACACAGCCAAAGTCTTTAAAGATCTGTCTGCCCTTACAGCTCCATCAGTGACCACAGAGTCTGCCATGCTGGTGGGTTTATCCAGACTTTATAAATACTGAATGAGGCTATAAAGAACCTTGTCTAAGTGGCTCATAAATTGTCTTTACATTAATTCCTAGACCTATATCAGCTGATTTATGGGCTGTGGTTCAAACAGGGGAAAGGACGGCTCCCGAAAACATAAACCCAGAGGAGGAAAGAAGAGCTTAGGCTATAATGTTGTGGGGCAAAATACTGACCTGGATGAGGACATGAACGGAAATGAAGGACTTTGAAATCAAAATGCAATTTTTCAAGATCAAAACTCAGCAATGAGCAAGAAAGGAGATTTAAAGAACTGCTGACAGGGTGGAAGCTTAAGGACAAAATCTAAACATTGGGTGTCATGTAAATGAAAAATATAACAAAACTATTGGGTTTTTTACATCAGTAAGAATTACGTAATGGAAGAGGTCTTTTTACGGAAGAATCCTTACCATCACATTATCAAAGTTCTAGCTCCCACATGACCCACTTGTTGCCTTATTTTCCACATTGTTAAGAAAATATATGATGCATGAAAACACTGTTCAAAGACAATAATCAGCAATTTCTATCAAATTGAGCCAAAATCAAAAGGCTTACCTCACCCTAACTCAGTTTGAGATTAATAAATAAATCAAATCAAGAGCAGATAAGTGATAAAAAAGTAGATTAGTACTCAAACATAGATAAATCTGTATGCCAATAAATAACAATAAAACATGAGTTTATTAACCATGATCGATGATTCTCCCATTAGATAAACGAAATTTAACAAGTTTTTTTGTATGAATTATTTTATAATGTCACAAAGTGTGTTTTACAGCATTTTAATACATGACAAAACACACAAAAGAAAAACAGGAAATGATAAAAATGACATTATTTTGTAGTTGGTTTCAAAAACAAGTTAAAAAAATGCATTCCTCCCCTCCAACATGCTTCCCCAATGCCTCAGTGATACAGAAGAGTTTGTGCTCACTACTTTAAAGCAAAAACACCATCATGTTATGATTATCACCACGAGCAGGAAACTTCTATATGCTGACATTCACACAGAGCTAAAAGAACCACTGTGCATAATTACAGCCTTTTTAGCTGCTATTTAGCGTGGGCTGCAGACTCTTTGTCTTTCAGCCCGACTATTTGACCACAAAGGAAACTTTAGTGATTCAGTGCTACACTCTGAGGAAGTTGGAGGACTTGTCAAAGACACATTATCCAAAGAATGGTACAATCAAGGGTATTCTGATTCTTAAAAGAAATCCAGCTGAGGTTTTTTTAAACATTATAACCGTTCTAATGAAAATTATTCTTTTATTGCTAATTTTCAAAGCTATTAGCTGACTGACTACTCCAATGCATCTGTACTGCAACAGTGAGGGTTTTATATCCATCAATCAAACCATTATTGTGTCCCTAATATCCTAATAAAAATATCCTAATGTTGCTAATATCCATATTATCTTCACAAAGGTGACCTCTGTGACTCTGTGATAAACCAATTGGGCCAATCATAGACTTTACTTGTAATTGCGACATCCTGAAAATACTTGAAGCAATTTCCTTCAAACTTTAAAGTTGTCAATCATCTACTATAAAGGTAATCTCTCAAAATAAATGTTTTTTGTCTAAACCCTTTACACAAATGTGAACTCTGATACAAAATTAAACTATTACGAGTACCTAGCAGTACCTAACTGAGGGTATTTTTTGCAGGTATCCTTGAAAAAACAGTAAAAAGTGTGACATTTTAAGGTTGGCCTTTCATTGGAAAAATAGCAGCATCTGGTGAACAAATATGAGAAATTTAAAATCAAAAACTCATAGTTCAAAATGAAATCATAATATTAAGAAAAGCATGAGCTTGTGTTAAGGTAAATGTGGTATGAAAAATAGCACTTTTAATGGTTTTCAATTGGTCATTTTTTGTCCTTAGGAAGAAATGAGTTGGTTTTTGTGTAGCTCAGGCATTTAAGGCTAAGTTAAGAATCGGAGATGATCAAAATGGCCTGACAATAAAAATTCAATGGTACTAAATGTCCTTAGGATCTCCTAATGGTTAAAGTTTGAACAACTGCGTTCTATGACTGAAGATTGAACTGGTTACACCTTAAAGGTGCTATGAGGAGAATCTATTTGCGGCAACTGTCGTAATGCTGCGTTCCAGTAACCTCGGAACTGGGAGTGACATCATCTCCCACTTATCTGCATTCCAGTTGAAGTCTGAAAAAAAAACATGCCGATCTAGCAGGCTATTGTTAGCTGTTGTTAGCACGCCCTGCGTTGTTGTTCACAAATATCACATGAAGAATGTGATTATCACTATGGCAGCATTTTTGTAAATATAAGTCTAACAATACTATGTATACAGCTGATCTAGAGCGACACACCCCAGTCAGAAGTGCAAATAAATTGATTAATACAGGAGCTAAATAACTGTTCACACTGGGGGCATCCATCTTCGATTGTCAACTCAGGGGTGGTGAGGTTTCACCGAGTTCCCAGTAGGAAATTCCGACTTCAGGGGGCATTCCAGTTGCAGTTTCCTACTCAAAACTCAGAAGTTCCTTCTTCTGACTACAACTGGAACGCACCAAAAGACGTGACCCAAGCCAAAGCACGTGTTTGTTGTGGTGCTAATGAATGCAGCTTGGACCTTCCTCAGAACTCTGCATTGCTTTACAACTTCTCTTTTCAACAACTTACAGGATGCAAAGCAACGAGGTAATGTATCTCTGTCTAGCTACGTAGCGGTAGTTTTTGACGTGTGACAACAAGCAATTTTTGGAAAACTTAGTATCGTAGCTTTGTAGCTGGCTGTCCGACCCGACCACAAAGCTAAGGAATAGCATTTATAGATAACGTATTTTGATGCTATAAAACTCATCTTAAAGTGTGTATTACGATCAGGCATATATCTAAAAGTGAGACTTTTTTGTAATTAGTTAGAAACTCCTTATAGCATCTTTGAAGACTACGAGAAATTGCTTGAATTTGCACAGATGTCCACTCTAACTAAAAGACAAGATGTTCAACTTCCTAGACAAAGGAATGCTGTCATAGTGTCCTCAAACACATTTTCCTGGCAGAGGCCATGAGGGTCGTATTTATAAAGAATTTTTGTAAGACTTTAATTAACAGAATATTTTGGGGTTTTTTCCCCCCAAAACTGCGTTTATTTTCTAGCCTTTAAAGTGGAATCAGTCCCTTTTGCCAAAGCCTTTTCCAACCATTAATATGGGCCGTTGGGATACCTTGTCTTCTTCTTTCTCAAGTTGTCATGTTTCCATCACTGGATTTGAATTATATGCTTAACTAAAGCACTCAGAAAGCAAACCACTACCAAGGTAGCTCACATACTGCCGTTACATTTATAAGCAACAGTTTCATGATAAAGTTACCAGCCAAAGTTACCATCCTTCACCAGCAGACCAAGACAGTACATCTCTACAAACTATTGTACACTCACATAAAGCAGCCCAGTCAGTCCTCCATACCCTCAACTATACTTCTATTTTTCAATAATTGCATACCTCATGGTAGAGATATAACGGCCAGAGAGTATTTCTCACTCCAACTTTGTATCAAAACTGAACCAACAAACTTCTCTTCCATTCAAACTTCTATCACTTTTCTCACCTTTCAGGGGAAAAAAACAACCAAAGTGATACTAAAATGGCACTCTTCTACAGATCCCCTGCAATCAGACACACTATACCCTTTGTGTCAGCTCCAGCACTCTGACAAAAGATGGAAAGAGTTATGGAGAAGGAGAGCCAAAGAGAGCGAGTTTGGGGGGAACGGAGGGTGCAGAGGCATTGATAAATGAGGAGAAATGTATTGTTCCTGTTTCTGTGAGCTGATGAAAAAGACAAGACAAGCTACAAGGCAGACTGCTCGGTACTCAGCCACAGTCAAATAACGGAGAGCAGTCATGCATAAAACGCTCACATCTCGGGAGAAAAAGGGCAAAAAACAAGCCAGAATTTCAAATCAGTATCTCTTGGATCGTCTACTGAATACAATGTCTATCTGAGAGAATATTAATCAGAGTTTCTGAAGGCTGTTCGAGCCCAAAAAATAGGTTTTTAACAGTCTGGTGATTTTGTCTATGAGGCATCACAAGTATTTTGATCGAGCTATAATGTCAGATGGGCCTGAAATACATTAAACTACAGTAAGAGTGGCACTCAATGTGCAGTTCTGCCTCCTGTAAGAGATGGAGATTCGGACAGTGCGTCCCAGCTTTAATGCTCATAACCCGAGTTTCAAGTCATGAAGCTGCAATTTTTTCGGGTTCCTCTATCACTCTCCTCTGCTAAAAGTTTAACGCTCTCCGTCTGTTCTGACCTCGTCCACTTTTACATCATTCAGCAAGTTTAAGCAAGACTTCTTTAACTCTGGAGTTTCCCTTTACAGCAGCACTTCGGTTCTCAAAGTTAGGTAAGGGCATTTCTAGGTGAGCACCCAAAATAACTGCAAGGCAACACCAGACACACAGCTACTTTTTCTTGAGGATGAAAACAGAACAAAAGTTCATAAAAATGTCTAAAACTACTTTTTCTGGATTCCCACATAGTAAGGCTGTCAGTTTGCCTAAAAATCAAAGTCGAACGGTTTTCGGACATACACCCAAATAATCAAAGATATTCAATCCCTGCCGAAAACAACACAGTCACACGGGGTTAAACTCTTGATGAAGCTCCGCTGCACTCGGCTGTATAGCTTGGATGAAACGCAGACGGCTGAGCACGCAAAGACGTGACTAGGTGACGAGTGACTAAAATTGTATATCACAAAACACACAGCCTGGTCTTTGATTTTAAGTTTGCCATCAACGGTGTAGAACCAAAACACTTCCACACAGCTCTCCTCAGATGATTCAGAGCTGTTAATGTCCGCTCAGAGTAGAAACTCTTTGTTTACTGTGGTCAAAAGAGCAGCGGATGTGTCTGATGGTCAAGCTGCACTCACAGCGCCCTCTGCTGGATGGAACGGTCCACTGCTTCAGGTGCCCTGATGTGCCGCCACACTCAATATTTTACATTTGAGTATTTATTTACTATTCTGTTATGGATATTTAACCCCATATTCAATTGGTTATTCGAATATCTAATATAAAGTGACAGCCCTGCCACATAGTCTGCCTGTGGAGCGTCACGTCCACACCCCAAAAGAGAGCATACCCACCATCTTAATGTGTATTTAGGGAAGCATTGGATCATAAAAATCACTAGAGACCCACGACTTCATGAGGTATAACAACATAACAGGAAGTGGAACACATCAGCAGCAGGTTATATTTCCCCTCTGATGTTGATTTGCTGTGGGCTTCACTGTTATTTCCAGTCTTCAAGCTGTACTTTGAAAGAACCTGGGAACTCTGGGCACTAGTTTTCTGTGCTGGGTTGATGTGTTTGGAGATTGACACAGAGTTGAATTAGCTCCCCCTGAAAATAGACTCTCTGTTTATTTCCAGCATTCATGCACACAAGCGCTGCTGGCATGCTCTGCCAATGGATCAAGGCAAAGCCCATGGCAATCATACATATCTAACAACTGCTACGGCTCCTTGAAGCTCAAAACAACTGGCACTGTGTCAATAACAACAATGAAATCCCTTAGAGTACTTTAATTACTACAAAAAGAACCGTTGGCAGCACACATTTCTCAAATGTTATGGCATTAGCTAGTGGCAAAACAAAGTAAAGCGAGATGCAAACATAAACTGCCCTCACAGGCTAGCAGGCAACACAGGAGTCTACTTGTGTTTACATTGTATAGAAACAAATGGAAACACATCAAGACAACATCCTGTTAGCCAATACAATTCATAAAAGCCTTCCATAAGGCAAAAAGTCTGCAAAAGTGATTTTCATGCTTACTGAGCCTTGTTTGTTGTAATGGGAATTTCATATACTTTTAGAGAACTGGATTATTTGGCTTAGAGTGGCTTTCAATCAGCTCTTCATCTGCTTCCATGTTGTTGTTTACCAGGGATAGGAATTAATTAGATTTTACTGACACCAATGCCATTGTCTTGTCAATCCGATCCATAATCAATTCTGTTATCAATTCCTGTGGATTTTCTGTGTGGAAGAGGTTTGCTTAAACATGTCAGACATTAAAGTAAGCCACCAGTTTGATGACTCCTATTTCCTGTTTTCCTTGATCACACCTGTGTTGTGTCTGCAGACTACCTCTAACATTCTTGATTTGCATTACATGCATAACAAAGTGGAAGGAGTTGACAAAGGCATTGATAAGCATTAGGACCAATGATACGGATTCCTAAAGAAAGCTGCTGATAATTCTTAACTGGAGTTGGTTGTCAATCCCCATCCCAATTGTTTACTATTTATCCAACTGCTTGTTTGAGGGCTTCCTGTCAGGATATAGGATTCACCTAATTTCAAGTGACAAATCTACTCATAGCTTCAGACAGTGGACTTCTCTCTGTGCTTGTCCTGTTTGATCTCAGCGCAACTTTTGATACAACCCATCCTTCTGCAGAGGTTAGAGGAATTACTTGGGAACACAGGGTCTGCTTTGAATTGGTTTAACTCATTATGCAGCTTGATACCAGTTTGGTAGTCTTCTGTGTGCACCAATGTTAATATTGGAGTTCCTTCAAGTTCTGCACTATATAGGGTTCCTCAGGGCAGCTGCCTTGTTCCCACATTTATTTTTAAGTTTTTAGTAAGGGGATAATTTTGGATTTCCATTAGGTAGAAGTTAGAAAGTCTGCAGACAATTAAATTTAATACACAGAGGTGAAATGTGTCACTGATTAAATTATGTATCAGTCTGAACAGCATATTATGTGTGAAAGTATCTCAGTATGAATTGAGGAAGAAATGAACACAGGCATGATAAGAAACTTCTCTCTGAGAAACACCTCTGTGTCTGGATGTATCAACATCACTCTAGAAATGACAAGTTTTTGAGATGTCTACAAGATCCGGAGAAAATAAACCTGAACAGGTTTATGAAAATATATGTGGATTTACTGAATATAATATAATAACCTTCTTCAAGAAAATGCCAAAATGGTACACCCAATGTCTTTTCCACCAAAAAACCCAAACAAACAAACACCATAACACAATGAAAAACAGTTATTCACAGCATCCTCTGGGTCTCAGCACTCAGACAGGAATCCACTTAAAAAATTCAACAACCAGCATTTCTTCGAGAAATCAAAACAACAAATTAGCAGCGATTTAGAAATAAGAATGTCTTACCTGGTGAAGGGGAGATGTCAGGTTGAGGAGCAGGACATGAAAAGAAGAAAAAAAGGCCTGTTAGGAGTCAGATTTTAAGAAAACAAAACAAACAGTAGCAAGAGTAGGCGGACATGTAAATCAATAGTGTAGACAGAAAACAAAGTCTGATTCATTCAGGCCTTGAGATTTACAAACTTTAAGTCAAAACCTTGCAGCATACAGAGACAGTGACTTGCAGAAAAGTAAGATGTCAAAACCAAAATGTCTCAAATGACCAACTAAGACATTTTTGCGCCAGTTCTCCATGTGATAGGATCGTATTATGTTAGAAATTTCAATGTTAAGTCTGTTGCAGAATGAAAAGGTTAGAGAGCACAACAAACTTGTGGATTTTTTCGTATCCAAATATTTAAGCTTAAGGTTTGACATGTGATAGAGCCCATTTTTAAAGGCCATTTATAAAACTTCAGCTTTTGTTTACCCAAATGGGTTTCTTGTTGACTGCCTTGTAGCGTGTCTCATTTTTTTCCCCTTCATTTCACAAAAACAGGAACAATACGACATTAAGCGCACAACAAATTGTGATCAATTTTGAAATGAAAACTCTTTGGAGCTACAAGAGTTTTGATTGAGGATCATAAATTGGTCTGAATCAAAAAATAATTCTGAATCAAATCATCACTTTCAGAAATGAAACAAGAAAGGGAAAGATTCACTTCTCCACCAAACATGCTGTTGGTGTGTTAAGTACATTTAAATTCAAGGGTCCAAGTCAAACTTAACAACCAAGCAAATCCAGAAAAGCACAATAGTTTAAATATATTTATGTTTTTCTTCATTTAACATCCTGCTCTCCCTGGTGTATCATCTGCTATGAGTACTGAACTGTCTGTTATCGTCCTTCAGTTCCTGTTTCCCGCTAAAGTGCTGACATGACAAGAATACGATGATGAAAGAAGTCTTCTGATTTGGTTTTACTGCACAAACTCAACATTTCTGCTGCATTTTTCCAAGAAGACAAGAGAAACACAGAAAAGTGCTGATGTAAACAGAATCTCTGTTCACTTCTTTGAGGTAATGACGGGGAAAGCCTTCTTCAGAAGCATTCTCTGACAGAAGAGGAAGAGGAAAGTCTGACGACCCTGGGATTACTTGAGTGTTACCTTGACAATACCTGATATGGCTGAGTGTAAGATGGAGGGAGGAGGCAGGAAAAATTGCTTTAAAGATGGAGTGCAGAGGACTAGACTGACCCTGAAGGGACTGACTGTATGAATAGTCCAAAAAGGCAAAGAGACTCTGCATTGGCACAGTTCAACGTTCTGTTTTTGAAAGCAATAAATGAGAACACTCAGCCTAACATTATGTAATAAGAAAAAGATACTTAGGTAGACTGACTAAGATGGAAAGACAATTTATTACTTGTATAAAAGAGCAGGAAGCACTCACAAGTCAGAAGCCTGAGATGTGCTGTACTTACTTATTTGATTACATGACTTTGTTGCTTGAATTGCTGCCACTGTTGTTGCTTGCCACTCAACAACCACAATTTTCTGCTTAACAAATAAATATTAGGGTGCATTAGGCTACATTGCAAAAAAATGTCTGTACCAAAATAGTCAGGTTATACTACATTTAGGTAAAGCTTTCGGAGGCTGTCTACATGCTCTTGCTTTGTGAGGGAAGTGGTTCACAACATTTTTTAGGCAACAACACTCTAGATTTTAACCTGACACACCAGACGGGCTGTTCAATATACTTCACTAGTCCTTCTGAGCAACAGCCCATAGAAAGTGTTTTGGAATGAGCAGAGCCTGTCAAAGCTTATATGGCAGATCACTGGACGATTGTTCTGTCAACAGCATCTATTATGGGCCAGTAAGATCATGAAGAAGGTGGGCGCTACTGCCACGATGTGAAGTACAAAAAGTAAGCCACGTGATTGAACAAACTCTCACCAAATATGTTAGAAGTGGAGTGAAAATATCCTTTCAGTGATGCTTGTTCTTCATTTTAAAAAGAAATGTCGTATAGATCTGACAGGACTCCTACTGAAGCATTTATGCTAATCTCTGTAAAAGCAGTCTCTTCCATGTCTTCATGTTCTAGAAGATTGGGCCGTGCTGTTTGAACCAAACAAAATGATTGTAGATTGGAGCCTGGCAAGGTGGATCCATCTGATAACAGAGATTGAATTAGGTGGATCCAGCTGCACTGCAAGGTTATGTCCTCAGAGGAGTCAAGCAACCCCCACCTCCCAGGACTGACAAGAAAAAAGACTCATAGTTGTGTAAAATAACCTCCAATTTTGATTGTTTTCACGGCTTACGTAAAGATAATATGAGCTTACATACATACTTTTGAGCAAAGGACTTAAAAATGAAGCCCAAAAGATGTTATTTTTGTTTAAGGTAATATATATTAATTAGATTTGACAACCTCAAAGCTGGCAGAGACTTAAGTCTCCCTAAAGACAATCTGGTCTCATCCAGTAGAGCAGGGAAAAAGTGCAATAGGAGATCTGCATTGTGAATGTGTAGTGGTGATAATAGTAGGGGTGTCCCGATCCAATATCTATATTGGATATCAGTCCAAAACAATTATTAGATTATATGGACCTGCATCACATATCTCTGATACAAGCACTCCGATACAAGCAGTCCACTCAATTCATTTTTTATTTATTTAAGTCAGCTGTAGAATATGCTTATGTTTAAGTCAGACGGAGTGGTTACTTTGCAATTTATTTATGTATTTTTTTATCAGATCAATTGAGGTTACATACTCTTATGTTTAAGGTTAAATTTATTGGACCCATTGGTTAAAAACAAAAGGGTCAGTTTTTCTCATACCGACTATTGCTGACTACTGTTCTCTGAGTAATCTCACTTGATCAAGCCTTTTCTTTGAGTCCATACTTCAAAGTAAGTAACAAAAGTATGTATGATTCCTGCTGATGTTGTATCGGATTGATATTGGCCAATACTCAAGGCTGCAATATCGGTATTGTATCGGAGGTGAAAAAGTTGTATCGGGACACCCCTAGATCATAGTCGTTCATTGTTTAAGAATAAAACACAGAAACCAAACCGCTTAAATGACCGAGATGCAGATAAACTTCTCTAAATACATTTCTCTACAGTAAGGACTTTGTCCTTCAACAGCATTAATCAAACAAAAGTATTTACCAAACCATTTAATGAAGTTCAAACCGAGAGACTGAATAGAACTCACTTCTACTCCAAACGCACTTAAGAGTCCTTTAAGTCCTCAGCAGTGAAACAGATTAATTTGGTTGAAGTGGCGGATCATGGGACACAAAAGATGTTTGCACGGCATCCTGAAATATTCTCCAGCAGGTCTGTGAGCAGGTTAAAGAGTTCTGAGCCCGAGAGCCGGGCCAGTTGTCCGTGCAGACTTGTCCTGATTGACACTCAACAGAGTGGAGTCAAGTGAAGTGGAACACGCCACACTGCCGACCAAACAGCGGAGAGTAAAAGGTCGACCGAATGAGACAAGGGGAGGGGGAGTTTAGCTAGCTCACACATGATGACTGATCGAGATTAAAGGGAAGGGAACGCTCCAGGGCTTTCCCTAAGATTGATGTGGGCTGGGGGGAAAGAAAACAAAGCTATGGAGAGGAGAGGGGATCAAGACACACACTCCTGATCTAACTCCAGATTTCACACGGGGGAGACGCACGGGAGGGCCACAGCTCTGCATCTGTATTCAGGACCTGACGTCTGTGCAGAGAGAGTCGGTCTGTACCCTTTAAACGGCAGAGGAGTGCGATACTGACCGGCTATTTGGAGCAGAGAAGAGGTCAAATGTCACGTGAACTGTTGTACTGATGAGCGTATTTATAAATGTTTGGCACAATTCAGGATAGGAGTTTCAGAGGAACAGAGGATTTTAACACTTGCTAGTGTTGATGGCAGACCAGATGATGGAGGACTCATTCATTCATTCTGCCAGGCCCCGGAAACCAACCTTAATTCACTGTTTGACTTTTCAGTTTGTTCGTTTACATCCTCAAACTTTCCTCCAATATTGTGACTCCAATTAAGTTTGACGTTGTTGAAACCTTCAATGAAAACAGATTATCTACATTAAAAAATCATGTTGTTGAGCAAATATCATCACATTTAAAATTCATACCTGTAACGTGTTCCAAAAAGGTGGGACAGGGGAATGTTTACCACTGTTACATCACCTTTCCCTTTAACAACACTTAATGAGCATTTGAGAACAGACAACAGCCTCTGTTAAAGCTTTGATGGTGGAATTCTTTCCAATTCTTGCTCGATGTACAACAACAGTTGCTCAAGAATGTGCAGAGATAGGTCTGGACTAGACCTGATCGATATATCATTATCATATCTATATCCATAAATGAACATTTAAAATATTAATCTCAAAACAGCAACAAAATAAACAATGTAGATTTCTTATATATAAAACTGCACTTTCTACACTCTTTTGCATTATGATGCTTTTATTTTTCTGAAAAATGTTGGTTTTCACGAAACCCGTAGTCATATCGTATCATAGCAATATCAAGATATCTGGCATGAATATTGACATATTGTTTAGCCTTGGTCTGGACAGCCAGCCAATTACCTGCAGTCTTTCACTATGCCTGGATGAGCAGAGGGACTTGAAATTGACACATCTTGTAACCCTAGGGGAATTTAAGACAATTATAAAAGACAGCGAAATGAGCTTAATTGGTTCTTGTGATTGCACTTTGTATCATATAGTCCCAATGTTGTTTTCTGTAGTGTGTGTATCTGTGACCATAATCTGTTTCAAATCTCAATGAGTTTTTTTACCTGGTTAAATAAAGGACATTGATTGATTGATTGACTATGAAGCAAGTGTTTGCTGAAAAAGGTAGGGACGTCCCTGAAAAAGACTTGGATGGCAGCATATTTCGCATCAAATGCTGTACCTTTTCGCTTTAATGGAAATGTGCAAGTTACCCATGCCATGGGCACTAACACATCCCATACCATCACAGATGCTGCCGGTTAAACCTTGCCCCGATAACAGTCTGAATGGCCATTTTCATCTATAGCCCAGAGGACAATCCGTCCATGATTTAAAAAACAATTTGAAAACAACCTCGAAAGGGACAAGCAAAGAAAAGGGATCGATGGAGGCTTTTTTGGGATTTCAACTTACAAGTCTTGTTATATTTGTGAAAGCAAGTCTTCAAATGACAATGAGTTGATCATCTTATTTGTTTTCTTATTCCTTAACTTTTTGTTTTTAAAGTGATGGAGCTAGTGTTTGAACAATGCTCAGTTGGTGCCAAGGGACTAAGGGGTAGTTAACATGAGGCCAAATACGATCAAATCTGATAAGTTTTCATTGCATTTTGACTTTGTGTTTACATGGGAACTGTATATGGAGTGCCTGAATAAGCAAACTTTTGAAACCAGGATCCAGGGTGGAGAGTTTTCAAAATGCTCCTCCATGCAGCTCCGTGTAAACCAAAATCAGAGCGTTTCAGGGTGAAACACTGAACAACAGCTTTGGTCGTCTACTGAGTAACATGTGTGCTGCCCAGACAGATTTGTTGTCCAGACGAGACACTCCTGCATCTTTGTGCATCGACTCGCCATTGTTGTTTGTGAAAAGTTTTTCTTCTTCGTATGTGTATTGTAACACCTGCATTTCTCTGCAAACCTACATCGCCATCTACTGGACTGTCTTGCACACTACAGCGGTTTCATTTGTTTCCAGCATCTCCGTCATCGACTTTGAACACCCAAAGGAAAATCTTTCCATTTCAGGTCACAGTGTCTCTATGTAAACAGGGTCTAAAAGTTTGCCAAGAAAATATCCCCTCATATCATCACATCAGCTTCCTGAAGTGTTGATACAAGGCAGGATGGATCCATACTTCATGAAGTTCACACCAAATTCTGACTCTAACATCAGAATGTGGCAGAAATTGGGACTCATTAGACCAGGAATCATTTTACCCCAATGTGTTGTGCAATTTTGCTCAGCCTGTACAAATAATAGCCTCAGTTTTCAGTACGTAGCCCATCTTATTCTGGATTCATTGTGTTGTGCATGTATCCTTTGTTCCCACAGCTATAAGACTGTGCAACAACCTGACCAAAGGCAATGGCATATGACCTGGATAACCAACGCTTGACCCACTATCACTACTGGATACACAAATTTCCTCAAGAAGATAAAGTACTTCTCAATCTGTTTATCTCTTTCTATTGAGAAATACCCCATTGTGAATGGCAATTTGAGTAACAGTTACCTTTTCATCATCTTAACACTCCAGCCATTGTCCTCTGAACTGTAGCAACAAAAGTGTTTCTCTGCAAAACCTAGAGATTATTATGCTTGAAAATCCCAATTTATTAACAGTTTATGATGCACAACAACAATCATGCCATATTCTAAGTCACTTAAATCACCTTTACTACCCACTCTGGTGTTCAGATCAAACTCAAAAGCCGAAATGCATTCAGTCGCAGGCATGTTATTTGCTTCTTTGACAAGACATTGGACATGTGCCCCTAATAAAGTAGGCAGTGTGTTATATTAAATTGCCATTATGCTAAAAAAAAAAAGAACAATTTTGGTCCAAATTTTCCAGCCCTTTCAGTCTGATCTGTGGACTGTCTCCATTTCTCCTCAGATCTGAAGACAGCTCTTCAAACGGACAAGGAGTCTCTCTTTTACAGCCTCATTAGACAGATGTGCTGCGAGCGATAAGGACAAGTCTTTATCAAGAGGACTCTCTGGACAGGGGGAAGCTTTTTAACTGGATTCTTGGGAACATGCACTGAAGTGATCTCTCTTTAAACACCAGTACCCTTAAAGCTGTCTTTCAACTCTAAAATACTACAAAGGCTCAGAGCGAGGGAAACATGTCCACCTTTGAGTCTCAGCCAAGGCTAAACTGCACATCACAAGAGCAGTTTGATAGTACTTGCCATCAAAAGGCATAAAAGTTCCTTTCTTAGTTTGACTACACTCGCCTATCCATCATTTAATTCAGGACTCACCCTCCAGAACCTCTTGGCCGTCTCCACCCTGGAGGGTTTCCTGCCAAGGCCGAGCGATGTCCCCATGGGGTGGTCGAACATCATCTTGAGGCAGCACGTTACCTCCCGGCTGCTCGCAAAGCTTTAGAAACCGACAAATGTTTCTCCCTCCGAGAACCGAGCCGTGGTCCGTCCGCTTTGACAGCCCACCAGCCCAGCCTCCTACATTTAAGAGGCAGCTGCCACACCCAGAGCCATTACACCGTGTACTTCCCGGCAAGTGCAAGCAAACAAAAACAAACAGCCAGTCCCTCTGTCTCCAAACACTCGCTCACATTAACGGAGGCCTTAATGGAGGGCCGGAAAACGGTCATGGCCAAGATTAGCTCTCACTCTCCGCACCCACACGATGATAGGTCTCATAAATACAAACTGGACTCATTCAAACTGCATCTTACTTATTCCTATCAGAGTAACAATGAGATAAGAGGGCTTTAAGCTGATGAGCGGGAGGAGTTCAGAGATACAGAGGCAGAGGAGGGAGTAGAGGTGACGGAGGGCGCACACAAGTAATTCAACACCTCCATATTACAGTAGGAGATGCCACTGAGGGAACAATCAGTGCTAAACTGTTTATTCAGCCATTAGTGCCACGGCCTGGTGGGGTGTTACCGACAGGTGAATGGCTGATTTTAGATTATAGGTCTGCAGATCGGAGAGCAGGCGTGCACAGAGGCCCAGAAAATAAAATATAAAGCCATGCAGCCAGAGAAACAGTCCTATAGAAATTTTGGGGCAAACGGAATACTCTGCTGGACTTCTAAAATAGAGATGCATGTAGTTCCTGGAGCACCTCCTCTTTTTGCATTCTTCATACAGGATGGAAATAAAGTAGCGTTGGTTCAACACGTCGATCAAAGATTTGTAGGTGTAAAGCAGAAAGCCCTGCAACATGGTCAGGTGATTAATTAGCCGAAATTTGTGGAATACTGCCCTCGCACAATCAAGAAATCATAAAAAAAAATCCTGGATCTGCATCCAGAATAGGGTCACCACCAAAATCTAATCACTACTCCCTTGTGACATGACCAACATTTAAGGGAAGGTGATTTGAGTAGTTCATATTTTAAGTCATGGATGAGACTTGAGTGTAGTTCACTCTTGATACAGAAAGCAAGTATGTTTTTTTAAGTGATGTGAATATGGGTGGGTCGGGGTGACCCTGCAGTGCAGATGGACCTGCCTGATTCATTGGATGAAATCATGCAGATCCATATTGCCAATCTTAAATCTCCAATTACTTCATCAGCCAAATGCTGGACAGCCCAATCAGAGAGGCATAAGCTGACAGCAGGAAGTGACTGTATGTTTGAAAACAATGGCAGCCTCTAAAGCAGTCACTGTGGATTCAGCAATATCTGCAGATTTATAAGAGATGGACTCAATTTCTTCTTTAAAAGTGCAGTGTGTAGGAGTTGGCAGCATTTCGCTGATCAGAAACGACGAATATAGGATATAATGTTTCTATTTGAATGTAAAGTCCGGCTAAACAGGTGTACAATCATCACCATAAAGCTTTTTATTAAGTTAAAAAAAAAGCTTTTTGTATTTATGCACCGTGGGTCTACCCTCTGTGGAGGCTGACATAATGATCAGCCATGTTGTCCACGGGTGTGTTTTGGGGACAAAAAGAGCAAAACAGGATTTTTGAATACACATCTGTCAGACGGTCCTGAAATCTACCTGGATGGCATGTGACATCTTAACTGACCAATAATTTATTAATGTAATAGTTACAAATATGAATGAAAAAAGTCACCTGGTAACTGTTGTAAATGATGCCCTATTCATGATCCTTTTTGGTCTTCACCAGCTCTCGTTGCTTTATGAGGTAATGGACAGGCTCATTCTGAAATCTGAACACTAGATGTCGCTAAAATGCCAATTTTTACACACTGCACCATTAAAGAGGAGCAAAGAACATCACTTAAAGCTGTTCTTACAGGAAGATGTGTTTTTGCTTTTCTCCCGACCGGGGATAACTGATGGGAAACAGAGATGAGGCAATCCTCCACAGTCCATACTGGTTAGTCTATAGTAGTCGTGGTTACTCAGTGATACCTGGCGAAATCTGCTCTCCCCAGAATTAGCTGAAGAACTCAAGGTGGGGATTGCCATTGACGAGGTCCATGTCACTCAATAGTGGTTAATGATACATCTGTGTTGTACAATTCAATGTAAAACGATAGTCTAAGGACTAAACCATAGTTTAAGCGAACGGCTAACAACAGGGTCTAGCTGCTACGTCATACTGTGACTTGATGTGATTGGTCTGTGGTGTGTGTGACTGTCAGAACGATCATCCAGTCACCAGCTACAACTCTTTTTAAAGGTTCTGCCCTCTGAAAACATATTCTATGGGCTCTTCTCCAGATGGACTAGTGAAAATATTGCCATGACGATTATATGGAACTGTCGATCTGGCGTGTCAGGTTAGGGTCGGAGTGCACTCCCTGACTGTCAATACATGCAGGGCTGTAAAGCATAGCAAGACCCCAGCTATGAGCTTCATATTAAACTTGTTTTAAGCAACCTAAAATCAAAACAATGATATAAACATCCATTTGAAATCCACACCATCATGTCATGTTCAGTTTTAGTTGATCCATGCACATTAAAACAAATCGTCCCCTATCACAACCATGGCCATGTCAATGAAATGATAAAACTATTGTTTAAAATATAAAGCCATCAAAATGTCTTGGTTTTCTTCCCTTGCTGCAGCAGGCTTGATTAATCACCTCAGTAGAGTCTTAATTTTAGTCTCATCAGGATCTGATCCCTCACAATGACAGGGCCAATAAAATATGACCATTCTACTTTTGAAGTCCGCTGTAATTATCATTTAACTGCCCACATGCATACAAAATGAGGCTCTTCACTTCACTGAGGACTTGCTTGGTATTATTTTTCCTCCTGCGTGTGCTGCACCTGCGTTAAACAAGTGTTCGTGTGCAATTTTGTGGGCGTGAGACACAATTGCAGTATTTGCCACCTTGGGGCCACTTGATGACACTTTCATAATGAAACCCCACGCAGTCATCCGCTCTGAACGTCTGATTTGCATCCACCCACACATGCACACACATTTACCTAAGTGTGCATACCATGTTTACAACAATACCCGTCATCTACAAAGCTAGCACTGCCAATTTTAAAGAGTCTGGATATCATTAATCCAGAACAAACATACTGAAATGAAAGGGAAGATTGGATTACAGATGGATTTTATCAGAGACTCTTCCAGCACTGAGGCTTTTATGGAAGTAAATAAACACAATTAATTAGTCTGCAATAATAAAAAAAAGGGAGAGAAGAGTATAACAGTCATGAAGTCTCCTAAATCTCTACCAAACCAGTGGCAAATTCATTAAAAGGGAGAGGAAACATGACTGTGAATGTCAACACACAGCCTGTAATGCATGGTAAACTGCTGCGCTGATGATAAAAGATGGATCCAGATTACAACCTGGAATCTATAAAACTTCAATTATCTCTGTTTAACCAACAAGCTAAACTGATAAAGCTGTAGGATGTATTCTGAAAAGACAAAAGACCAGTAGTGATCAGAAGATAGGGAGGAAAATGAAGATATTTAAATATAAATCAGTTTGATCATAGAGTGCACACTTGGTCCATTCATGTCATTGCACTAAGTTTAATAATATACAAGCTTGCTATACATTTGTGGAAAGTTTACTAAGAAAATCCCATGTAAAAAAAGATGAGGAATTCATAGACAATTTAATTTCATGTTGAAGCTTAAGATATTGAACAATTATGCACTAAACTAGTACAATGTAATTTCACACACTGTAATTTTAAAGTTATGGATTCAAGCTTGGTAATATATTTTAAAATTTTGCAGAAACAGCCACCAGTAAAGCTTCCTTGAGAACAAAGACGGTTTTATTGGAGCTTTTCTTTGTTATCTGTCTAGCTGTCTTCCTAAGAAATGCTATCCTGAAGATAGAATCAGGAGTCAGTAGGTAGCGTTAGCCTGCCTCTGCCTACAGTCATCAGAAAGAAGAAAAGGCAGAGATTGCCCACCGCTAGTTAGCTTAGCTCAAACACTAGGGGTCAATGGCTATCGTTAGCCTGCCTCTGCTACAGTCATCATATAAACTCTTCAGCAACTTTAAAATCAACATTGTCTTTTTTTAGACTAAGAATAGCACTTTATATAATTGTCAAAAGTGCAGGGCACATGCATTCCCAGTATTACAGGTAAGCTAATTAGCGGTGAGTGAGCTCTGCCCTTCTCTTCCTTGTTACAGTCAAAATAATGGAGTCTATCTTCTTGTCATAAACTACTGTGAGGTAAGACACGAAAACAAAATAAAGATCGCGTAACCCTTGAGCAAATGTGTCATTAGCTACATTATGACGTGTTCAATGACATAAAAGGGCCAGTGCCAAGCAAATTGTCATGATACACTGAAATGTTTTTTGTCTTGAATAGCTACAGTTTAGAGTTCAAACTTGATTGAATTCCCAGTTGTTGACTCAATATAACAGATAATTGCTGTGAGTAACAATATATGAAGGTGTGATTTCTTATTTTGTATCATAAAAAGACATATGTCGTGAAAAAGGAATTTTCTGGGGATAGTGTAGCTCAGTTTATAAGGGCTTGAGCTGGAAACCAGAGGGTGGGCTGTTCCCCAAAAACCAGCCAAACCATGCTGCGAAGTTGGTTTGGTAGCTGTCTAAAAACTGACTCCCTGGGGCGATGCAGCTGGCTATAGGGGTTGGAAACTCAGCTGGTGGGTTGGCGTCCCTGCCTCCAGAACCACAGGGAGTTGGGTTCACCCTTAAAGTTCATCGTATGTAAACACCTACATCTGAACTAGCAGAGGAGTCATTGGGAATGTTGAAATGTGAAGTGTCAACCTGGCATTTGCTAACATAGCTTGTAGGGGTGGGCGTATCGATCTTAATATCGATAGTATCGATACCAAGCTGAGTATTGGTATCGGATCGATACTAGCGTGATGAGATCGATACTGCAGTTTCTCTTATGTCGTCTTTACTTTACTTTCCTCCGCTCCGACCGCCGCTTCTAAACGGCGCACCTCTCTCCCTCTATGTCAACATGTTACTGTTCCTGAACAAAAACCTATAAATCTGTTGTCAATATGGAAACAGAGCCAAAAGGGCAACCCAAGAGAGGGCTTTGTGAGCAGAAAACCAAAGGTTAAGGTTAACTGTAGTTTACACTTTATTTGTGCAATGGAAGGTATTTTTTGTTGTGATGTTGACATTGTTATATTTATATATTTTTTTACATTGCTGCTTATTTTGTTATTTTGCACTTGTGATTTTTTTTCTTAAACGTGGAATAATTTATTGCTTTTATACAGTTAATATTTTGTTCTATTGTTGTGGTTCATTAATAAAAAGCATTTTTGTTGCCTAAAATCTTTGTGCTGTGTTTTACCATAATCATAATCAACCAACTCAAGGCAAAAATACAAAATTGTTCAATGATCATTACATTTCATGTAAAAAGTATCGGTATTGGCGATACTAGCCCTGTATTTACTTGGTATCGGATCGGATACCAAAATTCCCAGTATCGCCCACCCCTCTTCGCTTGCTAAATGGAAAGAAAGACATTTTGAAGTAATTATATATTGCTTTATCCTCCTTGATAACGGTTTAATGTTTATATAAAACAAACCCCACAGAATGGATAAGAAAGTATATATAAAAGAAGAAAATTAATTGTGAAGGTTGTCAAAATCAAACCAGAACACACTGGGACCAAGACAACAAGGTCTGTGCCGAACTGTGCGCCAAGTCAAACATATTTATTCACATAAACACACAAATCCTGTCAAAGATAAACTGAATCAGAGCATGTGTAAACAGCACTTGCTCAGAGGGTTGCTCTCACATGTTTGTACACCTTAAACGCACCGTTCCACACACAAACCCCCAATACAAGCCCTCTCCATCTCCTTAACCCTGACATATTGGATATCAGTGGACCAATTTATCAGCGTGTATATAATTCAAACTGTGTCCAACCACTGCTGCAGCCCCATTGAAGGCCTTCACCGGTCAGTGCGGGCCTGACAAACACTGACAGGTAAACCATGCAGCCTGCATTCTCGGCCTGCTGTACGGCTGACAGCCCCTGAAATGGATTACTAATGGATCAGACTGAGTGAAAAAGACAAACTACCGCAGAAGGGGGGACACGCTGTGGGGAGGTAGTGACCTGTCTGTGCGACTGCAGGGGGAGAGACAGAGAAATAAATATGGGGGCCTCGTGAGAGAAAGCAACAGGGGACACTGAGAGGCTGGAGAGGGGGAAATAAAAGGGAGAGGACACTGTTGAAAGACTGAGAGGTAATCTGGGATAATGGTCCGGTGTATATAGGTCTGGGGAACAACCTCCTCGTTCATCTCTTTAGAACTTATTTTTATTTATTTATTTTCTGGATATTATAATTCCTATGTACTTTTAAATGAACTGTGTCTTATGTATCTGTGTTCTTTAAATAGCTTTTTCTATATTCTTAATCTGTAAAAGCCTCCCATGGGCTGGTGTTGAAAATTAGCACTGTGCTATCAACACTTACAGCCGTGCATCTGGGACCTGTGTATATTTAAACATCGCAGCATCAATGTAACTGTGTGTCCATGTCAAATAAACAATAAATAAATAAACAAGGACTTTGACTTATACATTGTGTATTTCTTTTTTTTCTTGCTTAATCATAATACATGATAAGCATTTTGAATTTTTCATTTTTACTCTGTGAGGAGGCTGTTTTCATACCTAAAGATGCAACTTCTTAAAGGAGACATATCATGCTGATGCATGATTTAATACTTACATATAATATAATAAATTTGAAAACAAGACCTTACACCCCCTTAACTTTCAAAAAATTAGATATTGTATTTTTTCTGACATCCTAGAACGAGATTTGATGGCTCTGAAAATAGGTCATTGCGAGATGTCCGTGAGATTTAAATCGTCGTGACGACACGAGGTACCTTTCTTTTTATTGGAGTAATCTGATAAAACACTTCCTCCTCTGTGAGGTCCGTTAGCCACAAAACCGTCACCGAGGGACACATCCACCCAGCAGCAGTATAAAGCTCCCTAGCTCACACTCACTCATTACCAGCTCTGGCCTGTAGGGGGACTCAATACGCGGTCGCTGCTTTGAGCCTGCCGGAAAATACAGTAGAAGAAGGATAGGCTGGCTCAGCCCCCAATAGAACTGACAAATCAGACCACAAAGGGCTGTGACGTTGCGAGGTAACTGCAGGTCATCCTGAGATCCGAGTGTTTCAACGAGAGCTTGATAATGGCCTAAAATGAGGATTTTGAGAACGCAATTGTAGGGCAATGAAGGAACTAAATGACTTGTACTGAGGGCAGAAATGCTTTACAGGCATCCTAGTCTGGCATAGTGAAAAGGAGAAACAAGAATGATATGTCTCCTTTAAAACTTTCCCACTTCCCATGACTGGTTTGTGGCAGGTTCTTTTCACTCCTAAGTCCATGACAAGCAGACAGACACCATTCTTTTAACTGTGCATCCAGTAATAAGGAAGACACGGGCAAAGCTAGTACACGGCTAATTAGCTTACCTCAAACACTGGAAGTCAATGGGCAGTGTTAGCCTGCCTCTACCTACAGTCATTAGATAAGCTCTTCAGCAACTCTAAATGGTGCTGTGTGTTTGTTGTGGCTATTTCTTTTTTTACCACATTATGTAACATTATATATTTTAAGGCTAAAATTAATACTTAATTTCAAAAGAAATACAATACACTGGAAGTGCTTGTAGACCTCCTTACAAAAGGTGTGTGAGTCTGGGTTAATTTTGTTTTCCTCAACAACCTTCTTTCCTCTGATGAAAATTAGACAGTTACTCCTAAAAACAAGTGCACATGGACAAAAAGTTAAACGGAAGTAACTGACATTTTTGTCAAGAAAATACAGACAATAAAAAATGTTTGATAGAGATTTAATCCAATCAGATCTAATTTGGTCATGTGGAAAGTAAGGACAAGTTAGGAATATATCCAATCACAGCTACTTTGGTTGTGGGAAAAGGTTGGATGAGTTCAGAGGGACATCCAATCACAGCTGCCTTAGCTTGGTGGTGGTGGGATAAGTTGTGGAGCGATCCAATCAGAGCTGCTCTCTTTATGAATTGATATATTCATGTAGAGCAGGTTCACTGTTGTCAGTTCTGGTATTGTAACTGAGATGCTCTGCCAGGTAGCCTAAATAAAGGTGACTGCATTTCCCATAAGTTACATTTGTTTATGTTAATCTATACAATCAAAATTTACAAGCATTCAAAAAAGGATTATTAAAAGTTTAATTTTATCCAAGTGTAAAATATGACTTCAGAAATTGAAGGAAACACAAAAACTGCCTTACACTTTACACGTCATATTTTATTCCACTAAATTTACTAAGGATGCACCGAATTTTTTCGGTGGCCAAATATTGCAAAAAAAAAAAAAAAGCCATATTCAGCCTTTGGTGGAGTGAAGTAATAACAAGGCCGAATAGTACCGTGTGACGTAATGACAAAATCAAATACCTCGTTGCGTGTGACTGTGGCTCAGCAGACTTGTGTTGAAAGGACAGAAATTCATTTGTTGCAGGTTTATCCACTTCAGTGTACTTTAGTTTATTTTTAATGCATGTTTTGTTTTGCTTGAAGGCCAAATATGAATGAAAAACTTTGTTGTGCTTTTTTTTGAAAAGCAAAGGCTACTGGAATATTAAAAAAATGTCATAATATTCAATAAACAATTGCTTTCTTTTAAAAACATGTCTAAAAATGCATTCTAAGCCATCTATGCACGATTAAAAAATATAGTGAACTACTTAGCCTCCACATTGGATATAAGGTACTCGGCTTTGGCATAGGCCACAAACTTTCATTTCGGTGCATCCCCAATATTTACACAATATTTCTTCCATTAAAATGTGAAATGTTATTTACTTAAGTGAGACTTAAATTAAAACAATTTAGATGACTAAAATATGACTAAAACTAAAAGATATTTTAAACAAAATACTAAAACTAAATGAAAAAAATGCTGTCAAAATGAACACGGGCTTGCACGTTTCCACTGCTGCAGGTGAGCTCTGTCCGTCTCTTTCTTGTTACTGCATGCACAGTCAAAAGAAAAAGGGTTTGTACTGTTCTTTTTTAGCAAGTTTGTACTTTACACCTTTCAGATCAACATCAAAATACTCTACATTTATCATGAACAACATCTCTGTACATTGAAATCTCACTTATTTCCCCAGCCCTAAGTGAACACTCAGCTCGGAGGCCCTTAGGGAAGGAGCACTCTGCTGGGACAGAGCCAAGCAGTGAATTGTTTTTATCCCAACAGCCCAGCAGGACAGAGAGAAAACACGATGTGCTCACGCTATGATGTTACCTGAAAATACCTCAAAAGCTCTACAGGCTGCAGCACACACACGGTGACATCAGTGCTCTCTATTTCCTGTCAGATCAAAGGTGATGATGGAGCAGCATCCTCAAGGCCAAACATGGATCCAAAGCCTTCTCCCGTGAAAGACGTCGACGCCTCTGAGTGAGACTCCGTGAAGGCTTATTGTGTACACTCGTGTCTCTGTGCGCTCCACGCTGCGCCGTGCTGTAAGATTGTGCTGACACAAAGCATGCGCCCATCACGCGGGAGTTTCAGCAGTGTAATGATCCGACTCCTGCTGCTCCAAGTTGCGCAAAGCTCATTTACAAAATCCTCATCCCCCGACGCCCCCTGCCCCACACAGACAGGATGTTATAAAGGCTTAATAACCGTCTCATTTACAGGCCTTCAATCCTCCAAGGCCGAGGGTTTAAAGGCAATATCTCACAACGTGTTTGACCTTTACGAAGAACAAGGAGTGCATGAGGAGAAACATCACGCCACTTCTTTATTGTTGCTTAAATCAATGATTGGATTTGCTTTCCATTTATGCAGACGACTCTCAAAAAACAAAATACAAGCCTTTAACCTTCAAGAGATCCATTCCAACTCTCTCTAGCATGCTATGAACATTTAGCTCAGTCGTTCACATCATTATTTTGGTAACGGGAACAGATATTGACATGAAGCTAACTCAAGCTCCCTAAATTGCAAAGCAGCTGGATCCCCCTGATAAAATGTCTACAGTCAGGAAGATCCATCTTGCCAAGCTTAAAGCTACAATTGTCTGTAGCCAAATCAGCATCCTTTAAAGCTGGACAATCAATAGCTACCAGCTACGGTAGCTCTGTTAGCATAGATGCTAACAGCTCCAGTATCAGTTTTGCCAGGTTGTTACCATATTACTTAAGTAAAAGAAAAACACACAATGACATTGAGAGCATTTATCAATAGAAGGGATACTTTGCTCTACTTGTGACATGTTTTGGCAAACTTTTTGTTCTACGAAATTGTTCATGTTTGTACTTTACACCGCTGCAGTAGCACCCGTCCACTATATCATCTGATTGGCCTGTACTGAATGTGATTGACATGCCAGATATGCTCTTGAAAGGTTTTGCCCTACCATAGCACACTCTACTGGCTGTTGCCCAGTTGACTAGTGAAAAATATTTTGAATAGTGTATAATGCACAGTCTATCTGGTGTTTGAAGATAGAAGCTTATGGCTCTGGTAACTGCACTGTAATGTTGTGAGGCCTAACAAGGGCAAACTTTAGAGTTAGCAGGAAGATAATTCAACATCTAAAGCCCCAGTCACACATTCCCATTTCTCATGGTGATTGTGCACAACTGTACAAGATTGGCAAGGCTGGTTGGATCGGCATGGTATGGGAAGAAATTAGTTACCCCCGGACACACTCCATAAATCCATAAAACTCGTCAGTAACATTACTACAGCACTTTTAGGGCATTCTTCCACTTCAGTTACGTCAATACAACGATACAAAGAGGATTCTTTGAAGTTCAATCCTGTTGACAGGACGTCAGCCCCGTTCAAGCCCAGTCCGTGTCACATAAGTCCCGATTAAGCCCTATTGCTTGCATTTTTGTCGCGATCACTTTCTCTCTGATATACGTAAGAACAACACTGTGAAAGCGCCTTGAATGGGACACAATCAGGGCACAATCGGATCCATCCTTGTCAGTCATCCTCAGAAAGGTTTGTGGATTGAGCAAGGATCAGCCCAAATGAGCCTCGTACATGCCACGCAAATGCCGCTCACCCTGGGACTGCATTAGACTTCCACCCTGCTATACTCAGAGTGGCGATTCACCACGACAGTTTTGAACAGTTCAAAGCAGTCGGGACCCTTCTCCGTTGCCCTATTTTTGTCCACAACTATACAACGCTGATCCAGATCAAGTAGCACACGTACAACGACCAAAGCACGCTTCATCAAGATTATGAAAATTGTGCACAATCGCCATGAGAAATGGAAAAGTGTGACTGGGACTCAAATGAATATCAATTTCGAGAAATCAATCGAAAACCCAACATTTACAAGGTCATATTTAACCTGATTGAGGATTCATTTGATTTTGATTATTGCTTCTCTATGTTAAAACAAAAAAGGTACATGTCCTGGTATGTAGGTAAGGGAAGTATGTGGGTAGGTAGGTCAGGTATTTAGGTTGTGTTGTTAAGTAGGCAGAGGTGTTGAATGGTAGGTAAAGTATAAATGTGTATATGTGGTAAGTCAAGCCAGGTTAGTCACAGGTACAGTGTGTTGATATGAAGATGGGGTATATGGGGGTAAGTAGGTAGATAGGTAGGTAGGTCAGGTATGTGGTAAGGTGTGTTGGTATGTAAAAAGATGTGCTGTAGGTCAGGTGTATGTGAGTAGGTCAGGCACAGAACTATGAATAGATGCATTGCTTGGTATATGTATAACTGTGTGCAGTCAGGTGGTTAAGGTTTAGGTGTGTTGCTACGGAGGAAAATGTAGTTTCATATGTAAGCTATAATCGTGTAGGCAATGGAATTAGGTAGGTATTAGTGGTTGGTAGGTATGCAGGATAACAGATATAAGTAGATTTTTCAGGTAAAAGTGGGTTAAAGGTTGGTAGTGGTGGGTATTTAAGGCACTGGTATGCAGGTATTTACGTTGTAAGACAGGTAGTTAAGGTATAAATAAATGCATGTAGAAGGTGGGCAGTAGATTTGTAGCCTGCTAAGTTTGTATGTAAGGTGTCCTAATGTTGGCAAGTATGAAGGTAACAAGGTGACAAGGCAAAGGCACAGAGTCAGGTGAGTCGGGGGTAGGTACTAAGGTGGGCTAAAGGTATGTAGTTTCTGTCGGTGTGGTTTGGTAGGTAGGTCAGTTGGTAGGTACGAGGGTATGTAGGTACATAGGTGGGTAGGTGAACAGAGACAGCATTGCGGTCACTTTGTTGACTTTTTCATCAGATGGTCAATGAACACACGTATTCACCTTCCAATCAGTCTTTTCATGCCCAGCACCGTGTTGTCCTCAGATATTGAACTCATTTCACAACACCTACGTCTACCTTTTCTATTAAATTTTATTTTCTATTCCTATTTTACAAATTAGGTCCCCTTTTCCCGTTGGCAGCTGCTCTCTCAGCACATACATCCCCGTGGCCATAGAAAAGCAATATTCCTCGCTTGAAAATAAAACCAACATGTTGTCCGTTCCCTTCGGTTCACATTAGAAAGTAATTCTTCACACACACACGGGGAGCATTTGTCTGGAGCCCAGTCATGGCCTCAGCGTGCCCCGTAATGGCTGGATGGATTCAAACAAATATAAAGGCCTCAGGCCATTTGTTTCGGGCTGGGCAGCACAACCTGCGTCCCTGATCCTGACATGCCATGTACATGTTCTCTGCAGAGAGAGTGTCGGTAAGAGTGAAGAACAGGTTAGAGAAATGAAGCTTTCATCAGGCTCTTGATACATTAATAATGGGTTCAAAGGTGCAGAACATTCAGGCAGTTGAGACATGAGAAACAAAATCAATGTTTGATAAGATTTTGATCTATGACTTGGGAAAATGTGAAATAATATTACATCACTGTTTTGCCACAGAGCAGACAAGAGGGAGAAAAATCTATTCTGAGTTTGATAAGCTGCATTTATAGGATGCTTCTTCACAGGTAAGAAGTGTTCGCTCTAAACTCGACTAAAAAAAACTGAGATACTGTCAGGATCTGAAAGTCAGTTTCACATCTGATTTTTATTGTGCACCTGATGTTAGGCTTTCTCATTTTACCATATTATTTTTTTGCATTTTATTTTATATTACTATTCTTATATTTTATTTACGTATTTACTTATTTTACCTTCTGGTAGGACTGTAACGGTATTTGTATTCGTCCCGTACCGTCACGGGTCGGTACACACAATCACACAACAAATACATGAGTAAGTACAAAAAAAAAAAAAGATGAAAAGGTGAGTCCTGACTCCAATCTTACGTAGATGGCGATAATTAGCCTAAAAGCTGCCCGCCACCACTATTACCACAGAAGTAGATGAAGAAGAAGCGGGTACAAACAAAAACAAACGAAGAAGAAAGTACAAGCATAAAAAAAAAAAACGATGAGAGATGCAGCGTGTGGAGCCGGAAGACCCGCCAGCCTCGTATAAATCTGCCGTGTGGGAAAACTTTGGATTCCTTTGGACCGGACAAAGACTGTCTGTCGGCGAAGTTCCGCGGAGGTGGGGTACGTCGCGGGTAATACATCTCGCATGCTGACACACGGGGCGACGTCATCACGACGTGTCTGTCACTGGTGCGAGGAAAAAAACGTCTACAGTGCAACAGCTTATCCCCGCTGCATTCAACCAGACTCTGAGTAATAACACTGACAAGGCAAAAAAAAAATGACTAAGGTGATTAGGATATAGGCTATATATCTAACTGTGCAATACAACACTGAAAGTGTTTGCTATCTATTAAAGAAGGAAACTAAGTTACCAGTGTAGCGATATCAAACTGATCAACTTTAAGGAAACTCTAAAAGGACCAAGAACATTCCTCTCTGACTCTGTGCTTCATGACTGTAAATCACCTAAAACATGTGTTGCCATTAAATCTGTTTCGCCCCCTCCGAACTACCCCAAACAGACATCGGTGTGGATGTTTACTCTTCTTCCTAAACAGCGATTGGCTGAGACCAAATAGCATGTTCGAAAAGAGTCCGTTCCCAACGTCGTAAATTATTCTTCAGTGGCTCCTAAGTTGACCTTGGACCTCCCTGGACATCTTGGACCCCTCATCCACTCCAGATGTGGTCTCTGTCTAGCACAGAAAACCACAAAACTTTCAAACTGTTTAAATGAAATGATGGACATGTGTAATAATGTAATATTTTGTCCTGTCATGACAAATGCTTTCTAATGATGTGACTTGTGTGTTTTTAGCCCTAAAGATCCCCAAGTTAGGAGAAAGTTAGGTTATCACTCTGTTTCATTGAAGAATGCTTATAATAGGATTTCTACACCTTAAGTTTTGGTTGCAAACCATCTTAAGGGCATGTTGACTGATATATCTTAAGTTAACCACCTCTATTTTGTTTAATTGACTGTTTAATAGGATTTGAATTGTTTAATTCTTTCTTATACTTTAGATATACAGTATTTGGTATCAAATTGATCACCATGAGATTTCCTATCCAGTTGGAGTGCTTATATTGGATGTTTAATCAAAATACAACTTAATATTGGCCAAATATTAGTTGATAAAGTGTTGTTAACTCATCCAAAGGCCCTCCTCCTCTGAGATCCTCATCAGGAGACAAAACAGAGAAACATGCGGTCTTCTCGCTCTTCTCGCACTCTGTTCCTTCTTCTCTTGTCCGTCTCCTTCTTCCTCCTTGTCTTCGTCACCACTTTTGATTTTTGGCTCGCATATTTTTCCTTGACTCTGTTGTCTAAGTTTTGTGACATGCCCGCCGATTCTGCCGATTCTTTCTTTATAGCCTAAGCCAGTAAGACTTCAAAGATTTGCTTCATAGTAAATGGACTTTTGTTATTAATTTCAGAATAGTATTCGTTTGGCTAATGAATTCTTGATTTTTGGAACTAGTTACAAATCAATATTGAACCTGCCAGTCCAATCTGAGACTTCTCTCCCGGGAAACCTGGGACCAGCTCACGTCTGAACAACCTCTCTGGATCCATCGCGCTGGGCAGAGTGTGGACCAACCCTCTGGGACGACACCCAGAACCAGAACAGTCCTTCAGATTCTCCAGTAGCTCGGACCAGATGATGCCCAATCCAGACGACACTTCGTAAGAGGCGGTTCTATCTTCTTTCAGATGGGCTTGAGCGTGTCTTGGTTCAATTCTCTAATAATTTCCCCTTGATTTGACCTTTTACAAGTAGGTTAATTCGGAAATTAATCCACTATAACCACTCCATATGCTTAAATGTTCCTTGAGGGTTCATATCTTCTTTCCTGATTGATAGCATCATTGATTTAGTACATCTCTGACATTTGTTCCTTCTTAAGTGTTTATTTTATTTTATTTTGTCTTATATATTCATTTTAATAAATCACCCTTATATATTTAAAGTTCTGTCTGTTGGTATTCTATTTGGAAGATTGACATCACTGCATGAGAGTTCTGTCTTTAGATTTGAGATTGATTAAACAACTGAAGTTTGACTTAATTGATTAAACTGATAAGTTTGACTTAATTGATTTATCTAATTTAAATGAAATAAATTAATAAATCAGCTAATTAAGTTAATTTTGCCTTTTTGTATAAAAAGGATGGTGCCCCCTTTAATTAACGAGAGCAAACCTGGTTATTAAATGAATATTAATCACTTTAATTAATATCCAGTAATATCCAGAAAATAATCACTACACCAGTTTATATCTGACTAACTCAGTAAAGCACTATTCTATGTTTTTTTTTTCCTTTTCCTCTGTATGAACAGAATGAATGTTGAGAGAACCCTCCGAATGCATTTCTTTTATGTTTTATTCTATTAATTTTTTTCACTTTTATAACAGGAGATGGTAAGAAGTTTTGCACTAAGTTGTGGTATGCGCAAAATAAATGAAAAAAAATATACTCTAGTACATTTGTGAGCTTTTGATACCCCCCTGTACCGAAAACATACCGAATCGTGACCCCCACACCGAGGTATGTGACTTTTGTGTACCGTTACACCTCTGCCTTCTGGTATTTTTTATCTAATGTCTTAGCATGATTTTTAACTATCATTTTAGTTTAAGCTCCTGTCTTTCCTCATTTCTAATTCAAGATAGCGTTTCAGTCCACTAATTTCGTTTTCTGTCCGAATTTCCTTTTTATGTCTCTGTGTGTTTGAGCAATTGAGTGTGTATATTGTATGTGGACTGGGGGAGGGGGAATTGCAGGGGGATCTTGTGTTTTCATTGTGATTTTCTACTTTTTAGTCCACTTATGGTGATTTTATTTTATCTTATGTCCCATATAAAGCAATACAAATACAGCTTGATTAACAACTTCTACCTAATCAAACAACTTATTCTCTAGATCTTTCATATTTAGATAATTGTGCAGTCATCTGGTCAAATACAACAGAAAGTAATTTATATAAGCTGCAAGTAGCACAAAATAAAGCTGCTTGCATAGCTTTGAATTGTCCACATAGAAGGAGCAGCACATTGATGCATTATAAACTAATCTGGTTAGATGTTAAAAGTAAATTACACTATTTACTAGTGTCCTTTATAAAGAACATTATTATAAATAAAATCCTAGAAGTGCTCTATAATAAATTAACATTCTTCTCTGATGAACATATGTACTGTACTAGGCATGGTCAGAAGGGAGATTTAGGCTGCCTCCGTGCAGGACAAATGTGATAACAGGTGCGGTTCTCTACAGAGCAATGGTGGCATGGAACTTACTACCAAGTTTTTTAATAACAGACAGTAACAGAAGTTGCTTCAACAAGAAATTAAAGATGTATTTGTTTACATATGGCTTACCTGAAAGATAATAATGTTAATTACTTCTCCCTAATGATGTGAATTTTTCTTGCAGTCCCAAAAGGTAAGGAGAGTTCTGTGGTTTGTCTCTCCTTTTTTTTTTCTTTTCTTTTTATAAACTTTTTGTTTATTGGGTTGCTTTTTGCAATCAAGTGGTGAATAATAGAGCTACCGTATGAGTGGATTGTATGAATGATATGAGTGTAGTGTATATAAGTCATGCTCAAAGGATGATTTTTTTTTAGTAGCTACTGCATATTTGCTGTAACTAATGGTGGATCCAAAATAAATCAAAATCAAATCTACCAGGACAAAAATAAATATATATATAGTGAAATTCACAAGATAATGGAACTGGTATTTGCTATAATTGTGTCCAAAACACTTTTATATGCATTAAAAATGCATTGTTATAGACAACACACCATTATTACCAGTAAAATCTATAATTACATTGAAAAGTAGCTCCCTGGCACTGAGGATAAAATTAATATGGTCCTCTTAATTCTAAAAGCCCCCCATCCCTGCACTACACTGAACTCTGAATTACCAAACTACAGCACAGAGACCTGTACTGGTCCAATCTGCAATGCAATAGTGTGTCAGATTTATTTGTAAACCTTGTATCTGAATTTCAACTTAGCGTTCTTATTCTTGGCCTGTTTTATGCAGCAGCATGCGCACAAAGACACAACATTCAAGCTGGGTTCAGACAGCTGAGAACTGAATGTGCTTCTGCCTGGCCGTATGGTGCCAGGGCTGGGGGATTAGCATTTGGTTGTAGCGTCTGTTAAAAATGAAATTTTATAAAACTTGGAAGGATGATGGTGTGAAACGGAGCTGCCAGACAGACGTTGGGACTGGATTATTTTCATGAGTCTGATGTTCAACAAGACTGTTTTTTCCAGTTTGAATGCTAATGCTGGTAAATAAACGGTCTGTTTTTCTGCAGAAAGCATCAAATATAGCATGGTACAACTTTGTGGAGACTTTTTAGACATGCTCTAAAGGTTATTATTCTGGCAGGGAAATGTTCAAGTGTGAAGCAACAGATGTGGTTGGAGCAGAGAGGGGGAAACTCTCAAAGTTAGACTAAGTTAAAAAGTCCATTTATGAAGTAAAACTGGTGTAAAATCTCCCCTGAGGTGTAAACTCTGTGTGTGTAGAAATCAAAACCGATTTTCCTGCATCCTCGATTCACCCTGAGATTAAACAGGTCTAGAAAACAAACTCTTCTGCACTGTATAATCCCTTTTGTGCTTGAAACTACACACTGGAGCTCTTCAACTGCTCAAAGTTGGTTGTAAAACTATTTCCTGCAGCCCCCCTGGTCAGCTCTGTGTTGGTATTAAAACTTTTACTTGGGAGAAACAAAGACAATTAGAAGAAAGTTGAGTGCTGGAGCCCTGTAGCCTTATTCTTAACCTTTTGGAAAAAGAAAACTCTTCTGTAAATAAAGTTTAAAGTGCTACAGAATCATACAGTAAATAAGATCCATTTGGGTCGATGCTCTCTGGAATTAAAAGGAAGTGAGGAAGCTCTTTGGTTTAGGGGCAAAGTTATGGATTGATAGATTTCAAACCTTAAATAGACTCAAATATTCAAGATGATAGTTGGTTTTCTGCCAAAGTACCTGCCTGCAGAATTAAATGTACCAGCCAAGCCTCACTTTAACCACCAGTTCAAAGAAAATGAGACGTGGAAGCAGCTCCTTGACATTCAGTCAGTTGGAAATGGCTGCTATTTAATATCAAGGTTTGGCAGGAGGATAGATGCATTTGCTGCATGTTTATCCTTGCAGATATGATGCCAATTTGACAATCGCAGGTAGCAAAGCCCTGATCTGTGTTTAATAGCCCCGCAGGTCACCTTAAAGAGCCCTCTCCCAAGGGTGGGATTGCGACAGGGAGTAGTGTAGACATGACACAATGGAAGTAGTCAGTAAGCATAAATGGGAAACTACAGAGTCAGCAATGGAGTTCTGAGAGTTGGGCTGGACAACAGACATTTCCATTTACCATATGGAAAAAGGCTGTCGGGGTTTCGTCAGCTCCTTAACCACCAGACTGCTCCGAAAAAACAACAAAAAAAAATGTTGTAGTGTTCCTTTAAGCATCTAAAGGGGCCATGCAGAACATGAAGTATCATTGTACGTAAACAATCTCCTTCTCTATCTTTCAGATCCAAATTCATCCCTGCCATGAGTATTCTCACTTTTTCAGCAATTCTAATCACCATCTGGTTAATAAATCAACATACTAGAGTTGTGTTGTTCCCCATTAAAATACACACACTTGACTTAGACTACAGCTGTGTACTAAGCAGTTTACCATTGTATGCGTGGCCATTTCAAGACAGTCGAGAAATCTTTTCAAATAACATTTTCCTGTCCAATTAAATCAGGTGAATGGGTCACAAACAAGGTTGTCTTCTCTTTCTTTGGAATGAATAAACTATCAAAATGGCCGTACACCCAAAGTCCATATATGTACTCCAATGTCTACAATACATAATCCAAAATTCTCCTCATACATTTGACAAGACAAGAGACCACAAATATATTGGTATTGTCCACTTGAAACAGGTTTGCAGGTCCTCAATTTCATTAAGGTGTCCTCTTTGTCTTTTATTTTCTGGCAGACAGGATGCTGCTGTTGTTGAGGTCAAGAGAGCACTGAACAATTGGGTTCCACTGGCAGCGCCCCCTGCTGGATCAGGTGGTTCACTACTCCACCTGCCCTCATATATTTATTCACACTTTGAGTACTGGTTTTTACTTTATAATCCCCTGCTTGAATGGATATTTGAATATGGAGTGTACAGTAGGCCCCTATAAAATCCGCGACAATGGAATTGCGTATGGAATCACGGAATAAGGCATTAAACACGGAATTCAGTGTGAGCACGGAATATCACAGAAAAGTCCGACATTTTATGTAAAAGCATTTCCTTTTTCTGACAAAATGGAAAGCATCTTCCGGAAAAATGCCCAGAGGGGGCCACCATGTCAGCATGTCACAGGGGCCGTCTGAGACACTGGCTGACCCTGTGTTCACACCAAAATCTGTGCGTACTCTGCGTCAAGATGCCATTCATTTTAAATGATCGCTAACATTGAAGGGCAACGAGTGGTGTGATGCAAGCAACCTCGAGAAGTGCATAAGTTGGTAAAGCAGCTATCAAACTCCCGGCTAACTCCAAAGTACAGGGCAGAGTGGTTTCCCAATGATTATTACCGCAAATACCGAATAAACGCTGAGTTCCAACTAATCACCAGTTTCCAAATAAACGCTGAGTGTAGCAGTGCATTTTGACAAATAGACGCCCATTCCAAATAAACAGCGAGTGTAATTCGAGCTCCAGTCAAAGTTACAGAGCACACATGCGAACGCTGAGCTCACAGCTGACAGTGCACACTTGAAAAGAAACATGACCAGACTGAACCTCAACAGTCCACATAGTTTAATTGTTTCTCTGGACATCCTGTTGACTCGCTTCTCCTCCCTCTGTGTGTCAACAAAATGCACATTGGTGTAACGGCACTCTGTTTCATGACAGTGCAGTCACACTCAACGACCACTTATGGCACTAGAGCGCAGAAAGCCGGAATCTTACACACGAGGGCTTCACAAATCCAAAGAAGAAGACGTTGCCGCTGCATGTTATTTGCTCTTAACGTCAGGAGGCTTGGCACGTCAGTTAGCAGTACATTGCTACCGATCGCCATGGCCCCGGTTCAGCCAAGAAAAAGAAGTAAGACCTTAACTTAACTACTTACTACTGGTAAGGTATTTCCTTACCAGTTTTAAGTGTTTAGAGAGTGCTGAGTTGAAAGAAGAAGACAAGAGTATAACTACAGTACTGTAATATTGCTGTTAAGGTTAAATTCATACTGGTGCAAATAAATAATTTGATTACATTTACCATATTTTTTCGTTTTTTGCTAAGCAAGATTTTTGCTGGAAAGGAATTAAACACCTGTTCCAAATACTTGCCTGGTCCCAAATAAATGCCTGGTCTGCTCAGTGGTTGAAACAAATAAACGCTCCAGCTACTATTTGGTATTTTACGGTAAAAAATGTGTGTCAGTACCACTTGAAGAGTGAGTGACTATATTTCATGACTTTATACAGTGTCTCGGTGTTAAATTTGTGTAAAATATTTTTTAAAAAAAAACAAATTCCCAAAAAATTAAAACGGAAAAAACGAAAGTTGGGGAAAAAATAACAGATTATAGGGCCCTAATAAAGTGAAAGCCTTAATCTGGTTCCATACTGGCAGACATCTTTTCAAAACAAGTCCTCTCCCTCTGACGGCCTATAAAAATAGGCAGGTTGTAATTACTTCCACATGGCCCTCTTTATGAAATTTTAAGGTCGTGTCCTTTAACCACTCAATTTACGCAGAGTAATTTCAGCTGAGATACAAAGACATAGCAGCTCCGTCCACACAGCCGTGACCTGAACCTGCCCATGTCAGGGACGAGAGACACGGCTGCTGATGTGATGTCACGCCTCGGTGCACTGACGCCGTTCAACAGAAGATGGGGTCAAAAAGGCAGACGACAGAAACGGGGGGAAAGGGAAATAGATCAGAGGAAGAAGGACTGGAGGAATCACTGTAGAGGTGGTGATGATTAGGAGGTGCTGACTCTATTCAGACGCTCTCACCCGGTCAGAGGAAAACCAAAGAAGGCAATTCAAGACTGTTAAGAGTTCTGGAAACAACCGAGTCTCAGTGATGGATCAGGGGATAAATATAGACTGGCCAGCAACACAGCTCGATTTCTGGGCACTTGTTAGAGCCTTTTTTCTGCAGCCAAGAGTTGTTTTAGCAAGAAAAGAGAGGAAGAGATGTTTCTGCAAAATCTATTCTTTTTGAAATTGCAGGATTTTATCAGAGCTCAAAGGGTTCCTACCTCTCAGAGGCTGCCTGTTACTTCAGCAGCCATACATGCAGAGTGCTGTCTTAATCGAATAAGGCCTGGTGTTTGGATGGCATCAGAAGAGGTGGATGGTAGTTGGCTGGAAAGATTCGTCATTTTTGGATTAAAATTGCAATTTCAGACAACACAGTCATGTCATCGCCAAAGGAGCAGTTTTTTTTCTTGCAACACCCCTGACTGACCCAGAATCTGCTGTGTCAACTATTTTACACAAACTTATTTTACAAATTTGCAGACAATTTGCATTTATGCAAGTACTGGAAAGCAGATCAACAACACAAACCCTCTGTGTAGGAGTAGAAGTTGGAGTTTCCCTTAAAGGAGACATATCATGCTGATGCATGATTTAATACTTACATATAATATAATAAATTTGAAAACAAGACCTTACACCCCCTTAATTTTCAAAAAATGAGATATTGTATTTTTTCTGATATCCTAGAACGAGATTTGATGCCTCTGAAAATAGGTCATTGCGAGATGTCCGCGAGATTTCAAACGTTGTGACATCACGAGGTACATTTCTTTTTATTGGAGTAATCTGATAAAACACTTCCTCCTCTGTGATGTCCGTTAGCCACAAAACCGTCACCGAGGAACACATCCACCAGCAGGGGTATATAGGTCCCTAGCTCACACTCACTCATTACCAGCTCTGGCCTGTAGGGGGACTCAATACGCGGTCGCTGCATTGAGCCTGCCGGAAAATACAGTAGAAGAAGAAGGACAGGCTGGCTCAACCCCCGATAGAATTGACCAATCAGATCACAAAGGGCTGTGACGTTGCGAGGTAACTTCAGGTCATCCTCAGATCCGAGTGTTTCAACGAGGGCTTCATAATGGCCTAAAATGAGGATACTGAGAACGCTATTGTGGGGCAATGAAGGAACTAAATGACTTGTACTGAGGGCAGAAATGCTTTACAGGCATCCTAGTCTGGCATAGTGAAAAGGAGAAACAAGCATGATATGTCCTCTTTAAATAATGATAAAAGATTATTTATCATTAATACTTGATGATTCGATCAATTCTAATCTTTACAGTTCTGTCATTATATTACCATTATGAAAAGTTGGTACTGCTAATGGTGCAAATCCACTGGCCACCATAGTCTCATTTTTACTTATTTTATTTGGCACTGAAAACAGTTTTAAAAAAAATGTGGAAAGTTTAGTTTCAGGACCTGACGGTGCAGGTCTGAGCATCATTGATATGATAAAAAAGAATTCTGCCAAAATTTGAAGCTAATACTTTAGCAGTACATTTTGACCCATTATATTCAGAAATATTGACAGAATGTACAAAAACATTTTGGTTTACCTCATCATTGCTTAAAGTCTAACCTGTAAATCAAAATTTTAATATTAATAAAATAGAATACTGTTTTAATAATTTCACTCCTGATTCTTACACAAGTAGACTGTCACTGGCCACGGTTATATGACGTTTATAATTCGAAATTAATTATGAAGAATTAAATAATTCTGAATTAAAGTTTTCCTCTTTATGTTAACATGGAAATACTAATTCTGAATACAGGTTTACATTGAAAGCATGTTTATTCCTCAAGGCCTGGGGGTTGGGAATGGTTCTGATAGGACCGGGGGCGGATGTGCCATAGTGACGTATTTACTGCTATCAGAGAAAAAACGCCAGTTCTGCATCTCCAGTGTCTCTGTCAGGGAAACCTCGCCTAACTTGAATGCTACAACTTTAAAAAGATCTGCATTTTAAGGCTTTCATCCATCCGATCTTTCATTATTTCCTAATCTTCTAAACTGTCGCAGCTTGAGTCCAACACTTGCTTCAGGCCGCCTTCCTGTTCCCGTCAACACCCGGTGCATCATCGTGAATAGACAAGGGAACGAAAATACGTAGAATGACCGTAATTAACTCTAAGGGGTATGAACATATACTTCATCGAGGAATTATTTCATTTGGACTCAAAACCAGAATAAACCAGCCACTTACTTTGGAATTAAGTTTTATTCAGAAGTATCGTATTAGGTGTTTAAAAAGATCAAAAACGACCATATAAAGACGATTTAAGTTTTATTCAGAATTAAAGGAGGATTACAGCTCTTATTTAAACGTGATAACTATGGAAAACAGACGTTTTGTGTTCTTGACAATAAAACATTGGTAATCGTATTGGTCTCTGAGATAATGAGCTCAAAAATATCACGTAAAATCCAAGATCATGCATCCCTACTGCAGTGCAATTATTATTATTACTACTACTCCAGAGGTTGATGTGAGCCAACGTCACCTCTTTAAGGCGAGCTTGGCACGGCTGTTTGAGAACAAACAGAACACCCACATCTATCATAACAACTCCAAATGATCTAGGTGTGAATCTCACTGAGAGCTTCTCAGATTATCAACTGGAGGTGAAATAACACCCAGTGCTTCTCTCTCTCGTAGCTCCACTCAGCTCCAACACTCCTCCTTCTGTACTCCGTTTCCACATTTTGTTTCCTTCAAACATCCGCATTAATAATGCACGTCACACTCCTCTCTGCCACAAATGCATATAGAACTGCCATGTTCAACTCCGAGGAGCAAACCTGACAATCAGACACGCCATTTCCCATTCCCACCCCACCTCTGAACTGCAGAGATAAACTGCGGCAGCTCCGACGCTTCGACATCAAAACACGTCGGAGGAAGCGTTTAGAGGTTGGGGCGGTTAAAAGTGTTTTCTGCTGGAGACACCTTGCAGAAGGGATCTGACTGGGGAAAGAAAAAGTTTGGGAGAGACAACAGGAAAATGTTTTTGCTCTGGGAAAATGAGGTTTGCTTTATTCAGGTGTGGAAACTTGTGTATCTGTCAGCACTCATTACCTGCAGTGAGACTCTGCCCTCTATGGAGTGCCGGGGAGAATGATAATCCGTTTGTTTATGTGCTGGAAAGAAAGGACTGACTATTATTGGAGCGATTGTCTGATAAAGAAAAATGACAGCAGTAAAGCTTCATTTTTGTCTCGGTACCCCCGCGGTCTGAGGAGGATTCAGAGCTTGTAGCAGTGAGAGGTGTCATGTTGCAGGAGGAGGTCTAGACAGAGGAGAGCTCTGGGGTCTGAAAATAGGCTTGAAACGGCAGAAGAGGACACGACCTGAGCTTATATGATATTTTTGAGTCTTTCAGCACACAGCCCATCTCTTCTTTTGTAGAACATCCATCAATCTTCTTAATGGACTTCTAAATTTGACTCTTGAAGGTTCAGGCTGTCAGCATTTATTGCAGTGATATCAAGGTCCAAAACTAGTCCATGGTTTTTAAAGTGGAGCTTGAGCCACACTGAACATAAGTGACCATGGAAGAGCAGCAGCTGGATCAACTCCCCTATCATTCTTCATACTGTAATGGAGAATAAGGACAATACTCCTCCTTTGAATTACCATAAATGTCCTTTGTAGAAAAGACACAGGGTGCTTTCGAAAAGTCCATCCTAAGTCTTTTCCTATCCACTTTCCCTTAACCCCGATGGAAAACAACACAGGGTCAAGGGAAAGAGGGAAAAGGGGAAAGGAGAACTGCAGTCAAAGAGGAACTTGACTGCAGTTCCACTTTGGTGTCACATTTATGCAACGGTGATTTCTTGTGACGCAGGTAAGTAATGATGAGCTATAATGTTCTTAAAATGAACTACAAGAAGCATCTTTGTCACCTGCTTTATCTCACAGGGTTGTTTTGTGTCAGCTTCACCTATTAAAATCACATTGTTCTGTCTTATTACCGGAATGATTTACTTCATAAATGAAGATTGATGGAGACGTGGTAATGCCTAAGTTACCACAATTGTTTACGTGATATGGAGAAGAAAAAGCTTGAAAGTTAAAGGGCAACCGGTATTTTTTCAACCTGGGTCCTTCCCCAAGTGTATGTGTACACGATTGACGGGTACAACTCATTTTAAAATTGGCTCAGTATCAAGGGAGCGGATGCAGCCGCGAACTGCATTAGGGCAACTGCATCCCTATAAGTTTGAGCATTAAAAGTGTTTTTCATGCCCACAGACATTGTCGCCGGTGCTAGCTCCTTAGCATTGTAGCATTTTCCTGTCTGAGACCTGTTTACGCCCTTCTGAAACAGAGGAGAGAAGCCCGCAGCCGCGTGAAGAAAACAGAGGAGTCGCTAGATCACCGACCTTAGTGGAGCTGCTTATCACTGGAAGTTTTATTATCGGGTATCATGGCTGAATATTATCCAGATTTCGCGATAGATTTTTCATTACGATGGCCACCCGTATTTATTTGAGCCAGAGTATACGGACGAGGAGCTGCTACAAACTCAAGAGGTAACGAGGATAGCAACAGAGGGCACTGAGCAGACGAGGGTGAAGCAGCGTGGCGCTTCGAGATTTGTCTTCTAGATTTGTTCTCGACACACATTTACTGTTGCCCCAAATCCTCTTCACTTTTCTTAGAGTCACAGCAACCACAGGAGCACCACCAGTCCTCAGAAATTGCTCGTCCGCCGCTGCTTCTCCCTCGTCTACTCGTCGGCCCTCTCTTGCTATCCTCGTTAGCTCTTGAGTTTGTAGCAGCTCCTCGTCCAGATACTCTGGCTCAAATAAATGGTGGTGGCTGTCATCTGAAAAGGCTATCTTCAGCCAAATCTGATAAATATAAAACCATTCAGCCATGATCCGATGCAGTAAACTTCCAACTGTCCTCCGGGATGAGCCGGCATGCTGCTGTTTTCTCCTCTGTTTTCTTCCGCAACAAGCTCACAGGAGATGACGCCACACAGGTCAGAGGACGTCGGAAGGAAAACACAATGCTTACAATGCTAATCAGAGATCAGAGCTAGCACCGGTAACCGTGGCGTAAATAAACACTTTTAATGCTCAATCTTATACGGATGCAGTTGCCCCCTATCTAGCTTCGGCTGCCTGCTGCATCCGCTCCCTTGATACTGAGCCAATTTTAAAACGAGTTGTACCCGTCAATCGTATACACACATACACTTGGGGCAATAGGACCCAGGTTGAAAAATACCGAAGTTGCCCTTTAAGTGCTTTATAAATTGTAACATTTAACTGTTTATTTTCCACCATTTTAAAGGTGATATGAGGAGAATCTATTTCCGGCGACATAAAGACTCTGCTACCTATGAGCACGCGCAGCGACTGTCATAAAGACGTGACCCAAGCCAAAGCGTGCGTTTGTTGTGATGCTAATGAATGCAGCTCAGGCCTTCCTCAGAACTCTGCATTGCTTTACAACTTCTTTTTTCAACGACTTACAGGATGTAAAGCGACAAGGTAATGCATCTCTTTCTAGTTACGTAGCGGTAGTTTTTGATGTGTGACAACAAGCAATTTTTGGGAAACTTTGCATCGTAGCCGGCTATATATCTCTACTTACACCCCGGTGCTCTAAGACGTGTCCGAATAATATAAATTTGCTCTAGCTTTAATTGTCTTGTTCCCGGAGTTGAGTATCCAGGCCAGTCCAGCCCTGTCTGACCCGACCAAGAAGCTAAGGAATAGCATTTATAGATAACCTATTTTGATGCTCTAAAACTCATCTCTAAGTGTGTATTTCGATCAGGCATATATCTTAAAGTGAGACTTTTTTGTAATTACTCAAAAGCTCCTCATTGCATCCTTAAAAATGATTACTAAAGAAATGAACTAAATCGTGTTTTTTAAAGCACTGACTTTGAAGCATATATTTTTCTCTATACCTGCAAAAATGTTAATTTAGTGTTATATAGCCAACATATCTTCATAGTCCCACAAAACTCATCGTCCTTTCTCCTTCGCAAGTTTCCGAAAGGCATTATGGGGCTACCTTTCTCCTTTCTTTTTCATAAATAAGGGTCCAGTATTTCCTAAGCTAAAGGAGATAATAAAGGAAGCAACAACCTCCTTTCCTTAACTTTTGAAGATTTGGAACAGCCCTAATCATGGCTGACGCTGAAATGTACTGGGTCATTTCTTCAGTTACGAAGGTTCCGTACGAAAAAGGACTATTCGACCACACCCATAAGTAACCTGCACCTTAAGATAAAATCATACCCTTTGACTATTCCTTCGCACTGTTTGTTTTTTTTGTCTGCAGCAAATTATTTTCCCATTGTTGAGCCAATATCTCAACAATCAACAGTTCATTAAGATGTTCTTGGCTTAAGGCAATGAAAAACCAAAGTAAAGGCAAAAAAGTTGTTTTGTTGTTTAAATGCATTGTGGTTTTGTTATTAAAGCAGGCCAACAGTTAGAGGCTACTCGTAACATCTTGTTCTCACAGTGAAGGACACCGCTAATCCTTTGAATATCTTATTTCACATGAAAAAAAAAAATACAGGCGGTTCAGTGAACAAGTCAAAACCTGCAAGGGAGGAAGAGACCAATTAGTTTTTTAATCAACAAAGATATCATTCCCCATGGAGATCTGTACAAACGAGTAGTATTGTCCTTAGTCATCATCACATTAGGACTAATATCAAAATCATACTCTTTCACCATTCCCTGAGCTGTTTTTGTTTTTTTTATCCTCAGCAAATTATTTTTCCCATTATTGGGCCAATATCTTGACCTGCCAGCAGTTCCTTATTTTCTTACAATTATCTGATTTCCTTGTTCAAAAAGTAAATAACTCTTAGCTTAAGGAAACAAAAATTTCAAAATAGATTTTATCACATTCCCCCTCAACTTTCAGTCCCAAGTAAGTAGAAGTAAGTCATTTAAAATTTATTAAAAAACTGTTTTAAGATGCACAACTGTAGACGCAATCTCAAGGCAATATGATTTACTTTATACTTGCACAGATTTTGTAAAATCAGTGAGTAATTATGAATCATTATTGCGATATCCATATCAACAAAATTATTGGATTCTAATTTTTCCGTTATCGAGCCGCTCCCGTCAAAGACTTTGAGAGCTACAGTCGACATATTTATTTAACAAATTAGTCCATGAAGAGTCGGCAACATAAATGAGGCTTCTTCAAGGTAAAAGTGATATTTTCGATTTCTGTCTTATATCCAACTAACAGTACAAAACCTAAAACTCCTTTTGCTTAATTTAACCCGAAGAAGCAGCAAATCCTCATGTATCAAAGCATCAAAATGGGAAATTGGCTTGTTAAATGGCAGGGAAAATGATTCTAAACTTTGAATTATCACATTTAAAATATCATTAGCTATCTTGTAACTCCTCCATCAATCACACTTTCAAAGTTCTGTTCAACTTTCCTGTGAATTCAGTCAGAAATAATCAAAGCCAGAGAAGTTTTTACTGGAGCATCATGAGAAAAGTGACCCAGTTTTTTAAGGTAACACCTTTAAAAGCTGATAAGCCACTCAGGCTTTGGCATTCAGGATTTTCTAACCAGAGATAAGAGGATGGAGTAACAAAAGACAAAGTTTCCTGGATTTTCTACTTTCATGAGGCATCAAGAAAAATCCAGCTTTGGACTTCTCAGATCTTATGACTGCATAACAAAGCGTGCTCAAAGCTGAACCTCATTATTAGCTGCATGTAGAAGAATAATTAAATATTCTAATATTGTTTCAAAGGCCACACACAAAAAGACAACATTAGTCCTTTAAAGGCTCAGTATTAGGCTTTTAAAGGTGTTTATTCGGAGAAACAAAAGCTAATTTAGGACATTTTTCAGGCCAACATCACCCCAGGACTGGTTGTACTGTTTCAGTGAGATTGAAAGTGCAAGACAAGTGCTTCTTACTGTCAAAAAACAAGATTGTGCCATGGATCTTTTGACAAAATGCTTTTAAATTATAATTGGTTGTTATCTGTTTGGTTTTTGGACCATGTTTTCTTCAGAGAGTCTGTTGGTTTTACTCCTTGGCAGACACTCCTTTAAAAAAAACCCTGAAGCGGGAAACAGTGGAGTGATTAGTAAGGCTGCCAATGAGGGAGAGTAAAGGGTAAAGCTTTCTGTTGATATTATTATTATCCTTCTTTCATTTTTTCTTATTTTATGCCTTTATATGAGCCACAGGAAAGCAGATAGAGGAAAGTTGGGGAGGGACAGAGTGGAATGACATGAGAAAAAGGAGCCACAGGACACATTTGAACCAGGCCAGCCACTGTATGAGGACTACAGCCTTTACATTAGGTGCAAGAATCAACCATGAGATTGCTATTATCTAATGACATCCAAAGAGGACCCATTTACCAGTCCTTCCAGTTGTACAGCCATGACTGTGGACTGGCCTGGTGATAGTATTCCAGTTACGACACCCTTTCTGAGTATAAAACACCATGGCAACAGTGATGAAGCATAAAACGTTGTAGCAAATACATGATAAAAAAAAAAGGAGCCACAAGACAACAATGTGGTTGTCGCGAGGGCAAAAGAGAGGATGCTTCTCCGATGTACATATTTATGGCTGCTGATTCAGTTGGAGCAGATGAAGGGGATTATTACCCCCATCAGGAGGTTCTGTCATCGCCGGTGTCTGTTTTTTTGTTTGTTAGTGTTAGTTTTTTTGTTTCTCTGTTAGCAACATAACTCAAATAGTTATGGAAGGATTTCGATGAAATTTTCAGGACATTGGGAGAAGGAACAAAAGGTTAGATTTTGGGACTGATCCGGATCACCGTCTGGATCCACCATGACAAAAATGCTATTATCGTAAATAACTACTGAACTAAAATAGATATCATTATGAATCCAATTGCTGATGTTTTCATGGTAACGGAATCTAAATATTTAGAAGAAATAAACGTAGGATGTTTTTATAGTCAAAATCATAATATGGGTGAGGACTGTGGCGCTGGCGGAGGTCTGTGCTCTCTGAGTGCTTTTCTAGTTGAAACATTAAATGAGACACAAATGTGGAAATACAGTTTTAATATATATTTAAACATACATAAAAAATGTACTTTTGAAGCCATTCTGTAACATTTTAGTACTCCATAATACCGGAGACTGGTAGCACCTGGTGTTGTACAGCAGACCAATCACAGGTCTCATGGTTTATGTCGTTTTGGCGTGCAGTTGCATTTTGCAGGATGTTCACGACAAGCTGGAAGGACCCAGAGTTCATGTTACTGAGATGCTTTGATGCCGAGGTATTAACAAAGTCTGTTAAAGAACTGGACAAAGCCTTCACAACACTGCGATGCCCCCTGCTGGACACACTGCACATGCTATTTCAAACAAACTTCAGATCAACCTCCTCATACAGAAGGCAAAAATTCAACCCCTTAAAGCCCCCTTCACACCACCATGTGGCAACCACCCCAAAAACTGCCTCCTTGCCAGAGGAGTCCCCCCAAAACGCAGTGTTTTTTAAAGCAGCTGCTGCTGCTACAGTGCTAGCATAGAGTATGAGGCGGCAGTGATGTAGAGGTGATCTGGCGAACGTCACGGTAAAGCCCGCCCAAAAGTCCTTCACAACACTTCCTCTCCAAACACTCTTTAGTAGAAATGCTGTCCTATGCCCATCTTTCTCTTGATTATCTTTAAACAAAGGTAGAGCCATGTTGTAGATAGCGTTTGGTATTTCCAGCAACCCCACAATACGATATGTGTCCCGATACACATAAATTGTGAACATTGACTGCGCTTTTAACATAATTCCCAGCATCTTTTGCTTTTTATAAGAAGAAGAAAAAGAACAAATATCAGTTTTAAATGGCTCTACAACTTCAGAAACTCACATTGAGGTCCCCAAAGATGGTAAACACCAAAGTTTAAATTTGGAACTGTGTTTCATGATGTAGCTTGGCTTCTGCTCTGAACTGTGCCATTGTTAACTGTACCCAAAGAGTATTTACAACAGCTATCCAAACACTGAGGCCGTATCGATTCTGTAGAATCCATATCGATACACATATCCCCAAGGTGTGCATGACGATATTCTGTCGTATCGATATTTTGAGCACAGGCCTAGTTGTAAAGCTCCTTCATTGTTTGCTTTGACCCGCGAAGCCTGCTATTACTGGGTTCTCTCCCTCCTTCGATGTGATTGGCTTGTGCCAGGCAGCTGCTGCCAGAAAGTTCAAAACGTGTCTCCTGCCCGTCCCTCATTAAAATGACTGGAGGTGGTGTAGCGGTGTGAAGGAGGCCTAAGGTGAGCTCACACTGAATACGACTTCCATTCTGTAAACAAAGAGCTGAGAACAACAAACCCAGGTGACTATTTCCTAAAGTGTTAACCTCACATTATATTACATTTGTCACATGAGGCTTGTTTTATCAATGATCAATGCTTATAAAACAATAACTTTGATTGATTATATGTTCATGATCTTCATAAACAAACAAACTGTGACTGCTTCATCATCCAAAAGCCTTGGCGAGAGCATTTTGGTATCTAACTAACCCCTGAAAGTCTGTTGCATCATATTTGATTCATACTTTTATGATACCTCTATCTAATCAATATGATCCACAGATATCTGAAAAAACATCTAAATACCAGCAGAAAAAGGATCAAAACACTTCCTTAAGAGGATTATCAGTCGCCACAAACATGTTAAATTTAATGGAAATTTTAATTTTGGGGGGATTTCAGAAGAAAGTGAAATAAACATTTCATCTCCAAAAAATTAGAAGTTGTTGGCTGTAGTTTGTGTTTTCAGGCTTTAAAGTGTGAAAAATTGCATTGTTTCCTACTTTCCTTTTTTATTGGATTCCAAAACCTCAATCATGTTGAGAGGGAAACATCTTGATCCATTCTTTTAAAGCTTTTTCCTCTTGACCCAGGGGCAGATTGTGTAACATCCGTTTTTACCGCCTTTAGATACAGTATTCATCTTTTTTATATATCAGACATTACTCAATTATCCGCCTCTGCTTTTGATCAAGTGTCTCTCTCTCACCCTTTGCCTTCAAGCCAAATGCATTATCTCGTCAGCCTCGTCTTCCCCGCCTCTCCTCCATCCCTCCATCTTTCTACTTTCTTTTTATTATCCCTCATTCTTCTGTATCATTGATTCAACCTCACTGGGTTGCGAATGGCCTTCAGTCTCTGCAGATGCTGCTTCCAGAACGATCTGTTTCAGCCTCCCTCTGGAGTAAAGCACCTCGGCCAGAGACAGCAGCAGGACAGCCTCTAGTGGTGAAATAGTGTTACTTCACCTGAGGCTTTAATTTTCTCATATAATATCAGCAACATTTCAAAACACTGTTGTGTTTTCAAAAGATCATATTGACATGAAATATTGGGTCTGATTTCAGAGGCTTTTTGGAACAGTGACAGAGAATAAATAAACTTCTAAGAGACTATTTTTAGCATCCAGGCTCACAGCAAATGCCTCTTTTGTTGTGATGTGGCTAAATTTAGAGGAGTTCAGTCTTATAAAATACTTTGATTTAAATAGCTTATCAAAAGAATGGGCAATTTTATATGAATTTTATCCTATAACAAGGGATCCTTTAGTTTCAGATGGCAAACGTTTGACTGTAATATTACTTATACATTTATTACTTATATATACTATTCCTGAAAAAAGGGGACATCACCGTTATCATCAATTTCAATGTAAATAGCATTTCTTACATTAAGTTATGCTGCTTAAACAATTTATAGCATAAAAGGCCAAAGCAGCATAAACTTTTTCAGAAGAGAAGAGAAGACTGTCAGCTACAGAAAACAAAATGCCTGAGTGGATATTAGGGTAAGAAGCTTTAAAATATGCTTTCAAGACCTTTTAAATCACTGTATACTTATGAAAGGAGTAAACTAACCTAATTAGATTACTGGATAGCGGGCACCAGATTAACAATTTAGTAACTTAGGTATTTACTCTTTACAAACCAGTGCAGGAGAGTTTAAAAACAAATGTCTGCCACAAACTACTTAATACCAAGGGTTTGCCTATACTTGTTGCATTAAGCCAGAGACATACGTGCTGTCAACTGTGTGGACGTAGATGCTAGTTCTAAAAAAGTCAACCAGAGTTAGTTTGGTCTGGACTGAATGTGGTCGGCATGAAAGCATCCTAAGGACTTAAGTGCCTTCTAGCGGTATCCTCCACAGCAACACACATTTCATACAGGCAGGTTAATAGTCAAAAATGCTCATGACCCTCATGATTAAAATGTAAACACAGGGACAAGCTGCAAGTAAAACATAGCATCATAACCCTTGAATTCGGATATCTACTCCAATGGAACTTGTAGCTCGGTAGGGCTGGGTATTTCCAGCAACCCCACGATACGATACGTATCCTGATACACATCAATTGCGAACACTGACTACGCTTTAAACAAAATTCTTGACAAGTTTAGTTTTGTCTTATAAGAAGAAAAAGAACAAGAATGAGTTTTAAGTGGTTCTACAACTTGAGAGACATAAATTCAGATGGTAGACCTAAGTTCAAATTTAGAGCAAATGCTTCATTATGTAGCTCGTCTTCTACCTCGAACTGTGCCACTGTTAACATTAGCCAAAGTGTATTGACAACAACTATCAAAATATTTAGGCCGTATTGATTCTGTAGCATCCGTATCGATACAGGTATCTCGAAGGAGTCGAGACGATATTTTGCCCTATGGATATTTTCAGCACAGGCCTATAGCTCGGTCTGGTTGTGCCTCTATAAAGGACCATGCCAACATTTTTGTTTTTCATGTCGTCTCACCCCCAAGTCCACGACAAGCATGAAGACATCATTCTTTCGTCTGTGTGCCCAGTAACAAGGAAAAGATGGCAAAAGCTGGCCCACCGCTAGTTAGCTTAGCTCAGACACTGGGAGTCAACAGGTAGTGCTAGCCTGCCTCTATCTACAATTATCAGATAAACTCTTCACCATGTTATCGTCTACTCCTTAAAAGAGGCTTAGTTTTGTTGACCTGATCCCGCTGTGGTTTGCACTTGAGATGTGACATTTATGAACAAGTCGAGTCTTTCGAACAGCTCTTTTACAGTAAGTGAAGGATTAGAACAGATTTGCAGTTCTGAGTGAACTGCAAGCCATTACTAAATTTGCAGATAATTTGCATGTAATAATGGCTCAAAAACACACAACTGCAAATCCTTCTGTTCAAAAGACTCCACTTGTTTGCTAATGTCACAACACAAGCCCAAACCACAGTGGAACAACAGACGTTGCCATGTTCCTTTAAGACCACTCAACTAATGTGGCGAGTATGCACATTCAGTAATAACATGCAGAAGTCTGCCTGAAAGAACAACCCAAATTCATAAAATGATGTTAATTTGGGAAAGCCATATAAAGAGGCAGCATATTGTGCATCCCTAGTCCTAAGGAATAATCTGTGGAAAGCAGGGTGGATTCCTAAGGTAGCAAGTAAAGCTTCAAGGCATTTTTACAAAATGAAACTACTGTTTCTGTTTCACAGATAAAATTCTCATCAGAGGGCATAAAAGCGGTTGTGGGTGGTCTCACTGGTGTCACTTGCAAACAGTCTTAATTTTGATGACTAATAAAAACAAATTAGTAACTAATAAAACAAGGGCACATGGACAATAACTGAAATTAAACTAACTGACATTTTCACTCCTTTTCGGATACATGATTTATTTAATCACTTGATATGTTTTATTATTTGATTTTTCATGCATTTGGCTTCTGTAGATTTTTTTTATTTGACTTTTATGACTATTATTGCTATTGTTATTATTTTGTCCAAAATAAACTTTACTACCAATACTACTACTACATTTTCATTAACAAAATAAAAACTACACCAAAATGTTTGACAGAGACGTAATCCAATCAGACCTTATTTTGTCATGTAGAAAGTAGGGATAAGTCAGGTATATATCCAATCACAACTGTTTTGGTTGTGTGGAAAGGTTGGATGAGTTAAGAGGGACATCCAATCACAGCTGCCTTAGCTTGAGGTGGCAGGAAAAGTTTGAGATTACATATAATGTCAATGCAAAGACGCGTTTGGACGCAGATTTGCCCCGGGCGGTAGTTGGACGCGTTTAGCAGGGCATGTTGAGCGTCTGGCGCATTTGGGGTGTCAAACGCCTCTACGCTAAAGTTGAAAATATTGAACTTTCGATGCAAATTCGTGTGACGCTGTGCCGCGGCAGCCAATCAGCGATGACATTCCCAACCCGACGTCATTGATTCGGTGACTTCTGACGCTCCGGCCACCTGCTCTGGCTCAAACCTCGCTAAAAGATGGAGGAGAGGTTGATCTGCGCTGTTTGCTATCATTTGGAGCTAAACGATTCGACGTGTGTACTCTACAGAGACCGGAACAAAAAGTAGCAGGCTTTGGTGAAAGTCGCAGGTTTTGAAGGTAAGTTCTGTAAATATTCGTTTCCAGCTAGATTTGCCTGCACGGGTCATCACTGACTCTGACTGACTCTGGCTCTCTACTCCGCCTGCGCAGTGACGCACGTCAGCGCGTCGCCCCTCAGCTTGTCAAAAAGCTCCAGTGTCCAGCCTCGTGCGTTACGCGCGGCGCGTCACAGGCACTACGCACGTTTAAATTCGCCAATTTGTGTGCGTTGTGGCCGTAGCATTAAGGTGTTTACACACCCCATGCTACTTGTACTACCTCAGCGATCACTCTCAATGCAAAGTCAATATACAGCAGTGATGGGGCGGGGCTAACCCTCCTGCGATGCGTTTGCCGCATACGAGACGACCACTTCACTCGTCACGCAAAGTTAAAAAAAAGTTGATCTTTTCAGTGAGGACATTTAGTTCTGCCTAGACAATCTCCTGGAAACTTAAAGATAATGCTGCTGGAGGTCATCAGCTGCAGTGTTTTGTGGTTGATAAGTGAATGAAAAGGATACAGCTGGAATAATGTCCGCTTATACATCCTATTATATGATTTATGATATGATCGTGGTGAAATTCAAGCGGACGTGATGTCACCAAGCGATGGCCAACGGCAACGGCTACCAAAATTAGGTATTTATGGATGCGCAACGATACGTCAGTGGGCGACGCAATTTTGGTAGCTGGGTCATTTGCGATGTGAACGCAGCTTTACTGTTTAAAAATTGAAAAGTAAATTGTACAAACACTGTTATTGTTTGACAAGGGTCTTAAATTAAAAAGAGCAAGAAAGGTATGGAGAGGGGAGGAGCTAGAAGGTAATGAGGTGTTACAAGGATTCATTTTCAGTTACGGATTAGCTTTGCTCCAGTTTAACATGTAACCAATTAGGAAAGAGTCTAATTGTATAAATAGGCTTTGGATCAACAAAGTATACCAAAGTTTAAAAGTAGTCATGATTCATATCTTAAAATCAAACCAAGGCAACAAATTTGACACACTTAGTCAAATATGTGACAGTCCTCCATTTTATAAACTCAAAAATAAAGCTCTTCCAAGTCTTTCAAAGGTTTTTGGACAGTACCAAGTTCAGAGTCAAAGCCACCATGAGTTTCCTTCAGTCTTTTCTAAACATATGCTCGTACTCCCCTGTTTCCCCCTAATCTTAGAAATCCAGCGTCCAGTCATAAATAATGACTAAATCAGCGCTCTGGTTTTCTGACCCATAAAAGTGAAATGCAGCACGGCTCATAGGGACGGTGCCAGTGTGTGCATACAGCAGTGAGCATGTGTCAAAGAGATGGATAACGGGGGAGAAGAGTTCAGCTTAAAAACGCAGCAGAGGAGCATTTTGGTGACTTCCTCTCCTCTTCTTCTGCCTGCCTCTCCTCACGGTGAAAACGCCCGCTGAAGGGGCCGGATATGAATTCATTTTACGCTGAGATGAAGTTATTAATGCCCACCATCTGTTATCGTCAGAGAGCTGCCAGCCGAGCAGCAGCAGCAACACAAAGAGGGAAACAGCAGCAGGTTGGAGAGCCGCAGACGTCACCGTGAGACACCACGCCACCTCAGTGTTGATGGATCACCTTTTTTATGAGTTATCTCTGACCTGTCGTCCTTTAACCTGGGGTTTGTTTTTCACATCTCTGCAACCCAAAGGTGGTCAAAGACCTGACAGAAGCTGGACAGTGATAGGACAGAGAGGGAGAGAGGCGGAGGACATTTTTGTTTCACACAGTGTTAAGAAAGGACAAGTAACAGAAGCTAAGTTTGTTATGAGCAAGCTACACTGTAATCTTCCACATTTGTGACCCCCTACTGTTAATATACTCATAAAAAAAAGGTTGGAACTTAATTTCAGTTGTTTATTTCTCCTTTTAGTCACCTTTACAACTGGAAAGCACTTGGAGAGCGCATCCATAAGCAAAAGTTTCATGATAAAGATGCCATCAAAAAGTGTTTCCTTGACTCTGAAAACCCACACCTAGCACTCAGAATCATGTTGATATCACAATTAGTTCGACAGTTACTGAGCAAAAACAATTGTTCGCTAAGGGTGGTTATCTGGATCACCACAAAATCAAATCACTTTAAATTCGCACTTTGTAAGATTCCACCTTTCAGCTCTCTAGTGGCCTCTGTGGTCGTTGAGTGTTACTGCACTGTCGCACACCAACATGCATTTGTTGACATACAGAGGGAGGAGAAGCAAGCCAACAGGACGTCCCAAGAGATAAATAAACCATGTGGACTGATAAGGTACAGTCTGATCATGTTTCTATTTAAATAAATCATCATGTACTTACATGTCCAACAATAACAGGGCTAAATTAGCATTGGTTGGACATCCCTCCTCGTCTTTTGAAGTGAACGCCAGGATAATGTTATCCCTGTCTGGGGATTTAGCTTGTTACTATCTCGCATTCCTTTTTTCTTTTCTTCCGATAAAACTTTTCTGCTGCTTCTGCCATGATAACAACTCTACATTTAGCTTTCTTCTCCTCCTTCTTGTTTAACGTTGGGTGATGATAAGTGTCAGAGTAGCATTACCGCCACGTGCTATGCAGGAGTGTGAGCCAGAGGTCCCTGTTTCCATTAGAAAAATAAGTGCATATTTACTTTACAAAAGCAGATTGTAAAGCAGCCAGAGCAGGAGAAAAGGATACCTTTGTCCTGTATGTTTGCTATCAGAAATGTCAATGTTATGCAAATACAGAAGACATTCTCTCTGGAGTCAAAAAAAAGCTTTTAAAAGTAGTTTTAAGTACAAAGCTACAGAGCTACGTTTTCTAGCTTTATCGTACAAGCAAATCAGCTTTCGAACAACCACCTAATAAAAAGCCAGCGGCAAAACTGCAGCAGTAGGATCAAGCTACATTGCTAAATAGCATGAAGTTTTATGCTTTCAGAACACCTCTACCATCTAAGTGAGTACTGACTTTGTAAAAACTAAAGAATGTTATTAAGCCTGATAGGTAAGGACTGCACTTCCCGTAGAAGTACTAGCTAGCAAGGGCAGTTTGCTAACAGCTAAGCTAGCTTACATTTTATCCTCAAAAATAGCTGTTCTACTGGCGGAAATATCAATGAAGTTGTTGATAGAAAACTACAAAGTATCATAGACTGATACTGATCATTCCACCTCATTATTTTAATAATTCTTAGCCTTTAAAACTGAGATCAGTCCTTATATTCCACACTGTTGCCAGGCACATTTGTACCAAAATGACTGACACTTTATTTCTTTGTGGTCATGTTTCCTGTGTGGGTTCGATGCTTATATCCTCTCAGTCTTGTTGAGTGGTACCTTGTCATTGCTAACTGATGTCTGTCTTTGAAACTGATCCAACAAAAGGTCATTTTTAGCTAAAATGTTCTGGTGCTTGGTTTAGGGGCTGTAGGGTATTATGGAAAAAACACGCCTTAAACTCCTTACTCTAGGGTAAGATGGAAAGCTGTAAGGGGCCTGTTGTGGCCTTCACGTGAAGATCAGCACAATCGGAGTTTCTGCTTTCTAACTGTCCACCAGGTGTTTGAATATGGAGGAGTAGAGAGGCCAACTTAGATGGTGAGAATAATTTCAGGGAAGTCTAGATTCAAGTTCAAATTACTAATTAGAATTGCTCCGATACTGCCAAAAATGCTGGTATTGGTGAGTACTGGAGTCTAGGCACCATCCGATATCACGTAATTTATTAAATAAGTAATCTATTTACTGTTTAGCACCGTTAAACTCTGGCACAGTTCTTCTTTGCCGCTCTTAAAACAGTAGTGCTGTGCTGCCACCTGCAGGGACCTGGAGGAATTGATCACATGACTCAGACACAACAGACACACATGTTAGAGCCGGTTGACGCAAGGCTTGAAGCTAAGCTAACTAGCACGTCCATGCTGCATCACTGCTGAATTTTTTCATGTTTTACAAAAAGTTTAACCTGAGCCAGGTCTTACCACAATGATTATCATGTCACAGTCATGCAGGCGTAGTATGATTTTTTTTTTTTTTTTTTAACATACTGGTGTTGGATTGGTACTCGGTATCGGCTGATACTCACAGCATAAGTATTGGCAACAAGAGGAAAAAAATGGCATCGGAACATTTCTAACAAGAAAAAAGTTAGAATGACGAAAATAAAGTTGGAAACAATTTTGTGATAAATGTGAAATGTCAAGAAAAAAAGCAAAAAAATGCCAAGAATAAAGTCGACATAAATTGTATGTCGACTTTATTCTCAACTTTTTAGCTTTTTCTCAACATTTGAACTTTAATCCTATCATTTTGACTGATAAAAGCTGAAACTGTATTACAACTTTATTGTTGACATTTCAGCTTTTATCATGTCTTTTCTTTATTTTTCTCTCAAAATTTTGACTTTATTTTCATCATTTTGACTTTTATCTCAACCTGCCAAAAAAGATTTTCCATCTGAAATCGCCCTAATTCTCTTCTGTATTTAAAAAAGCCTGCAGCTATTTGATTTACAGCTATTGTGTTTCATTATGTTACTTACTTTCTTGTAAAAAGAGGCAGATCATATGAGATTGTTCCTATTTCTATTCCTTTTTATTTACTTTTGCTTATGCTTGTTTGTTTTGAAGTACATCCTTTCATGAATATAAAAATGAAATGAAATGAATAAAAGTGCCTAACTGACATAACCCAGAACTTTTAATAACATTGACTTACAGTATATCAAACTTTTTCAATTATTCTAAATATCATTTTTTTCTGCATTTGTGTGCTGTTTTCGTAAAACAGGTTTATATTAAAACAAGCTTTTACTTCAATTTCATCCAAATTAAAGTCTTACTTTACTCCAATGACAGATTTCCTTTTTCTCTTTGAACTTCTTGTTATTCATTCTCTCTTTGCACCTTATTTATTTCCCTTACTATAAGCACTTGAAGCAAATTTTGCAGAGGTGAAATAGAAAGAAGGTGCAACCGTCTTCATTTTTCTATTTTTAGAAGTGATTTTATCTGCCATTACTTTTGCAAATCCCTTGAGTGGGTGGGAAAGGATTATCTCCTGTTGTTTTCCCTCCCTGAGTGCACATTAAATCACGGTTAGACAGAATTAAACAGTGCACCAGGGAGAAAAGGACGATTGTGCAATAATTTAATGACATATTTTTCATAATAATCCTTAAACAAACTGTATTTTCTCTTCTTCATTTCTTTGGATTGTAGATACAAACATGCAGATATGTCATAATTAGCCTTCACATGAGGATGTGCCACCTTCAGTGCCCCCTCCCCACCTTTAGGAGCGCTTGATTTGGTTACCAGAGCTCCTTGATGATAAATAAAGCATACCGCCGTTTTACACCCCACTGGCTGCATAATTCATCTTTAGGGGAGAGGGGTGCGTTCGTGAGCGTGTCATGTTCGATCAGCCTGAAGTGTTTGAGCGTTTTGTTGATGAAGGAGAAATCAACAGAGCTGGGGGGGTCAAAGGGGGCTTGTCACCAAAGATTTAGGAGTGGAGGCACTGTACTGTTAGTGTTGACACAACAACAACAACAGGGAAACAATTAAAGTTGCTGTTTGCTGATTGGACAACTCTTTCTGCTGGTTATTCCCTGCAGGAGTCTGAAGTACTCAGCATGCAAACACACACTCTAACGCACAGATGCCACCGTGCATGCAGCGTGCAGTGTGATGAGTCTATCCTTCCAGCGCCTGTATTGATCACTCAGTAACCATTTACTCATCAACACACATTAAGATAGAGCCTGAGCTACATTGTTTGTGTAATCAGATAGAATTAGACAAGGAGCACTTCATTATTCCAAACCCATTAACACCAGTTTGAAGGAAGGAGGAGGAAGACAGAAGCCTGCAGTCGGCTGGCTGATAGTTTGATTACAGGTTTATGTGGATCAAACCACTTTCGGGAAACGTTAATTAAGGTAGGCAAAGGAATAAGCAATTACCAACCAGTTTGTGCCATGCAAATTTAAGAAAAAGGCAGGTTTTCAATATTTTAGCAGAATTGGCACGACTAAATTCATACTGGAGGATGCTAACAATTTATAATTCATGACATTTACTGTGACAAAGCTCCAAGGGTAAGACTCTGCAGATAGCACATGATACCAGCTGCTACCTAGGGACGTAATAATATGATTAAAACTGCCCTTGTGTAGGGAATGAAATCGAAAACCAATTCCAGTTGAGAATTGTTAACAGCTCCATCATAGAATCGATATCATGAGTCTTTTTCTTAATCAATTCCCTTAGCAATTCCTTCCACTGACAGGGTTCAGAAGCGTCAGAACTGTGGCTTAATATTTTTACAAAAGGCGCCTACTGCACAACCTTAAGTGAGTGGAAACACCAGCAACTTAGAAGCAGTGTGACGTGTGTTTGACATTGTTGCCACTGAAAATCTACAGGCCAACATTTGCCCACATGGAAAATGAATAAGGGAATTGGAAAAATTTGATCTATTAGCAAGATTGCTTAAAGCACATGTATCATAAATCATATCAATTTCCATCCCTATCTTTTTGCTTAGGGGTGCCTCAAAAAGAGAACAAAAACGAGAATTGGTAACAGAGAAGTGTAGCTTATTTTACTTGAAAGGTCACTGTGCATTCGAAATACTATTTTAAAATGTGAGTTGTTGTGCTGTTTAACGGTTTGTTGTTGTTTAAGTTTTGTAACACTGATGGCTGGTTTATCAGTAGAGCTAGCTTAGCATTAGCCAAAACTAGCTTTACTGCTATCAGCTCGCGCTCGCTCTCCTTGGGTGGTTTTACTCTTGTGTGTCCCATGTGTCATGTCCATCTCTTATGTCCCTTCCAAGTCCAAAACAAGTCCACACAGCAGATTTATATGGCAATGATTATGATTTGGTCTCTCTCCAGTACAGCCATGATAATTTACTCTCCAGCACAATGAACGTCACCTATCTGACCTGACTCAACAGCACCATTGTGTGGACTTTAGTAACTGATTTGATTACTCTGGAACCAAAAGCCTCATTAAATGTTGTAAATAGGGTTAGTCCCAATCCGTAATTGATATCAGTATGAACAAAAAAATAAAATATTGGATTATATCGGCCTGCATCTACTGTTCTCTGTTTGAGTAATCTCACTTGATCAAGCCTTTTCTTACAGTCCATGCTACAAAACAAGTAATAAAAGTACGTATAATTCCTACTTATATTGTTTCAGATTGATATCAGTATCGGCCAATACTCAAGGCTACAATATCGGTATTGTATCGGAGGTGAAAAAGTTGTATCGGGACACTCCTAGTTGTGAATAGCTATTATGGCTATGCTCTGAAAACTGAAACTTCAGTTGATTGGCAATTTCCAAAAAAAAAATACTCTGACCAGCATGTCCGACGGCAACAACAGTGATGCATTCAGAGTTGTTTAAATCACATTTCAACTTCATGCCTGTTTGCACTGAGTTGCTGCCATGGTATCAGCTTACTTTTATTTCCATTTCAGAGCAGACACACAGGTGTGCCTAATAAGATGGCAGGTGAGTCTTAACATGTGCAGCTGTGTGGAGCATTGAAAAGGAAGCAAATAACACCCATTTACCATAACCGAGCATCACTGGAGCCCTTTTTCGTAAAAATACATGATATAATAATAAAAATGAGAATATAATAAATGATTTTATCTGTCATAAGGAGAAAACAATGACTCTATTACTTATTCAAAGCCCTATTATCACATATAACTGCGTTATCTGCTGACAGTGAACATGAATACAATCTGATTGCACACTGTACTCTCGCTGCATTCCAATCCTAGCTTTTTATCATTATTATTTATGCTACCATGAAAAATAAATCAGATATCGTCCAGCTTATTAAAAGGCCATTTCAGAGCTGGGCTGTCTCATAATCCATAGACTGAAAAATACCCTCATACATCTATATGAGTGTATGTTGACAGAAAGATAAAGCAAAAAGGAGAATATGTGTGAGCATTAATGTGCGGCGGTGGATTTCTTCTTTTTTTTCCCCCCTCCATCCTTCTTAATGCAAAGTGCAGCCGCAGAGCCATTAGAGCGCAGTATAAGAGAGATGAGCTGGGAGACTGTTAAAAAGCAGAACTGTGGGAATACGTGACTCAAACTACACAAACACAGAGACGAACGTCACCTCCCTGAGCGTGGAAGATGTCTGAATGTTAGTAATGTAGCCGCAGATCTCCTGAGTCTCATTACGACGGGGCTGATTGGAGCACCAAACAGAGATGTTTACTCTTGTAATGGAGACTGAGGGGGGAAAAAAACAAAATCACTCTGCAGGGACACAGTGTTTTATGGTGAAAGTGAAGATTCATTCCTGCTCTTTGTCTGGATTTTTGCAGGTTTAACGCCACTGCAGAGGATCACTAATTAATGAGGCTGAAATGTGAGACTGTGTACCTTTCACTTCAGAATAAAACAGGTGGGGAAAAAAAAGAGGCGAAGGTGAGATCAGGCTGTTTGAAACAAGGGTTCAGTTTCAGGCAGCACTCACACGAGGCGTTCTTTACGATGGAGCAGGCCGAAGTCAAACTCTTCATTTTATCGATACACATACAGTTGCATGAAAAAGTGTGTGAACCCTTTAGGATAACTTGAATTTCTGCTTAAATTGGTCATAAAATATGTTCTGATCTTAATCTAAGTCACATCACTAGACAAACACAGTCTGCTGAAACTAATACTGCACAAAAAATTGAAAAAAGTTTTCATGTTTTTATTTGACACAATATGTAAACAGTCACAGTGCATGGTGGAAAAAGTATGTGAACCCCAAGGCTAATTACTTCTCCAAGAGCTAATTGAAGCCAGGAGTCAGCCAACCTGGAGTCCAATCAATGTGATTAGATAGGATGTGTTGGTTAAAGCTGCCCTGCCCTATAAAAAAAACACACCAGTTGTAGGGCTGGGTATTTCCAGCAACCCCATGCTACGATACATATCCCGATACACATACATTTTGAACATTGACTGCACTTTTGACAGAATTCCTAGCAAGTTTTGCTTGTTATTACAAGAAGAAAAAGAACAAGGATTCGTTTTAAATGGCTCTACAATTTCAGAAACTTAAATTCAGGTCCCCAAAGATGGTAGACACCTAAGTTTAAATTTGAAACTGTGTTTCATGATGTAGTTTGGCTTCTACTTTGAACTGTGTTTTCCTTACATTACCCAAAGAGTATTTACAACAACTGTACAAACATTGAGGCCGTATCAATACACGTATCCTCAAGGTTTGCATGACGGTATTCTGTCGTATCGATATTTTGAGCACAGGCCTAACCAGTTGCTGTTCTCAAGAGGCAGTGGCTGCACAGAAGAGCTCTCAGAAGATCTACGATCAAGAATTGTTGACATATTTACTCCCAATAATCCAAGTCCAGAAAAGAGCAATCAGATAATCAATAAAGTGGAATATCTGAAACCTACCACTCAGCTTTTTCAATGGATTAGGAAATATAATTCAAGAGGTGTGCTTATGTCTGAAAGAAAAATTAAAGTAAATATTGAATTCAGATGCGTTTCGTTTTTTTGGATCAAATTTTTGGATGAGCTCAGAAATGACTTAAAAGCTCTTTCACTTCAGAAAGACCTTAACGCATAAATTAATCAAAGCTTATAAGGTATGATGATTTCACAGTATTATGATAAAAAGGATGATCTCATATATCAAATTAATATTGTGTCAAAAATAGCTTCAGCTTTTACCTTTTGTTTAGTTTAGCTTGTGTTAAATGCAGTGTTGTTACAGTAACGTAACTACTTTTTCGGGTAAAAAGTAAAGTAATGCACTACTTCTGAAAATTTGGTAATGAAACGTAGTTCCTTTTTTAATACGGCATGAGGTTACTTTTGCCACGGACAGATCTGAAACAGAAACTGCCTTTTCAGCTGCCCGTATAAACACGAGCATCGTTGCCAAGTCCACTCGTTATAAGCGTCTAAGGGACGCAAATATTGTGAGTCACGGCCGCGGGTCTCTGATTTTTGGGCTTGTTTCTAAATATGAAGTTGTTTCTTGGGGCCTTTCTGTCTGTTTGAATCCCCCTGATTATCTTCCAGCTCCTAACATAAAGCAAAACATGACTGCAGTAGGCAGTTTGTCCACTTCCTCATTTCCTGGTTATCATGCATGCCCCAAAACACAGTCACGCACATGGAGCATGCTCCAGAGCCAAAGTTGCCAGGTCGGCTTATTATAAGCGACGTTCTTGTCTTGACTAGATGCCTGGCACTGTGATATTGAAATGTAATGTAGACGAAAATTAACACACTTTATGTGGATTTGTCTTTTTAAAAAGTAGCATATCACATTAGGAAAGGAAATAGCTGGAGGTTGCTTAGTTTGGGCTTGTTTTGAGGGACCAGGTTGCTTATTTCAGAAGCAAAATGTGGAAAATAAAGAGCACAAAAGAAATAACTGTTATGTTCTCTGTTGTAGAACTTTTTGTCGGCCTTCACATTTAGGAACAGATAGGGGGTTCTGTCCAAGATCGAGCAATGTAAAAGTAACAAGTAACATGAAAAGTTACTTTCCATAGAGGGTAACTAAGTAAAGTAATGAGTTACTCTTTCAGAAGTAACGAGTAATGAGCAAACACTACTTTTTAAAAGTACCTTCCCCAACACTGGTTAAATGGTCGTTTTCTTTGGTTGTGCTTCACATTTATGTAATCAAAATACAAGAACTGATTCATTCATTCATTCATTAAAATAAGGCCTTCAACACCCTGTCTGCATCTTCATGCATTTTTCTCAGCCTCAATACAGTAAAATGAGAGGAGCTGCAAAAAAAGGATCTGTCTAACAGTGTGGACATGTGAGATAAAGCACTTTTACATTAAAACTATTCAGTCAGCTATTAACATACATTTCAGTGATCAGTGAGATCTTTATTGTCGCTCTGGGGCGGTTTGCTTTACAGCCAAACCAGCCATCTCACAAACAATAAAAAGAAAAAACAGAAAATATTTGACAGCTTAGAAAAGCACAGCTGATTTAAAAGGCAATGACAATAAATTAATATGATAAATAAATGTCACTGTGCTGTTTTAAAGGCTATTGGCAGTCAGGGCAGGACAAATCTTAATTTTATTTGTCCTGCGTGTTGAATGAGTTTCTCTGCAGCCAGATGGAAGCAGCAAAAACTCCTCAAAAAGCAGATAGTCGGGTTAATCCGGGATTGACTGAGCCCTTTAAGAGTCATGAGTTTAAAGGCATCCGTCAACTCACTCAGAGTAATGCCTGGTTGTTGTGTTTACGCCCGGCAGCAAACAGTTGTGGTTTATAAAGTTAAATGATCCACAGAAGCGGGTTTGAATGTAAGCAGGAACTCAACTTAAGGAGAATAAAACATTTCATAAGTCAACATTAAGTTGGGAAGATTCTATTAAAACCAAGTTCTCTGGGGAGTTTTTCTGCAGGCAGCATGCAGTCCGGGCTTTAAGTTGTCAAGGGAGGCCGAAAACTATTTGGCTATAAAGGAAAAAGAAGTGATGGAGTCAATCACACAGCTTATATAACACATGGTATTTAACTGTGCTGCTTTAGTTTGTGATGCCCGCTGTGTCTGTGGGGCCCTCATAAGCCTCCATAATCCCAGAATTTATTTAAAATGATTTTAGGTACATTTATTTTTTATTTAAATTGATTATTCAAATTATAATTATATTTTAATTTCCAAGTAACTACCTCAAATTCCACATATCGAACAGCCTATAAGGACACCCCCGACTAGTCATACTCATCTTCATCTTTTCTTTAAAGGACTTATTTCAGAATTTGTTCTTAAGTTTGATTCTTCTGCTTTCGTTGAAGCCTATAACTAAAGTATGTTTTTTTTTTTTTTACTCATTTTTGTCTCTGCACTGATTTCACTAATTTTATTTGAGCTTTCTGAGTCAAACCAAAGTTTATTAAATTATATTATTTTTCTCTTAAAACCATTTTTTGCACTGAAACTTGACATTTCAATTAAAATAGTTTTGATATACAAAGGACTTAAGTGAAATTTCAACTTATTTTTAAGTGTATTGAATTGAATATACTATGTATAAATGTAGGGCTGGGCAATAACATCAATTTGTTCAATCTGTTTTCTGCAAAAAATTGAGAAAAAATAATTAGAAAACTGAGATTTTTTACTTTCCCCAATTGAAACTTGTTGCAATGTTTAAAAATATATGTCCTGAAAAATGTACATTTTTCATGGTGGTAGGCTTTTTCAGGTTTAGCACAAACACTTTTATTGGCTTGTATCTTGTATTTTAAATTAGATAATTAATCAGAGTTTCAAGTTTATACTGTGAAAATACCTCAGCTTTCAGTGTTTATGTAGACAAATCTGGCTACGTGTCAACTACATAGTCAACATTTTATGACACACACTTTAACTCTAAGAGGGAAACTCAGTTTGGTTTGGGAATATATTTGGCAACGTAAAAGTAAAGCTTGATTCATGCAATTTTTTAGTAGCTGGAGTCATTTTTTATTTTTGGAGTGAAAAAACTGATTTGATTTGTAAATTGAGTGTTGTGGAATACAATCTGGAATTTTATTTTAAGGCCAGATAGCCCAGCCCTAACTAAAAGTTAAACTTAAGTTGAGTTACCTGAACTGAAAAGATTTCTTTAGTGGAATTAATTTGCTTTAATGAAATCACATTTTCTTAAAGGAATACCATTTTTTTAACTAACCCAATGTTTAAAGTTTGACACATCATTATTTTTCTAAGTTTAAGTGCTTAATTATTGAAGTTTATTCTTAAAAAATTGTTGATGAAGTTCAACAAAAATAAAAAATAACTATCCCCAGTAGGGCTGCCACAAATGACTATTTTGATAGTCGACTAGTCAACGACTACTTTTGCGATTAGTCGACCAGTCACTTCATGCATGAACTGCAGCGTACTGCACCAGCATGCAGCTGGTGGCCCAAATCGCTTATTATGAGCAGACCTGGCAACTTTGGTGCCTACGTAGTTGTGCATGCGCCACATGCATGAGTGTGTTTCGGGGTGTGTTGGTTTGATTCCTGCAGGTGTGATAACTAGAAAACAGGACAGATAGGTAGACAAGACAGCAGAGGTACAGCGGCAGTTTTGTGAGAAAACACACCTAAAAAACAAAACGACTAGTCGACTATTAAATTAGTCGTTGACCATTTTGATAGTCGACTTAGTCACGACTAGTCGACTAATTGTGGCAGCCCTAATCCCCAGGTGTTACAAGTACATACAGAAAAAACAGCCACTTACTTCAACACTGACATAAATGGCTTTTAATTTAAGGAAACAAATTTACTTAAAGTAAACCCACAAATGCGCAAGGAAAACATGCAATCTCCTTGATAGAAGAGAACTAGAACCACGAACCTTTGTGCTGCGACACAGAGAAAAGCACCAACAACCAGCCCCAGATGCTGAAACATGGAGTAAAAACCCTGTTTGATCAGATTGTAATGAGTTGTTCCACCAGCCGAGACTCATCATCAGAGGGGATTGCAGACTGAGATCACAATCAAATGTATTGACAGAGAAGGATTACGCTCACAATGGAGAGTAAGTCGAGCTCATTCCAAACAAAAGGCTATAATGAGATGTTTAAATGAACTGTCGATATGAGGGAGGTCTAAGCTTCTGTCTGGGTGAACATACGAAGATCAAACTCTGATCTTTACAATATCACATGATTAGAGGTTTGATAGAGCTGTTAGAGATGTTTCTATTGGAGCAGGTCAGATGCAGCAGCCTCACGTTGGTATAACAAAAGTGGAGTGCACACATAAAGATTATCGGGCTGTTTTTGTACCGACTTCCCCCGCAATTACCCGATTATCCTATGTCTTATAAGATTATCCTATAAGATCATCCTGTGGTCTGAGGTTCAAGAGTTAGTTTGTCCCGATAACTAGCTCCAAACAGATCAGGGCGGACAATTGTAAATATGAAACGTGTTCAATAATTAAAACTAGGGATGGGAATTGATAAAATTTTATCTATTCCAGTGCTATTAACAATCTTGCTAATCGATCCAATTCTTTAATGATTCCCTTATTGATTTCTGCATATGGGCAAATGTTGGCGTGTAGATTTTCAGGAGGGCTGGGACGAAACGCTTTTCTCCCGATTCGATTTTTTACGTTTTTTTTAGGAGCCAATGCGATTTAAATTGCGATTCTACAATTCTACGATATTGCCGGTTTTTGCAATCTTTATTTAGCTTTTTTAACACCAGCGAAAAATATGAGCAGTGATGTGACAATATCAGGAAAAATAGACATCACATGTAAGTAAATTTTTAGGATTTATTCAGCACCATATTTTAACCAGCTGTTTATACTCTCTCTTCTAAAGCCTGGACTGCATTTAAAAGTGACTTATTAACACAGACAAAAATGAAGCATTGAAAAAAAAAGATTTTTGAACAAAAAAATCTATTTAAAAATCGTCAAACAAAAAATCCCGATACTTATGTGAACTGATTTTTTCTCCCACCCCTAATTTTCAGTGTCAACAATGTCAAACACACACAGCATAGATAACTGCTTCTGTAAGTTGCTGGTGTTTCCACTCACTTAAAGTTGTGCAGTAGGCAACTTTTGTAAAAAAATTATGCCACAATTCTGACGCTTCTGAACCCTGTCAGTGGAAGGAATTGATAAGGGAATCGATTAGCAAAAAGACTCATGATATTACTACTCATGGAGCTGTTAACGATTTTCAACTAGATTTGGTTTTCGATTCCCATCCTATTTACGACCAGACATCTTCATGTGTGTGGGGAAAGACGACGACCCTCGAGTCATGACTCTGTGAACTGTGACGTGGAACAGAATGTAGCCAATCAAGAAGCGAGCTGACTGAGGAACAAGGAGGCAGGCGTAAATAAAAGCAAGCACGGCCGACCTGAAACATAAACATAAAGTTCGGTGGACCTAAGACATGGAGGACCAGCAACGTGTGCTCACAGTTCACGCTGTCCCCAGGATTTTTCCACAGTCTTTTCTTTCATTTAGTACCTGATTTTCCTAACAATAAAAATCCCAGATTTTTTCCCCACAAAACTCAATTTACGATTTTATAGATTTTTTCCCTTCTCAAAGCAAAAAAAACTCCAAGCCACAAAAAAAACGAAAGAATCAAGTTCTACCTTTATGCTGTTAAAACATATTCCTAATCAATCAGAATTCCTCTCTTAATATTAAAGTGTGTGTCATAAAAAGTTGATAATGTAGTTCTAACACAGGCATGTTTGCCCACATAAAGACTGAAAGCTGCAGGGTTTTCACAGTTTGTTTCTCTCTTATCAATATTTAATCTAATTTAAATAAAATAAATACCAGCCTATAAAAGTGCCTGTGCAAAACCTGACAGGGCCACCATCATGAAAACTGTGAAGTTTCAGTATTTATATATTTTTTCAAACTTTGAAACTACTTACAATTTAAGTAAGTGAATGAAAATAATCTCCATTTTTAATTGTTAAAGCTTCTACAGAAAGTAATTCAAATTAATCTATTTATTCCCCAGCTCTACTTTGAGGATTAGATTCTAGATCGATGGTGGGACAGAATCGTTACGAGCGTGTTAGGCTGTGCTGAGATTATCAGAGCACACCACACACAGCACGATCAAAACTGATGAATGCCTGAAATCCTTATGTGTCAACTCCACTTAACACTTTCCACCCATCTCAAACATGCAAGAAACACCTTCAAAGTGAGGCAGCCCGATGGCAGGATGCTCAGCTCTCAATTTAAGAGCATTCTGCAAATAAGAACTCAATTCATCCACAATTAAAACTTAATAATAATACTCTTTAAAGAAGCTGCATCACAAAAATAGACTTTCACTTTTATTAACTGGTTGATCAGGACCAGGATTTTATCCAGCGCAAAAGGGTTTTGGTGTCAAATACATTTAAAGTTTAATACAAGAGGTGTTGTCGCACCATACCCTTGAACGAACAGTTACTGTGGCATTTACTAATAACAGTCATACTAATTTCATCTGTACAGCACCTTCAAAAACAAAAGGTTAAAGTGCTTTGACAAACAGGCTGGAACAGAAGCACAATTTAAAACAAAGAGTCCTGAAAAACAATATAATATTGAACCAAAGAGCAATAAGAACCAAGAGGAATAGAGCAAGAGAACTTCTGATGTGCCTCAAACCAAAAGTGAACATGGGAGGGAAATACTTAATGAAGCATGAGAAAAATCTAAGACCCAAAAAGCAGGCTTAACATCCAAGCCCAAGCACCCTACACAGAGGGCTAGAAAAACCACACCAACGTGCACTGGCCCCAAAGGGCATAAAATGAAACCATGAGGACCGAAGCATAAGATAAAAAACACAAAATCAATGAGAGGAAGAAAAAGCAATAAAAACGGGGTAGAAGAGGACAGGACAATAAAGAGAGGGAGAATATAAGAGAGAAGGCAGAAAGAAAAGGCAGGAAGCCATAAAATAAAGTAAAATTCTAAACAAATACAGCAGACGACCATAAAGAGGAAATAAGCACTAATGGATTCTGAGAAGGAGCCTTAAAAAAAAAACAAAAGGACAATATGATGTGATAAGATGAAATAATAAACAGAAAGTAAAGCAATGCAGCATGGACTGAAAAAAACACATTAGGTTGACTGGTGTCTCCAAAATGACCTTAGGTATGAGTGTGAGCGTGGACGGTTTTCTATCCCTTTATGTGGCCCTGTGATTGGCTGGTGACTGGACCAGGGTTTAGGATTGATTGGAGCATGTTTTGTCTGGACTCTGGAGTCAATCCAAAAGCATAATCTGCAAGGGGGAGCTATTATAACCTCTGTAACAGCAACATATTAAAACCATCCACTATGCTGCAGGTTTGTGTACCTGTAATCATGGACTGATGATCAAAACAAACTCACTCATTCCCATTTCTCATGGCGATTGTGCACGACCGTACACGATTAGCAAGGCTGGTTTGATCCGCATGATACGGGAAGAAATGACTGTCTCTCCCACGGACATGCCCATAAATACACCTTCAGTATTGCACTTGCACACTTCTACAGCGCTTTTAAAGGGGTGTTTGTTCCACTTCAGTTAGGTCAATGTAATGATATAACGAGGATTCCATGAATACCCATCTCACTGACACTACATCAACCCTGTTCAAGCCCAGACTGTGTCACGTAAGTCCTGAATAAGCTCCGTCGCTTGCGTCACCTTAAAGGGGACACAGTCGGGGCACAAACAGATACATCCTACTCAGTCGTCCTCAGAAAGCTTTCAGAATTGAGCCACAATCAGCCCGATTGAGCTCTGTACATGCAACGCTAAGACTATTTACATTACTACTGCAATCAGGCTTCCACCTCCCTATACTGAGAGCGGCGATTCTCCATGACAGTTTTAAATGGTTCAAAACAGTCGGTACATTTCCCTGTTCCCTGGCGTTCATCCACAACTATACAACACTGATCCAGATCAAGTAGCTCATGCATTGCTACGAAAGCACATTTCATCGGGATTATGACAATCTTGTCCAGTCACCATGAGAAATGGGAATGTGTGACTAGGACTTGAAGGTGCCTACGCACCGAACAGGATTTGAGCATCCCCGGCAACACCTCTCCATGCAAAGTCAATGTATGGCCGCAATGGTGCAGGGTTAACCCTTACACGATGCAACTGCTGCATTCAAGACAACCACTAGGATACCACCTGTGCAACAAACCCAGTCGTGAAATTTCCTCACTCATAAATATTCCACAGTCAACTGTCAGCTGTTTTATAAGAACATGAAAGTGTTTGGGAATGACAGAAACTCAGCCACTGAGCGGGGTCAGCGGATGCTGAGGTGCATAGTGCAAAGAGGTCGCCAACTTTCTGCAGAGTCAATCGCTACAGACCTCCAAACTTCATGTGGCCTTCAGATTAGCTCAAGAACAGTGCAGAGAGCTTCATGGATGGGTTTCCACGGCCGAGCAGCTGCACCCAAGCCTCACATCACCAAGTGCAATGCAAAGCATCAGTGCAGTGGAGTACAGCACACCACCACTGGACTCTAGAGCAGTGGAGACGCGTTCTCTGGAGTGACGAATCACGCTTCTCCATCTGACAATCTGATGGACCAGTCTGGGTTTGGCAGTTGCCAGGAGAACCATATTTGTCAAACTGCATTGTGCCAAGTGTAAAGTTTGGTGGAGGGGGGATTATGGTGTGGGGGTGTTTTTCAGGAGCTGGGCTTGGCCCCTTAGTTCCAGTCAAAGGAACTCTGAATGCTTCAGCACGCCAAGACATTTTGGACAATTCCATGCTCCAACTTTGTAAAACAGTTTGGAGCTGGCCTCTTCCTCTTCCAACATGACTGTGCACCAGAGCACAAAGCAGGTTCATAAAGACATGGATGACAAAGTCTGACCTCAACCCAATAGAACACCTTTGGGATGAATTAGAGCAGAGACTGAGAGCCTGGCCTTCTTGTCCAACATCAGTGTGTGAGCTCAGAAATGCGCTTCTGGAGGAATGGTCAAAAATTCCCATAAACACTCCTAAACCTTGTGGACAGCCTTCCCAGAAGAGTTGAAGCTGTTATAGCTGCAAAGGGTGGACCGACGTCACATTGAACCCTATGGATTAGGAATGGGATGTCACTTAAGTTCATATGTGAGTCAAGGCAGGTGAGCGAATACTTTTGGCAATATAGTGTATATGATATATGATATGATCACAGTGAAACTCAAGCAGACGTGACATCGCCGAGCCACAGCGACGCTGACCAAATGAGGAATTTATGGACACTGAACGCCACTTCAGTGGGCAACGTGATTATGATTGCAGTCGCGTTCAGTGTGAACCCAGCCTTAAATGTGTTGGAGTCATCAGGATGGTGTTAATCTGCACTTTTACACACAAAGACTGTCTTCACATGTGTGTGGTGTAGCCCTGGAGAACATTAAAGTGATGGTTGCTGGAGAAAAAGCTGCTCAAACGTTGCCAGAGAATGAAACAGTCAGGTATAATGGCAGGCTGGTGTTAGATGGAGGGAGCAGCAGCTGAGGACAGATGGGTGGATAAAGTTTTGAAGAGGCAGAGTGAGGCTGTGTGTCGGCTCTATGGGGAGGCTGAGTCAGTGGATGAGCTCTTCATCCCGGTGGGCTTTAGATCTCATCCACACAGCATGAAGCAAATGTCACCTCCAACACTCTGGCTCATTAAGGCCACACCGCTGGATCGATGCCAGAGCTCGGATTGACATTAAAAATAGAGCGCACGGCGAGACTGGAATCAAAAATATAAAAGTGTATTTTCAGCATGCTAACTAGGTAAGTAGGGTGAAAGAATGTTAAAAACTGGACCCTGTCATCAGTAAGCAAAGGCTTTGCCGCCTTGTTTTCTCTGTCCTAATCACTGCACTGCATCCAGAGCTCTTTATATCTGACAGAGCTCTTCTTCTGGGCACAATCCCCCACCGCGCTCTCGGGGTGATGAATGGGGACCATACATCACTGTTTGTATTGATTTCAGATTAGGTTGGAGTTCTCTGCACCAACTAACACAAAGACAGGACCACGGGTCAATAAATCAACCTCATGTTATATTCATGGACACCTCAAACTGTGTTTTTACTTCCTGCATGTAACTGTAAAGAGATACAGTTTACAGTGGGATGAAAGATTAGCAGCCTTAGCATTAATGTCTAGATAGTGATGTAGCTACAAATCATAAACGAGGTAAAGTGGCCCCTAAATTACAGACCGTGATGGACCCTCCAGTCAGAATGTCTCCCATCTTACTTAGCTTTAAATCTCATCTAAAAACCTATTTGTATATGTCAGCTTTAAATCAGCCTGAGAGTTGTCTTCATGTATATGTGTTTTTATTTATCTATGAATCAGACATTAAAAACAAAATTCAATATAGACACAGAATATTACGGAAATAGTTGACATTCTATGTCAGAGGGTTTTATTTGTAATAAAACAAACTTATCTCTCTGGAAAATGCTCCAAGGGTGTCACTAAAGCTGGGGACACTGCATGCTACACTTCATTAACAATGCAAACATGCTGAAGTGGCTATCCGAGACACCGGCTTAGTTCATTAGTTTATTCTGTGTCTTGGGGTTAAATTTGCGTCAAATACTAAAACCAAATCCTCAAAAAATAAAACAGAAAAAAATGGAATATGGGAAAGTAAAGCAGGTTTCATAGGGCCCTACATATTCAAAATTTTGTGCATTAACTTAATGTCGCACTGCAGCTGGATCCACCTGATCCAATGTCTGTAATCAGGTCGATCCATCCTGCCAAGCTCCAATCTACAACAATTGGTAGTGGTCCAAAGCGGCACAGCTCAATCAGAGTCCTCTTGAGCAGGATGAGGTGAGAGCTACAAGTGAGATGACAGCAGGAAGTGACTGTTTTTGAAGAGACTAGCATAGATGCTAGTACTCATTGAACCAAATAGATCAATAGAACAAATAGAACAACATCATGCAGGGCAAAATCTCTTTCCATAAACTGCCTGAAAGTCCTTTAAACAGTCAATCATTATTTTTCCATAACACATCATCAATTACATTTTATTTGATAGATAGATAGATAGATAGATAGATAGATAGATAGATAGATAGATAGATAGATAGATAGATAGATAGATAGATAGATAGATAGATAGATAGATAGATAGATAGATAGATAGATAGATAGATAGATAGATAGATAGATAGATAACATCCATCCATCCACAGATGTATCCATCCAAGTAGAGACAAAGGGACTAAAAATACAAATTTTACCAATTTATGATACAGACAAACTCATGGACGCCCAGATCATAAATCTGTCCTCATCACATTTGTTCCTGCTGAATAAAGATTCAATAAATCAACCTTTATTTGTACAGCACCATATTCGTTTCATATAACTTTATTAGAGATTAGCCCTTGAGACGTGATATCTCATTCTCAAGCGGGTCCTCATGTCTGTGTGGTTGTAGCGATAGCTATTATGGACATATAATCAATAAAGCCATGGATAGAGAGATCAATATTAATAAACAATGAACATTAACATCTATAATGGAAATAATCTGGAGAGGACTAGGGCTGATTTCATAAAGCAGCACCCAGGTGACTGCCATACTCATACATGTGTGCTGTTCACAGGAACTACCATGTATAGGTCTCCATCCATAAAGACTTAACCTGGACGTTTCAGTTTGCTTAAGGCTGTGTACGGACAGTCAACACGACAACTGTTGTAAGAGAAATGATGGCAGTGGGGGAGAATTCAGCACTGCAGATATTTTCAAAGGGGCCACAACAGAGTATTTAAATTCCCAGGGTAAACAGAGAAATAAAAGCAGCTCCACAAAAGCAGCTTAGCTGAGTTAATGTTTCAGCACCATGGAGAGCGACAGCACAGGATCGAGCATGCAGAGTTTCAGCACCACCGGCCCGCTCGTTTTTCAGAGCTGAACGTTTGGTGATATGTTCACCTCACAGGGACGCATTCACACAGGGTTATACAGAGGGGGGGGGACCCTGATTAGATGCATGAAAATCCTCCATCAAGTCGATCATCTGAGGTAAACAAACACTGTTCATGGAGCCACACTGCGGGGGATATGCTGCAATCTGATCACACTGCATGATGATGGGGATTTGTGCTGACAGAAAAACAAACTGGGACGATAAAATACTAAAAATGGATCATGATTTGGACAGATGTTTAGCCATTTTCTCTATGAGTAAAAAGTATGTCCAGATTTTCTCTAAATAAAACAACTGTGTGTGTTCTGTGAAGAGAAAACACACTAACAGACATCTAATATTGGGTATTTTGTTATTTTTATTGATGAACTGCCTCTACAAAAACTAACATTTTATTGATATCAATGCCACTAATGATTCTGCTTATTGATTGAATTCTTTAACAACTCTTATTCATTCCTGCTGATTTTTTCTGCGGGCCTGTAGCTATTCAATCAATCAACTCTATTCATTCAAAAACTGTAGCACAAAGTGCTTTAAAAAAGACAGATAATTAAAATAAGATAAGATCAAAAAACAAAAATAAATCCAAGTGACAGAAATTATGAGTCAAATTTTCCCTTATTGGTATTAAAATATTACAAAACTAATACGAATTACCCTTATATAGTTAAAGTGCCTGTCAAAAATGCTGATCATGTAGTCTCTAGGCCTGTTTACACAAACCCTTTAAAGCTACGGTCTACGATTTGGAAGCTTGGTACATCTTAATAACACAGTTTATAAGGCCGTTATGGTCCTATGGTCCGATTTACGCAATATAAAGACCAAAAAAATGAAAAAAATCCATTCAGTATATCCGCTGCAAAGCGGCATAAAAGTTGACCAATCCGAACCGCCGTTACCGCGGTGAGTCCATCCAATCCCCTGTATCCCCTGATCCGCACCGTCCCGCCCATGGTCCCGCCTCCTCCCCACTACCCTCATGCACCGGTGAGCAGCTAGCTTGACAGCTACTGAAGCATCATGGAGCCGGAGAAGACCAGCACTGAAACTGGGAGGCCACTTCTGTTACCCTCCACATCGAAGGGAAGGAAATGTAAAGGTTTCGAGGAAAAGGCTGAAGTAAGGATGATATACATGTAATATATATATATATATATATATATATATATATATATATATATATATATATATATATACATGTAATATATATATATATATATATATATATATATATATATATATATATATATATATATATATATATATATATATATACATATATATATATATATATATATATATACATACATATACATGTATGTACATACATATACATATACATATATATTAGAGTGGGAGAAAAAATCGATACACCTAAGTATCGCGATTTTTGTCTGCCGATTTTAAAATCGATATTTTTATTCAAAATCGATCCCCCACACACACACACACACACACACACACTCACACACTATAGGCGCTAAAGTTGCCAAACTGAGGCAAGCGACATTGCTGGATAAAATAGGCCATAGCTGTTAAAATAGTGCTGAGTAGATTTACTCCTTTTCACCAGCAGATAGTGGACAGGTGACAGATTTCTATTCAAAGTTTTGGCGTATATTTATTTTAAAACACACACCGGACCGAGGGACGCGAGTGTGGCTGCAGAGGCTGTGGAGCGGAGCAGAGAGACACAGAGTGATAGAGACTGAGTAAGAGTACTCACGATGCCGAGAGTACTTTGTCAAGTACTGTCTGGCTCTGAATCTGAGGAATATTTACTCTCGAGGATGACGGTCAGTCGTCCAGTGAGGAAGAAACTGGCAGCGAGTGTGCGCCATTACAGTCCCGGAGCAGGACATACCGAGAGCTTTCCCTCTCCATGGCCGGCGACTAAGAGTGTACATAGTCTGGGATGCAGGGAAGCTCAAAACACCGCGAAAAGTGCCGGTGTTAGCGGAGAATGAGACCGCAGAGCTCTGGTCAAACGAGGGAGAAGCCGGGGGTAAACAGTGCAGGCAGCAGAGGCGTTCATGCTCGGCCCGTAAATTACAGTGACGACGATGGCTGGGAAAACTAACCACTTTGAAACTATAGCATTTTCAAATCTTGATAGCAAAACTGAATATTTCTTGAAAAAACTCTGTTGCCTGAAGGGATAATAAGCCACTTTTTATATGCAATCCAGGCTTTTGAAGAGAGGGAGCATAACCAGCTGGTTAATATATATTGCTGAATAAATCCTAAAAACAGACTCACATGTGATGTGTATTTTTCCTGATATAGTCTGTAGGCATCATCATTGTTCATCTTTTTCAATGGTTTTAAAAAAGCTAACTAAAGCACCTAAAAAATCAAGACCAGCACTGAAACTGGGAACTTCGTTACCCTCCTAATAAGGGAAGGAAATGTATATATCTATATATATCTATATATCTATATATCTATATATATATATATATATCTATATCTATATCTATATCTATATCTATATATATATATATATATATATATATACATATATATATTGTTAGGAGGCGACACAAGCTGGGGAGTGGGATCTTGGAACACGGAGGGGAGGAGTGAGTGAAGGAGTGAAGGGGGAGCAGGCTGTGTTTTTCAAATCTGTCTCAACAGCCAAAATGGTTTTCAGATCGTAGACCCTAGCTTTAAAGCTGAGCCATTTTCACATTAAATTGTCTTGAAACTCTTTTTGTACCCATTTTATTCACCAATTAGTGCATACAAACAAATGTAAGTGAACAGAAAGATATGTGCGTAGCAAGTTATAGTGTAGGTTTACAAAATTCTATACACAAAATAAAAATGAAAAAGACAAAACCTGACAACTATCAAAACTAAACAAATAAAACAAAACAAAACAAAAAAAGATTTGGGCAGAAAGACAAAGAAAAGAGGGAAGTGAGGCAAAACAGTGTCATTATTAAATGATCTTAAGTGGAACAGAGTGATATATCTGGCAGGAGTTTCATGATGAGTTAGTTATGATTTTCCTTTGAGATTCTAAGGACTTTTTCAAAAGGATTCAAAGGATATTTTATCTTAAAGTTCTTAACAGTATTTCATCTCATTTATAATACCAACACAAGCCTTACCGTGTGCTTTTGAACCTCAAAGGGCCTAACAGCATGAAAACTGAATGTTCAGTATTTATATTTTCAAATATTGCAACAACTCACAAATGGAGAAAAAAATCTTGATTTATAATCGTTACATCTTCTGCAGAAAATAATTCACATAAATCAGTTGAATCGATATATTGTCCAAACCCTATTGCCAACAGCAGTGTACCTTTCTGGTAGTCTCAGCTCCTTCTCCTTAAAGGTGCAGTGTTACAGGGAGCCATTTCAGACACGTGACCACGCACTACAGAGGACCTGATACAACCCAGCTTCAAAAATACTGAAATATCCCTTTAATGGGCTTTTCACAATTTTGTGTTGGCTGCTGCCGCTCTTATGAAAGAGACTTTTAATCTCAAACACAATAAAAAATAAATCAAAGCGATAAAAAATGCATGTGAGGCATGATTTAAATATTGCTTTAGTTCTTGTCTGGTTATAAAAAGCATCACGACTTGTGTGGAAGTGGCACTTGGTCAAAACTACACAGTTACATGCAGAGATAGATGTCACATATGATTTATTAGATTAGATAGAAGTTTATTAATGCCTTTGGGAAACTCCCCCAGGGAAATAAGTATTGTTTAAAAAATAGATTAATAAAAAGACAGATGTAAAAATAAACACATAAATAAATATAAAATAAATTAAAACAGGGATCCTACTCTTTTCTAGATATCTTCTTCAAGGACTTTTCCAGGATGTTTTAACATGTTACAGTATTGGTGTGGGCAATTCTCAGGTTAATCTAACCTTCTAATAGCAAGATTGAAGGTTGATGACCAATATCTCTAGCTAGTCTCACGGTATCATATTTATCTAAAAAGTAATTTATTTCTAACTGTTGGGCATGAACATCGTCTGCTAGCTATCTTTTTTAGTCTGGCTTTTACTTAGTGTCTTAATATTCTAAATTTATGGTTTATACTTTTTAAAAATTTTCAATCACTCCTGTTTTTGAAAATATATATTGTTGATTTGCTGTTAAATTAGCCTAAATTACATTTTGCCTAATTTTGTTATTTAATTTTGTCACTATTGTTTTAATTTTTTGTATTTTGTTTCTTAACTTGCATTATTTTATCTACAGTTTAACTTCGTATTGATTGTTGATTTTTGTTCTCTTACAATGTAGAAGGACAAATCATTTTCTAGGACAATTCAATCTTTTCCAGGACATTTTACTTTTTTTCTCTTAATTTTCCATATATTTTCCATTACTGGAAAATTGGTCACTTATTTTCCAGGTTTTCCAGGACATGTGGGAACCCGGTTATTTATAAATATAAAAATATGGCTGTTAATAGTGAAGACGGCGCCAGTGCGCGTGCTTTGCCTTTCCAAGCGACGTAACTGCGTCATTTATTGACGTTCAAGGCGACCAATTGAGACAATGACGCAGAAGTTTCAAAACTTAGCCTCAAAAAACGCTAAATGTCCCTCTTTAGTCTCACAAAACGTATCATTTTGGATCATTTTAGGGACTTTTAAGGTAAAATAAAGCGTACAGGCTGTGTTGGTGCGATTATATGAGTGTTAGTAAGGACAGGGTCTTACGTCCTCGTCGTCGCTGTGTCCCCGGCGGTACGGGTGCTGAAGCCCGGGTCGAGCGCTCTCCGCCGGCCGCTCCCCCTCCACACCTTGCCCCAGGAGGTGGCTCGCCTCCGGGGGCTTCGGGAACGAGTTGTTGGTGTTGATTTTTCCGGTGAACCTCTGATACAGCGACGCCATTTCGACTAAAAACGGAGGAAAAACCGGACGAATCTCCGCAGTGAATCAATACACGCAGGAAAATAAGTCCTGTTTCGGAGGAGTCGGTGATTTATGGGCTGAAGCGGTTCGATTAGGCGAAGCTGGAGTTACAAGCCCGCTCAGGATTCACGTCACGCACGCTCGGGCTCTCCGCCGCTGCTCGCGCACTTTCCCCTCAACTTGAAGCGGAGACACTTGAGGGTGTTTTTGGAGGCTGGAGGGGGGTCTCCTGGTCCCTCAGAGGGAGGCTGCAGCCCCTGCCGCGTCCTCCCCTCGGTGCAGAAAAAGAAAGTGGCTGCAGATAAACGCTTAGAGACTCTTTAGTGCTCCCCTAAAAACACCGCGCCAAGCAGCAGCGTGACCGGAGGACATTACAGAGCTTTGACGGGAAAACTTCTCATGACTTTGCAGATGCAGAGAGCAGAAGTGTCCCTCATAGTTTCTCTGCTTTGCCTCCATTTGGTCCACAAAGGAGCCGTGCGGAGGGCAACAGCGCCGCCATGTGGAGGGGGAACGGCATCAAATGGCAAATTTTCAGGGAGAGGGGTTTAGATGGGCTATTAAATAAGCAGATTAATCCGTCTGACATGATTCAGGAGGATTTAATCCACAAGATGGCTGTTTTTCCTCTCAATAAGGGTTCATGACCCAAATGACAAAGTCATACTCAAGTGTCCTTGGCTAAAAAAAGTCTTCCTGTCAAGAAGCAACTTCTTAATCAGAATTAACCATTAATCAACTGAACTTATTGAGCAGAAGGGTTTAATATTAAGGCCGGGTCACGTGTTAGTCACACTAACTCAGCACAAAAATTAGATTAAAAAAAAAAATGTAGGCCTGTATTGGTAAAATTGCATTACTGATATTGATTATTGATGGAAAACACACGCAAGTCGATTTTCTTGCTTGGGATACATAAAAAAATTGGTAGCAATACCGATTTTTATGCATGATTATATTGTGCAGTGTCAAATACTGACACTCATCACACTAAGCACAATAAATGCCCTTTTATAAGGAATCTAAAAAAAATATACATCGATATTACTTCCTGATTTTGAGGATTGATTTTTAAATACACATCTGTTCTAATCATACACATCCAAATTATTTTTTTTTTAGGTTTTAACCCTTTCAATGCCAGGTTTCTGTCATGGTGTCCTCAAGACTTGGCATAAAAAAATCTTAAAAATAATTAACAACACAACTTACTGTGAATCAGGGTTTACCATTAATGCTGGGTCTTACATAAGTCCCACCAGCTCAACACAAAAATGTGCGTCTTGAAAACAAGCTATAAAAACATTATACATCGATATATTCTGCTTTCATTGAGATATTTTTCACCTACATCTGGCATAATTATTGATGAAAAACAGAGTTTAAAGAGAAAAATAATATCAGTGTACAACATGCAAGTTGATTTCCTTGTTTTGGATTAATACAACCTGGGATATGTTAAAAAAAAATGTCAGCAATACTGATTTTTTTAATGCATGATTATATTGTGCAGTGTCAAATACTCACACTCATCACACTTAGCACCAAAATGCTCTATTCATAAGGAATCTGTTCTGATTTTAAATAAACATCTGTCCTAATCATACACATCGAAATACATGATTTTTTAAAAAGTTTCTAACTCTTTGACAACAGGTTTCTGTCTTGATGCCACCAAGACTCAGTTTTTAAAAAATAGTTAAACACGTGGAAGGTTAGTTTATTTATTTTTAATAATTCTGTTGAACGGCAATTTAAAAGCAATGCCAGATTTTTATTAGTTGATTTTCTGTAAATTTTTTATTTTTAATTACTTTTGTCAGTTTCAGGTTATTTCAATGACCATGTGGATTTTTATTTCTTTAATGCAAGCGTACCAACAATCTTTGACATGTGTAAGTATAAGAATAAGTAAACTAGATGCAAGTCGATTTTCTTGTTGTGAATAAAAACAACCTGGGATACATTTATGGTTTTAAGCAACACTGATTTTTATGACAAAAATATTTTGTGCAGTGTCGAATACTCACACTTGTAGCGCTAAATGCAAAATATGCACTCTTCACCAAAAAATGTTTTACATTGATATTACTTACTACTTTTTTGGCTTGTTTTGTACATCAACATCAGTCCTAATGAAACATATTAAATATTCATGTTTTTTTTATAGTTTTAAACCCTTTATATGCCAGGTTTTTGTCATGATGCCGCCATGTTTTTATTTTTTAAAATTTGTTTTGTATCATTACAGCCTAGGATATTTCAGTGATAAGAAGCAACAGTGGTTTTTAGGCATTATTATTTTTTTGTTTGGTGTCAAATACTCACGCTCATAACACTAAGTAGAACAAATGTGCTTTTCATAATGTAGCTATAAAATAAATATATTCAGTACAAAAATCGTGTAAAAGTACATAACTTGGATACAACTTTACTCAAGTACTTCGACAATTATTACCTGATGAATCTACATAGGTAAAAAGTAAAATGGTCACCATGTACTTTATTATCTGTATTCATTCTAAAATCACAGAGTTAACATGTAAACAGTTTACAATCAACGGGATAGAGACACTAGCATAATCATAAATCTGACAATAATACTGCCATCAAGCTCTTTAAATTTGATTTAATGGACAAACTGTTCCATTACAGATTAACCTGTGTGTCAAAAAGCAGAGTTTCTACAGAAATAAAGGGTGAAGTTCTTGTTCACAAAGCTAAATAAGTTCTATTGAAGCAAAGTACTGTGGAAACTGTCTGGTCTGATAACTCAATCAGCTTTGCTTTTAATCTCCGCTCCAGGAGAGTCATTTAGGACTGACTCAGAATCTATAATCTGGTTTGTTTGCCTTTATAGGACACAGAACACCAACTCTGCCCATCTAACTGGGATTTAAGTCTCTTGTGAGTAAAAACCTAAAACAGACCGTCCACTCCTCACAGCCCACGAGCTCCACAAAGAGTTCAAACAAACCGGCCACTCAGCTGCTTCAAACCCTCGCTCACAGACGGCACAGCCCCTGCAAAATGTTTTACCATTGATTTCCAAGAACGGTTTCACTGAGGAAAAGAGCAGCTGCCATATGTTTGTGCACATCAAATCCATCTCGGGCTCTGGCACTGCAGCCTGGGATGCAATTCAATTTTCAGCCACTGAGATGATGTGATTAAGAAGAAGACAAAGAAGATAGAGGGGGTGGCAGGATTTGTCAAAATGCAGGGGCTCATGAGGGGACTGATGCAGGACACAGGAGGATCTTTAGAGCTTTAAAATTAAAGTGAACACACTTCCTGGTCTTGATGTTTGGTCTATCCAGGCCATCCTGCTGTATCTCCTTACTGGACTGCTTCATTGCATCGATCGAGGTCATAAAAAAGTGCTAAATATGATTATATGTACTGTAGAGCTTTAAATACTTCAGGCAGTGACTCTGGGAACACTGAGCAGATCAGCAGAGAGTGAAAGAACACAGAATATCTGGATGGAGATGAAGAATTGATTAAAATGCTTTTACATTGTTAAAAAGAATAAATGCATTATAACCCCCCATCAAGGCAGCCATAAGAGGGGTGAAGCTGTCGAGGACCGAGGCAAGAAGGGGCATCAGAACGGTCGGCAAAGACATGGTGTGTCTTATTTTCAAGCAATTTTAAGCAAATTTATTAAAGATGCTATGAGGAGTTTCTAAGTAATTACAAAAAAGTCTCACTTTTAGATATATGCCTGATCGAAATACACACTTCGAAAATAGGTTATCTATAAATGCTATTCCTTAGCTTTGTGGTCGGGTCGGACAGAGCTGGACTGGCCTGGATACTTAACTTCGGGAACAAGACAATTAAACCTAGAGCAAATTTATATTATTTGGACACGTCTTAGAGCGCCGGGCTGTAAGTAGCGGTATATAGCCAGCTACAAAACTACGGTACAAAGTTTTCCAAAAATTGCTTGTTGTCACACATCAAAAACTACCGCTACGTAACTAGAAAGAGATACATTACCTCGTCGCTTTGCATCCTGTAAGTTGTTGAAAAAAGAAGTTGTAAAGCAATGCAGAGTTCTGAGGAAGGTCTGAGCTGCATTCATTCACAAACGCACGCTTTGGCTTGGGTCACGTCTTTGCGACAGTTGCTGCGCATGCTCATGGGTAGCAGAGTCTTTATGTCGCCGGAAATAGATTCTCCTCATAGCACCTTTAAGCAAATTTATTAATGTCGTTGGTCAACACTCTTTTATGTATCAATAATCAATACACTTGTCTACACTTGATGTACTGTTGTTCATTTGTTGTTGCTAATTCCTGCAGCAAGAGGATTTTTTTCTTTTTTTAATTGTAGAAATGTTTTTGAGGGCAGAAGCTTTCAAGGGCATATCGAGCTGGTGATTGGACAATTGTTCTGTCAATCACAGTCCAATCAGATAATATAGTAGGCAGGAGGAGCTATTGCGCGACAGAATATGAGTCATTTCGTAAACAGATTCTCATCAAAATATGCCATAAGAGGTGCAAACATAGCCTTACTATAGAGAAAATTGTAGTATTGGTGTTTGTTTCCCATTTAACAGAAATCCAATCTAAATCTGATATAGCTGCTACTGAAGCTGTTAGCATCTATGCTAATCCCTGAATATGAGATCACTTCCTGTTGTCGTCTTGCTCGTAGCACTCACCCCTAAAAGACTCTGATTGGGCTGTCCCACCTCTTACAATCATTGTAGTGGTGTGTTCCAGCTGTAGTCGGAAGTCGGAATTTCCCAGTTCTGAGTAGGAAATTTTATGTGGAACGCCCCCGAGGTCGGAATTTCCTACTGGGAACTCGGTGAAACCTCGCCACCCCCCAGTTGACAATCGAAGATGGATGCCCCCAGTGTGAACAGTTATTTAGCTCCTGTAATAATCAATTTATTTGCACTTCTGACTGGGATGTGTCGCTCTAGATCAGCTGTATACATAGTATTGTTAGACTTATATTTACAAAAATACTGCCATAGTGATAATCACATTCTTCATGTGATATTTGTGAACAACAACGCAGGGCGTGCTAACAACGGCTAACAATAGAATGGTCGATCGGCATGTTTTTTTCTGACTTCAACTGGAACGCCGATAAGTCGGAGATGATGTCACTCCCAGTTCCCAGTTCCCAGTTCCAAGGTAAATGGAACGCAGCATAGGTGGGCTGGGTCCTCCATGGAGGAAATGTTGAACATAGAAAAATGTAAAAATCTCATGCTCACCAACATTTGCAGTCTAAAATGCTTATTTGCTCTCAGTGTTAATTCTGAAAGCCCTTTTAAATTTAGTTTTAGTTAGAGTCTTTGGCCTAAAATATCTTTTACTTTTTGCTATAATATAGTCATGTCAATTGTTTTAATTTTAGGCTAGTTTTAGTCGATGAAATCTACTGTGAATTTAGTCGACTAAAATATGAAGTGTTTAGTGTAAGGTATTTTTTATGTTTTCTTGAATTTCATGTTTTACACTTGGATAAAATGAAACATCTTATAACCCTTTTTTGAATGCCAGTAAAGTTTAATAACTTTAAAGCAACAAACGCAAATGTGACTTTTGTGTGAAATGCAGTCTCCTTTCTCTAGACTACCTGGCAGATCATCTTAGTTACAACACCAGAACTGACGACAAACAGTGAACCTGCTCTACATGAATATATCAGCTCATTAAAAGAGCAGTTCTGATTGGATCGCTCGGAAAACATCCGTACTGACAAACTGCACCTACTGTCAATCGTACAAATGGTTAGTTGTATTTATTTTATTTTTATTTTACTTACTTTGAGTTGAATTAAAGCTCCTTTCTATTCTCATGCCTTCATTTGATAATTTCCACTGCTATGCTGAGTATTAGAGCAACTAAAATAATCAATTTCCCCTTGGGGATTAATAAAGTATTTCTGATTCTGATTTTGTTATGGGAAATTCCCTCAGTACTTTATATAACGTCAACATTTTACCCTGATAATCTATAAACCATGACTAAAAGTGAAAGCAAAACAGCCACAAAGACATAATCTGCAATTTCTTGTCGATATTCTACATATTTTGGGGGTTAAAGGGCCAAAGCCTCACAAACATTAAATAAACTTGACAAGAAGCGGTGGGAAGACGAGTGTATCAAAGCAGAACAAACGCTGCCATCTAGTGGACTAATTCAGCCTCAAATATGTACAAAAACCTTCCAGTGAACACCTAAAGCCTGCAAATTATAATAATATTCGTATTGTCCATTTTCCCTCATGTGAAACTACCAGCACACACACGAGACCAGACTATCAAGCGCTTCTCCCTCACCGAGTCGACCTCTGTGACTCCTCTGAAGGATATTTTCTCATTTCATGCTGGAGCCGTCTTCATCCAGCCCCACGTCTCTCCCTGGATCTGAACTACTTTGGCGGGCCGCAGTCTCTAAATCCTCTCCTCCATCATAAAACGAAGGTGCTGTGGATGGGGTGGCACAGAGACAGCTCCAGAGCGAGAGCGCCGTGGTCAGTGCCAGCGTGTTTTAGGCTGCCAGACAGTAATTAATGCACCCTGAAGGAGGGCGGTCAATCATCCTGACAAGCTTTGAGAAACATGAATTAAACAACAGGATCGATACCTTTAGTGTAAGAAAAATGCTGCAGATTTAAGGGCAAGATTTAACGGGTCAGTTCATACAATATGAAGGACGAGCAGCAGTCTGTCTGTGTTCCCTTCACAGATCTATTCATCATTTCTCTCTTGACTGCACTCTTTAACTCTGTTATCCAACCTTAGACATCGAGGGCTTCATATTTTGATTTTTATAGGCAGATATGCATAATCTCCTCCTTGCTTTTAGTCTCACATACATTAGCTATAATTTGGAAATTGGGAACTACCATAATCTTTAGCAGTGATTCTAAGCTGGTGGGTTGTGACACAAAATTAGGTTGCGGGCTCTTTTTTAGCCTTTGCCTGGGCAAAAAAAAGTTGGGATAAAGATTCTGTGCTTTTATTTTGAAGGGGAGTTTGTTATGCAGTGGAGTGCCATCTTTTCATGCTTCTTTAAAACAGGTGGTGATGATACCCTGTAATGTTACTTATCACCTTTTTGATAGAAAAATGTTTGTTATATTCAATAATAATAAAAATAATAATACATTTAATTTCTAATGCACCTTTCATGACACCCAAGGTTGCTGTACCAATTAAAAAACAACACAAATTCTGGAGAGCAGCGTCAACCAGTCGTGCCAGCGTCCACGCACCCAGGGGTTGCAGAAAAGGAGACAGGAGGAGAGGGGAGAGAAAAAAACATTCCTAACATGGCACCTGTCAGGGGAGCACAGTGTGGGATTGAAAAAAAAAACCCACCAAACATGAGCAATATATTACAACAAACACGGAGGCGAGCACATGGGGGCAAAGAATGGTAAATGGTAAATGAACTTAAGCATATATAGCCTTTTTCTAGTCTTTTGACTACTCAAAGCTGCTTTACACTGCAGGTCACACAACCACTGATGGTTCAGAGTTTTTATGTTAGTTATCCATCAGTATCTCGAACACATTCATGCCCTTTTATGCCCATTTACATGCCACTGACGTAGCAGTGGGAGCAATTTGGGGTTAAGTGTCTTGCCCAAGGACACATCGCCATGTGTCGCCCGGAGCTGGACTCGAACCTGCAACCTCCCGATCACTGACCAAGCGCACTATCCAACTGTGCCACCAACACCCCAAAGAAACACCTCAAAGAAGGTGTTGAGCTGAAGGAGAACACCAGAATGTCTGCCATAGGGGATGTGTATGCATAAGCCCGTGACCTTGACTCAACCTCAGATCCACTCATTGTCTCTACTGTCTGATAAGTGATGACATGGAGACGGCCTTGGAGAGTTCTGATCCAGAGGAAGGTTCATGAAAGAAGGAGGGGTTGGGGGTTTGAGCTTCTGTCGGCATGCCATTCCAGGAGAATGGAGATATTCCAACCTCAAGGTCAGAATAAGGGAGCCAAAACAGATAAGAAATTGTTTGGGTAAGGCAGACTGTATTTTTCCCTCTGCCTTAAGTCTCTGTGGTTCTCAGATGGTGTTTCCAAATATCCAAATCTGTGTGGCCCTTTCAGGCGAGCCGAGCTGTCAACTTCTCCATGGTGGTATCCAACTTATGAAAGATAAGTTGTTACGTAATTTAACGATTTTTTGACAGCTTCTCAGTGGCTGCACTTTTTGTTTCATGTTTGTTCATGAAGCTTTTTTAAGTCTGTAAAAAAGTTACTGACGTGTTTTGTGTCACAGCCTCATGATCAATGGCTTATGTAGCACTGGCTGGCATCGCTTATTAAATACATTTGAGAAGTTGAAAGTTTTCTTCGATTTGGGTCACAGCTTATCATGAAGGTGTGATGATGGGTCCCAAAGCTGGACCAGTTGAGAACCACTGGTCTTGAGAACCAGTTTGTAGTTTTGTTGCATCAATAATAAAGTTTAGTGGTCCTATACAGATGGAGTCACTTTAATTTGCCCCATTTTCATTGACTAAGTCCTGGCTGGTCCGTGACTTGAACATGCTGGGATCTGCTCACTAGAAGTGCCATCAGATGGGTGTGTTTATAGTGAAATTGTGGCACTTCTATTGGCTGGATGTTGGCTGGTAATATGTTGGAGCTCAGCAGTTATTTGGCTGGGAGGGGAAAATTGAAGCAACTGCTTCTTTGTGTAAAATAGATAAAACATATTTTCACAGTTAAAAAACTTTATCATACTTTGGCCTGCTGCAAACAGGACTACTCTCTCAGTAGAAAGTAGTTCAAGCAGAAAAAATGGGATATCCTGGGCGAAATAAATCAAAAGTGTGAGCCATCAGGCTAACAGGCCTCTTCAAACCGTGTAAGAAAATAGCTTTTTCAGGAGTTAATCAGGGGAAGTCATGCCGCGTCGCCCCTCTGATTAAACGCAGACATATGCTACTCGAGTAATTAATCCACCTGGAGAACTTGAAAGACAAAGAAACAGAGGGGAAGCTTCCCAACTCTGTGTGAGCTAAAAGTTTGTTGTTTCAGGTCTGACCTTGAAGACTTTGCTCGTCTGACTGATGCTGTGATGGGATCGTCCCATCCACAGCGGGACAGCGAGTTCATTTAAGAGAGGAGAAAAGAGCGAGAGAGCATCAGAGCTCAGGAATTCATGTGGCAGTGTCGCATTTGTCTGGTGCGGCTCATTTCTCAGGGAGAATACTGTCATGAACCTGCACCTTCAATCTCAAACTTCACGGAGGGAGGATCAATCTGCCCATTACCACAGGAGCTGCAGTTTATGACGACAGACCCAAATTGGAACTGAAGCCAGATTTTACACCCATACATCTGCCCCTGAATGCAGCAGACATGTCCCAGCAGTATATTTTGAATTTATGGGTCTGTTATTTTGATAAAGTAGACATAAGAAAACTGTGGCATTAAATATGAGATGTGCACTCTTATAAATAAGTGTACAGGTTTAAATAAAAAGAGCTCAAGAAGCATTGTTTGAGTCCTCCAAGCCTTCAAAATATCCCCCAATGCTCATGTATTACTATTACAAACAGTCATGCACTGTCTAAGCGCCATGGAAGGAGACTATCAGCATCTTATCTGTTCAGACACATCGATCAATCACTGGCCGGCCTTGAGTGCAATAACAGCCCATATATCATTTATGTGGCTCTAATGTTTACTGTGCTATCCACTTGTTGAGTATCGCTGTATCCCATTTGCAGTGAGATTGAATGAATGAGGGCAAATTGCTCCAAGCTAAGAATCCAGCCTTAGTTCTTTAACAACTTCCCTCCATAACTTTGGCAAAAAACATGCTATAAAATGCACCAGTGATGTAGCAAATAAACAACATGGGTGCTAGTTACAGATTTAGTTGCTTCAATTTCCCCTCGCTACTAACCCAAGTAAGTTAATTAGCTGCTAAGTCAACTGGAAGCCAAATTGACACCACAGACTAACATAATTATGGCCTAGAGTTTACAATCTATCACTATCAGGGTGGGCAGGTCCTGCCATGGACCAGCCAGGGGCCAGCCAAGACCCTATCAGAGAAAGTGGGCAAGTTTCAAGTGGCTCTATGTATAGATTGAAGTGACAACTCAAGTCAAGACCGTAGCTAATGTGTACTGAAGCAACAGCAAATTGTCCCCAGTCTTGTCAGTCAGTTTTCACATCCTGTGCCTCATTCCATTTCTGGTGTGTCTCAAACAGGGCTCCGCACTGGTTCGCTGGAACTACCATTAAGTCTATCTTATGCAGGAACTGTTTTAACCCTGTATCAATTTCCATAAATCAGACTGACCCAAAACAAGGAAACAAGCACTAAGATTTTCCAGGTTATTTAGAAAATATGGCAGAAATTGTGGAAAATAAAAAAGCAGGCAGCGAATGAATGCCAGGCAAGCAATAACACCAGCTGTTTACATGTTACTCTTTCTAATAACTCTTGATCTTGTAGTTGCCTTGTGAGTTTGATCTCATATTTCACGCTTCTCAGGGATGTGCTCAACTGCACAGAGCTTCAGATATTGTACTGTCTGGCACAAACCTCCTATCTCCAAAATTGGTAGTTTTCAGAAAAATTGAAAATAATGTCCCTGTACTGAATTAATTATTGTATCATCCTTGTTAAAAACAACTGTTTTGTATTTTAATTTGGTAAAAGGTGAGTAAAACACACGGAAACAGGGAATGTGGCCAATAGCATTGTTATGAAAAAAATGGAGATAGGAGGTTTGTGCCCAACATTTACATTTGCTTCCAGTGGGCAAGAACACGAACCATTTGAGTATTGTATGCAAGCCTTTTATTAGCATATTCCACAGCATTTATAAAGTTAAGTGGTTAAAGTTTCTGTGCCAACAGGTGACTGTAGCCAACTTAGTGTTGGCTAGTATTTGTTACTGTATTTACTACTCCGACAAGGAGGTTATGTTTTCACCAGAGTCTGTCTGTTGTTTTTGTCAGTAAGCAAGATTCCGCATAAACTACTGAACGCATATACATAAAAAATTTTTTACCAGAGTTGTGGTTTGGTCCAAGGAAGAAGCTATTACATTTTGGTGCTGATCGCATCCAAATTGACATAACAAAAAAATATTTATGTTTATGATGAAGTCCTGTTACTTAGCCCTTGGCCGTCTTTTGTCCCACCCACAACACTATCTGATTGGTTACATGCTCTGGCTACATGCAGAGTCAGCAGTGATCAGCCAATCACAGTGAAAGCTGGGGCATGCAGAGTTCTGCTCACAGACACAGAGGAGAGGAGGAAACATTTTGCCGATGGAAAAAAGCCCCGCGATGTTACTGGAGCCTTTGTTTCTTGCCAGACTCTCCAGAAATTGTAATAAACACCCCAGTCCTCCACAACTCACAGCTAATAGTAACATTACTGTGAGTCCATTAACGTTATAGGCTAGCTCTGCTCGCCATATTTGCCATATATTCACTTGAAAAAAGGTTGCTGACAGTACCACTACGGAAATGGTTTGTCCTAGCAGAAGTCTGTGTGTGTGTGAGTGTGAAAATTAACCTCCAAGGTACACTTCCATGTACCAAAGCGCTGTGGCTTTGCACCGACCCACAGGCTGGCTACATCGTCCATTGGAAGCGCCATGGCACGCACAACATCTGCATACAAGCAGCAGCAAATTGGTTCAGCCAACAAGTTACAAGACCCACTACTGACTAGGCCACTCAATAGGATGAATTTTATGTCAACAATAATCAAACTTCTTGCAGATTGATATATTTCATTCCAAAATGTGTGTATAACATAATATAGGACTATAATGTTGGATGGAAATCCTAATTTACTGGTGGAAGTGAGCTGCTCGGTGGAGGTCTGCGCTCTTGGAGTGCTTTTCTAGTTAGCATTTAAATACAAGCCCATGACGCTTTATGATTCTTTTATGGTGACTTATATTACACACATAGTCTATTTTTCATCATCATCATTACCCCCCACTCATCTGCATAAGCCAGTCCACAACCACATTGTGTTACATAAAACTGGGCTGTGGTACAAAAAGGTTGGGGACCACTCCAGTAAATGACTGCACCAGATCAGTTCACAATGTTCTTTGGCTCGGACAGCATCCTTGTTTGCTTGGCCACCATCTGTTTGTTAACAAATACACGCACGCACGAGGTGGAAAGGTTGCGGCTCTTTGAGTGTGTTTGTTTCTCCCAGATACATTTGGTGGGTACCAAAGACCGCCAAACAAAGACCAATCTAAGACTAAGTTTTGGCCTTTAGCTCCTTTTTCTTTGTGTCACTGTGTGTTTGTGGCCTCTTGCTGGAGCCTTGTTCTGAATGACAGGGGGAGATTGAAGGTGCTGGAGCCTGACGCTGTTGGACTTAAAATTAAATGGTCAAATTAATAGCTGCTGTCACTCGGAGTGTGAAACCACCTACTGGCGCCAACACCAATCCGACAGCAACACCTTCTTTTGATGGACACCTCCATCTGCCCAATGCCGCGGCGCCAATCTCTCATGACGAATCAGCACATTAGGAAGGAGAAACAAATCTCACAAAAGACAAATAGCCTGAGGGAGGGGGAAAAGTTTTGACAAATCATATTTTGCTCATTCTGCAGTTTTATGATGTGTCTATATGGAGTGTGGAATATGGCTGCGATGTGACATGAAGCATGGCAAATTGAGCCCCAATCCTATTTGAAATGGGGGGAAGATAAAGTCCCCGGGAAATTTAGAGGGACAGGGCTAGCGGGAGGAAGGCTGAGGGGAAGAGGGAGGAAAAGAGCTTGGAGTTGTGAGCGCAGGGGTAAAACATGGAGCACATAGAAAGTCTTAGAGGCACAAAGGTAATTTACAGATGCAAGGCTGGGAGGGGAGAGGGGGAGAAAAGAAATGCACTTTGGTTATCTCATGCTTCTCTGTTGACTTGGATCCCATTTGCTTGAGGGCCTGCAGAATAATTTCACGTTTGGTGGCAGTGAAGTCTGTTAGCTGAGGTGAGAAACATGGAATCCAGATAGTGTGAGAAGTTGATAAATCATCTGGGGGATTATCTTGACTAAAAACACAATATTCTAACATCAGCAACAGATAAAATGAATTTTCACAACCCACAGTACACAGCTTTTCCTTTGTGGCTCTCTTTGTAGATCGCATGGGGTATAAATCAACTTATTTCACCCAAGTCATAAATATTCTGTGTCAGCGTGGCTTTTGAATCTGACTGATGATATAGCTGGGTACTTTTTTAGCTATGCTGATTGGGTAACTCCAGGCATATTAGTCTCCCAGCTCTAAATTTGGTTCAGACAGAATTTTAATTTTACAAGTAAATATCACCAGTAATCATGACATTTTCATCAGTCTCAAATGTCCTCTGCTGATTAAACTTCTAATTCTTCACCCACACCATATCTAAGACAGTAAATTGGTTAAACATTCTTAAACAGTTTTGTTTCTAGCCTGTGAACATGTTGGCATGGACTGTGATGTAAATAGGTGGAAGTCACTTTTATTTCTAATAACACCATCAGCTTATAACCTTTATTTATCAGATGGTTTGTTCAATATCTAATTAACTGATGACATTTCACTTTGGTCACAGATAATGGGATCAATACTGCATACAAAGGCAGTTAACTAAAGCAGCATCTAGGGTAGTGATCGTCAACTGGTGGCTCCAGGGCCACATCAGGCCCCCAGAGGCTTCCCTAACCGGCCCCTTGAACATCATTTAATTCAGAAAATTTAAATAGTTTGCACTACATTTGAACTTTTGCACTACATTTGTCTTTTGCACCAATTGTGTATATTTATTTATTTTCTGCACATGTGCACATACATATATATTCTTCTTTTCTATTCCCTATTCTTCTTGTCTGTATGACCATGTGCGAGTTACATGAGGGATTGTTATTGCCAATGACTCAAGGGATAAAATGACAAAAAAAAATGTTAAAAATGTTAACATAACTAACATGAAAGAATGAAACTATTTCAGAACAGTAATTAAATGATCCTTTAAACATCTTTTATAACAATTTGTTGTGGAACATTTCATTAAGTTATTCCACAACTTACTACCACTATGTCTGAATGAAAACTGACTTCTGCAAGTAATAATTTGTGGAGGATGAAGATCGGATTGGACATATACTTTGAATAGGTCTAAAATATAAATTCACATCTTCATCATTCACACTGTTTTTTCTAAGGGAAGAGTGATTCGATTTTTGTTGTCTGCTGTGTATCGCTGTGGATATGACCTCAAACGCTGAGTGAAGTCCCGGCAGAGGCAGAAGCTGCAGTCAGTACTAAAGGAGATGACAGAGTTCACTTTGTAGATGTGGCACGAGTGGTTCCAAAAAACTTCTGTGAAGTAATTTGTGTATGAAGAGTGGTTCATCTTTATCTCCTGGAAGAATCATCCTTGTTTGGAGAAAGAGAACATCACTTCTTCTTTTCTTCAGGACTTTCAAACTGACTTTCGCTTTTACACCGAAACTTGAGCCGCTGGATGTACTTCTCTGAAGAGTCTGAAAATCCATCCATCCATCATCTACACTCTTTATCCCTCACATGGGCTTGAGCTTATCCCAACTGACATTGGGTGAAGGCCCTGCAGACGCTTGTCTGTTTTGTCGGCATACTGCTTGCGTTTCTCAGCCAAAACAGACAGGAAAATGAAAAATAGAGAGCCCTAAATACCATATCCCAGCTGATATATAAGGTCACAGCTGTATCCCAAATAAAATAGTATTTGTCCGATCGCTCTTCCTGTCTGTGCCTCTCAAAGTTAAGGCTCAGTTTGCCCTCTCTGCAGAGAATCACCAATTCCCTTTTTCTTTAATTTTCATTTTTGGTTTGCCAAGAAACAGTTGGCCATTGTACAGAAATACTACATGATATCTGATGTAAACAATGCTTCATATTAGCACGTTAGCGTGATTCAAAGTGCAGTCTCCCATCAGCTGATGTGATATGTCAAAGTTAAACGTACAAATGTAAAATATGCTTGAGGTGCTTTTGCCTTGTGAGAGTGGCCCAAGCTTTATTCATGCCCAAGCTACATTTACATGCTGAAAATCAAGTAAAGTAGGCTCACCTATTTATTTTTCTTTTGGATATTTTCAGGCTTTTTGCCCTTAAACAGTTCTCAGGCCCAAGCTGCCAGCATTAAACAAGAGTCTCTTTTTTTGTAATGGCACATATGCAACCAACTCAAACACAACAGCACTTGCTTACAGGTTTTTAGCACAAGCTAGGAGCATACTGAGGCACAAATAGGCCTTGTTCATCAGGTATGTTAGTCCAGGTCAGGTCAGGTATGTGAACACATGCTGGGTTGGCACTTCACCGTTCATCATTTTTTGATGACTGCTGCGCCACCAGCAATGCTAACCCGACTTCATATGTTGGTGTTTTAAGGATGATGAAGTTCAAAGGTGCTAACAGTACTACCCAAGGCTAAAAAGGCAAGGGACCTTGACCCCAATGGCCATAACCAGCAGGTTAGCTGACTTCTCCCCAGCCACCAAACCAACCTCCAAGTATGGTTCAATCCAGACTTTAACTTGCTAACTTCCAGTAGGCCTATGCTCAAAATATTGAGATGGCAGAATATCGTCACGCAATCACACTGATACGGATTCTACAGAACTGATATTGCCTCAATGTTTTGACAGTTGTTGTCAATACATTTTGGCTAATGTTAACAATGGCACAGTTCAAGGTAGAAGCCAAGCTACATGATGAAGCACATGCTCCAAATTTGAACTTTGGTCTTCCATCTTTGAGGACCTGAATTGAGTTTCTTAAGTTGCAGAACTATTTAAAACTCTTCCATGTTCTTTTTCTCTTTGTAATAAACAACAAACTTGTCAGGAATTCTGTTACAACTGAATCAGTGTTCATATTTTACGTGTATTGGGATACAAATCGTGAGGTATCGTGCGGTTGATGGAAATCCCCAACCCTACCCTCCAAATCCAGTGCAAATCCATGACCATAGTAAATGAATGAGTCATAGACAAGGCAGAAATAATTGAAGGACACTTCCAAGTCTGTCTTTAAAAGATAAAGTTTGCTAATTCTGTGGGGAAGTCCTTCTTGTTCCGACAGACCGCTCTCATTCTGAGGTTTCCCCGATCAGACATTCAGTGAATCAAAGCTGGAATTTGATCTCAAAGTTCAGGCTCTCTGAAATACATTAAGCTACTGAAGTCTATAAAGACGTTTTAAATGGCACAGAGCATTAGGAGGTGTTACGGACTAAGAGGCGTGAAAACAGTTCAAATCAGGTGCAGCCACTGAACCCAGATCTTTATTGTTCTCCTTGTTGTCATGCTGCAACAGTGCAGACTGCAGCACCACGCTCACCCTGAGCCTGCTGTTTATTTGAACCTCCAGATGTCCTCAGAATTTCAACGTGAGCCGGCTCGAGAAGGCAAAAAATAATCTGTGTGAAGAGCCGCGAGGACAGGAAATGAACAAAGGGTGAAAAAGGGGAAAGCAGAAGAAGGTGAAGACGGGGCGTGCAGGATGAAAAGTTCAGATACATTTGTCTCTCCTGGACCGCTGCCATTTAAACTCTAAGCGCACGTACAGAACAAACACGCACACACCGAGACGAACGCTGCGAGAGCGCTTTGTTATTACAACAACGACCTGCTGTCATTATCTGATGGCTTTTTAATTTGTTTTACTTGAGGATTCCAGTCACACATTTGACTGCAGGCCAAGTGAAGCGGCCAGAACGCGATCGCCTGGACTTCACCGAGCACAACAAAAAAATCCATAAGTTCAATTTCACATTATTCATTTCTGCACTCAGCTGTTTTCTTCTCTCTGCGTTCGACATTCTGAGTGAAAAAGTTAAAAGGTGTCGTGAATGCCTAAAAAAGGAAATAGAAAACCGTGGATTTAAAGCAGTTATTGATTTATTTGAGGGGAAGTAAATGCCACAGAAGAGTCACGTCAAGACAAATATCCCTGAAGAGAAATATTACTTATTCATATTACAGCTCTGTGCTGCAGTCAATCATCTTCACATCGAAAGAATCAATACCAAATATCATTCCATTTCTTGAAATATAACCCCATTTTTACACAACTAACCTGCCGTAGCGTTTAAATGCTTCTTCACACTGGGAGAAACCTGCTTGAAAAAGTAATATACACCACATTCAAGTCTATTTTTTGCTCCATATTTGTACCAAAATGACTCCTTTACACCCTGCTACACATTTACCCCCCTGGTCTTATATCAGAAATTGAAGCATTTCCAGCGTTTAAATTGAAGAATTTCCATCAGACATAATAGCTCATGAGCTGGAAACCATTTTAATGTATCACTGTGATTGAAATTAGACACATTAGCTGGCAAATGGGACATCTTGGCACAGGAAAGGGATTTGCGCAGTCCGCCCGGGGAGGTCTGAGGGGACACCGGATGAGCTTTGTATTAAATCTGGCACGTCCAAACCCTCAGACTGCAAATCAACTGAAGAGCAGGTATCAAAGTGCTGAATCCTGAGCTCCGGGACATGAGGGACGAGAGCAAAAGGATTTAGGACAGCATTGTTGGAGTGAACTGGTGGTGACTGGGTGAGGAAGTGGTACCAATTGAGACATGGGGGTTTGGGCTGAAAGAGGGAGCAAGGACGAGTGGGACCAGAGGAGATGAACAAGCAAAGGCTGAAACAGTATGCTGTCCTTAAGTTTTAAAAAAGACCAGGCAAAGAGTAATAGAGTTAAACTTTGTGGATTTGGAAAAAAGAAGAAAAAAAAAAGAAAAAGCAAAAGCATGTACACGTTTTTGAGGTGTTAAATACTTATGGCCCTTTTCCACAAGCACGCCTTGACCCTACTCTACTCGGCCCTACTCGATTTGCAGTGTGTTTCCACTAGCCTAGTACCTCCTAAAACAAGCTAGTTTTAGTACCTACTCCGCTCTGGTTCCAAGCGAGCTGAGTCGATACTAAAAGATGATGTCACCAACTGCCGGCTACTGATTGGTCAGACAATTTGGTTGGCTTTGATTGGCTCATCTATGAGTCATGAGCGCGACGACGTAGCATGCTAGCGGTAGCTACCATGAGCTTACCCTCAAACGTCTTTTCTTTGCAGCTCGATTGCTCTCGTCCTCAGCTTCATTCTGTTGTTCAGCTTCCAAAACTCTCCTGAGCTTCTCAAGGGGTATTTCTTCTTGCCACCTGCAGCCTTCTTCTGCTTGTCTTTTTTACTCGGTTTGTGACAAAAAGACCCAGATTGTTGTGTCGTGCTCAAAATGACGTCACCGCAGTGCTGTTCAGCGGTGTACAATAATGGAAAAGCAGCACAAGTCGAGTAAAGTCGAGCCGGGTAGAATTGGGAAGAGCAGAGTAGGGCTAATGGAAAAGGGCCAATACTGTATTTTGAAAGGGGGTAAACTGTTTAAACAATATGTAGGAAGAGGCTGTTCATTAAGCCTAAGAAAGACGAGATGGGCTGTGAGCTAAGGTATGTGCACCTCTCACTACACAGCAAATCATGGACAAATGAATACTATCATAGTTAATAGAGTTAATATAAACACTTCCTCAGTGTCTGTATGGGACATTTCAACCTCAATCTTTCTCTGTTGATACGGCAGATACTCTAATATCCATTGAAAAGGCTAAACCTATGGGGAAACATCCTGCAAATGCTTTTCAGTGCACTCTATAAGCACTTGGAGACTGGTTGGTCATTGTCTGGAAACCATCTGGAAGTTGGCAGGCCACTGGCCGGAAGATGAAATTTGAATTGGCGAATTTCTTAGGAACACCTTGTTGGTGTGGGATTGGGCTCCATTTTTCCTTCAGAACTGCCCTAATTCATGACATTCATATAACAAGGTGCTAGAAACATCCTCAGTGATTTGGGTTTCTTAACTCTCATAAAGTGCAATCTCTCTTTTGGGAGTTAAAATCAAATTTTTAAATACTTAACTACGCCTGTGAAGATAATCAATAAATCTATCAACCGCACGATAAATAAAAATGTCCTCGGTACGTTTTTCGGCCTCGATAACTTGACGTGTATGCATGTTTGTTTTCCTCCTCTCTTTCTACGAAACATGCTTAATGAGAAGATGGGTCACTCTGTGCAACTTTTTTCAACACCTGGGTGCGTTGGCTCTATAGCGGATTTAGTGGATTTATAGCCGAGTGAGTATTTGTCATTCATTCAATCTTTGTGGGGGAGGCGGGGCCGCTCACACGTACACACAGAGATCATCTGTGAGTTTTCTGCGGTCCGTCAAGGCGGAACTAATGTCCTCACTAATGTCCACATGGACATAAATTGTTCTTCTGTAGTCCAGATGAAAAACTGTCCGTCACGGGTACCATCACACGTGCACACACCACTGATTGGCTGTTGCCGCACAGCCACACGTGATATCGCCTGAAAAGATCAACTTTTGTTTAACTTTGACATTGCACGACGAGTGAAGTGATCGTCTTGTATGCAGCAAGCGCATCGCGGGAGGGTTAGCCCCACCCCATTGTGGCCATACATTGACTTAACTCTATATTGACATAACTGCTATTTATAAGTAACACTGTAAAGTTAAAACAATATTTGCTTTTTAACCAACATACTTCTTTTAAAGATTTTTTGGGCAGAGAGACAGTGGATAAGCTTGTGAAAAGGGGTGAGAGAGAGTAGGGGAGGACAATCTGCAAATGGATTTGAACATTTGACATGAAAATTGGCATAAATATGCATTTTTTTTCTATGAATGTTAGAATATGGAACCGTTTTTTCAAAATTGGCCAAAAGTGATCAAAAAAAGTGGTCCCAGTTAAAACCACTATCATCATGATTTACATCACATGACCACTGCCACACATAGTCATGCTAGTTCTTGAATTTAAATTTGCAACCAGGCTTCAAATTCACATTTTTTTTTCCATTTTCCCCTAGCTAGAGCCAAACTGGCGTACAACAGATTCATTTTTTATAAATGTAAATAAGAGGAGTAGATAAAAAGATTAGACATGTTTAAAGTAGGATAGCATATTTACATATTAATATTTATGGTGCTATTTTTAAACATCCACTTTCTTTTAATAGTCTAAGTGTGAGTGTTTTTTTAAAGGGGACACAGGATAAATAACAATAATGCCACAAGATCAGCTTTTTAGTTGATCACTGACACATCCCAGACTCTAACAATTCAATAGAGCTCCCAACCTGCATCTTAATTATGGAAATATTCAATCTTTAATGTTTTTGTCACCTAAACAATAGTAACTTATAATATGAAAAATGGCATGCTAAGGGTCAAACAATGATTTTTAATGTAAATAAGAGTTGATACAATAAGATCTGATACTCTGAAAGTAGAAAATTTAACATTAAACTGTGAAAAGCTTTGGTTATTTTAGTTAATGTGACCAGAGGGTTAAGAAAATATATGTTTTCTCAAAGCTCACAGCTGACAGTGTTCAGGGAACTTGTCTTTTGTCACAAATTTAGGGGTACAATTTCCCCACATGAAAATCATACCTGATATTCAGATGTGACCTGTAGTTCCAAACAAGATAACAAAAACGAATTAACAGTATTTGTGTTTTTAATGGATTTGACCTGATCTTGACCATGTGACAATTATAAAAATCCTCTAATAAGAAGATTTACAAATGAAGATGCAGGAATCAATATCCCAAAAGAAAAATCCCCCACTGCCAAGACCTGAGATCAGCATTAAAAGGACATCAGCCTCACGGAGATACACACCTCTAATTTGGTTAGAGGCCAGCTCATTATAATTTGCTGCAAAGGGAGAAAAACCTGATAGAAGCTGCAGAATAGCTGTTCATTTCCTTAACTGGCCCCTATTTTAATTGTCCATGTAATGCTAATGTTTCCGCCACAAACTGACCACAACAACATTAACACAGTAATACACAGAGGGACCACAATTTTCTGGCTAATACTGCTTATTTAGAAAAACACTAACACAGTCACTGTAGCTACATTAACATTAAATGCTGCCTGTGAGGGTCTCAAAAGGAAATAAGGTCTCCTTTCTCTGTGGTCTTTTGTGTATAATAAGACTGACTCTTACATAAAGAGTATAATAACCATCTCTGAAAGAGCTTAGACTTGATTATGTTTATTATTTTACCACCCATAATACACCCAACAGTATTACTAACCACAGCATAATCACCATTGCCCAACAGCTAATCATGAGATCCTCTTTAGGGATGTTCGATATTGTACATTTGCAGATATGTGACTTTTCCAAAAGCCATGTCACCTGTACTCATTTTACTTAAGAGCATCAATTCCTTACTTTACAAAAAATGACTTGTTACTTTCAATGTGACAGTTTTTGTGTTAGGAATGGATGTTAAACTAGAATACAACCATCCTCTTCTTGCAAAAATAAAAGTGTTGATTTCTACATGTGCACATGCAGTGATAATAAGGTTAAAGCTATAGTGCGTAACTTTGGTCGCCCTCTCGCGGAATTCTGCGTTCTTACAGCAATAAAGCCGGCGCTTCCATATGACGCATGCCCAGGTGTCCCAGGTGCTAACATTAGCAGGCTGCTAACATTACAACATTACGCTCATAGCACCATTTACAAGAAAATTATAAAGTACTTATATAATTATAGACCAAGTCACTTACTTATCCAACAGCATCAAGGCAACATCTGTGTCTGCCCTCAGCCCAATTTCTGCTTTCAAGACTCTCCACCGAGGAAAAGCCACGCCGATACAAATCCGCGTTTGCCTTCTCCGTCTGTCACTTTCCTTCTTCGCTAGCAATCCTTCAGCCGAATGTCCAGGCGCTTTTTTTGTGGTAGAATCCACTTCTGGACTGTGTCTCGGCCGTTTCTTTGGCTTCTCTGCCATGTCGCTTCCTTGTTCTGCCTGTGCTCTGCTTGTTGCTATGAGACTCTCCGCGCGTCCTCCCCTCCCTTCTTGTTGTGACGTAAAACGCGCAATTTCCTGCAGCCAGCGCGGGAATGTCGCCGGTCGACAAGCAAAGCAAAAATTATATAAATTCAAAAATCCTGCGAGATGTTAGAGGAGCCAATCGGCTTAATCTACATTGTGTCATCTCCTCTAGTACTGGCATGGCTGAAACGGACATTCACGGACATATAAAGTTACGCACTATAGCTTTAAGAAATACAGTACATTTTTGTATTTTGCCAATATTACTGCCAATATATGGCTAATATACATGGCTGATATATGGTCTGTAAATATCAGCATAACAATCGAATTTTAGCTGATACGATATTCCACTTTTTCGCCAATATCTGCTAATATCGTTACCATATCAATAACCCTTGACCTCTAAAACTTTAGCACTCCAATATACATTACACAATGCACCACAAAATAATCATGGTCAACAGATTATAAAAAGAAGATTAATGGAAGATAGAAAGTGCTTTAAATTAGACGAAGCATTTTTTTTCCCAAATGTCCATTATATGTGATGAATTTTTGCCTCACTAAAAGCTAAGCAGCCATTCGTCACTTTTTTCATCTTTTAATTGAAACATACAAAGTTTGTGTTGTTTGCTTCTGCTATGTGATGTGACAGGACATGGGTACAATTTTTGTATTAGAAAAATGCTATTTTTGGTTCATGATTTAGACATTGTGCTAACCGACCACACCAGATAGACTCTTTAAAATATACCATACACAGTTTACTTCATTAGTCCTTAAGGGCAATAGTCAATAGAAAGTGCTTGGGATTGGGCAGAAATAAAATGTGATGCGAGACACTTGGTAAAACAAATCTCCCCAAAAAATGTCAGAAGTGACGTGAACATATCTTGACCATATCTTTACAAACCTATCTTTATGTTGGATGCTTCATTGTTGTTATTTTGTTGTTTATTCAATAAAGAAATGCAGATTAAAGGATAAGTTTGGTTTCTGCAGCTTTCACATTGTTTATAGAATGAAGTAGACCAATATACTCACCCAGAAGGCTTTCCTGATCCAAACAGTGCTTCGGGAGATATTTAGATCCAAAATCGAGCGGCCGACATCCGTATAATGGTAGCACATAGGGCATGTATATTGCCACTCTTAAAACTGCATTAATCGTCCAAAAACTCATTGGTTTTACCAATATTTCATCATGGTCCACTCGCGCTACTCCTCCATTACAGTCCGGGGTCGCTCCAGACATGTTTTGTGACTGTGCTGACCTCTGAACTGAAGAAGAAGAACGTATGCCTCCGAGCATGCGCAGTACGCGTCCTCCTTTCGATGAGCTCCTCATCTGTAAACTCTGGCTCAAAACTGTAAGGACACCCATCATATTCAAAGTTCTCGTCCACAACATTTTCATCCGATAGATATTTGTCCATTTTGCACAAAACTGGAAGAAGAAAGTCGTTGTGTAGCCGGCGGTCTTCCCCTGAAACAATGAGCCATACTGCGCATGCGCAGAGGCAAACCTTTTTTTCTTCAGTTCAGAGGTCAGCACAGTCACAAAACATGTCTGGAGCGACCCCGGACTGTAATGGAGGAGTAGCGTGAGTGGACCATGATAAAATATTGGTGAAACTAATGAGTTTTTGGACGATTAATGCAGTTTTAGGAGCGGCGCTATACATGCCCCATGTGCTACCATCTTACGGATGTCCGCCGCTCGATTTTGGATCTAAATATCTCCCGAAGCACTGTTTGGATCAGGAAAGCCTTCTGGGTGAGTATATTGTTCTACTTCATTCTACAAACAATGTGAAAGCTGTAGAAACCAAACTTATCCTTTAATTCTATATACTGGCTACCGAAGCTGTTAGCATCTATGCTACTCTCTGTACAAGCAGTCCTGCTGTCGTCACACTTGTAGCTCCAGGCTCGTTCTACCATTACAACCAAAATGGCAGCTTGGTGATAAATCATGTTGATTTTTCTGATTCACAAGGTTAAAGTGTTGCTAGCAAACTCTTACACACTGTCTAAAGAGGACTAATACACTAACAACATTTTACTACATTCAAAATAGTAAAAAATTGCTATACGCTTGTGTTCATACGTTTCCAATTAATATTCCATTATTTAAATGATTAATGAAGGGTTGCAAAATATTCCCATAACATATTATCATGATATATTATAGATATGAGGCGTAATATCAGCAGAATGTTGAAGTGAACTATAATGTTCCAGCTTACCATCACAAAGTATTAATCTAAAGATTCAATTTTCAGCTTTTTCTGTTTTATAACTCCCTTCAGTGTGGTTGACACCACAATATAGCACTTCTATGAACAAAATTAAGTCTGCAGCATCAACAGCTGTCTAAAACACACACCTCCCCCAGCCCTCCTACCAGTGTGACATAATACCATTGTTTCATCATCAGTTTAAATTCATTAGCTTGTGCTAGTAAGCTCATTGTAAAGTGTAGACATAAGACTGAATGTTCAGTCAAAGAGAACTGGTCCATGTAGGGAAGAGAGCCTTAAAGATACAGGAGCCCTCACAGAGTGCAGACAGAGAGAGAATACAGGACAATCAGGTGTACTCTGAATATGAAAACTAGAAGGCTTCTGAACACAAGTGATTGAAAACATACCCTCATAATCATCAAAAATGAATATGTGAACCTAATCTCGGGTAAAAATGTCCTTTTTCAACAATGCAAAATCAATTATTTGAGAAACAAATGTTTTTCTTGCTTCAGGCATGTTTTGGTTTGAACACAAACAGACTGTTGCAATTAATGAAAAGGTCAATATAAGGGTAGAAGGGACTTGAAACATGAGAAATTGCATATCTGTAGTGACATCACTGTAAGCAATAATGAGTTTGGAAATACTGGCATATCTGATGCTACCATGCTCCCATATTTGGCCTCCCCAATCAGTGAATCAAAATGTAAATAAATGTATTTTTCTTCGGTCATATTTAACCAAAAAAAGGCAGAGCAGTGTCCAAAAGACAGTAATTTGTTGACACTTAGAAAGAGAAGGTAGAACATTCTGCATTTTATCTGCAAAGTTTGATCATGAAACGATAAATTGCTCGATATAGGGATTAAGAACTTCTATACACATTTCCGAGGCCTAAAACAAGCATCAATATTGTTTGATTTTTACTTGTTATATCAATATTGTATGCTACTTGTGTAACATTAAATTAAATGAGGACAATTTTACTGAAATGAATGGTTATCATACAGTGCATAGGCAAATTACTGACAGTAGTTCTTAGTGTGAACAATCTTCTGATGAGCATAAGTCATGTGTTTTGTTTTTATTTACATAAACTCTACATTACTACTACTCTCTATATTAAATTGTCTTCTTTACATCTCCTTGTATAAATTCACAGATATAGATAAAAAAAAAACAGTATTAAAAAGCCAAGCACTACAGTCATGTCCTTCACAAAATGTATATTTCTGCAACTTAGTCACGAAATATATTTTTAAAAACATACAAATTAATTGGTCTAAAGCTGAGAAAGTTGCTACAACCATTTGATTATATTGTACTTTGAGTTGGCAACATAGAAAATGTACTTAAGTCACATTTTCAGAGGTAAAGGCTGAGGATTAAAGAACCCATTTTCTACCTAAAGGTTTAAGTTCACCACCTTATAATCCTGAAACTCCATCATTTCTGTTCAAAACTTCCCACATTTGTCAAACACCCTCCACATAATCTCCTGTTACTCCCCAAACACGCCGCTTTAGCCGGAGCTGTTTGACAAGTGTGTAGAAGCGGCTCACATTTCATCCCCAAACAAGCGGACACAAGCACTTCTGAACCATGTGTGAGTCGTGTCACGTACGCGGGTGTCACAGAACTTTGATGGGTTCAAATGAGGAGTCTGGATGAGAAAATACAGCAAATATGAAGACGAGTGGTGGTGGGAATTTAAAAGAGACAAGTGGAGTCTGAATCTAATGTCCACCTTCAGTAAGGAGCCTTAAGAGACGATTGGTAAGTAAATGACGGAGTGCCCCTGGGGATAGTGCTGGGATTTCAATGGAGGCAGATCAGCTGTCATCAAATCAAGATGTTTACTCAGCTGTATAGATGCAGTTTTAATGTAGATTGTGATAATAAAGCAAAGATGCTTGGTGAAATCAAAGAAAATTGCTGAATTTCATGTAAAAATCATGAATGAGTTGAGGTCCTCCAAAGCATATAGCGTCATGCAAATCCCACAGGCCTATCAGCACTAACGAAGGCTGCAGACAATTTCCCTGCATACATGCCACAGAACAATTATGTCTTCTTTCTTACCATTTTGGACGCCATGGTGTCAATCTGCTGGGTGACAATTAGCATCGACATGGCTGGAGTGGCTGCAAAAACCCCTTTCGAAAACTCCCTCTTCTCTTTTTCCTCAATAAAGAAAAGTCCTCTGGACAAGTGCCGGATGAGTGGGAGGCTTCACCAAAAGTGGACGGATTAGTGAAGCACCTCTTCCTCGAGCCCCAAACCCCCCCCTCCCTCCCTCCCTCCCTCGATCCAGTCAGGTGACTCTCCAAGAACACTACCACGTTAGCCAATCAATCAAATCTCCGACCGGGGTTCAGTCTGATGCGAGGTGATCCATTCGACAGTCCGGGATCTTTTGGCAATGTGCGCTCCCCTTTCGCTCCCTCCTCCGTCTCTGTCTCTCTCTGGCCCCTTCTCTTCACTCCCCCGGCACTCTGACTATCCCTCTTTGACTTTTCACAGCCTCTCGATCTCTCTCATTGACTCCGCTCCCTCGCAGGGGTTTATCGGTCTTTGTCTCCTTAAGATAAGTCGTTTTCTTGAAACTCTCACTTCTAGTAACGGCGACCGTCTCGTGTCTGGCTCCTCTCTCCCTCCCTCTCCCTGATTCATTCACTCTTAGCCATACCTTTCTCCCCCCCCTCCCTTTGCTACAAGACTCTCAGTGATTCTTTTCAGTGCCTGAAGTAAATTGGGGTTTTGAATGTAATCGGTTAGGCTGGCCATGGAGAGACATCTGCCAGCGAAGACAGCCAAACAGCTTCTTTGCGTCTCCATCTGAGGCAAAGGTGTGTGTGTGTCTTCTAAGAGTTGGCAGGCAAGCAAAGAGATGGAGGGAGGGAAAGGAGAAGCAAGAAACAAAGGGACTGAAGAAGAGCGGAATAGGTGACTCGAACGCTTCGAAACCGGGAACAACAACATGTAAATAAACTGTTCAATAATTATCACAAGCTACTACAGAGTGAAAAAGTCTATGAATGAAACTTTGTGCTTTTGCAGGTTTGAGTGAATCATCTGCTTCTATCCACAGTCTTCAAATCAGTTTAATCAGACCCCCATATGGGACGTAATAAAGTGTCAGTGATATATTTGTGCCACCAATCCTGTCTCGTAAATTACCTCCACCTCTCGCGAAGATTGGTCTCGGGCATGGCGCAGAACCAATCTTTAAATTTATGTAGCGTTTATGGCAACAGATTGGTTAGCCAAAGTGACAAATTGGAAAGGCTGGTTGTATGCTGATATAGGAGGTGGTGGGAGAGTGGGAAGTGAACCGACTGCAGGGGAGCACAAACTTTTTCATGAAGAAAGTTCTGGAAGTTTTTCATCAACTTGAAATTTGCTTGGTCAATATTGGCCAGACTCTTCAAACGTTGGGTGCAGCCTTATTTAGTAGAGGAAAAAGATCAGGGTCAACAAGAGGAGCTCCGCCGAGACATTCGGAGTCAGACGCTGTCTAGCGAAACAGGCATGTGACTCTGATCCAGACTGATGTCCAGGACCTGGGTCTTGATCTAGATATGAATAAAGCAGTGGTTCTGTTTGGATATACATAATGTATGTCTGCATGATTTTATTAAAGCTAACTCATATTGGCCACAGTTGCATGATGCTTTTTTTAAATGTATTTTTTTGGGCATTTTGTGCCTTTATTGATAGGAGAGAGACAGTGGATAGGCTTGTGAAAGGGGGTTAGAGCGTAGGGGAAGACACTCTGCAAACTGGTCACAAGCTGGATCCGAACCTGGACCGGCAGAACCGTGTACATGGAATGTGCATGGTTGCTAACCACTACGACAAACCAGCACCCCACGTGATGTTTTTTAATGCAGACTTAAATATTCAGAATCAAATAATTCGGAATTAAAGTTGTCTCCTTTGTTGTTCACACGGAAACAGTAATTTTGAATTCAGGTTTACATGGAAAACATGTTTATTCACCTTTATTCAAGGCCTAGGGGTTGAAAATAGTTCTGATTGGACAGGGGGCGGACATGACGTAGTGACATCTACCGGAAGAAAACTTCGGTTCAGTGTCTCTGTCTGGGAAACCTCATCCAACTTGGATGCTACAGCTTTAAAATGGTCCGTATTAAAATGCTTACATCCATCCACTCTTTAATTATTTTCAATTCTTTGAAAGGCTCTTATAAGTATATAATCTCAGCTCCGGTCCCACGCCTACTCTGGGCAGCCTTCCTGTTCCTGCCAGCGTCCCGTGCCTCAGCGCGACAGGACAAGGGAACAAGTATGCGCAGAACAACCGGAATTATTTAAAGCGGAATGAACGTATACATGTTCGAGGAATTATTTTATTCGGTTTTAAAATTAGAATAACGCAGTCACTTACTTCAGAATTAATTTTCATACGGAGTTATCACCGTCATTCAGAATGAGGTGTTTATATGGACATTTTTAATCTTTTTAAAGAGGATTTAAGTTTTATTCTGAATCAAAGGGGAATTAAAGCTCTCATGTAAACGTGATAATTGTTAGGTGTTATTAGCAAAAGTGTTGAAAATTGATTTGGTGAGTCATAACCCAGGTGATAAATCAATTTCTGCCTAAATACAAAATTCCCATCTCCAAATCTCGCAGTATTTCTGTAGATCTTGCACAATGGTCAAAAGAGCCAGTTGACCAATCATTGTTGATCTTTTTGTGACATCATTTGGTCATGTGCATCAGGACAGCCAATCATAAGTTGTAATTATGCCACTGTTGTTAAGTCTGGATAAGAGCAGTGAGGAGACTGCATGAGAAACGATTTACAGGTTGGTTTAAACTTATTTTCCCAACTCTTTCCAATTAAAAAATTAGCAACATTAAATGCTTTGTGTTAACTCAGTGAAGTCCTCTATTATGCCCAAGCCCACGAAGAACAAGCTTGTGTGTAGCATGAACCATGGACTTGTGAGTCAACTGTTTGTATTTGCTATGTTCATATTTTGAATGATGATGATGATGATGGCAATCCTTCTAACATTAAGGTTAAAACCGAGCCTGGTGTCCTTCAGGACAGAATTCTTGTTAAATTTGACTTGGGCAATGCTTAATTGTGTCAAATTTTGCCTCTGCACATAGTTTTGTCAGACTGAAAAGGTGACTTATGATATTCTAGAACTTTCAACTGTTTGTTCTGATTTTATTGAGAGTTATAAACACAAAGGTACCTGGGCAAATTGAAAGAGTTGGCAAAACTCACAGAACAGGAATGCTTAGGTTCTGAAGAGGGAAATGTCTCACAGTTGCTACAAAATGCAATTTTTAAAAATTCTGAATCAAGATTTGGATCACCACCAAAGTCTAATCACTTCTTCCAACATTTTTGGAAAAGTTTGAGTTATCTTTCACAAAACCTGACAAACACCAGAATCATCAAAACCTCCTTGGTGGAGGTAATGAACTTGCTGTTGGACAGATTATAAGCTTATGTATGAATCAAATGAAGACTCTGGAGGGTTGCTGGGTAAATGCTGCATTACATTTACATCACGGGTCTGACTGGGGGACGGGTAATGACATAAAATCAGAGTTGTTCTAGTAAAACTTACAAGATAAAATATCAACTATTCCTTTAGCTGTAGTGCTAAAGCACTTTCTCCTAAGATCATACTAACAGAACTTAAATGTAGTTATCAGGTATTGCAACTTGATGCCATCTGCAAAAGAAATACATATGAAACTAGAAAGCACTCGGAGAGCGCAGACCTCCGCCAGCGCCACAGTCCCCAGCCATTTTGACCATAAATATTACTCCTACCTTTATTTCATGTAAATATTTAGATTCCTTGACCATGAAAGCATACCATTAGCCATTGGATTCATAATGATATCTATTTTAGTTCAGTAGTTATTCACAGAAATCACATTTTTCGCCATGGCGGCCAGACGCTGATCCCGATCTACACCAAAATCGAATCAATTCTTCCTTTTCCCATGCTGAACATTTCCGGAAAATTTCATCCAAATCCATCCATTACTTTTTGAGTTATTTTGTTCACGGACGGACGGACGGACGGACAAACTCTCCCGAAAACACAACCTCCTTGGCGGAGGTTACTAAACTGCAGGGTGCATGCACGCCAGTTAACAGCTAGGGAAGAAAGCAGAAGAAGATACATCAAATGCTAATTTTAGTCTTAGAATTGATAATCCAATATTATATGGTAAAAAAACCCACAAGTCACAAGCATACAGGACCACTTAGAGTTGTCTATCTGATGACTATAGGAAGAGGCAGGCTAACGCTACCCATTGACTCCCAGTGTCTAAGCTAAGCTAATTAGCAGTGGGCGAGAATGGTGACTATCTGCTTGTCATGGACTCAGGAGTGAGGCAAGACATTGAAACAATACAATGTTGGCATATTATTTTAAACTGTTTAAATCAGAATACATGGAAGTCATTGTTATCATTTTAAATGGGGCAATGTTGAGGACTACATTTAGAGATCTGCGACTGTCTGGCAATTAGTCCAGGATCTACCCTGCTCTATGCCCAGTGTCGGCTGTGACAGGATCCAGCCACCCCACAACCAAGAAAAGGATTACGAGAGCATAAAAAACAACCAAAGAACAAGTCAGACACTTACACATAAACATGAAATTTAACTCATAATTACTCAAATCTCAAGTTAAAAGCAGCACCAGACGAATGAAACATATCCCACAGACATGCTAAACCGTGTATTTGGTGTGTCAGGTTCGGAATTTGCAAGAGTTGGCTAAAATTGCATTAATTGTTGTGATTGCATCAATTTCCTGTCAGGACTGGTCAACGTATTTACTTGAACCTCTACTTTTTTATTTACATGACCACATTTTTGTGTTGAATTTTTGCTTCTTTTTGTCCAGCTTCCAATTCAGCACTCAGTGGAACTTTAATTCACCCATAAAAGTCTGCAAGTTAAAAACCATCCAAGTCTGCCAGCATTCCCAAAGTAAAGATGAAATTAAGTCACGGTACAGTTTCATTTTAACAAAAGCTCCATATATTAATGAATATTAGCATCATATTTACTGCAGCAACATTCAACATTCACTCATTTATTCAATCTGACCAGCTACTCTTGTACTTTCTGGTTACACCTCTGTTAATGAGCATTTTATACAGATGTTCTGAAAATAACACACTATGTTTTAGCATGTAACAAATAAAGGAGGTTCCCTGAATTGCTGGAGAGACTCGATTCAAAACTAACGAGGGGACTTGCAGAGGTGTTCAACTGGCAGTAAAGTAAAGCAACAGAAATCTGGCTGTGAGCACAGACTGGAAAACTGAGGCTTTTTTACTGGAGTATCATCCAATAATCATAAAACTGAGCAAATGAATTGAGAACCAGCCAATAAAAGCTCTCATTTCTAATCATCACGAGAATTCAAAGTATATATCCGTTTGGCACATAAAAAAAAAACTGCTGCAAAATTGGAGTGACACTTCAGGAAATCAGGTTGTAAAGTCCCAGCAGGTCCATCTGGTGCACGCAGAGACCTGGCTCAGGTGCTGTCAGAGCATTTTTCACCTTGACGTCAGATGTTTCGCTCCACACTGAGCGCTTACTGCTGCCACTGCCACAGAAATGACTTTCTATCCCACACAGGGTCCCGTTCGGAGTTAAATTACTTGTTTTCTACGGTGGGAGAATCAGCAGACCGTTTGATTAAGTGCATTCCAATCAGGTAACACAATTAAGTTGGTAAACTGAATTTTCTTATTGGATAATGTGTTTATGTATTAAGTTATCCAGCAAACAAACAAATCCTGGCAGGAAATTAATCTTTCATTAGCCATAAAAAACCTACACAACATAAATTAGTTTAACTCTTCAATGTATAGTGGTGGCTACAGAGTAAAGCTTTTCAAAGGCTGTTTTCTTGTACATGCATGAGTTTATTGCTATAGTTGCTTATCAACAAACAAAGTAGCTGTTTGCACTTCATCCCATACACTGCCACCTATTGGCCAGTCATGGTAAGTGCAATTATTTTAAGGCAAAACCAAGATGGCTGACATGAAGCTGGAAATGCTTAACAATCCAGGAATATCTTGTAAATCCTTCCTCAGCAGGACACCCCTACAGTTGCTGGCTTTAAGTGACATCCAAGGATTAATATGAAAGTTAAAATTCAAAGTATTTTTCTCCTATGAGAAGAACTTTGTAGCTGATTACGTGTCCACTAAATTGAAAGCCAGGCATCACTGGCTATATTTCAACTACATCAGATTAGCAACGTATAAATGTTTTTTTATTGTATAGTTTTCGAACAATATATTGTTTATTGTTATTGGTTTGTTAGAAAATATCACCATTAAAATTAAGGTCCATAAAAAATAATAGTTATGAATTGCGCAGTTTTTTCCTTGACGAAAGATGAAAAAAATCACTTAGGACAAAATCTTGACCGAGGTTCATAATTCATGAATAAAAGGGTTAGCATTAAATGAAGTTGAGGTTAGATTTTGTTTTTTTTAATTATCTGACCATTCAAAGTGCTTTTATACCAACGGTCACACTGTTCAACTAGAAAAGCACTCGGAGAGCGCAGACCTCCGCCAGCGGCACAGTCCTTAGCCATATTGTGATTTTGACCATAAACATTGGTCCTACCTTTATTTCATCGAAATATTTAGATTCCTTGACCATGAAAACATACCATTAGCAACTGGATTCATAATGATATCTATTTTAGTTCAGTAGTTATTCACAAAATCACATTTTTCACCATGGCGGCCAGACGCTGATCCGGATCAACACCAAAATCGAATCAGTTCTTCCTTTTCTCATGCTGAACGTTTCCTGAAAATTTCATCAAAATCCATCCATAACTTTTTGAGTTTTTTTGTTCACAGATGGACAGACCTTTAAGGTTAGACTTAAAACATTCCTCTTTGATAAAGCTTTCAGTTAGGGACCAGCTTATAGGTTATAAATAAATAAATAAATAAATTAGTTCATAAACTAGACTCATAGTTTAGATGTAATAGGCCTAGACTGCCGGGGGGGAGGGGTCTGGCACAATGGGCTCTATCACTCTCTCTCTCTCTCTCTCTCTCCACATCTGTTTTTGCCCCTTTTGTTTGCTCCTGTACTCGTCTCTGGCTCTTGTCTTGTAGGTGGCCTGGGATCCTTGGTGGAGACTGCCTGCTGCTGTGGAGTCATGAAGCCTCAAAACTACAGTTATAAACATGACACACATAGTTGGCCATTTTATTAGGAACACTCCATTCTCATTATCATTATAGCTGTTCATGTAGTTATTAGCATGATCTCCATATCCATGATCGTTACACCTACAGTATCTATTTCTTATTACCACATAGTCATGAAGTCCCTCTTGAAAATGGGATGTCACATCTCAAGAGGCCTTTAACACATTTATACTTAACGGAGACAAATATGGTTGGGATGCACTTGTGGTCTGGGCACCCATGAGTTCGTCACTACCATAAGTTCTTATTTTCAGTTTGAATATCTAAGATTATACTTCTAGAAAATGATCACCACAACCATTCAGACATGAGGACCCTCCAGAAATGAGATGTAGCATCTCAAGAGGCTAACCTCTAAGGAATCAGGCGACAGGCCGATGATACATGGACCTGTCCCTAACTTTAGTTCTTACTTTGTCCACTTGTCTCCTCTTACCTCCCTTCCTTCACCCTCACACCCATCACAGCATGGTGTGGATTTGCTGTTCATCATGAGACTGGGATCCACATTCAAGATTTCCTGCTGCTTAACAGAAGGTTTTTTCTTGCCGCCATGATGGAGGGATCCATGATTGGCTATATGGATTCATGTTGGGTGTTGGATGTATATATTTGTATATATATGTATATGTGTATTCTATATGTATATATGTATCTATGCATATATGTGTATCCATAAAATGAAGAGCTTTATGCTCTATTGTAAAGTGTCTTGAGATAACACTTGTTATGAATTGGCGCTATACAAATAAAGATTGATTGATTGATTGATTGATTGACAGACAGACAAACAAACTCTCCCGAAAACATAACCTCCTTGGCGGAGGGTAATTATCAGCAGTGTTGGGCAAGTTACTTTAAAAATGTAATGCATTGTGTTACTCGTCACTGTCATTTCAAAGTAATTAGTTACATCATAATATCACTGTATTTGAAATGTAAGACATTTCACTATTATCACATTACTTTTAAATTACTATTGTCAAAATAACAGGAAATATGGACTTTTCATTCTAAATGTAGCTCATTACGCTATCTGACCGAGTTCAGCTTAAGGCTAAAAACAGTAGAATACTAGAAAAGCACTCGGAGAGCGCAGACCTCCGCCAGCGCCACAGTCCTCAGCCATATTGTGATTTTAACCATAAATATTAGTCCTATCTTTATTACATCGAAATATTTAGATTCCTTGACCATGTAAACATACCATTAGCAACTGGTTTCATAATGATATCTATTTTAGTTCAGTAGTTATTCACAGAAATCACATTTTTCGCCATGGCGGCCAGATGCTGATCCGGATCAACACCAAAATCGAATCAGTTCTTCCTTTTCCCAGGCTGAACATTTCCTGAAAATTTCATCAAAATCCATCCATAACTTTTTGAATTATTTTGTTCACAGACGAACAGACGGACAGACAGACAGACAGACAAACAAACTCTCCCAAAAACATGACCTCCTTGGCGAAGGTAATAATAGACACATTGATGCTCATTGCACAATACAAGAAACGATCATAGCGAAAAAACAGACAAAAGGTAAAGCAACACATATCAGTTTAAACATTTTTCTATTTAAAAATAAATATATGTACCATGTTAAATATTCCATCATTCAGCATTATTTGGCAAAAATGTGATAACTCTGGAATAAGATATTGACCAATTGACGTCTAACTGTTCTACTTCAGCTCACCCTGGCATACTATCGCTTTTTAAAAGGCGTCTAGTTTGAAAAGAATATTTGTACATTGTGATTTTATTTGTGTTTATCAGTGTTTTGGTTTTCTTGATGTTCTTTTGTGTTGTTCTAATGCCCGTCTTGGGAAAGATCCATTAGGTTAGTTATGACACTAGACCTTATTATCGACTAACCACAACCAGAGGGGTCCAAAACTGTTGATTAAAAAGCTTTGGTTGTGTTCAGAGGGGTTTGTGAGCCACTGTATTAAGGTTGTTTTGTTTTGTTCACAGGAACACTGGCTGTGACTTCCCGATGTAAGGCCCTTCAGTCCTGGTTTGGACTCGGCTCTTTTCTGAACACTGTAGTTCAATACAATATGCAAATTAATCGCTTCTTTTTCAAATGATTTGAAACAAAACAACCAAGGTGTCGGTGTGAAAATTACTGAAAACATGTGTTGTCAGCAAGTCCAGTCAATGGACCACTTACTGATTTTTCTCTTTGCAATTAAATACAAGAAAATTATTGTTTTGTGATCACAAGAAGACCTCCAAATACCTGTGGTGAAATACATTGTAATGGAAACAAAAAATATTGTAATATGATCATTTGCATGAACACATGTTCAACATAAGGTTAGCTACCTGGCTAACCACATGTTAGCCATGTAGCATGCTACTGCTAGTTTGGTGGGTGCACACTAACCTCCATTTAAAATCTTAGTAACTTGCCTGTGCTATTTGTTCCTCATAAAGTTTCACAGAAACACACACACACACAATGTGGTAATTTGAGTTTGAAGATTTTTCATCAATAATTTGTGTCTGATTGTTTCTTATCTTACCACAGTGCTTCCTGGTGCTGCGCAGTGACAAAGGACCCGAGTATGGGTTCAGGCTGCCTTTTATAGTGCCTGAGTAATGAGTGAGTAGGGAGTAGGGGTGTAACGAAATGGTCAACTCAAAAAATGATATGAAATACGAAACAGGGCTCATGATATGAAATACGATACAAAATAAAGATTATAGAAAATCTACAACAGTAGGAAGTTGTGCAAAAATCTCCTTTTTTTATTTTCTTCCTAATGCAGACATACAAAAATATTGCTGCATCAGTACAAAATAAATGCTCTTTGAAAAAAAACAAAATTGTAGTTTTTTTCCCCTTATTTAAACTACAGTGCAAATACAAACATAAAATCTCAATAAAAAGTGCTTTGTTGTTGTAACAATCATGATAACTACATTCTTGAATGAAAAGGAAAACAAATAGCAGTCCTCAGAGCTGCAGTTTAGACCTATAAATGTCTGAACTATGAACTATAATATTTAGCCTATAACAGTGCATATACTTCTGATCTTCAAGTGTGATCAAATTCTGTCAACTCAACAGTAGATGTAAAAATCAAATATTGTTTTTATGCCGACTTACACAAACATACAGTTGCTGCCTGTCTCCAGTTCAGAGTAGTTGGTAGTTGTACTCGCCGCAGTATACAGTGAACTGTAGCGGCATATTTTGCACACCGTTGTTGTTTTGTCCACAATCTTCTCACAGTTCTCTTGTCTTTTACATGGGAAGCCAAAATAGGTCCACACAACCGATTTATTTGATGAAGGCGCTCTTTTATTTTGTGCTTTTATTTTGTGCGCCTTTGAATTTTATTTCATAATTTTTTATTTCGCGAAATTTCGAGGCACGAAATTTCGTTACACCGTTAGTAGGGAACATGCTCAGTCCATCGTACTGCACCATACCAACTGATGGAAGAGTTAAGAGTTGTGGAGTCATTCTGGGCTTGAGGATTATGTGAATGCTTTGACTTATAATGTGTGGTAAATGTAAATAGACGTAATGGTATTTTGTAGATGGAAATAACCTGTGTTTGAATTGATAACTTAATTGATTTCAGTTAAAAATGGTATGGTCCAGTAGGAGGGGCTTAGCCTTTAAAATGGAGGGGATCTCCACTGACCAGTCAGAGAAGAGCTGTGATGCTGAGCAGACATGGTGATTATTTTGGAAATATTTTCTGTTGTGTAGTTTGCTTCATCTACTCTTGTGTACCTGATTTGTATTTGAAGAGCAATACAATTCTTCTTTTTTTCATCCAAAGGATTTGATTCTGCAATTTTATTTATAACATTTTGAGGTCAAGCTACACCGTTTTTCCAGTCAGCCTTTTGACCTAATACCCTTACTTGTGGTCAGAGTGTGACACCCTGCCAGCCATAGGCCCTGACTTCATACTTAAAGATGCTATGAGGAGTTTCTAAGTAATTACAAAAAAGTCTCACCTTTAGATATATGCCTGATCGAAATACACACTTTAAGATGAGTTTTATAGCATCTAAATAGGTTATCTATAAATGCTATTCCTTAGCTTTGCGGTTGGGTCGGACAGGGCTGGACTGGCCTGGATACTCAACTTCGCGAACAAGACAATTAAAACTAGAGCAAATTTAAATTATTTAGACACATCTTAGAGCACCGGGCTGTAAGTAGCGATATATAGCTGGCTACAAAACTACGATACTAAGTTTTCCAAAAATTTTTACGTCTTTTGGTGGCAGTTGAAGTCAGAAGTAGGAATTTCCGGGTTCCGAGTAGGAAACTGCAACTGGAACAGTCAGAATTCAGTCAGAATTTCCTACTGGGAACTCGGTGAAACCTCGCCACCCCCGAGTTGACAAACAAGATGGATGCCCCCAGTGTGAACAGTTATTTAGCTCCTGTAATAATCAATTTATTTGCACTTCTGACTGGGGTGTGTCGCTCTAGATCAGCTGTATACATAGTATTGTTAGACTTATATTTACAAAAATGCTGCCATAGTGATATTCACATTCTTCATGTGATATTTGTGAACCACAATGCAGGGCGTGCCAACAACAGCTAACAATCGGCATGTTTTTTTTCGACTTCAACTGGAACGCCGATAAGTCGGAGATGATGTCACTCCCAGTTCCGAGGTTACTGGAATGCAGCATGACGACAGTCGCGGCGCGTGCTCATGGGTAGCAGAGTCTTTATGTCGCCGGAACTAGATTCTCCTCATAGCACCTTTAACTTTCCCTTTTTGAATGAATGTGATCCAAATCTGTGTTTGCGGTCTCAAAAACAATGCTATTTTAATACCAGATGGAAGGAGGGTTATGATATCCAATTGGAAAAAACCTGTAGTTCAAATGATTAACCATTTACTTTTGTCCTCGCCTGCATTGTGACTGATGCATTAATGATTCTGACTCGAATTTTAATGTATTTACTGTCTTTACATCTGTATGTAAACAGTTGTTGATGGAAAAATGCAACCAAAATATGCCTCTCAAAGGGTTAAAGGGACCAAACTTGACACTGGCATATTTTTTTAAACCTTATCAGCAAAAATTTAAATGTTTGATCATTTTTCTGCAAAGGGCAGCTTTTTCTGTTTTTTTCTTAATATTAAACAAATACAAGCCAGATGTGATTGTGGGCATAACAATCCTCCCAGTAACATCTGTTCCACTGATTTGATTTTGATTTCTGAGATACATTGTTCAAACTAGACCAGAAGTCTTCAAAGATTAAAAACCTAGGCACTGGAGTGATAAATCTGCAGTCGATGGTGCATTCACGGTAGACGGAGTATCAAACAGAATCCTGATATTGTGTCTGAGCTGTTAGCTAATGCCTGGATAAGGACACGGGCCTCCACCTCAACCCCTTTAAACCCATTTATTTCATTATTAAGGCCTGACTTTTCAATTCCCCCAGATCACAGGAAAGGAGCGAAAAGACAAAATGAAAAAAAGTCCCCGAGGTCTGAGGAGGCACGGGAGGCAATTCCAACATATTGTCTGTACGAGGGTGAGGGTGAGGTTGGATGGAGGCAGAGTGAGACAGGTAACAACTTTAGGCAGTGGGCCAAAATACAAACCAGGAGCAGATCTTAAAATGATGCCACAAAGAGAGAACATGGTGAGGGACTTTGGCCCAGAGTTGCCAGCTCTGCTTATTACAAGCAACTTTGGGCTTCTTTTTGGAAAAGTTGCAAGTAAATATTGACAGTTGCAGGTCGTGTTTTTTCGGCTTGTTCCAAAAGGGCAGTTTCTCAAATGTAACTTTTACTATGAAAAGAGGGGCAAAAACTATGTTTCCACCAAAAGAAATCCTTACAGCCAGAATTAAATTTATTTCTAAAGTAGCTTTTACTGTTTTCACCACAATAAATCTGCATAGGATCAACATAAAACCTACATAAAAGCCTGACTACATCTGTTTGGTTAAAAACAATCAAGGTTAGACAGACTGTTTCATGATAACAGAATTATAAAAAGCAGTAGCCCCTTCCCTGCACTTTCTTTTGTTCCACCTCCAAACAAAAGGATGTTGAATTAGTAAATTAAAAACCAAATCAGACAGAATGTCACTGTTAAATAAAAATGTAATGTAGATGGAAATTAAAACATGCTTAATGTAGTTTTCTCATTTCAGCTCTTTAGTACACAGTGGGCCAGATCCACAAAGAATGAATTGCTCCTGCTAATAACGCCATCATCTGCGCAGAAATAACTCAAGCAATCTGCCCTGTTTTAGCGCATGACAGCCCTTATAAAGAGACTCTGCTCTATAGTTAGCACCAACTCAGTGCAATTTCCAATAATTCTGAGCAAGAGAGAGAGTGAGAGAGAGAAATTGCGCAGATTTAATACACAAGTCTCACAGGCGGTAATTTGCACCGCTAAACTGCGTCTGGCAATTAGTGCTGGTCTTAGAGGATTAGGTGGTATTTGCAACGAGGCTCATTTGCATAGGAAGGGGGCAATTTTGCGCTGAATTTATGAAAATTCCCTAATTTACATGGATGAAAATTGGAACGACGCAGTCAGGAGCGGCAGTGCAGTTTGGGTTCAGTTTGCCTGCATTTCACCCTTTGTGCAGGCTTTGAGTATCACACGCTATTTTTTTCTTTCATTTGCACGTTTAGCGGTCGCAAAAGCAATGCAATCCTTTTGAGGATCTGGCCCAGTCTGTGAATAACTTCACCAGGAGGGGTCAGGTGTTGCACTGATACCCTGCCAGCTCCGCCCAGCCCTGCTGCATACTTGTATTTGTATCTATTTATGAATCAATTTATTCCTTTTTCTTTAATTTTAGGATTATTTTAGGCAAAAGCTTTACTCAGCAAGGTGAACCTACTTAACAGTAAACCTTTGTTTAAGTTTTTCTGTGGACAAGTCTCACAATTTGAGGGAGAAAAGCTGTTAAGAGACAGTTGTAACAATGTTTTTTTCTGCCATGACAGAGCAGCACAATCTACAACCCTTTTTCCACCTTCACAGGCACTCCATTGTCCAGTCTTCATCTGGCAAAGCTTGGCTAAGCTACAACCTGACACATGGACTGTTTCACATATCGATGGGATATATTTCATATCCATCTAGGCAACATCTCCTATAATGTGATCAAAGAGGCAGACGTCTCATGAAAAACTTGTCTGTGATGAAACAAATGTTTTGATTGTTGGATGCATTCTGCGTCCGTCACAGGTTTGTCGTCACTTCCTGTTTTCAACACAACTAAACCACTTTCCTTCCCTATCCTTGGAAGAATATTAAAGACTAGAACAGCCATTGCAGCTTGAAGTTTTTCAAGATGGATCTGCTGGATGACAGACATGAAATCTGGCAAGTCCAGCTACTTTACAAGGTCAGCCCAACGACACATTTCATTGTTGAGAAGGGACATGCTGCTCAGCTCCACCCACCTCTGCTGCTTATTATTACAAAAATTACACTTCATAAGGTAAATTTACAGTGAAACAACATGTTTGCTTGCTGGTGAATTTTACATTATAAAATTGTAAAAGTGACCTTCCATTATCCCAGAATGCTTTGCAAGAGGCTGGTAGTACAGGCATGGTTCATTTTAAACAACTTTGCTCCCTCCTCAGGTGGCATCTTCTAGCTTACTGTTTGGACAAAAATGAACAAATTCTAAGACTTTCACAACTGTTAGGAAAATTAAAATTATGTAAGTGCCAACCCAAAGACAAACATAAATATAAGATTAGCATTTTCATTTAATTCAATAGCAGAAACTCCACATATTGTGTCATTAAGGTAAAATATCAATCTTCAAAACCCTAATCCAAGTTTCATTTAGCAGATAGGAGGAAGCTAAACCTATTCCTCAAAATGACAAATGACCATGATGTAATACAAATCCATTTTAAAACAGCGCTCCATTTTTTGATTACCAAGCACTTGAGCATTTTGTTAATTTAATCTGGCTCTGAATTGAATTTGTATTACCGCCATAGTTAATAACTTGACATTCAGCATACGTCTTAGTGCTATTTAGATAAGTGATGGTCGTCTTTGAGCACCACACGCTTGCATGCCAAATTGCCCCATTGCTCATAATAAAAGCATGTGTCTTAGAGAGCGGCTGCTGTTATATTTTATTGGAATTGTTATTAATAGAACTATCAGAATGAGAGGCAGAGTCCATATGTAGCTGTACAAAACGGGATGAAGGAATCTTTAGGGAGGATTTGAGGAGACGGAGGAAGTCTGTAATGGCATTAGTGCCACGGTTTGTGAATAAAAGATGAAAGTTTTGACTGGACTCCAAGTTTCTTCTCTCTTGTGGCCCGTTTCAATTACCATAGAGGCAGTGGAGAGTGGAGCGGAGTCGGTAAAAACACTCAAGATGATACTATGCGGAGCGCTGGAGGACATTTCTCATTTTTAATACACGGAGGACGATGAGTGGCACCTTAAAAAGAAACAAAACTCCCAAAATGCAGAGTAATATGACAGAAAGCTGGCCCTAAGCCTATATTGTTGGCTGCAGAGAGTATTTAGTGAAGAACAATACTATCATGAGAAGCTTCAATCAATCATATCTGCTAAGAAGTGATCCAGAATATTATTCTGCTTATCATTCTGCTCATTTATTCATTTTGATACTTGACATATTGGTTAGTTTTCAGGCTTCTTGACTTCTTTTTATTAACATGTTTAAAATGACACCATTGCCTCATTGCAGCAGCATAAAACAGGAGATTTTCATATATGCCTCCACTCTTGACCCTCAGGGCCAATTTAGTCCCATTGACTCCCATTAAAACCACATACTTTTGAGAAACTGTAATCCTGACATATTTTAATGCTTTTTTCCATAAAGTTAATTAATTCTCAGCCTCTACTTTCAAAATACAAGAAAACAGATTTGAGGAGCGAAGACCCCACTGAACCACCGGGGGCAGCAGAGTTTCATCACATTAAGTTTCAATGAAGGCCTGCGTCTCTCTAAAGTATAACTGCAATAAAAAAGCTAAACAGCATGAAAATGATCTACGTTGTGAGTGAGTGATTGAGAATATATTTTGTCTTTGTGTGTGGAATTTTAATCAGTAAATGCCAAATGGGCTCTGTTATGTTTATATTTATGTTCTGTTGTATACTTGATTAAGACAGATCAATGGTCTTAAATTTGCAAGTGATCTGCATTTATGAATGGTTCTTTACTTACAACTTCAAATCAGTTTTCATCTTTCACTTAAATAGCTGTTCCAAGACTTGACACATTTGCTAATGTCACATCTGGAGTGCAAAACACCCCAGAATTAGGTCAACAAAACAAAGCCTCAGTTAGAGATGATAATAGTAAGATACTTCAACAACAGTAGAAGATAACTTCACATAATGCAGTAAAAAAAGAGACACAACAAGCAAGGGCCATTTAGAGTTGGTGAGGTGTTAATCTGATGACTGCAGGCAGAGGCAGGCTAACACTTCCCATTGATTCTCAATGTTTGAGCTAAGCTAATTAGTGGTGGGTGATCTCTACCTGTTTCTTCCTTGTTACTGCACACACAGCTGATTGATTGGTGTCTATCAGGTTGTCATGGACTTGAGAGTAAGGAAAGACACAAAAAGAAAAAAGTAAACATATCCCTTTAGGATTTTGATTAGAAGTTTATTACTGTGGATCCACAAAAACAATACTTCTGAACTTATTATAGATATAGAGGGATAGATTGGACCTAAAGAATTCTATATATTGACAAAGATTTAAGTTCTAAAAACAGTTGTCCCAAGAGCTGTGGTTTGGTTTCAAACATACAAGCAAACAAAGGGAGTTACTGCTCAGGGGTGCCGATGATCCCATGGAGGGTTAAAGTATTTAATTTCCCTTTTATGTTAGTTTCTATCTTTGTTTCTGTGGATTAGAGTTGTATATATTTCTTTTGAAAATTAAATAAAGTGCTAATCTTAGTCATAAAATAGATAACGTAACATAACACAGTAAAAAAAATGAGTCACAACAAGCATACAAAACCATTTAGAGTTGCTAATGACCGTAGGTAGTGGAAGGCTAACGCTACCCATTGACTCCCAATGTCTGAGCTAAGCTAATTAGCAGTGGGTGAGCTCTGCCCGTCTCTTCCTTGTTACTGCACGCATAGTTTAAAGAATGGTGTCTATCTGCTTGTCATGGACTCAGGAGTGCGTCAAGACATGAAAGTAGGGCTGAAAGATATATCGTTATCACATTGATATTGAGAAATGAACATTCAAGATATTAATATTGGAAAAGCAATGAAATAAACGTTATAGATATTACTGTGCTTGTCTTGCAAGGGCAGCTGGAAGTCACAACAAAATTTCATTTTTCTGATTGCCTTTGAATGCACCGCTTGGTTTTCACCGAACCTGTAGTCATATCGTATCATATCGGTATCGATGTATCTTGCATGAATATCGAGATATGACGTTTTGTCCAGATTTTCGTTAGCCCAACATGAAAGGGAAAAAATGTTGGCACTTCCCTATAAAACTGGTTTTAGCACACAACTTTTTTTCAAGGCAAGACGACATCTTTATCAGCCAGCCTCTTGTCACAGTAAACCTCCAGCATTAGATGAATTTCCTTTTTAAGACAAAAAGCACAGCGGGGACAAATATTCATTTAATGAGACGTCTGCAGAAAGAGATTAACACGACTCAATATTTTACTCAAACCCTTTGTCTCGCTCAGTTTAGACGGGGGGGACGGTGCTCCTTCTGACTGATGGCCTTTAAATCGGACTCATACTTGACGTGAAAGGGCAAAGTGATTCACTGACACCAGCAAACAAGTGGACCGCTCACTCAGCCGACGAGGGGGTGTTTTAACTAAAACACACAGAAGCATTAATCTGGTGCCCCACGTCCATTAGCCTCTGCTTGTCAGGAGTGGAATTGGGGAGCAAAAAAGCCCACTTCACCAGCGCGCCATTAATTTCATGCCATGTTGAAGAGCGACGGGGGTGGACAGGGAGTAAACGCTTTAGGTCGAGGACTTTACAGCGCTCATAAATACTATCCTATTAGATCTGGAATTTAATATCTCCTCCTTCCAGCCTCTGTGGACTTAGAATAGGGAGGAACGAGTCCAAGGTCAGAGGCACCCCCCTGCTCAGACCATTGATCCGGACACGCCGGGTCAATTCAGCCGCAGAGTGATTGATGACAGCGTGGTCCAATCAGGAGGCCCAGGCAGCAGAGGCCGATATGGTGACAGATGTAGGAGCATGTGCACTAGTTTAATAATGTAAAGGCTGCTCATACAGGGACTCAAGGTAAATGACAGCAGGGGTGGGGTAGGGTGGGGGGTGTAATCTCCCCGCTGCAACGTCAGGTGCATCCTGATGATGTGGTTTCCTGCATCTGCTCTCTGATCAGACCCCAGCAGGACAGATAAATGGATTCCATCCAAGCATAAAGAGGATTAAAAACAAGACACAGAAAGTTTGTAAAGACTCCTGCAGAAGGTCACAAGGTCACTTTTTGGATGACGTTAGGCCACCAGAGCTCGATGATGAGCTCTGACAGATGTGTCCTCTTCGGGATGTTCCTTCAATTCTTTAATTTTATTCTCTTCTCCCTTGTTCCTGCTGTTTGAATGTTGTAACACAAAAACAACACTTTAGGCCGAGATGACCTTCAAACTTTTCCATAACTTGAAGCAAAAGGTCCACAAACACCAAAACTAACACCACTTTAACACGAAAAATAGTTGGTCAATGCAGGTTTTCTCAAAGCAGTATAAACTTGCTAACAATTCGCACATGACTGTTTTCCCACTGCCAGCAGGCCTGGTCTAATCAGCATAGGGATGGGAATTGATAAGATTTTATCAATACCAATGCTGTTAACGATCCAATTCTTGAACGATTCCCTTATCGATTTCTGCTGATTTTCAGTGTGGGAAAATGTTGGACTGTAGATCAGTGGTAACAATGTCAAACACATGTCATAGCATAGATAACTGCTTCTGCAAATTGCTGGTGTATCCACTCACTTAAAGGAGACATATCATGCTTGTTTCTCCTTTTCACTATGCCAGACTAGGATGCCTGTAAAGCATTTCTGCCCTCAGTACAAGTCATTTAGTTCCTTCATTGCCCCACAATAGCATTCTCAAAATCCTCATTTTAGGCCATTATCAAGCCCTCGTTGAAACGCTCGGTTTCCAGGCTGACCTAAAGTTACCTTGCAACGTCACAGCCCTTTGTGCTCTGATTGGTCAGTTCTATCGGGGGCTGAGCCAGCCTGTCCTTCTTCTTCTACTGTATTTTCCGGCAGGCTCAAAGCAGCGATCACAGATTGAGTCCCCCTACAGGCCAGAGCTGGTAATGAGTGAGTGTGAGCTAGGGAGCTATATACTGCTGCTGGTGGATGTGTTCCTCGGTGACGGTTTTGTGGCTAACGGACATCACAGAGGAGGAAGTGTTTTATCAGATTACTCCAATAAAAAGAAAGGTACCTCGTGTCGCCACAACGATTTAAATCTCGCGGACATCTCGCAATGACCTATTTTCAGAGGCATCAAATCTCGTTTGATCGATTCTAGGATATCAGAAAAAATACAATATCTCATTTTTTGAAAATTAAGGGGGTGTAAGGTCTTGTTTTCAAATTTATTATATTATATGTAAGTATTAAATCATGCATCAGCATGATATGTCTCCTTTAAGGTTGTGCAGTAGGTATAATTCTTACACTTCTGAACCCTGTCCGTGCACGGGATTGATAAGGGAATTGATTAGCAAAATAATTAATGATAATGGTTCTTTGATAGAGCTGTTAACGATTCTCAACTAGAATTGGTTTTCGATTCCCATACTTACATCGGCAGCAGTCGAGCTGTGTGGCTGTTTTTTTCCTCTGGTGCATCAAACTGAGTTTGATAAAGATTGATTGATTGATTACGATTTCATATTGGTTAACTGATGCCTGAAGACAATATATGCAATTTTCCATGATGGTATGATGTGGCCTAAGGGCTACACTCAAATTTTGACACGTTTCAATTATTTACTGAGCTAACAAACTGTTTTAAATTAGCAAAAATGTAGGGCTTTTTCATTTATAACTGTGAGAGTATTATTTTGGACAGGAAATTATGTTATTGATGCTTTTTGTTGAAAAAAATGGGAAGGCAGTTTCCTTTGAAAAGTCCCCAAAATTGTTTTAAATATGGCTTCCTGAGGATCATGTGACAAATTAAGGCATTGTCATTGCTTCTTTAGAGTCTTTACTCCTTTTTAAAGTGTTGCCTCATTCAAAGAGATAGATTGTAATAAATCTGGGATCCTGATGGACAAATTGACATTTTTGTCTATGTGTCTTGCACATTCAAGTGCCCAGTCCTCATGGGTTTTGAATACAATTGCAGTGTTACCAAGATATAAATTCACAACAATCGCTAAGTAGTGAACAACACCCTCTGCCTTTTCTCCCAAGCTTTGCAAATAAAATCTACTGAAGGAAAAGCAACTTTTCTGAAACAGAACTCAAGTTTTTCATAGTCATCAAACCAATAAAGTCAACATTAATCAAAACATTTTTTAAAACCTTAGTTTATCAGAAATTAGACAGTGAAAACACAACAAACACACCTGATATTGCCATCAAAAAGTTGCAGTTGCCAGTTTACAAAACAAAAAAACTTTTAGTGCCTTAAACTCCTCGGAGAAGAAGAAACTTTCCCTCATCTCTCTTCCTTAAAGTCCAGACCTGAGCTCGGTCACCGTATTGCCGCCTGCAGCTATAATTTAATTTTGTTTCTGCCACCCTGTGACCACGACCTTATATCATAAACCCCCCAAACCTTTCAGGGCATCTTCTGGCCAACAGCAGCACAAAACGGATTCAGACCAGACCGAGAGCTACAAATCCTGAAAATAGGAAAGGAGATACAGCACGCCCTCAGATACCAAGAATGATGGAGATATTTTAATGTTTTTCTCTCTTCTTTCCATCACTCAGCATCACGATGAGCTCTGCCTGTATGAACAGATGGCACATTCAATATGTGCTTACAAGCAAAAAATAAGGATGGAAAGCTTTTCTAGTGAAGGGAAATATGGATTTAACAAATAATGAGCATCTTGATACTTGTTTAATTAATGAATGATAACCTACTAAAGCTGCTAATGTATTAAAAATGCTCATTTTATTTCATTATGAACTGATTTTCTTCTTATTTTTGATTTGCATAAGGTTAAAAATCCATCTGCTGCACCATATCCCTTGTAGAAACTGGCTTTTTGGTGGTGATACATGACATTCAAACATTCGTTTTATTTCAGCAGGGTAAAAACTGCCATTTTTTCTTTTAAATAAAATGGACTTAAGTGGATTTTTTAACAGAATGTGGGTGTTAATGCCTCATTCAGGTGGTGATGGTGGATTCAGAGGCTGAAACACTTCACAGAAAGGCTCCAGAATCATCGCTCACAGGTAGACTTCCCCTTTAAAAATCACAAACGCTCCCTCTGCAAACTGATAAGGTGTGTTTTAGGAAATTGCCCGCAAGTTAGTCAATGTCAAAACTTTCAAGCAAAGCCTTTGAGAGAACAGAAAATGCCGCTATGGCATAACAAATGCTGTTCTGCCTGTGTGGGTTTGATCTTGAGGATCACTGGGGTGAAAAGATAAAGAGATATTGTGTGAGCAGCGAGCGCGGCGCTCCGGCAAACCTGGGAGATCTCAACCACGGCACGGCTGACAGGTACAAGAGGAGGGAGAAGAGGAGGGAGGCGATGGCAGTCAACCATCGCCTTGTTTCCTCTTGTAGGCCGTCCTGATTGCTGAAATGTTCCCCTGAGATCTGTGGGGGGGATACGGGGGGCATGTAAATGCTGAAATGCTACAGTTGAAGGAGCAAAAGTACCTAGAACAACTTATAGGGATAATTTATGTGGGTTCACAATGTTAGAAAAGTCACTGACTCTCACAGCGTTTGGAGAAATAGCTTGAGATTTCTCTCAATTTTTTTTTGCTTTCATTGAGACAGACTTACTTGATTCCAAAAAAAAAAGTTGTTTGTGGTATTGTTTTGTTATTATGTCTGTATCGTTGGTTTTAAATCTCTTGTACGTTTGGGACAACGATGAAAATTATCATAGTGCTAAATCTGTCATATTTATATTACAATAGATGTTTACTGCCATTGTACAACTGGCATCCAACAAAATTAGAGAGAAAAGTTTATCTGATGGGGTGCTGGTTTGGCGGAGTGGTTAGCACCTCATGTACTTACTTCTGCCGGTCCAGGTTCAAATCCCAGCTGTGATCAGTTTGCAGAGTGTCTTCCCCTACTCTCTCACCCCCTTTCACAAGCCTATCCACTGTCTCTCTCCTATCAATAAAGGCACAAAATGCCCAAAAAATACATTAAAAAAAAAATTTTATCTGATGACTGTAGGCAGAGGCAGGCTAATGCTACCCATTGACTCCCAGTGTTTGAAGTAAGCTAATTAGCAGTGTGCTAGCTCTGCCTGTCTCTTCCTTGTTACTGCACGCTCAGTGGAAAGAATGGTGTCTATCTACTTGTCATGGATTTGGTAGTGAAGCAAAATATGAAAACAAAGAAAATGTTGGCATATCCCTTTAAGAAAAAGAGACACAATGGCCACGGTGACATGATGTTTTTTAATTCGGAGTTACGTATTCAGAATTAAATTATTTGGAATTAAAGTTTTCTCCTTTGTGTTTACATGGAAACAATAATTCCAAATAAAGTTTGACATGGAAAACAGGTTTATTCACCTTTATTCAAGGCCTGGCAGTTGGGAATGGTTCTGATTGGACAGGAGTGGACGTGACGTATTGACGTATTTACATTAGGTTAAAAATCCATCTACTGAACCATATCCCTTGTAGAAATTGGCTTTTTGATGGTGATACATTACATTCAAACATTTGTTTTATTCCAGCAAGGTAAAAACTGCAATTTTTTCTTTTAAACAAAATGGACTTAAGTGGATTTTTCAACAGAATTTGGGTGTTAATGCCTCATTCAGGTGGTGATGGTGGATTCAGAGGCTGAAACACTTCACAGACAGGCTCCAGAATCATCACTCACAGGTAGACTTCCCCTTTAAAAATCACAAATGCTCCCTCTGCAAATTATCATAGTGCTAAATCTGTCATATTTACATTAGAATAGATGTTTATTGCCATTGTACAACTGGCATCCAACAAAGTTTATCTGATGACTGTAGGCAGAGGCAGGCTAATGCTACCCATTGACTCCCAGTGTTTGAAGTAAGCTAATTAGCAGTGTGCTAGCTCTGCCTGTCTCTTCCTTGTTACTGCACGCTCAGTGGAAAGAATGGTGTCTATCTACTTGTCATGGATTTGGTAGTGAAGCAAAATATGAAAACAAAGAAAATGTTGGCATATCCCTTTAAGAAAAAGAGACACAATGGCCATGGTTAGATGATGTTTTTTAATTCGGAGTTACGTATTCAGAATTAAATTATTTGGAATTAAAGTTTTCTCCTTTGTGTTTACATGGAAACAATAATTCCAAATAAAGTTTGACATGGAAAACAGGTTTATTCACCTTTATTCAAGGCCTGGCAGTTGGGAATGGTTCTGATTGGACAGGAGTGGACGTGACGTATTGACGTATTTACATTAGGTTAAAAATCCATCTACTGAACCATATCCCTTGTAGAAACTGGCTTTTTCATGGTGATACATTACATTCAAACATTAGTTTTATTCCAGCAAGGTAAAAACTGCAATTTTTTCTTTTAAACAAAATGGACTTAAGTGGATTTTTCAACAGAATTTGGGTGTTAATGCTTCATTCATGTGGTGATGGTGGATTCAGAGGCTGAAACTGTTCACAGACAGGCTCCAGAATCATCACTCACAGGTAGACTTCCCCTTTAAAAATCACAAATGCTCCCTCTGCAAATTATCATAGTGCTAAATCTATCATATTTACATTAGAATAGATGTTTATTGCCATTGTACAACTGGCATCCAACAAAATTAGAGAGAAAAGTTTATCTGATGACTGTAGGCAGAGGCAGGCTAATGCTACCCATTGACTCCCAGTGTTTGAAGTAAGCTAAATAGCAGTGTGCTAGCTCTGCCTGTCTCTTCCTTGTTACTGCACGCTCAGTGGAAAGAATGGTGTCTATCTACTTGTCATGGATTTGGTAGTGAAGCAAAATATGAAAACAAAGAAAATGTTGGCATATCCCTTTAAGAAAAAGAGACACAATGGCCACGGTGACATGATGTTTTTTAATTCGGAGTTACGTATTCAGAATTAAATTATTTGGAATTAAAGTTTTCTCCTTCGTGTTTACATGGAAACAATAATTCCAAATAAAGGTTTACATGTAAAATACGTTTATTCACCTTTATTCAAGGCCTGGTGGTTGGGAGACCTCATCCAACTGGGACTTTCCAGCTTTGAAAAGGTCCACATTTTAATTTATACATTCATCCAAACTTTCATTTCTTCCAAATCTTCTAAAGCTCGAATTAAATAAACTGTCTCGGCTTGCGTGGGGTCTTACACTTGCTTCACGTTAGCGTCCCAGCCTCATTAGGCATGCGCAGAACTACAAGAAATATTAAAAGCTGAATGAATATATCCATGATCGATGAATTATTTAATTCAGAATTAAAAACAGAATCAACCAGTCACTAACTTTGGAATTAAGTTTGATTCTGAATTATCATTTTCATTCAGAATTAAGTGTTTAAATAATCATTTTTAATCTTCTTAAAGAGGATTTAAGTTTTATTCAGAATTAAAGCTGGGGTTGGCGATCTGATTTAGATACACTTTTTGTAATACTGGTTAAAATGGTCTTTATGACCCGATGGTAATCAACTCATTATGTGTTCTTAAAACAGAGCGAAAAATATCCGCTATCTACAGCAGGAGTAAAACAGGGAAAACACCAACCAATAATCTTGGCGGGATACCTTTTTTTACACCAATCAAATCCCGTCGCCATTCTGCGTGCCTGCTGCGCGTGCATTTTTCCCGGCGTGCACAGACAGTGCGTGTAGCATGTAGCATGTAGCGTGTAGGGAACAGACTCCGCTGGAGAATGCTTACCTTTTGTCTTTGAAAATAAGGGAAGTTCGCTGTGAGCTGTCCCACAACACCAACCAAGCTCCGGTATCCCTCACATTTAAGACAGATGTACAAGAAATCTAAAATAAACTTTGTTTTTCTAAGTTTGTTCCGCTGTTGGCTCTAATCTCGCGAGAACTGCGGTCCATGCTACTGCAGGTGGCAGTTCTCGCGAGACTTCTTCTTCTTCGGTGGTTGGCATCCATCATTTTGGAGCATTACCACCCCCTTCAGGCTAGAGACAGACAGCTAGTTCTCCAAAATCGCCAACCCCAGCTTTAAAGGGGAATTAAACTTATGTAAATGTGATAAATGTGGCTTCATCCAGCCAGGATGTGATGTTTGCGTAAATGTATGGATGGCCATGATTCCTTCTTTTCTAACAGGAGAATATTTGTTTTTCCGTGGTTTCTGAGTCCCTAAAACCACCCCTGCAGTCTCCCATCCCCTTGTTTCCTGTCGTAGGCTGGTCCCGATTGCTTCCTTCCTGTTCTGATTTCCGGAATCTCCTGCGAGATACTAAAGAGGTGGGATAGAGAGGGTACACAAACGCTGTTACGCCACGCTGGTCAGAGCAATCGCACATCCCTCTATCTCTCCTCTGTGTGCACCGAGCCATGAGCACCGCGGGGATATTGAGACAAACATATCCCTCCAAGATGAAAGGGCCATTTCAGTCACACGGGCCCCTGAAGGTAAACGTGGTCGGCGTTAGCAAGCAGCTCCTCGTTTATTGTGCGGGCTCAGAGGCACCATAACACCAAGTAAAAAAAAGAAAAGCAATAAAGGGCAACTGCTCTGTTCACACTTCTGACAAGCTATTTGTGGCTCCAGCAGGCCAGAAAGACTTATGCTTATGAGCTTGTGTTTGTGAAGCGCTCGCAAAGTTCGGCCCTGCAGAGGTTACCGTGGTTCCCCCTCCGTCTTTCCTCCTTCACAGAGTTTTAGATCCGGAGCTCCGTCTTTGCTCTGGCCTTATCTTTTATTATTTGAGCAGTGATTATGCAGGAGACAAAGCTGACACTGAGATCTCTGTCTTCATTCTCTGGAGGTTTAGATGACAGGAGCTACAGCTGCAGAGTTGAAAAGGCTGAACATTTATTTGCCGATCGTCATGTACAACAGTCATCATGATATATGGAAAGACACTGCGGTATAAAATTAATATCAGAAGCTGGGTTTCTATTACAGCTTTCTCGCAAAATAAAAGCAATATTCCTAAAATTTCGACAAAGTATATTTGCGCTTTGAACGTGTTTCCATCGAAGGTTGTTCCAGGCAGGAGTGTAGTAACTCACGTGAAATATCATCCCGCGAGAGTTCACTGCAGGAAGATGGACGCCCAAAACCTGTTGCGTGTAGCTCCCTCATTTCCTTTTTTATCTCCTTGTAAGTCTCTGCATTCCTCTGTTGTTTGCTGCCTAGTATGGCAGTTGTGTTTTTCACAAGAATAATGGCAAGAAAAGTCTCCGTCTCTTCCTCTGTCCAGATGTACTGTGCCAAGTTCACTCTGAGAGAAGTGATCATGTGACCAGGTACGTCCTGTGATGTATAATATATCGAAACGTTTGAAAAAACACCTCATGAAAGCGTAAAAACTTTTCAGCGATATTTTAGTGCTTTTTCGAAACTCAGGTGTTTCCATTACCAGTTTTTTATTGCACTATTTACATTTTTCGCATATCCAAGGGCAATGGAAACGCACTTAGTGATATCATCCGCAGTTCAGCTCTTGTAGAACTCAAATTTGGTCAACGAGTGTGAGTAGACTTTACTAGTGAAGCTAAAAGTGTCACTGGTACCACTTGTAGATAAACAAATGTTCACTGGCACTACTAGTAGGGCAGAACGAGATGGACAAAATTTCATTTCTTGATATTCAAGCCAGATATTTCAATATCGATACGATATGACTTAGGGTTCGGTAAAGACAGAGCATTTTTCCAAAAAATAAAAACATCATAATACAAAAGAATATGGAAAGTGCAGTTTTATTTATAAGAAATCTATATCGTTTATATTGTTGCTTTTTCGATATTAATATCTTGAATGTGCATATACGATATAACGATATAGCCCTTACTACTAGTAAGCCTTACATGCTAATACAGGGGTGGGAAAACAAATTCAGGTGTCCCATTGGCTTTCAAAAATATTACAACCAATCAGGGATTAGCTTACAGTCCCTCCTACTTCATTTGCATTGGGTCTAGCACCAGTAAATCTTTTGACTTTAGTTCTACTAGTAGTAGACTAAAAAAATGGTCTACTCGCACTACTACTAAGATATTTAAGTTAGCTAGTAGCATTGGTTACATTTTGATATCTTTATTTATTATACGTTTTAATGTATAAATCTATTGTATATTTTGTGTTGTAATATTTTTTAAAGTCAATAGGATGCCTGAATTTGCCTATTCCTGCCCCCTTACAGTCATAGTAGTCTTACCAACAGTACTAGTATACATTTTTAAGACTATTAGTAGTACTAGTGGCACTTTTTGCTTCACTAGTAAAGTCTACTTGCGCACTAGTTGACCAAAACTGAGTGCATGCGCTTCAAATTGAGTACTATCAGAGTGGTACAACCGTTGATCAGCAATATCCATTGTATGTCGAAATGGCTTTTATAACAATATTTTATGTAAGACATCTACTGTCATCTACATCAACATGTCGACTCTTTTACTTCCTGTTTGATCCAAACTGTGGCCTTGGGGCCAAGTACGGTCCACCGTCCATTTGCAACTGACCTGCATCAGTCAATAAAATTAAATATGGCCGACTTCAGTGCAACGTTAAAACATAAAGATTTTACTCAAAGGATTGAAATTCATAATAATTATTAAAAAACAACTGGATAATGGTAGCACCAAACAAGCTAAGTTCTTCTGTTTTCTGTTGCATCTAATGTTCAATATAAAATAAAAATTGATAAGGGAATAGAAGCTTAAAAAAAGACAACTTTTACTAACTCCACTTAAAACTAACATAACCTAGAGGAGAGGGCAGATGTTAGTTTAGTTTAGTTTATTTACTTATTTCGAGAATATTAACAAAGAAATATATACCAAACAGAAAACAAGACAAAAAGAAAACTTTAAGAAAGCAAATACATAATTTATATTATTCATTGTATTTTACGGTGTACATGCTCGTACTCATGCTCGGAGTGCGTCTATTGTCAGTCAAACTAATGGTTTTGGTCAAGGACTATCCCTGTGGAGTTTGCATGTTCTTCCCGTGCATGCGTGGGTTCCCTCCAGGAACTCCAGCTTCCTCCCACAGACAAAAGCATGGTTATTAGTTTGATTGGTGACTCCAAGTTGCCCATAGGTATGCCCGGGAATGGTTGTCTGTCTCTTTGGCTACGTTTAGACGGACACTCTCTGACTTACTGTCCTGTGTAAAACACCAGGCTGCCATGAAAGACAAAAATGGGCGTGATTAAAACTGCTGTAACTCCTCGAGTAAACGAGCAGACTGAGAGACAGGATTCAGAGAGCTATACCTTTATCAGTATTTTCTGTGGGAATAATCTAAAAAGATTGTAAATAACAGCATTAGTATGATTCTGGACTGTGTTCCTGCTGTTCTTTCACCATTTATTCGCCGTGTTTCGCCGTATTTTGAAGTAGATCGTCTTTTTCCATCATAGTTTGTGTTTTATGGATTTCATCAATCGTAATTTGTAAATATTAAAGGATATGCCAAGGAGATCTGCCATGGAAAGGGGAGACCAGAGCAGAGTCATGAAGGGGGCTAACTGCTTCAGGCGCTATCGTTGGTAAAACAAAAAAAACAAACAAACAAACAAAAAAAAAAGTCTGGACATGGTCTAATATAATGAGCTGTAACATGGACACTAATGCTGCAGGCAAACTAAAAATGCATGAATGTATGTAAAATAGTTTATTTCTGGTCATCTCAAAACTTTGAACATGTTCATTTACAATTGTTTACAAAGAGAATCCTGTTTAAAGTTCAAATCAGTTTTTTTTTTATTGTAATTACAGTGTTTAAAGCTTTTATAATGTCAAATGCCAGAATTGCTTACTTTCATTTCTCATTAAAAATTGTAAAAAAAATTACTTATAAGACATTTCCTGACAAAGTTATTGACTAAAACAGAAAAAAGAACTGTTAAAATTATAATATTAATGAGGTTAAATGATTTCAAGACTGTGTGAAAGTACTTTTTGAACATTTTGAGCACACTGCAATGATACCGTGATAATAATGATAACCATGATAATTTTAGTCACAATACAGTAATATGAAATTTTCATACTGTTACATCCCTTCTAGATAGACGGCCAAGCCTTTCTGTGAAAGAGTACTGCGCATGCCGTGACGTCAGTGTTTCAACCTGAAACACGCTGATATTGGTTTATAAGGCGCTGCATGGAGGAGCATATTGAAAACTCTCCACTCAGGAGGCTGGTTTCAAAAGTTTGTGGATTCAAGCACTCCAGGTACCATTCCCATACAAACAGGAGGCCGAAACGCAATGAAAACTTATCGGACTTGACCGTTTTAGGCCTCGTGTAAACGGCCCTCTGTCACCCCTTTTCCACCAAGCTGGTTCCAGGGCGTGCTGGTGCTAGAGCCGGTTCGCAGTTGGTTCAAGTGAGAACCGGTTAAGAACCGTTTGCTTTTCCACAAATGGGTGCCGGCCAGAGAGCTACGTCATCACGTCAATGTATACGTCTGTATACGTCACGACAGTTTCCCATAAAAACTAGCGCCAAATTTTATCGCCACAACAAAGATGGAGGACTACGTTGCGGTTTGAGTGTTGCTGCTGGCTTTTTGAGCCTTCCTTGGAGAGCAAAATTTGGCGATCCAGCAAGTTAATGCTGCTCGACGATTATGCAAGGTCGTCTCCTCCACTGACCACTGCTGTTTCGTTTTACTATCCATTGTTATCTTCCAACTTATCTTCTTACTGCTTACCCCGAACTCGTCTTTTTAAAAATGTCTCTCTTCCGTGTTTTTACTCTGCTTTGGTAGGTCAATAATGCGGCCCCCACCCCCTGACGTAAGCGTGTAGCCCCCGACATAACCTGGTTCTTTCTGCTGGCCTAGCAAAGAGCTGGTGCTTGCCAAGCACCGGTTTTGAGAGCCAGCAACCGGTGCTTGGTCTGTGGAAAACCAAAGAACTGGTGCCAAGTCTGGCTCTAGCTCCGAACCAGCCCTGGAACCAGCTTGGTGGAAAAGGGGTATGTGTGGCCCTGCGATCAGCTGGTGACCAGATCAGGGATTAACCCTCCTCTCCCCCTCTGCAACCCCAAAATAGATCAGCAGTGTAGAAAATGAATAAATAAAAAAGTATGACTGTATATGCCCTGGCAGACTTGTCTCGACATCAGAGTTCAAAAGGTTAATCTCTTTGCTTTCATACAGCGGTGAATAAACACTGCAGACACATTTCAAAGTTTCTCCACCATCACTCTCACCAGGGTTCTCATCATCTCCATAATACAAAAACAACAACAAGGCACACAGCACCCTCCTGTAATGACAACTGAGTCACAACTCAGTCACACAACCTCCTCACACAAACGGCACCTTCTTGACGGCCTTGTTCATTTGTATTCCTTTCTATGCAAAATGTCAATGACACATTTGTCTAGACGCCATTATCTCCGTCTGGATTCCTCAACAGAGCCGCACCAAGGCTGAGTGTGGACGCCCATGGTTCAGTGTTGATATATTTCCCCGAGGACAAAGACGCCTTTTCTACTGCAAGAAAAATACTTTCAGTGAGCACAGTTTGCTCAATTTCACCATGAAGCAACACAATCCCCAAATCTGTTTCCTGTGTCAGAGCATTTCAATGAGCTTCTCCATCACAAACTACACAGAAATAAAACTCAGTCTGTACGTAAGCTGTTGCTGATAAGAAGCCAATTAGTAAGAAATACAGTAAAGTGACGCCTCTGCTTGCACCAACAGATGTTCTGCAAAAGAAACATGAAAACCAATTCTTTCTTGGAGAGTTTGAATTAAGTTTAGTTTACCTACAAGTTTTGTTTCCAAGTTGAGAAACTAAATCTTCTGTCTAACTTGGTTCTCAGGATCTGTTTTTCTCTTGGAGTATGAGCTGATTAGAAAATGGAAATACAAACTTTACATTAAATCAAAATCAAGAAAAGCATTTTAACAAGTCCATCTGTTGAACACTGGAGTCTGAAACCAGAGAACTTCAATAGAACTAATTTGCATCACATTCTCATTAAAAAATGCATTTTGAACACTGTTGCTTTTTTTGCTCAGACAGCTTCTGGTGAAGTTTCTGTTTCATTCTGAGTTTTGTGGGTTCAAGCTTGTTCGGGCCAACTTTTGCTCAGTTCTCTTTTAAATACTGAACAAACTTGTAACTTGTATCCATTTATCAGCCTATATGTAAATCTATATGATGTTGTTAGGGAGACTACTGAGGGGTACCACAGTGATATACAAAACATTAATCAACTAAAGGAACTACCATAATTTCTAATAATAAAACACACTTTTTTGCTTTTCAATAAGCTCTGGTTTTTCTAACCTGACATGCCAGATGAATAGTTCCATATTGAAAATATTTCACTAATCCATCTGAGGAGGAGCCCTGCAAAATGCTTTCAGGGGCAGAACCTTCAAATACAACAGCAGCTTGTGACTGGACGATCGTTTGGCTAAAAAAACACTCATCGCGGACCAATTTATATAAAGCAACGCTGCTATGACATAGCTTATGTAGTGGCTAAATGTAGCGGCTAATTGTTAGCCGTTAGCTGCTACGGCTAATGGCTGACAAGGGCAAACAAGTGTGGATGGCCTTTACAACAGTTAGCTGCTACGGCTAATGGCCAACTGTTGTTTGTCCTTGTTATCCGTTAGCCGTAGTGGCTAGCAGCCGCTAGCCATAGCAGCTAACGGCTGCTAGCTGCTAGCTTAACTACCTTGAGACTATCATTTCACATTAAATTATACCACACAGATGTATCATTAAACACTTGTATGGGACATGAACCTTGTCAAAGACAAACCCTACGAAGTAAACTTATGAGGAGAGCATATTTCGCCAAGTATAACTGAGTAATCATGAGGCTAACTGACAGTAGCCTCCATTATTTGTACAACAGGAAGTGACTTCACTTCCTGTTGAGCCACTTCCTGTTGTCGTCACGCCCAGAGCTTCCACTGCTCCCACCTCTCTTCCCTGATTGGGCCGTTAAGTATTTAACCGAGTGAAACCGTTGGACGATGGAGGCTGGCAAGACAAGATGTATGATTTCAGAATCAGGCAGGTCTGTCTGCTCTGCAAGGCTATGGTTTTTCGATGTATGATTTCAGAATCAGGCAGGTCTGTCTGCTCTGCAAGGCTATGGTTTTTCAAGTGCTTATTATACAGGAGTACCAGCAAAATGCTTGAAATATTTCCTCTCCCCACCATTCTGATTGTAACACATCTGATACAAAAAGCCAAAATATTCTCTCTTTCTCTGCAAAACATTCCACCAAATTTGCTTAATTCTTATTAAACTGACTGTTAAACTATTCTTATCAAATATTTTGGGTCTTAATTATTCTAACTTTGTGTAAGCATCATTTAATTCTCAAGTGTTAACACTCACTGGCAAGCACAGAGCGCTGCCGTCTTGTGGGTAAGGAGATGCAAAATACCTGCGCTATGATTGGTTGGAGACAAGGCTGTGATGATAGCTGCTCTCTGATTGGTTTTTACATTACAACTGAGTATGCTCGGGCATAAATTGAGCAATTGTGCATGCGTGAAGCAAAAAGGAGTTTCTGCATCCAGTTAAGAGGAAGAAAATTGTGTATTTGTTGTGAAAATACTGAAATTTCATTGATCAAAACTTTGAATAAAGGCCATTTTTGAGTTGTAAGTGAGTAAAGTTTGGGCAAAACTTGGGTGCGTGTTGTATTCGAGGGCATTTTATAATCAAAAAACAGTGGTATGTGTGAAATAATGCACAGAACTAACCCCAAAACAAAGCAAATTGAAATGTTATAGCAATACAAAGTGATTTACACAATACATCAACACACAATGACAATGGAAAAAATAAAAATTCATCATAAAACAAACGCAAAAAAAAGATTAAAACAAACGCAAAAACAGAACAAAAGCTGAACTAAAATGTAGAAGAAATCATTTTTCATTGAAAATCAAATCAAATTGTTTCATAGGTTTTCTAAATGCTTCCACTGGGGCAAATTATACAGAACAACAAAATATGTTATCATTACTATGCAGATGACACACAGCTATAGAGTTCAATGTTAGCAGGTGACCATGGTCCCATATAAGCTCTGGGTTAGTTCTTGTGGACATGCCAAAGGGAAAGGTGACTTCATTAGTTGGTGTTTTTCCTCCGCTGTCTGTCTCTGAGCAAAATAACTCAAAAAGCCCTGAACAGAAATGAAGTGATTCGATTTTGGTCATCTTACGAATACAAATGCGGATACAGGAATTTTTTTTACAAGAGCTAAGTTGGCACGATAGGGCAGTTTTCCATATTTTCCAGAATAATGGTCATTCTATACTGTCCCCTTAGCCCTCGTTTTACCCCTTAGCCCTTGGTTTTGCATGCTCAGGTCTAGTAAAAGTTCTCCATAAGGTTAAGAGGAAGGGCAACACAGCCCTTGGAACGAAGAAAAGCCTGGACCTCCCTTGAATGGAAGCAGAACGAGAAATTTCCCATGATACACCACGCCTGCTGACAAGGTGGCAGATTGGAGACTGAAGTTTTTATTAAATCATCCAGTAAAGATCAATCATGTTTTGAACTGTTGGGCGCATTTAAAATTTCTCGTTATAACGAGTTAGCCTTCACAGCTGTAGCTACGGCTATTGTCGCATCTGCCTACGACACAGCCAGTGTGATGACGTACCAGGAATCGAGTGGTGACTTGTTTCTTAGGGGCGTGTTTTCACCCCTTGGCCCTCTGTTTTGAGGGCCAAGGGGGCGGGGTAGACAAAGGGGTAAGATGAAGGGTACAATTGGGAATCTCCCTAACTTGTCTAAGAACATTAGAAAGGCCTTTGCTGAATTTTGTGCTCTTTTTTTTTTAACCTCCTGGCGGAGGTTGTGGTATTGCCAGCGTCTGTTTATTTGTTTTTTAGTTTGTTTGTTTGTCTGTTAGGAAGATAACTCAAAAACCTATGAACAGATTTCGATTTAATTTTCAGGAAATATCGGGATTGGGACAAGGAACAAATGATTAGATTTTGGGTTGATCCGGATCACCGTCTGGATCCGCCATGATGAAAAATGCTATTTTTGTGAATAACTACTGAACTAAAACAGATATGATGAAGAATCCAGTTGCTAATGGTATGTTTTCATGGTCAAGGAATCTAAATATTTAGATGAAATAAAGGTAGGACTAATATTTATGGTGAAAATCACAATGTGGGTGAGGACTGTGGCGCTGGTGGACGTCTGCGCTCTCCAAGTGCCTTTCTAGTTTAATTTTGTGGGTATTTCTACAGAGGCGGTGCTCAGTATAAATGTAGCTGCACCAGAGTTAGCTAGGAGCTAAATTGCATCAACCCTGGGGGATGGTCTTGATGCACCAAGCACCAGCTGGGCAGAGCTAGAACTTGACCATCTGGGACTGTGGGGAAACGTGATCCACAATTCACCACTTTGTTGATGCTGCACTAAATTGGTCCTTCTTTGGTTCGAGTCATTTTAGTGCCTTGGTTGAACTTTGGTCCACTTGGGGGCAAACCAAGACCCCTTGTCTTCAGACCAACCACTGCGACCCAGGATTGAAGTAATGTAGTAATAATGAGTGCATATAAGTCCAGAATGTAAAGTCTCGACATAAAACAGCAGATTTAGGTCTCAGCAGACACAGAAATTAATTTAATCCTATCATTTAAGTCAGAGTTTTATTACTTCTAAATGCTATTAAAATGGCTTCTGTATTAGGGTGGATTTTCCTCTGATATATATCCACTGTCAGCAGCTCAGCTAATACTCCACACATCTACGCCTGTTTAACTTTTCTTCTTTATTACTTCCTGTAAACTTTCTGAAGGCGATTATCTCCTTCCTCTCTCATTCTCATACTCTCTTTAAATCCTGGAGGCGAGCTTTGATCACCAGTACATTAGCTTTACATTAGAAACAATCATTAGGGGGACATCATCCCCACCACCAATTTGCCTTTGGAAAATAGAGGAGCGGGAGTGTGCTCCAGCCTGAGGAGGACCAATGAGCCACAGCAAACCTGATTAGGCCTCACGGTAATGTATCGCTCCTCCTGGCCGATGCTTTGGGGATGAAGGGATCAACTTCATATCGTACAGCTTTAAACTGGAGTGGACTCATTCTCTGAAAATGACCTTTGAGGAGGTTCCCTCCTGCGTGGGGGGAGCATGGGTCAAAAGACAAATGGGTGAGGGATGTGGAGATAAAAGAGTGACCTCAGAGGCTGGGGCTGTTTGGTTTGAGACCGAACTAAAACTGTCACGAGTCAAACATTTCAGAAATCAGAGCCAGAAAAGAAACACTTCATTAAAGTTCGAGGGGGGTTGTTTCAGCTGCCTTTCTGCACAGTATGGCAGAAGGCATTCCAAATTAAAAACATAAAAGGTGCTATGAGGAGAATGTATTTCTGGCGACATAAAGACTCTGCTACCCATGAGCACGCGCGGCGACTGTCGTAATGCTGCGTTTCAGTAACCTTCGAACTGGGAGTGACATCATCTCCGACTTATTGGCATTCCAGTTGAAGTCGGAAAAAAACATGCCGATCTTCCAGGCTACTGTTAGCTGTTGTTAGCAGTTCCGACTTTGGGGGGCGTTCCAGTTGCAGTTTCCTACTCAGAACTCGGAAATTCCTACTGCTGACTACAACTGGAACGCACCAAAAGACGTGACCCGAGCCAAAACGTGCATTTGTTGTGATTCTAATGAGTGCAGCTCGGATCTTCCTCAGAACTCTGCATTGCTTTACAACTTCTTTTTTCAACAACTTACAAGATGCAAAGCGACGAGGTAATGTATCTCTGTCTAGTTACATAGCGGTAGTTTTTGATGTGTGACAACAAGAAATTTTTGGAAAACTTAGTATCGTAGTTTAGTAGCCGGCTATATATCACTACTTACAGCCCGATGCTCTAAGACGTGTCCGAATAATATAAATTTGCTCTAGTTTTAATTGTCTTGTTCCCGAAGTTGAGTATCCGGGCCAGTCCAGCTCTGTCCGACCCAACCGCGAAGCTAAGGATTTATAGATAATCAATTTTGATGCTATAAAACTCATCTTAAAGTGTGTATTTTGATCAGGCATACATCTAAAAGTGAGACTTTTTTTGTAATTACTTAGAAACTCCTCACAGTCCCTTTAAATTGGACAAGAACATAAAAAATGAAGTAAAAAATTAAAAAAGCAGGTTGCAACAAGCAGAATCTTTAAGCTATGTCAACTCTCTTATGAAAGAAAAAATAAATAAGTAAGCCTATGAACAAGTCCAATTAATTTACACAACGTTAACAGTATTAACAATATGGCAATTAAAAATTATATTCATTTGCAATAATTTATAACAAATTTTGCTTGAGGATGCTGACAAACATGTTAAAAAGAGGAACTGATATACGGCATATGTAAAAAAAAAAAGGATGATCCAGATGCTTTTACATCCACAGAGATTTTCTTTTAAGGTCGAGTTAAGATTCTTTTTTTTCCTGAAATCCTGCAATTTCACAGTTTCACACCCCCAAACTGTTCACCTAACGTTGTTTACGTTTTCCCTGTTACCAAGCAACAGAACTTAAGCTAACCATGTTGTATCTCAGAAGCACACATGTAGAGTCAGTACATAACTTATGTGCCTGCAGATGGGGCCAAGAGCTCTTCTAAATTCACTGAATTTTAGCTTAAAGGGACACTTCACACACTTTTTGTTTTCATGTCTTGCCTCACTCCAGAGTCCATGACAAGCAGAAAGCCTCCGTTCTTGCATGCGTGCAGTAACAAGAAAGAGACAGACAGAGCTCGCCCACATTAGCTAAGCTCAAACACTGGAAGGCAATGGGAAGTATTACCCTGTCACTACCTACAGTCAGCTAGGGCTGCCACGATTAGTCGACTAATCGTTGACTAGTCGACTATCAAAATAGTCGACGACTAATTCAGTAGTCGACTAGTCGTTTGTTTTTTTTAGGTGTGTTTTCTCACAAAACTGCCGCTGTACCTCTGCTGTCTTGTCTGCCTATCTGTCCTGTTTTCTGGTTATCACACCTGCAGGAATCAAACCAACACACCCTGAAACACACTCATGCATGTGGCGCATGAACAACTACACAGGCACCAAAGTTGCCAGGTCTGCTCATAATAAGCGATTTGGGCCACCAGCTGCATACTGGTGCAGTACGCTGCAGTTCATGCATGAAGTGACTAGTCGACTAATCGCAAAAGTAGTCGTTGACTAGTCGACTATCAAAATAGTCGTTTGTGGCAGCCCTACAGTCAGCAGATAAACTCTTCCTCAACTCTAAATGGTTCTGTGTGCTGGTTTTGATGTGTCTTTTTAGCGTGCTGTGTTATAGTATCTGTTTTTAGACTAAGATTAACATTTAATATCATTTTAAAAAGCAATAAATACAAAACTAAACCACAGGGCGCATGAACAAACCACAATAGATGTGCTTTGTTTTGTTGACCTTCTTACAAGCTTATCCCTGGTGGTTACCGGGATGTATTGCTTTTGAAAATAACATATGATGTTAATCCCAGTCTCTATAATCTCAATTTAGATTAACTGAAGAGTGTCTGCTGACTGCAGGCAGAGGCAGGCTAGCTCTCCCAGTGTCTGAGCTAAGCTAATTAGCAGTGGGCGAGCTCTGCCCGTCTCTTTGTTACTGCAAGCAAAGTCAAAAGAATGGTCTCTATCTGCTTGTTATGGGTTCAAAATTGAGGCAAGACACAAAAAAAGAAGCTGGTGCATCCCTTTAACACTCACAACTTCAAAATTCTGTTTTTCTTCATCTTCAGAACTGAGATCAGGCCTCATCGTTCATTCTGCAGCTAGCCTCATGAAGCATGTGTGTTTTTATTGCCACTTCTTCCAGGGCTAATTAATGTTAGCTAAAAATAACTGATGGGTGGAGTTTTGAATAACATCTAAGTTATTCAAGATAAAACTGTTTCAATCTCATATGTTTTGGGGATGCATCAGTGGCTGCAGAAATATAACGACATAAAGGTATTCCTAAAACCAGGACAAATGTTCTGCCTCATATTTTGTGGGTTTTATAATATTCTAGAGGCCAGAAAGAAAGCTTTGGAGGGTATGATGTGGCCCCCGGGTCGCCAGTGAGCCTGGCTGCTAAATAAGAAATTGCAGTTCCTGGCAGTCTCATTGTTATTGCTGTCAAAGGACAGATAATGTTATAAGGATAGTATTATTCCAAAATCAAGCACTCTTTACCACATAGTGTCTTAAAAATAGGTCAGTATCCGGAGTCATCTAAGGTGCTTCATCCTCAGCAGTCTCCTGTCCGTACTGTACTGTAGTTGAACTGTACCATCGCACACTTCCACCTCACACTGAGCCTCGCACGGCAGCTCAGTGAAGCTGAATTAACAGATTACAGAAGCATCCTGGGCTCATTTGCTCGGTCCCCACTGATAGTGCAGATGCTCACTGGCAGGTATCCGACCTACTACAGTACACCAGAGTACACGGGAGTACAGTGTGAGGCGTTCATTAATGTCTCCAAAACACAGAGTCATTCATGGAAAAGGCTGTCACTGCAGAAACAAAAGAACAAGGAGGGAGATTTACAGCGGCTGCACAATGGCTGTTCTATACATGAGAAAATCAATCTCTTGGCTGTTTTATGCAAATCAGGGGAGGTGCTTGATTCTCTTAAATGTGCCGCAAAGTGGTCAGCACGTCCTTTTCTGTCCTTTATTTGACTGAGGATCTTTGTGATGATTTAAAGCACCACTTCAGGTTTTTTCCTCTAATCATGATTTATAAGTTCATAACAAACAGCGTTGATTAAACAGCACTTTTTTATTTAGTTTTAGTCTTTTGCCAAGAAAATCTTTTAGTTTTAGTCATAATTTAGTCATCTAAATTGTTTTAATATTAATCTAGTTTCAGTTGATGAAATAAGTGTAAAGTTTAAGGCATTTTTTTTAGGTTTCCTCGAATTTCTGAAGCCGTGTTTTACACTTGGATAAAATGAAACATCTAATAACCCTTTATTTAAAGGTGCTATGAGGAGAATCTATTACTGGCGACATTAAGACTCTGCTACCCATGAGCACGTGCGGCAACTGTCGTAATGCTGCGTTCCAGTAACCTCAGAACTGGGAGTGACATCATCTCCGACTTATCGGCGTTCCAGTTGAAGTCGGAAAAAAACATGCCGATCTACCAGGCTATTGTTGGCTGTTGTTAGCACGCCCTGCGTTGTTGTTCACAAATATCTCATGAAGAATGTAATTATCACTATGGCAGCATTTTTGTAAATATAAGTCTAACAATACTATGTATACAGCTGATCTAGAGCAACACACCCCAGTCAGAAGTGCAAATAAACTGATTATTACAGGAGCTAAATAACTGTTCACACTGGGGGCATCCATCTTTGATTGTCAACTTGGGGGTGGCGAGGTTTCACCGAGTTCCCAGTAGGAAATTCAGACTTCCAGTAGCAGTTTCCTACTCGGAACTCAGAAATTCCTACTTCTGACTACAACTGGAACGCACCAAAAGACCCAAGCCAAAGCGTGTGTTTGTTGTGATGCTAATGAATGCAGCTTGGACCTTCCTCAGAACTCTGCATTGCTTTAAAACTTCTTTTTTCAACAACTTACAGGATGCAAAGTGACAAGGTAATGTATCTCTGTCTAGTTACGTAGCGGTAGTTTTTTTTATGTGTGACAACAAGCAATTTTTGGAAAACTTAGTATCAAAGTTTTGTAGCCGGCTATATATCTCTACTTACAGCCCGGTGCTCTAAGACGTGTCCGAATAATATAAATTTGCTCTAGTTTTAATTGTCTTGTTCCCGAAGTTGAGTATCCAGGCCAGTCCAGCCCTGTCCGAAACTCCTCACAGTCCCTTTAAGCAGCAGCATAACATAAACTTCACACTGGGGGCATCCATCTTCCATTGACACCTCAGGGTGGCGAGGTTTCACCGAGTTCCCAGTAGGAAATTCTGACTTCGGGGGACGTTCCAGTTTTACTTTCCAACTCGGAACTCAGAAATTCCTACTTCTGACTACAACTTGACGCACCAAATGTGTTTGTTTGTAATGCTAATGAATGCAGCATGGATCTTTCTCGGAACTCTGCATTGCTTTACAAGTTCTTTTTCAACAACTTACAGGATGCAAAGCGACGAGGTAATGTGTCTCTTTCTAGTTACGTAGCGGTAGTTTTTGATGTGTGACGACAAGCAATGCGGGGAAAAGTTATTATCGTAGTTGTAGCCGGCTATATATCGCTACTTACAGCCCGGCGCTCTCAGACGTGTAATATAAATGATAAAATAATATAAATTTGCTCTAGTTTTAATTGTCTTGTTCCTGAAGTTGAGTATCCAGGCCAGTCCAGCCCTGTACGACCCGACCAGGAGGCTAAAGAATAGCATTTATAGATAACCTATTTTGATGCTATAAAACTCATCTTAAAGTGTGTGTTTCGATCAGGCATATATCTAAAAAGTGAGACTTTTTTGTAATTACTTAAAAACTCCTCACAGTCTCTTTAAGTTCCACTAAATTTCTATTTATACTGTTGATGCATGGTGAAGTGGACAGATGCATAACTCCCTCAAAATATAACATTGAAAAAAACTGACCATGATTTTTAACTCGTTTGAAAGTAAAATCAAACATTCTTTTAAAAGCTGTATTTCTTTGTGATGAAATCATTCATTCATGAAAGGGTTAACTAAAGCTAACATCGAAGTATCCAGTGTTAGTTGGTTCTAAAATGCCTAGCTCTGAATGGAAAAATGGAAAAAAAAAAAAAAAGAAGAATCAGCTTGTGTGTGTGACTTTAGCTCAAACTATGCTGATAGGCTGCAGTAACCCTGAAGAGAGCTGCGGTGGATGGTGATATTTCTTTGTTTGTGTTTTGTATGACCTGTTCACATTTAACATTATAATAAATCCATTTGGATAATGAAAATATTGATCGAAGCAGATCCAAAGGGCAGATAAACACCAGGTTTAGAGTTTTGTTTGTGCTGTTTAATGACCATGAACTCAAGGGCGTCCTCGGTGCATGATGACATCACTGGTGGGTGTGGTCTAGCGTTTCAAACTGCACCCAATCATGATGCTGCACTCACTTGCAGAAGGAAACGTCTCATCTACTTTAGCTGCAGGGTATCAGTGTGTGCTGACATTTCTTTGAGGTGACTCTGATCTTCTTTTGTTGTTGAAATAAATCTGTCTCAGCGTCTTGAGTTTGTGTTCCCGTCCGTCTGGTCTCTGTGATTATAAACCGGAGCCAGCCTCGGCAGCGATTCTGTCATTCTGTATTGATTGTAAGGGAAATACCTGCAGTCTGACACGGACAATTTGTCATGAACAGTAAGAGGCGCACACCCAATGCCACTTCACAGGTCCAATTCATCACGCCGTATTGACTCCCCTCGGCTTCTTCCTGGCCATCAGTTATAATCGGAACTAAAGGCATCAGAGCTCCGCTCCACAAATCACTGCGTGTTTATCAAAGGACAAATGAGAGCGGTTTAAGATTCCGGATATTGACTGGTCTAGGGCTGGGCAATGTATCCAGAATTCACGATATATTATGTTTTTAAACAAATGGCAGAATGGTGTCACAATAGCTTATTTTACATTAAACTAGGTTGATATTTTCCTGTGGTAAGTGTGATGATTCAGAGGTGGAAATAACACATATCAGGTCTAATTTTCACTGTTTTAAGAAACAAACACATTGACATCCCCAATGATCACTGGAAAATCTGCTTACAATGTTAAAGCAACATGGAAAACAATCCTTCAAGTTCTTTAGTTTGATTTAAGCCAGTGCTAATTAGGGATGGGACGATACACTTAAACTCACGATATGCTGCACCTTGATATGCCCGGGTCACGATACGATACGTCACGATACAATATCAAAAAGTAAAAAAGAAAAAAAATGACTGTGTAATTACAACTTATTTGTTGTTGTTTGAGTTGCACACAGGAAAACACAAGGCCTAACAGGCCAAACACAAACAATAACACTCTCTCTAATTATAGAGAAGTTAGAGAGAGTGTATGCTAATGAGTGGTAGGCTCGTTTTCGCCGTCTTCGTCTTTTTTAGTGAGAAAGCTAAAATACTGCCAGACAGATGACTTGCATCCCGGCGGAGTGTCCTCAATTTCGGCCTCATTCGACTCCATCGTTTGGCTTTTTGGAGGTAAGGTAGTTGGTGCTAATGTTTGTTGTCGTCACTTCTTGTCACATGCGCTGTTATCGGACGTGACATCTTTATTTCGCGATCCATTTTTTTTCAAACTCGATGCATTTCGTCACGTACTGTATTGTGATATATTGCCAAACGATATTTCATCCCATCCCTAGTGCTAATCAAGCAGTAACATCATGCTGATAAGAAAGTCATATATAAATGCCTATTTTATATCACAACACTAAAACTGTCTCAAACCCTTAATATTGGCTTACATGTTGTTTTTGATTATCAAAAAATTTGGGAAAACTATGGTGATTGTCTAAAATACACAAATATGTCTGCAAAAAATATTGAAAAGTTGAGTGAAGCACTAACCCTCCAACAGGCCCACTCACCTTCCAGTTCAAGTTGCCATATTTGTCAGACAGAAGTCTCGACATTATCTTAAAAAAATCTGATTGACAACAAAGTAATTATAATAGAGATTCAAACATTTTGATTTAGGCTGTCTACCAGTAGATGACTTTGCAACTGCAATGCAAATCTGCCACCAGGGGGCTCTCAACCAAAACTAAGCAAGATATGAGTGAAGTAGAAGGACGGACGGAGGGACGGACAGACAGACAGATACTGAAACTTTCTAAAAATAACTTGTTGAAAACACTGAAGTTAAGTTTTGGAATTTTGTTATATCTCTAATTTACAGAGAAAGAGTAAGTTTTTATTCTTTTATTCTTTTTTGCTCTGTAGCATCTGCTTTGTTCTTAACAAAAAAAAAGCATTTATAGGAAGATAAGACCTATGAAATTAATCTATTTGGTTTATCATGAAAAGACTTATAATGCAGTTGATGGCACTTCCCTCCCATCAGTTATAGATATTCCCAGATTTTTGTATATGGTCCTGTTGTACATTTTGCATACACAGTGCATTTGTTCAGAGTTATTTTCAGTTGTATTTAATTTTAATTTCATGCAATTTTATTCTCTTTCTGAACATTCATTTCAATTTTAGGTTTTTAAATCCTTTGTACTTGAGAAAACAACTTCCGGTGTCAAATTCCTTGTATGTGTCGCATACTTGGCAATAATAAACTATTCAGATTCTGATCCTAAAGCCATTTTTAATGATAAAATGAGTTCATATTTATCGGACTGCCTGTATTATCTAAAGCAGAAAAGCAGAAGAAAAAGCCCGGGGCAGTAATATAGAAAATCAAAGTTGCTGCTAACTGTGTTGCAGTGCATTAAGTTTTTAAATCAATCATTTCCTGATCATCATAATCAAATAGAATTATAATTAGAGTACATATGTTGAACACAAGTCAAATATGTAAAAGGGAATACAGGGTAGGACCAGATAAGTTTGACTTCTTCCTACCCCTTTTCCAGCATGTAAATTGCAACTTCCGATGAATATTATAAAGTAGTAATCTTCTTTCTTATTATTTCCTCTTATTTTTTTGTTTTGTATATATATTTTTTGTTAATATGTTCGAAATAAACAAATAAATTTAAAAAAATATTGAGTAGATGAAGATGAAGAACCCGGTCTGTCGCTTCAATGAGAAGCCAAAGGCTTTCTTGAAGGGGGAAAAGTGATTTCCACACATGTTCTGGGGGGTGTTACCAACACGTGAAGCTGTGCTGCTTACTTCATATATGAATGATTTTCACAAGTTTTACCCCGTTGTAAAGGTGGCTAATCAGGCTTTTCAACGACATTAAATACAACACCGATTGATTCTATCAAAGGGGAGGAATAATCAACCGAAATTTTGCTTCCATTTTTTTTGAGGAGTAGAAAGAGAAAACAAAAAGCCAGAATACATTAGATATCCATCCATTATCCTCACATTAGCCATGCCGCTTAGCCTTTCAGGGTCACATGAGGGATGGGATACACCTTTAAACAATCGCAGGGCCACAAAGAAAGACAACCTTATTCCTCGTTCCATTAACCTCAGAACTGGGAACTGGGAACTGGCAAATGGGAGTGACATCATCTCCGACTTATCGCCGTTCCAGTTGAAGTCGGAAAAAAAATGTGCCAATCGACCAGGCTATTGTTAGCTGTTGTTAGCACGCCCTGTGTTGTTGTTCACAAATATATCACATGAAAAATGTGATTATCACTAAAGCAGTATTTTTGTAAATATAAGTCTAACAATACTATGTATACAGCTGATCTAAAGCGACACACCCAGTCAGAAGTGCAAATAAATTGATTATTACAGGAGCTAAATAACTGTTCACACTGGGGGCATCCACCTTCAATTGTCAACTCGGGGGTGGCGAGGTTTCACCGAGTTCCTAGTAGGATATTCCGACCTCGGGGGGGCGTTCCAGATAAAATTTCCTACTCGGAACTGGGAAATTCCGACTTCCGACTACAACTGGAACACACCATTATGCTTGCCTTCATATCAAAAGGGTAATTTGGAGGCCAGTTAACAGAATGAGCATGTTTCTGGTCAGTGGGAGGAGATAAGAGTGCTCAGAGAGAACCCATGCATGCACAGGGAAGATGTACAAGCATGGTTTTGAACCAGCAACCTTCTTGCTGTGAGGCACGTGCACTACCTGTTATCCCTATTCAGCTAAAATATCAGGAGTTGTTGTATTTGTCTTCGTATTGCCACCCGAGACGGATCTGAGTTTTAAAGAAATCTACTCAATGACCAGAAAAGGAAAATAAAGTGAAAATCCTTAGCCTGGGCTTATCTTTCCTTCCTTCATTCTCTCCTCTCACTCTTCATCTTTAATCTACATTTACCCTTCCTCATGTCCCTATCAAAGACAGTTATCTCACCGTGAACTCCTCCTTCACAAACTCGTGACATTTAATATTTCCAGCGTGAAAAATCGCCCCTGTTGATTGATAGATTTGGACTGCAACGATGCGTCTCTGACTCACAGCACTGACAGGTGAATGTGTGTCTCAGCGCCCCCTGGAGCCTCAGAAAGGTCAGCGTGCCTCTTAATCAAACATCAGGCAGGCCATCCCCACTGTCAGCTGGACGGAGCTGCTCGGGTCCCTCGCTGAGCTTAAAGTTCACTCCAATCTGCTCCCGGAAACTGGAGCGCAGAGCTGACACAAAATGGAGGCTGATTATCTCATAAAGCTGTCAGCAGGTAGATTGGACAGCTTTTAATGTGTGAGCGCGATGATAAAGAGGCTTCACTTTCTTAACCCGTTGAGAGAGGATTGATTAAGAACAGAAAAGGAGAGCCGAAGCATTCATCCTTTATCATGCAGGAAGCTAAGGATCCTTTTATAAGAGGCTGTAAATGTACGAAGAAAAAATCCCCACATCATCACACCACCACCAGGCTGATGCGTTGATACAGGGCGGAACGGATCCACACGTTCATGTTATTTACAAAAAACTCAATTCCATCTAAAATTCCCAAAAGATTCCTATTCTCAGCCAAAGGAGCAGCACCCAGTGTGGTCGTCCTTACAACCCTGGTTGTATTTTTGCTTTGTATTGTGTTCTTTATATTTGTTTTGCTGTGTTGGGAAGGTTCTCCTCTGCCCTTGGTGTGACTGAGGCTACGTTGGCATGGACACTCTCCGACTTAAAAACGCAAAGATTTTTCCTTTGCGTTTTCAAAGTCGATGTGCGTTCAGACGGAGACGTCTGGAGACAAATGAAAGTGCTGTAGTGTGCATGCCAGTTCAGTAGATGGTGGTGCAGTTTTGCAGAGAGAAAGAAGAAGAAAAACTTTCCACAGAAAACAATAGTGAGTGGACGCACGAAGACGCAGGAGTTTCGTTTCTGAACCACAAATCAGCTTCGGACAACATATCTGTCTGGATAGTTTTGTCTGGATAACAAATGCACGCTTGAGTTTCACCACAATCATATCATATGTCATATAATAGAATGTAAAAGCTGACATTATTCCAACTGTATCCTTTTCACTCATCTACCAACCACAAAACACTGCAGCTGACCATACAGTAACATCGTCTGTGAGTTCTCTGCAGTCCGTCTAGGCAGAACTAATGTGCTTACTAACTCATGTTCCCGCACAGACTTAGATCATCACTCTGTGAACCAGAATAAAGACCAGTCCGTCACATGTACAGTCACACACCAACACAAGGCTGATTGGCTGTCGAGGCACGGCCACACTCGATTGAAAGTTTCATCTTTGCCAATGTGACCCCAGAGTTCCCATCTGCAGCAACAGGGGCGCTGCCTCATGACTCTAAAGGCACAACCAAGTCGCTCAGATCACATCTGTTGCATCACTTAATATCTGGTCGCACCTGGTCAACCAGGTAAAAAAAAGTTACACTGTAAACTGTTAAGAAGTTTTAAATTATAACTTAAACCAACACTATGTAGTTTTTCAAACATAATTTAATCCTTCGATATTCATCGTGATGGCCACCACTTTACAATGGAGTTGAATGACACCTCTGTCGTGGTCTGAAGTGGTCTGTATCCCTTTCACTGGCGCTATGTAACTTCGAGGTGGATGGTGGGAACCCTGCCACACTAAAAAACTACACGTTTGGACTGCTTTACGGCATACGCCACTTCCCCCGATTCCTGATTCGTTTAAAACACGGAAGTCTTGGCGGAAGCCAATCGCGGAGCTATAACCATGGCGGAGGAAACGAAGAACGTAAGGAACAGAAAAGTTTTGTCGGAGGATACAAAACAAAGAAAGCAAGAGAAAAACAAGCTGAATGCTCGGACCAGAATAAACATCGGGTCGGCGTTCACTTGCTGGCGTGAAATAAAAGACGAGGAGGGATGTCCGACTACTATCAGGTATGTTGGGCGAATAATTAATGACGAAGTTCCTCAAAAAACTTGACAGGAAAAAAGTACAGCACAACAAATCCAGAACGTACCAGTATGTAGTTTTGTTTAGACCTATTTCAAGTGTGTGATATCACCAGCTCGTGGTTGTCTTTACTTTTATTCACTTCATTCCTTCAACAGGACGGGGGTGGGGGCAACTTCACGGTAATAAAACCAAGTTGAACTTAGCGATTTTTAACATCTTCATTTAGTCAAAAATAAATACATTACCTCGTCGCTATCCATCCTGCAAAGAGCTGCCGAAGACATAAGAATACTTTTGAGCGAAGTCCTGGCTTCTGTGATTCACCTACAAAACAAACGCACGCGACCGGCAGATCTGTATCTTTACGACAGTATGCGCGCGCTAGAGCTCATGGGTAGTTTAGTTCTCTCTCCGGTCAAGCGGGGATCTTCTGTTGTGCTGCTTTAACAATAGAGTCAATAAATACACTTGATAAGGGTTAGAAATTCACCTCCCAAAAATAAGTGGAAACAGCACTGTGGTTTGGACCCATCTAGACACCAAGGAAGTGCTTAAAACAAACTGTGATAGTGTTGATTTGACTCGTCAGATTTTGCTGTGTAGGTGTAAAAATGCTTAAAAGGTTGAACAAAAGTCACACTGTTAAGTGTTAGAAAGTTTAAAATTTAAACTTCAGAGTCAATAATTACACTTGATGGGAGTTAAAGTGTTGATTTTCCAAAAAGAGTGGAAACAACGCTCTTGTTGTGGATCCATAAAAACACTCCAGAGGTGTAAAAATCACCTTCAATGTGGTTGCAAAAGAACATGAAGTGTTGATCAAATAAACACTGTTAAGAGACAGAAAGTATAAGTTTAACCTCTATGTGGTACGGACCCATAATGACTTTTGGAAAGGGGGAAAAAAACTCTGATAGTGTTCATTCGTCTAGTCAGAATTTGCTCCAAAGGTGTAGAATTGCATTTAGTGTTGATCGAAAGTCACGTTAAGTGTTACAAAAGTTTCAAACGTAAACTTCAGAGTCAATAATTACACTTAGTTTTCTAAAAAGAGTGGAAACAACATTTGTGTTGTGGACCAACCTAGACTCTTAAAAAGTGTTAAAATAAACTCTGTTAGCATTAATTTGTCTATTTAGATTTTGCTGTGTGGGGTAAAAAGGCCCTTCAGTTAGACTAAGTGAAGCGGTTGTCTGCTGCAGTTTCGATAACCTCAGCCTCAACCCTGCACACTTACACTCTCCAGCAGCAGGAGGGCATCATCATAAATCCAAAAAGAAACTGACCGACTTCATTGGGAAGACATTTCACCTCCTCCTGACTCCCTGCTCCCCCTCCTCTCTGCATGTCATTACCTCCGCCTGTTGCAAGCGGGAGTAACTGCTGCCCATCACACGCTAAATGTTTGTCTGCCTTCACCCATCAAACCTGCAGCAGCCATCACGGCTGTTGTTTTGTTTCCCCGCCTTAATGAGCAGCTTGCATGAGTCTTTCTGTGCTCTAATTCATGCTGAAAACAAAAGCCCTGTTGCAATGTAACTGTGCCCTTCAGTGCGGCATGTAATGCTTGTAGAAAATGGTGAGGCATTCAAGGGGCCGCCGATTAATTCAAATGAATCCCCGACACCCATATCATAATTAATAATAAATCAGCAGCGCACCAAGGGGATGCATAAAGGGTAATTTAGCAGAGCAGACAATCTCCCATTGCACTGTGAGGTAATATTCCTGCTAATATTAAGGGAATACACACACACAACCACCCCCCCTCAACCTACAACAGGTGCTTTTTCATTTTCAGTCCAGCTCGCTTTAATGATCTCATTAGAAAGCCACTCGAACGGGAGAAACGCCTTCAGCACCTCTGCTCCACAACAGGGAGTAAAACAGCCACGAGTATCCCTCTGATGTCACGGCTGTAACAGAAGCTGCTTACTCTCAAGACGGACAAGACGGAGAGCGAGATAGAAAAAAGAAAGGCTAATTGAATTCCCCGTGCACAGCCATGAACAAAGCCTTCCCTCTGACTCTGAACAGAAAGAGAGAGAGAGAAAAGGGGAGCTGAAAAGCCTGTAAGACTGAGTTGTACATCATTACCCAGAATTCTAGCCGGCAGTTTCCCCAACTTCCTCTGCCAGGAATCAAATGGCACAGATTAATCAAAGATGGGCTGATGGCAAATGGCAGAGAGGAAATGGTCCAATAGGCAGAGTGTGGAGCTTTTACAGCAGGGAAAGAGGCAAGGAAGAGTCGATCCACTTCAGAGAGGAGATTTGAAGCTTTGTGAACTTATAAATAACCCACTGAAGGATGTTAAAAACCAGGAACGATTCTTGCTGTAAATCGTACCAATTCGCAGATATTAAAGGGATACACCAACTGTTGTGCCGCATTTTTTCATTTTAGTTATGTTATCCAAACCTGAGCTGGCTTACAAAATAGGGGTGTGAAAAATATTGATACAGCAATATATCGCAATATTCTGACCTCCAATACACTATCGATATGTCAAATCTTAATATCGATTTTTTTGTAAAAGTAAAAACTCATTTTATCAGAGTTGGAAATAAAATACAACTTATTAATATGTAGGCACAATTTTGTTTTCATGCAGTCGATTCAGTTCAGAAAGTGACAAGAGAAACATGCAGGTAAGGATGCTTTTAATACTTTGTTAAAGGGCAAACAGCAAAAATTTCTTTGCAACATTAGTTTAAGTGACTTGATGCACTCTATGTTTTCGGGTTAAAGATGGAACACTGCATTTAACATTTTTCAAAAAACAATAAAATGGAAAAGTTGTTTTCAGAAAAATTGTTTTGACATGATTTGCACTTTCAGTTTTGAGTAATATTGTGTGATTTTCATATACACCATCTCCAGTTTTTTTCTTAGCCAACTCTAGAAAATTGCAATATATCACAATATTGTGATATCGTGATACATCGTGATATTATTGTATCGTGATCCAAGTATCGTGATACGTATCGTATCATAAGGTTCTTGCCAATACTCATCCGTACTTACAAAGCCTGGAGGAATTCTTGATGACAAACATGGTGTGGAAGATTATAAAAAGCAGAGCTGTCCTGCCTAATGCTGCGTTCACACCGCAAGTGACCCAGCTACCAAAATCGTGTCACCCACTGACGTAGCGTCGCGCGTCCATGAATACCTCATTTTGGTTACCGTTGCCGTCGGCCGTCGCTCGGTGACGTCACGTCTGCTCGAGTTTCACCACGATCATATAATATATCATATAACAGGATGTATAAGTGGACATTATTCCAGCTGTAGAATCCGCCAGCATTTTTAGTTTTGCTTTTGTGTCTTGCCTCACTCTAAAGTCTGTAACAAGCAGACAGACTCCATTCTTTTGACTGTACGTGCAGTAACAAGGGAGAGACAGTCAGAGCTCGCCCACTGCTAATTAGCTTAGCTTAAACACTGGTAGCCAATGGGTAGTGTTAGCCAGCCACTGCTACAGTCATCAGATGAACTCATCAACTCTATATTGTTCAGTTTATTGGTTGCTGTCTACAACTGATGACTGTAGGCAGAGGCAACCTAACACTCCCCATTGTGCCTTATGTCAATAACACCCAGAAACACTGGCTGCTACTCTGGAGTTGACCTCCTCTGAGATGAGCTGAGGTAAAGTGGAAAAGTCTGCTGTGGTCTGAGTCCACATTTCAGACTACTTTTGGAAATCATGGACAGGGTGCCCTCAGGGCAAAAGAGGAAAAGGACCATCCAGACTGTTATCAGAGCAAAGTTAAATATGATCTGTGATGGTATGGGGGCTTGTTAGTGACCATGGCATGGGTAGCTTGCACATCTGTGGAGCCATCATTATTGCTGAAAGTTACATACTGGTTTTGGAGCAACATATGCTCCCATTCAAGCAATGTTTCAGTCTTTTTCAGTGCAAAAGCACACGTCACAACAACAACTAAAGAGCGCATGCCCGAGAATGATCTGCCTGCAGTTCAGACTCGTCTCCTCCTGAAAATAACTGGAGCATTATGAAGCATAAAATACAACGACGGAGACTCCACGCTGTAAAGCAATAGAAATTTTTGATCAAGTGTTAGGCAAGCAGGCATGACTCATATACATGCTTCTGTAAGTCCAGGCTCAGCGCTATATTTGTTGACTAATATTTCGTCATAGTTTTCTTCAATGAGCTTTTTTCCCCTGATGAAAACTACACTACAGCTAAAACAAAACGAGCTGACATGGAATAAAACTAAAACTAATTTAACTGACATTTTCTTCAACAGATAATACCTAAACAAAAATGCTAGAGACTATGAGATACTGTTGTGAAAATTCATCAACTAAAACTAGACTAAAATTAAAACAATTTAGAAGATTCAAAATACTCTATATTTTTGGCAAAAGACTAAGTTAAAAGTGCCGTCAAAATGTACACTGATCGAGTATGAATCCAGGCTGTGGCCAGTTTGCTGAGTGTTCTCTTCCTATTATCCCTATCAACCCACTGTCTCTATATCCAATCAATAAAATGCCTCCAAAATAATATGAAAAATAAAAATAGCTTCAACAAAAAGTATCCACAGATGCTTGACACTTATTTAGTGTTGAAAGAGGAAAGTTGATGTAACACATGTCCCTGTGCCAGCTTTTTGGAACATGATGCAGACATCGAAATCCAAATATGTAAATATTAGCAAATAACATTGAAGTTGATGAACAACATCAACATTAAACATCTCATCTTCGTACTGTATTTAGTTGAATAAAGACTGAAATGAATTTGCAAATAACTGAATTCTGATATATATGTTACAAAATGACCCAAATTCATCAAAATTGAGTTTTGTGGCATCAAACTCCATATTTAGTTTTTTTTTTTTACAATCAATATTGTCGCTCTTCTGTTCTCAAATCCATAAGAAAAAAAGCAGTTTGATCACAAACATCAGTGACCTTTAAAACCACTTTAAGGATAAAATCAGAAGAAAACCCCAAACACAATCCACCTGGAGGATCTCCAAATGCAAATCCATGACAGGAGTATTTTTAATCTTCAGCTCCTTCTTCTCGGCTTTGTCATCATGTCTACCTTTAAGATAGAAGACGTTTATTTGTCAGGCAGAATGTGAGTAATCTTGGCTGATATTTTCTGGGCCGATTGTTTTTCTCAGCTTTGTTTTTAATAGGTTTCCAGACTCCCTCATCATGCTGGACGACACGGCCCAATCTGAAAGTCAGAAAATTGGCATTGCACCTTTTTATCCTCCCTCCATCTGCCCCTCTGTCTGTCACTGTGTCGCACTTGTTTTGCCTCTTGCTATTATTCACCTCCATTCTCCCTGTTTACCCTCACGCAGACCATCACAGCATGACAATCAGCCTTAAACAGCTCCACTTTTGATCTCATTGTTTTTCTGATGTGTATTTTGGTATGAAACATCTAAAAGAGGCGCGTGCAGGATGGTAACAACTGCAGTGATGTAGTGATTTCAGACAAATTGATTCAGCGAGACGTCCGCTTGCTCATTCTGCACACACGCTGTCTGTCTGTGAAATGCAATTACACTCAATGCCACGAGTAAGTGGTGGAAACCAGCTTATCATGTCAGAGTCCTAACGAGAAGAACTGAGGGAAATCATCTCTAATGCTGGACACAAACATGGAGTTTGTCTGCAAGATGGGGAAACACGCCTTAGTGAGGTGAAAAGACCCTTATTGTTTAAAGAGTAGAGAGCCTCCATCTTACTGAAGCCAAACCTAATGAGCCTCAAGCTTTGACTACTTTATGATGACATATTATCTAACTTTGGCATTCCTCATATTCCTGAGGCAGCCTTGAACATACCATGTTCCCATAATTTGCCATCGTTGGTTAGCTAATTATAGCCTTGCAGAGCAGACAGACCTGCCTGATTCTGAAATCCTGCAGCTCTGCCTTGCAAGCCTACGTTGTCCGATGAATTCACTCGGCTGAATTCTTAACGGCCCAATCACGGAAGAGAGGCGGGAGCTGCAGAATGCGGACGTGACGACAACCGGAAGTTGAAAACCGGAGGTTAAGAACGGACATGCCTATTAGCTTATTGTCCTCATAGATACTTAGTGAAACTTGGCGAAATCTGCCCTCCTCAGAAGTTTACTTGTAGGGATTGTCTTTGATGAGGTTCATGTCACATATAAGTGTTAAATGAATCATCTGTGTGGTACAATTTAGTGTAAGACGATAGTATAAGGCTGTTAGCTGTTAGCAGCTAAGTTAGCGGCTAACGGCCAACGGTCATTTGCTGCGTTCCATTAACCTCGGAACTGGGAACTGGGAAATGGGAGTGACGTCATCTCCAACTTGTCTGCATTCCAGTTGAAGTCAGAAAAAAACGCTAGCTCACTGATCGTATGGTAGCTCCTTTGTAAACCCATAAGCCTGTTAGCTTGTTGAGTTGAAAGCCTTTTAGCTAGCTGTATTGAAAGCCCATTATCCTGTTAGCTTGCTGCATCAAGACTCTGTTAGCTCACTGCATAGCTTGCTATCCCATATGGCTGGTGTGTCACCTGTTAGCTCGCTGCATCTGTGATTTTCATGTATGGAGCATCAAGAAATCGGAGTCGTGTCCTGTACTCCTGTGACCTCCACAGTCAGCAGATTTCAATTCAATCGAGCAACTATGTGATGTCGTGTAACAGAACATTTCTACAATGGATGTTGACAAATCTGCAGAAACTACACAATTCCCCATGTTAATGTGGAGCAGAGTCTCCAAGGACACAATCCAACACCTTGTTGATCTATGCATGAAGGATTGAGCAGTTCTGAAGGCAAATGGAGCCCAACTGGGCAATAGCAAGGTGTACCTAACAGGGTGGCAAGTGTGTTCCCTACTTCCCTTGACTGAGTCTTGGCTGGACCGTCACCCTTGTGGATGTGATGAGATCCTGTCATGTTTACTTTAATAAGAGCAAAGGTTGAAGCCCCTTGTGTTTGCTCTTATGAGGGAGGCATCATGCCATTGGTACAACCTGCAATAACATGAATGAGCATGTTTATGGTTTGGTTTAGGCACATTCCCAGAAAGTAACTCCCAGTAACCACTGTGAGTATCTCCCAGTGGTTGGAAGTTGGCTGATGATTGGCTGGAGCTTGGCAGGCTGCTAGGCTGGAAGGGGAAAACAGAAGTGGCTGCAACTTCAGCATTGTTTATTTGTTGACTATTATTTCGTCATAGTTTTCGTTACAACCTTGTTTCCCCCCATTAAAATTAGACAGTTAATTTAGTTTTTGTCCATGTGCATTTGTTTTTTTGAGTTACTGACATTTTCATCAACAAATATAAAACTAGACTAATATGTCTGACAGTGACTTAATCCAATTAGACCTAATTTGATCATGTATAAAGTAGAGACATGTTAGGAATCTATCCAATCACGGCTGCTTTGGTTGTGGAAAGGTTGGATGAGTAAAGAGGGACATCCAGTCACAGCTGCCTTAGCTTGGTGGTGGTGGGTTAAGTTTTGGAGCGATCCAATCAGAGCTGCTCGCTTTATGAATTGATATATTCATGTAGAGCAGGTTCACTGTTTGTTGTCAACTCTGGTGTTGTAACTGAGATGCTCTGCCAGGTAGCCTAAATAAAGGTGACTGCATTTCACACAGAAGTTACATTTGTTTGTTAATTTATACTTTCAATCCTAAATATAATTCAATAACGCATTATTAGATGTTTCGTTTTATCCAAATGTAAAAATTGAATACAGAAATTTAAGGAAACATATCTGTAGATCTGTAGAAAGCTACAGAGCTACAGAGTTTTAGTTAGACAAATTAAGCCCATTAAAAATTACCTGTTCACTTTGGCAAATTGGATTATCTAGGAGAGTTTTCATTAGCTTCCATTAATTTTATCCATCGTTTGTACATTTTTACCTCCGCCAAAGAGGTAATGTTTTCGGGAGAGTTTGTTTGTCTGTCTCTCTGTCCGTCTGTCTGTGAACAAAATAACTCAAAAAGTAATGGATGGATTTTGATGACATTTTCAGGAAAGGTTCAGCATGGGAAAGGGAAGAACTGACTTGATTTTGGTGTTGATCCGGATCAGCGTCTAGCTGACATGATGGAAAATGTGATTTTGGTGAATAACTACTGAACAAAAATAGATATAATTTTGAATCAAATTGATAATGGTATGTTTTCATGGTCAAGGAATCTAAATATTTCGATGAAATGAAGGTAGGACTAATATTTATGGTGAAAATCACAATATGGGTGAGGACTGTGGCGCTGGTGGGAGCTGCGCTCTCCGAGTGCTTTTCGAGTTATGATCTGTGAACAGAAAGTTTGCGGAGTCGCCCTTTAGCTGAGTGATGTAACTCCATGTTAAAACCAGTTAGCTCTGAGCCATCCTAAAAGAAACAGAAGCTGTTCTCATGACATGAAATATACTCCTACACGCAGAGAGCGCAAGTCTCCGATAACAGACCACCAATTTAGCCTCTAATTTCACTTCTGTCCATCCATTATGCTTAGCCTCCTTGTCCAGATCCCAGCCAGAGAACCATCTGAAAAAACATCTACAAAACAGAGCCAGACAGTCCACTCTCAGCCTGAAAACACAAACAAAGTCCTCCTGAATTCTGAGCCGTGCACCTTTAGCACAATCCATCTAAGCTCACAGTACCATACTGGTGTTTTAGGCCATTAACTACAAATTGCATACACAGTTATTGCCGTCCAATTTCCAAACCATAACACATGCTTTTAGATTAATTTCCCTCGCTTGCAGGCAGTTCCTATTAATTTCTGTGCAGTGGGAGAAAGTCAACTTTGCCGAGAGTTTAAATTTGTTTGAGATGGGTGATCCATCACGCTAAATGTTTCTCACCTTTATATTTTTGTCAAGGTTATAAAGTAATATAGCTGTGAGGGGGAAAAGTTGCCAGGGAGCATTCAAGTGCAACACAAAGAGTGCAAAGAGTGAAAGGACAAATTTGCATTGTTTACAGCATCAACAGCGGCTCTTTTTTGGATGTTTTCTGGCTTCTCTCAGGCTGACTTAAATCTCTCATATTTTTGAATAATCCAACAAGAACATATTTCAAAGTGTTCCCTCCTTTTAAATGCAAGCAGGGAACTTCTAAGTCTCCATTTATCCTCAAGTTGACCTCATTACTGCCTTCCCACTCCTCGGTGATAACTCTAAAATATGCAGAGATGCTGGAAATCTTGGAATTCACAAGTTACAGCACAAACAAACATACTTTTCCTTGTTTGCTTGAACAACCTGATGTTTAGACTATTTAAAGCAGATTTTTGTCCTTCACTGGGGTCAGAGTTTTGCAGAATCTTAAACACAGATTCTTGATTTCTGTGGGCCACAGTTGCTGCTGAACAACAGCATCATTTCAAGAAGCTCACAAGAGTCCATTTGTCTGAGTGTTTCCCCTTTGGCTATAGCAGATGGTGAAAGTTGTCAGATTTAGATGGAAATCTGATGATGCAGGGCTCCAGACTAACTTTTTGCATTGGTTGCAACGATGCACCTAAAGAAAACTTTGAGGTACACCAGCACAAAAATTAGGTGCACCCAAATTTTTCATAGTGCCACCTTTAACGTCATAAGGTCACCATTTTATCACTTTCCATAACTTTTACATAGTGTAAATGATTTTTAAACAAGATTAAGATGTGAAAAAATACTTGTCTTTATTCAAAGCAAAATTATAGATTAAAACAAAAATAGAGCGTTTAAAGTGCTTCACTGAATGAAATTTACAAATTCAAACTAAAACAAAACATTTCCAAATAAAAGTGCCGGTGCTTAAAGTGCTTTACTGAACTGAAATTTAACATTTCAAACAAATAAAGTATTTCAAAATAAAAAGAGCTAATGCTGAAGGTGCGATACTGAAGTGAAAAATGAAATAAATATCCAGATTTTAACACCCAACAACATAACATTTAACTGGATGGTCTGATTCTCCAATAAATTTTAACCTAGAATAAGACTTTGCACACTATAGTCAATATTCACAAAACTGAAAGCAAGGTAAATAATTAAAAAAACATTAACATTTCTCAAAATTATTTATAAAAAATAACACATAGTAAAAACATTTCATTACTTTTTTCTTTATAACTTCAGTCTGTTACAGTCGGTGGACGTAGACACTCATCTCTGTGCCTGTTTGACTAAGAAACTCCCCTCTTTAACAGGAGAAAGGACTGAACAAGTATAGATGCTGTAGTTAACGTTACTTTGTTTTACTTGTTTTTGTTGGTAATTATTAATTATCTGACAGTCACTAAGCTTTGCTGCCTCTTCAGAGTTACCGCTCCATTCTGAAACCTGACACCACAGTCAGGCTCCGTCTGGGCTCATTTGCATACTAACAGCTGCATTTTACAAATGACTATTTTGTGAAAAATTAATATTGTGCACACATGATTGTAATACTTTTTTGTGATATATTACCAAAATAGAACTTTACCTAAAACTCTGTGGCTGAGGATGATAAATGAATTCTACTCAACATTATTCTTGAATGCAATGTGACAACCCAAAAGATTTTTACTGTTGACAGTTTTTATGGTCTTTTTGTATTGTGTGGATGCTCTAGGATCTTGTAAAAACTTTTTGATTTTGGTTCATTTTATGAGACAAGCATTTTTTCATGATTTCATTGTTCGTAACACTTAATATCTCGGCCCCTTCAAGCTCTGGCTAGCTTTTGGGAAATCCAACTTCACATGTGACTTTTTTGTGAAAAATTATGATTGTACACAGCTGATTTTAATTGATTTTTGTGAATAAATGGATTTATTAATTGGTACTTAAATATAACGAATCCTTAAACTATGTGGCTTAGGATCATAAAAAAAATTCTAAATAGGATTCTTCTTAAAAAATTAATGAAATCTGACAACCCAAAGGATTGTAAAGGATGTATTTTGTGTGGATACTTCAGGGTCTTGTAGTACGAAATTTTTCATTTATACTTGATTTAAGGACACAAGTGTTTGTGTCATGCTCTAATCGTTCACACTGCTAGATGTCTACCCCTCTACCTATAAGCTCTATCTACCTTTTTGAGGAATCCCACTTCAAAAATGACTAAATTGTGAGAAATTATGATCATACACATCCTTGCAGTGCAGCTGGATCTGCTTGATTTAATGTCTGTAATCGGGCAGATCCACTTTGCCAAGCTTCAATCTACAACAGCTGGGTAGGTGAGTAGAGGCGTTCGTGAAAGGGTTGTGGCGGGGGCGGATGATGGTCGCCCCTCTCCTATCTCATACCACACGTTTGTGGAGAACCTGGTGCTAAATGACTTTCAGACAACCTAGTTCTGGATCAGGGTTTTGTACGTAACAGCTCCCTCACTGTGATCTATTGAAAGCTCCAGGTGACACATGGCAACCCCAAGCTGTTCCCACTGCTGCGTCAGTGGCGTGTACATGGCGATGAAATGGTGTGAATGTGTTAATTGAAACTGATGGATAACTAGCATAGAAACTCAGAACAATCAGCGAGTGACTGAGAGCGATTGGGTGTGAATGGGTAAGTGTGACATGCGGTGTAAAGCTGCTTTGGTTAGACAAAGACTAGAAAAGTGTCATATAGGCTTTAAATCCATTTACCATTAGTCCTTTTACAGAGATTAGCATAGATGCTAACAGATTTTAGTAGTAGTTTAATCACATCTGGATCATATTCATTCCTAAATGAAAAACAAACAACACTACAAAAACACTTGAGCTCTACTTCCAACGTGTTTTGACGAGTTTGTTCAATGAAGAGCCTCACGTTATGTCCTTTAGTCTGTGGCAGCAGTGCCGGCCATTACGTTATCTGATTGGCCCATAATGGATGTGACAGACAAAGCAATCAACCAATCCCTTTCCAGATATGTTTTGAAGGCTCAGCCCATCCATGCAAAGGTTGTTTGGACAAATAATAGTTTGTGACAAACTAACAACATGGCCAACAATTTCATCATGCCAGATTGGAGGGGGGGAATCTGACCTGAAATCAGTCTTGAAATTTAAATTACCACACCAAACATGGATTGCTGCTGCGATGTTACATGGAGTGATATCAGAAGGGTTTTACAATGTCTGGAAGCCATTTTTTAACTATTTTTACTGGGAATACACGGCAAGAGACAGTAAGACTACTACTTGATTGACTCACAATCTCTGTAATGTGTTAGAATATTTGTATATTTATGTTTTGTTATTATTACTACTTTTATTATTAGTAGTATTTGTATACATAATCTGTTTTGTATGTGTTTTTATTAGAAGTGTTGCTTTATTTTTATATATATTGTGACTGCTATTTGGGGGCTTGTGGAATGTATTTTATGTGTTTGCAGTGCATAAAGCTAATTAAAATATTTGAATAACAATAATAATTTCAGAAATATGACATTTTAAGCCGTTAACTACCAGCTTAACTGTTTGGCAGGGGGTATCAATAATTTCAGGAATACTCAATGTTTTAAAAAACAGAAAAAATCCAATGATTGTTTGATTTCATTAGCATTTCAGGGAACTGAGAAATAATCCAATTACTTGGTGTTGGATTTTAAGGTTTAACAAGCTTACAGTTGACTGCATGATGACAAAAAATAAATGAATAAAAACGAAGAAAGTTAGTACATAAAATAGAAATCAAAATTAACTAAAATCTGTGATACTGAGTTTGACAAACACACAAAAATGTTTTTGGATGAATAACAGATTTAATATATATAAATATATATATACACCATCACATCAGATCAGTAAATGGTTAAGGCAAGTAGATAATGGTAAAAATAATATGAGCTTTTTGGTTTAAAACCTTTAAATCCAACACAAAGAAAATATCAGTTCCTTTGGTTTGTTAGCAGTTTTTTCTGTATCCCAAACACAGTCAGAAACAAACAATGACATGTCATGTTTTTAACAAATTAAAATTAGGGATGGACCAAAATGAAAATTTGTGGCTGAAGCTGGAGCCAAATAAAACATGAACGCTTGGGCAAATACTGAATACCGAATATCCAATGGGGAGGCTAAGTAGTTCACTATATTTTTAAATAGTGCATAATATTAAAAGAAAGTAATTGTTTATTGAATATCATGACATTTTTTAACAATCTAGTAGCCTTTGCTTTTCAGAAAAAGCACAACAAAGTTTTTCATTCATATTAGGGCTTCAAACAAAACAAAACATGCATTAAAAAAGAAACTTAAGTGCATTGAAGTGGATTAAAATGCAACAAATGAATTACTGTCCTTTCAACATAAGTCTGCTTAGCCACAGTCACACGCAATGACGTATTCGATTTTGTCATTGCGTCACACGGTACTATTCGGTCTTGCTATTACCTCACTCCACCAAAGGCCGAATACGGCTTTTTTTTAAAATTTGCATCATTTTTTTCTGATTTAATACACTTAAAGGATAAGTTCGGTTTCTACAGCTTTCACATTGTTTATAGAATGAAGTAGAACAATATACTCACCCAGAAGGCTTTCCTGATCCAAACAGTGCTTTGGGAGATATTTAGATCCAAAATCGAGCAGTGGACATCCGTATAATGGTAGCACATGGGGCATGTATACCGCCGCTCCTAAAACTGCATTAATCGTCCAAAAACTCATTAGTTTCACCAAATATTTCATCATGGTCCGTTCGGGCTACTCCTCCATTACAGTCTGTGTCGCTCCAGACATGTTTTGTGACTGTGCTGACCTCTGAACTGAAGAAGAAGAATGTTTGCCTCCGCGCATGCGCAGTACTCTCTGGAGAGCTGTTCTTCTCTTTGCCTCCGCATCCTCATCTGTAAACTCTGGCTCGAAACTGTAAGGACACCCATCATATTCAAAGTTCTCCTCCACAACATCTTCATCTGATAGATATTCGTCCATTTTGCACAAAACCATAGACTGTAAAAAACATGAACGCCATGTCGCTGGGCTCAAATTGAAGCCGCCACGAAAACTGCTCCCCCTGGTGACTGGCTGCAGTATAGGTCAAATCTCCGTCTCCCCCATTCATCTGAACGGGCCGTAGTGAAACTTCAAAAAATTAATACACCCCGTACAAATATTTCTCCCACCCGTATGCTGTGGTGATATGAAAGTATTATTGGGCTGCGTTTTTTCCAAGTCCTCTTTTTTCTGAAAAGTTTCTTTTTCATCAGTAATTAGAGTTTAAAAAATAACCGCGGTTTACGGCAGTTTCACAGTGATTGTGTACGGCGTATGCTGCGGAGTTTTGCGACAGTTTACGACAACTACATGCGGTCCAGATTCTCTACTGGCTGCACAATGGCGACGCCCTGACGGAGGATATTTTGGCTTCAAATCCGTTACATGGTAGAAGGCGGAGCCACGCTATCCAGTTCTTATAATACATCCATGCACAAAACTGGAAGAAGAAAGTCGTTGTGTAGCCGGCGGTCTTCCCCTGAAACAATGAGCCGTACTGCGCATGCGCGGAGGCAAGCGCTCTTCTTCAGTTCAGAGGTCAGCACAGTCACAAAACATGTCTGGAGCGACACAGACTGTAATGGAGGAGCAGCCCGAGTGGACCATGATGAAATATTGGTGAAACTAATGAGATTTTGGACAATTAATGCAGTTTTAGGGGCGGCGGTATACATGCCCTGTGTGCTACCATTATACGGATGTCCACCGCTCAATTTTGGATCTAAATATCTCCCGAAGCACTGTTTGGATCAGGAAAGCCTTCTGGGTGAGTATATCGTTCTACTTCATTCTATGAACAATGTGAAAGCTGTAGAAACCGAACTTATCCTTTAAAAACTGGGCTGATTATCTATTCCTCACCACGGTAAAGTATTTATGTCATAAAAATTCAAGGCAGAAGGAGCACTTAAGCTTCTGTTGTAAAATAAAAACTCAGATTAAGTATCAGTTTTGGCTCTTGGGAGTACATAAAAATGAAATCAACCATCAGTTTTGGTTAAGAGTTTGGGTCTCAGCCTAAAACAGTCTCTCTCTGCCAAAGAAAACAAAGAGTAATTTTATTATTTTGGCTTCAAACTGAATCTTCTCAAGGACACTGAAGATTCCACTGAGGTGCCCCTGGCAATCAACCCCACAGTGTCACAAACCCAGATAGTTTTATTGTCCCTCTATTCATTTTATTATTGCAGAGAGAGATAATTGAAATTTGACACCAGCTACAGTGGTACCAAACTGTGCTATGCTGTGTTTTTCACCGCCTCATGCTCCCTCATAAAATCCTGGAGATACCCTGAAGCTTTATTTCCCTCCTCGCACACACAGTATCTGCCGCTCCACGGCCTCCAGCAATCAATCACCACTTAGCCAGGCTGCACCACGCTGAGTGCTCCGGCAAAATAATGAGTATACAGTGGCTGAATATTTCATACATCCATCTCTACATTGTTAGCGTGGAGACGAGGACCCGAGCTTGTTAAGGTCTGATTGCTGCGATGTTCGCGTTTTACCGAGTGACAAAGTAATTGGGCTCCCTCAAGACGCCGTGTTGATTTCTATCTTCTGTTTTTATGTGGAGTTACTCATCACAGAGGGGCTGAGTGTGCTCAGCGAACAGCCATGAGATGATTCGAGCGTGAATCCGAGCTAAAGCCATCATCTCTTATTGATATCCATTACATGCTGTCATGAAGATGGAGGACGTCATGTTTTGTGGACGCTTTATTAAGGACCAAAGCAGCAGAGGCAACGGTCCTCCCTCCACTTTATCCCACATTTTCTAATTTTCATTCCATACACACTCACCGGCCGCTTTGTTTGTCACACCCATACAACTGCTCTTCAATGCAGATAGCTAATCAGACAGTTACACAGCAGCGACTCAATGCAATAAGGCCTGTAGACATGGTCAGCTCAAACGAAGTGTCATAAAGGTGCATAGATTACATTACTCTAAGATAGGCCTGTAGCGATAACAAGTTTTGCTGGACGATAATTGTCCAAAAAATAATTGCTGATAAACGATTTCATTGTCAATGTTACTTTGAAACATCATTTTTTTCATTATTTGAATTATATGTCGTAATAAAGTGAGTACACCATGTCAAAAGCAATAAACTTTAATTTCTTAAGAGTATTTGACTGTTATTGGAATGTTAAGAGCTTTTAAATAAAATAAATTAAAAAATATAATAATTTAAACAAACAAAAAAGAGGAAAACAATAAAATGAAATGGACTGTCTTTTTGGGAAAAACTGCATGTAAAAAATCATAATAATCAAAAACAACAAAAAAATAGACCCTGTCTCTGTAAAGAAAAAAAAACAAACTCCAATAAAAACACACACAACAATGAAAACAATAAATAAAATGTGGTTCGTACAGTTCCTGAACCCCGCTCATTCCGCTATAGAACCAATTGCGCCCTGGTGTTGAGAAAGTTACACAGAGTGACCCATCTTCTCATCCAGCCTGCTCGGTAAAAAGAGGGTATTTTTTAATATATTTTTTTTTAATTAAATTTTTACTTTATATGCAAATGTCACTGTGGAATTCAATTAAATGTTTTATTTTTATTTTCATATTTTGGTTTTACATCTTTTGTATTTCAATTTGAAAACACTTAAATATATTTTTTTTTAAAAATGAGGAAGAAATGCAATTTAACTGACCTTTAACATGGCATTAACTAAGTGCCAGAAAGACTGGTCTGTTTTACGAGGATTTTCACACACAAAAATCTCCAGAATGGTCCAGAAAAGAGAAAATATCCCATGAGCTGCAGTTTCAGTGAATAGGAGTGGGAAATAACTGTGTTGCAATATTTGGTGAGGCGATAGTATTACAAGTGAGGACTCCCAACTATTGATACGTTTTACTGGATTAATTTTCAACATTTAGTAAAGCCATTGGTTCTATAGAAATAAAATCAATTACTCTTTAAGTCCAAATGATGGTGCCAATTCAGGTACGGTCAGACGAAAGACCAAAATGATTCCCCCTATGTTCATGAGGGTTCCCTCTCTTTTCTAGAAATAATTTTCAAGGACTGTTCCAGGACTTTTCCAGGATGTTTTCACCTGTTACACCATTGTTCTGGGCAATTCTCAGGTTAATCGAGCCTTCTACAAAGCAAGATTGATGACCAATATATCTAGCTAGTCCCATCGTATGTTATTTTTTAAAAAAGGCAGGGAAATACATATAAACGATATTAATGTTTTCTTCAATCAACTTTTTACTTGCTTTTTCTTTTCCAAAACTGTGTGTTTATTATCCTTTAAAAGTGACAGCAGTCCTCAGCAGCCACACGAGGCCAGGTAAATATCTTTGCCGCTACATTGAAGGGGCAAATATTTTCAATCGTTGTTTTACTGTAAAATACTGAAACTCCTGGTTAAATATTGGCTGATACTGGCTGACAGGTGGATGTCTGTAAAAAGATGAAACATGAAATCATTCCCAATAAAGCTGTTTCAATCACAATTGTTTTGGAGGCTGTTAAAATGTTTGTAGAGACAAAACAACCAAAAATATCCTGAAAACAGCAATATAGTTTTCCCCTCTTATATATTTTTTTGGGCATCTTGTGCCTGTATTGATAGAGAGACAGTGGATAGGCTTGTGAAAGTGGTGAGAGAGTAGGAGAAGACGCTCTGCAAACTGGTCACAGACTGGATTCGAACCTGGACTGGCAGAAGTATGTACACGGGACGTTCATGGCTGCAAACCACTCCGGCAAACCAGCACCCCTTCCCCTCTCATATTAAAAATTTGATAATACTATGGAGACCAAATGGTAAGCTGTGGGGGCCTGATTTGGCCCCCGGGCCTCCAGTTGATGATCACTGCCTTAAACACACATGCACAGTTGAGCTCTCATGTTCTTTTGCTTACTCTGTGACCCACATGTTAAATATGTGATGTTTCTGTCGTCGTGCTCTCCCTATGCAGTCGGCCAATTTACCTCAGTCTTCATTATGCCTCTGGGTTGCCATGACACCCAAAATGCAGCTTCACAGTAGCCACCTGGTTCCCAAGGCACTAATTTGAGCAGATGCAAACATCTGTAGCAGCCTTCTAACAGCTTAATGTCTTAGCTGGTTTTGTGATGAGTGACTCCGCTTTTAGCCCTCCTGTTGGCTCAAGCTGTTTCATACCTTTGATTTCCAAACCTTCAAAGAGGCAAGAGTGTAACGCTGACTCACTCACTACAGCACAGCCCGCATCAGGTTCACAGAGACCAGATGTTGGTGCAGCAGGTTTTACACGCCGATCGATAAAGCAGCGTTCGTGAAAGGTGGACAAACAGAGCTGAGGTTTCACTTCATCTTCTCGGGCATGAAAACAAGCGAAGTGAGCTATTGACAGAACACCTACGAGTCCACCTGCAGCCATGGCGTGTGCATTGAAAAGACATTAACTGTGCTACTGAGCACCAAGCCGTGCAGGGAGGCCCTCCATCACAACGCTGAGGGGGGAAATGCAGATGTTAAAGATGGCAAACATCTGTTTAAGGAACAAAACAGAAGCTTTAGTTAGTGTCTGAACAGGACTGAAGCTGCTTGGTGTTTGGATCTAAAGGGGGAAGTGACAGGCAGCAAATTGGACTGATCCTTAAAACAGGTGTCAGAAGATTACCTCCGTTTGTCAGGTAAAATGTCGGCTTTAAAACCTTAACCGAGCTGCACCGAGGTTAACAATGCAGCCCCAGAGGGTCCCAGCTTCCTCCGACAGTCTGAAGACTCGGCCTTGACAGGGATCAGCTCCAGCCCTCAGAGGCTATGAGCGGGATAAGCAGCATTAGTGTCAGACGACAAATTTAAGTTTAAATTTCAATTAAGATTTTGGCTTCTCGTTATCATGAAAACAAGATAATGCAGATTAAAGGATTACCGCGAGGCGTGCTGGGCTGAGCTTATTTTATCCAGAGGTTCTGCCATGTGGTGAATGTTTAAGTGTTTGTTAGCAGGAGAGCATTACCATTTTCTTAAAGAGATTCATTTTTATCTACTTTCCCAATTATATATTCCTGACAGTATTTACTAGTTTTCTTGTTTGTTGTGAACAGGGTAACTAAAAAACAAATCAGTGTATCCTTGTGGTCTATATAGGGAATGTTGGTCATGGCACGAAGATGAAGTGAAACGATGTTGGTGGCGACTTGAACTCGGATGTGTATACTTGTTAATATTGCAAGATAGAGCAGTTTCACACATTTTTGCTAACAACTCAACGAGGTCTGCACAAACTTTGTTGAAAATTCCTTTGGCACAAGGTAGGAGTTATAGAATTTTGGTAGTAATTGGAATTCGGATGCAGATCCAGGATTTTTTTAACTCTACAAAGCCAATTGTATCATATTTGATACATACTTTTATAATACCTCTATCTACTCAATATGATCAACAAACTACAAAAAAACATCTGAATGCGATCAGATAAATGATAAAAATGTCCTCAAATGGATTATCAGTTGCCAAAAAAACCTAATGTATCAAATGAGATACGGAAAATCTATATGTTGAATTTTATGGACATTTTGATTTTTTTTTATTATAGCAGAAAGTGAAATAAACATTTCAGCTCCAAAAAATGTTCTGGCTATAATCTATGGTCTTGGGACTTTAAGGGTTAATGATTTGTTAACATTTAGAGAAAAGTTTTTACATTTTTACCTATAACTCAATCACTTCTGCATGGGCTTTCATGACATTTTCAGGGAGTGTGCGTCATGGCAAAATGAAGAAGTGACAAGATTTTGGTGGTGATGAAATTCAAATCCAGATACAAGTTTTTAAAAAGCGGTTAACATTGTGAGCTAGGGCTGTTTCCCACATTTTCTAGTTTTCAGGGGCAACAACATCAAACACATGACACTCATGATAATAAATCCAAGGTAAAGCAGCAAATGTAGACCTGTCACGGTAACAAATTTTTGCTGGATGATAATTGTCAAAAAAATTATTGCCAATAAACGATATTATTGTCAATATTATTTTGAAACATCTTTTCTTCATTTATGTAATTATAACATATGTCATAATAAAGTGAGTACACCATATCAAAAGCAATAAACTTTAATTTCTTTAGAGTATTTAACTGTGATTGGAAGGTCAAGAGCTTTTAATAAAAATAGATTAAACAAACAATATAACAAATGTAACAATAAAAAGAGAGAAAAAAAATAATGAAAATGAAATGGACTCTCTTTTGGAAAAAATTGCATGTAAATAAAAATCATTATACTAATTTTAAAAAATGAAAAAAGAGACCCTGTCTCTGCAAAGAGAAAAAACCCCAATAAAACACACTAAAAAACAACAAATAAAATTGAGTTTGTACAGTTACCGAATTGTTTGTGATATGTACTTTCTTCCAGTCAATTCGTAACGGTCGTAACACTGCTGGCTTTTCAACTATATTGAAGTGCTGCATTTCTTTGCAACGTAGCAAACGGCACTGTCTGTGAACGCACACCATGTTGCACTGCTTTATTTATACTTACTTTGCCACGCTTCAGTAAGCGCTAACTGTCAGGACGAAGGCTCCACTGCACCTCCCCTTCTTCGTCGCCATGACTTTCAAACAAATACGACATATCAGCTCGTCGGTGTTCATGAGCTCACACCTTGTTCATTCTGTTTAAAACCAAAATATTCCCACACGCTGTGGCAGCAGGCTTAGGAACCGTAGCTTTCGTGCCATCATTCATATTAGTGTTTGTTTCCTTGTTACTCCTCACGACGCTCACTTCAGCTCTCTGTGTATGTATGCGCGAGCAGCACCGCCTCCCCCCACAAAGATTGAATGAATGACAAATGCTCGCTCCGCTATAAATCCGCTATATAACCAAAGCACTCAGGTGTTGAGAAAGTTGCACTGAGTGACCCATCTTCTCATCCAGCCTGATTGTTAGAAAGAGAGGAGGAAAACAAACCTGCATGCACGTGTTAACTTATCGAGGCCGACAAACTTACCGAGGATGTTTTTATTTATCGTGCGGTTAACTGATTATCGTGACAGGCCTAAGCAAATGTTTCTGAAAGTTGCTGCTGTTTCCACATATTCTTCAAATTGAATAGGCAATGAGTCTGGACATTGTGCAGTTAGCATCATTTTGCATAAAATGTTATCATCTCTATTGGCTGTCTCTGGTGAGGACCTGATGTCCTTGGTTTGCAAGGCATGCGTAAGACATTTTTTTTTGGCAGAAAGACAAATGATATTGATCCCTTGAGCTTGTTGTTGCCAATTCTCAATTCAAACTGGTTCCCGATAACCACCCCTTGTTTGGGCAGTGATACCATTGTCCCTTCACATTCTTATTTAAGAGTTCAAAAGTAAAATCATGAAAGTATGTTTGAAACTTCAGTCTAAATGATAACCTCATTACTCTTCTAAAGTCAAGATGAAACAAATGTTTTTTTCATGATCGAGCGACTCAGTCTTTGGAGTAAATGAGACATCGATGCTCTGATTGGAGGACAGCCAGTGTTTACTCCAAGATGAAAACTCAAGACCAGCCTCAAAAATAAAAAATCATGACCACAGGACTCATCCAAGTCTTTGAATCTTTCTTATCTTTTTGGAGAGGTGAATCACTCTGTCTGTGATATATATTTATCTCCTTTTAGCTGTTTTTGGCTCAGATAAACAAATCATTAGCTGTTCAACAACAGAGCCGTCTGCGCCCTTGAAGGGATGTTTGCCGTGTCAAAAAACAATTAGATGCAAACAGAGTGAACGAGCTGTGGAGTGAATGTCTGAGCTGTTTGAGGACAAGCTCATTGTCAAGCTTTTAGAAACACAGAGATTGTCGGGCTATCATCAAAAAAATGGACTCTAAATCCATGGATCCATGTCAGAAGTAAACTAATCAAGTTAAACTGATCAGACTGGTTCTTGTATACAAGTCAGTCCAATGAAGACATGAAACCAGCATCAATTCTTAGAGGAACACTGACACAAAGGCTGTGTCCGAAATGGCATACTAACATACTACTCATACTAAGTGTGACGTCAAAATGAGTATGTAGTGCGTTCACATTAGATAGTATGAAAAGATCGAGTGTGCGAGAAATACCCAGATGTATACTATTTCAGATTTTTTTTTAAGTAAGCAAGGTGGGCATACTAATCACACTCAAACGCCCCATAATGCATTGCGCCATGCAAGATCGACCGGCATTCAGCCAAAAATCAGCCACTTGCAAACTTCCCGTTTTCAAAATAACGCATCTTTTATCATCTCCTTTTAGTTCTTTAACGCTTTTGTAAATTGGGCTCTTGTTTTGCAGCCGACCGGAAGTTTCTTCGATAGCATAATAGCGGCATAGCGGTATGTCCGAAATGCCAAAATGAAATTTATATCCGTGCGTTTTATGGCTCAAATGACCACATTTTGTTATTCTACGTCGTGACTTTCTCGCCTAAAATGTTCCCTGAACTTTCAAATGTGGCGAATCAACAGAGATATTTGATAGCCTGGTGTGCTTCTGATTTTGTCGTCGGAGGTTTGAAATGCATCATGGGAAACTTAGTAGTATACTACAGTGTGAACGGTTGGCATTCTAATCATACTCATAGTATGTAGTATACAGTACATACACAGGAGTTTGTAGTATGTAGTACGTTAGTATGCCATTTCGGACACAGCCAAAGTCAGGGGGGGTTTGTTTGATTATCATCAGGTGTGTGGTCAGCCAAAGTCAAAGACGCTAATGATCAGTGTTCTCATGTGTAGACTTAACTACAGCCATCAACTGAAACAGAAACAGCTGAGGAGGAGGCTTAAACCTGAGTTAGGACCAGTGTTGATTTTGTTGACTATTTTGGTCATAGTTTTCCTCATAACCTTTTTTCCCTTGACGAAAAAAGACAGTAACTAATAAAAACAGATCCATCTGCTCTGCAACAGTATAATGACTGTGTTTCACCCAACATATGAAAACAATAATTAGTAAATAGTAGGGGTGTAACGGTACATGTATCCGTACCGAACCGCTGGAAATGGACGTTCGGATCGGTACAGTGCTGTACTCGAACGAGTACAGTACGTTTACGTTAGCCGCTGCACATGGCTCTTTAATATTCACGGAGGTAGGCCTACTGGTCTATGATTGGCGTGGTTAGGGAAGGCTTTTTAATATACATGAGGAAAGTGGTCTGTGATTCGTGCTCTTGGATCACAAAGTTATTGATCTGCATAAGCAGCACATGGCTACTTGAATTTTCATGAGAAAACACGTCGATTAGCATGCTAACGGCTATCCGCCTTTAGCATGCTAACAGCGTAAAAAAGCTGATGGAGGGATAAAAAACAAAAGGATAGCACAAAACTACCAACAAACGGAGGACAACACTTAACTTTTACCGAACCAGAGGACCCATTTTTCATGGCTGGATGTTTAAGTTTAAGGTGAACAGCGGGTGCAGCTGAACTCATCGGCTTATGTAGATCATAAGACCATCAGTGGGTGAGCAACAGTTCATTTAAAATGCCGAGCTTTGTGTTGGTGTTTTGTGTGGAGGATATGTGGCTGTGAGCTGCTAATCAGAGTTTATAAGCTGTGGGCTAACTGGGAGTTTACTGAAGCTACTGGTTGCTTAATGTGTGAAATTAAGCCAAAGACAGATAAGAAACACATTGTCATGCTGAATGATCTTTTCAGTCCAACTTGCAAGTAAATAGACGTAATTATGACTTTTCTAGTCATTATGGAGTTGTGTTCGTGTGTAATCTGTGTTCACAGACGGGCTGTAGAGACAAGATGGTCAGCTCAGACTTAGGTTGGGTTTGGTTTGTTATCGTCTTAAACTCTGGTGAATTTCCTACTGAAATGAGAGGCTTTTGTTGCTTATTTATTTTATTTAATTTATTAGAATTACCAAGCAGCACATTGAATTGATTTAGTTTTTCAGTTTGTATAATGAGAAATTTTTGGTTTAATAAATGTGCTAAACAAACAACAGGTTTTGCGTTATTCCCATACTGTACTGAAAATGTACCGAACCGCGACCTCAAAGCCGGGGTACGTACCGAACCGTGATTTTTGTGTTCCGTTACACCCCTAGTAAATAGTATAGTTGGCTACTCAATCACGAGACAACAACCTTAAATAAATGACTTTGTGCAAATCTTCATTTGAGAACTGACACTAACTTTAAATCAAAGGGTGGTTTCTTCCGTACACAAACTATTAAACTGTTCCATCTCACTTTATTAATTTTTCACACTTTAATTTATTGTCCTTCATAAGGAAGTTGATATAGCAATAAAATTCTGCATGTTACAACATTTTTTTTTACTTTGTGTTCCTTGCTCTTTTCTGTTTTAATGTCTTTATATGACATTTCCTACTGCTTTACTGTGTATAACAAAAACTGGAACAACCGGATTTCCACCTTTGAGATTAATTTAATCCTTTGACTTCCAAATTAGGAAATACAGCAAAAATTGTTTGGTGTTGTCTTCATTTAGTAACATTTCAGGTTTTATTTTTAAGATTACACAATTTGGAAGCAGATATGCAGGTCAACCAGCTGGTTGGCTTGCCCGTTGAAGGTAATCCTGGGCAAGAAAAGATTATGTCACTTCTGCAACAAATGTTTTTTTTTTCATATGAAAACATCACAGCGAGCAAAATGTGATGGTTGACCATTTGTTTTTGAGGAATTAAAGATACTTTTTTTCGCCAAATTTCTTTCCTCCAACTAAATTATGGTTGTTAGAGGATATGGAATATGTGAAAAGATTTCTTTTATCGGATGTATGCTCCTGTTAGATTTCTGAGGTGCTATGCAGCAACGATTGACTTACGATTTATTCTGGTTTTCAAACAATTATATTCATGTAAAACAGCGCCACCCAGTGGGTACACATTGGTGTTACAGACACTATTCGGAGGGGTGAATAAGGAAAAGCAGACAAAGGTGGGCTTTCAGGGTTTTGCAGTGGTATTGCGGCAAAAGGTCAACCGTACGGTCACAATGCCAGTCAAAGGGTGAATATTTCTGATTCTGATCTTATCAGATTAACATGTCAATGTAAGATTCTGACCAGAAAAAAATAATCTTTGTGATCAAAAACCTCAATGCAAATGCAAAAAAAACTTTTTTTTTTTTTTTTTTAAATCAGAATTATAAGACCTCCTATATTGGCGTAATCACTTCCTCCTTTGAAACCATCTTCCAACATTTGATCCACCACTGCCTCTAATCCATGCTGACTAACTTTTCAACAATAAATCCAAGTTGTGAAGAGCTAATCACATTGAAACTAAAACAAGTATCGGATAACTTGATCATGGGAGGAAAACATGTTGATTTCCAAATCTAAATCATTCCTACCCAGATTAAACCTCCTTAAAAGCTGAACTCTACCTCCAGTTTTTCATCTTAACCCTCAAGGCTTCTCATACCAGACCTGCAAAGTCCTCCACAGACACAAAACCTGCGGGCTGTTTATGGCATCCATTTTTACACTCGCTGACAGATTCCTCAACGGGCAACGCCAACAATATCTGACCATCTATCATGTGCGGTGGTCAGAAATCACGCTGAGCAGATTCCCCCTTGTTAGCGAGATGACTCCCTATTGAGGCACCGCAGTTAGCGTCTGTCCCGCGGGTGCGAGCTCATCGCGCAGGAGGCAATGACTTGGTGCAATAAACCTGTCACGCTGAAGCAGAATCACATTGTCTGCTCTGCTCACATGTACTTTCCATGTTACCACCTGCTGCACATTACCTGGTCAATAAATCAAAGCGTGAATGCAGGGATGCAGAGGAATAAACACATCAACAAGGCCGGGGAAAACAGTCAATCAATATCTGACTGCACAAGACAAATGGAATAAATAAGGCTCCTTTCTTCTGAGCCGAGCTGCGAGTCATGAGAAGGAAGGTTTTGATTTGGAGAATATTATCCAGAGTCTAAATAAGACAAATAAATGTTGACAATCTGGCTGCAAACGTCCTGACTCTAATGCCAGGGCAGAAATGTTGTCATTATGTAGTTTTGTTTGCAGAGGGGATTTGTGGTCTATTAAAAAGCAGTGTGATTGATTATTCTTCTGTCTCCTATCTCTGCACAAAACGTGTGTACTAGCCTCTTTGCTGAATGCTACGATAAATCTCTACTTTCTAGAAAACCAACAACCAAAAGTAGATGTTCTCAGATGTTGGCTAAAGGTGCAAAAGGATTAATTAAACCATAAATTGATATTTTCCTTTTTTTTTTCTCTGCGTGGAGGCCAATAAAAGAAAATATAATGGGCCCTTTTAGACGATTGCAAGTCCTTGGGCATGTGGGGTGCACAATCTGATTGCAAGGTGAGGTGAGGAGTGTAAAAATATGTTATTTTACATGTACATAAGTAGGTTTAGGGTTTAACATAATGCAAGACTGCATGAAAAAAGTGTCTAGATGATGAAAGTTGTATCGCACTAAAGCATTCCAACAACATCAGGACTAATTAAAGTTTTAAAATTTCAGGAATTTTCTATTAACCCTTTGACTGGCATTGTAACCATGCGGTTGACTTTTTGCCACCATGCCACTGTATTTTAAACTCTGAAAGCCCAACTTTTTCTGTTTTTCCTTGTTCACCTCTGTAAAAAGTGTGACAATATATATTCATTGGGTGGTGCTGCTGTACATTAATATTTAAAAAATAAAAACAGAATAAAATCAGCAGTAAGTCGTTACAGCATAGCTCCTCAGAAATCCAACAGTAAGAGCATACATCAGAGAAAGAAAGACTCCATTAACATATTTTCAGATCCTCTGTCATAATTCAGCTGAAGGAAATCAATTTATCAAAAAAATGTATCTATGATTCCTCCAAAAACTGCATCAGACACCGCATATCTAAATTTTCCTCTTGGTGATGTTTTTATAGAAAAAAAAATGTTGCGGAAATAAAAGAAATCCATCCATGCCCTGGATAACCCTCAATGGGCAAGACAACCAGCAGGTTGACTTGCATATTGTGTTTCTTTATTTAATGTTAAGTAAAGAAACACAATTTTAACACACAAAAAATGTGTTGTAAATCTACTGCTTAGTTTGAAAGTCAAATGTTTAAATTATGTTAATTTATTTGAATGAACAGGAATTTGTGGGAGTTAATGGGAATAAAGCTGGAATTCAAGGATTTTAAATATAGTTGGGGAAAATGGGTTTCATGCAAGTGTAATTGAGAATATCTATGCTGTCCTCAATCACATGCACATAGCACACTGCTTACTACAGGAGTGTTGAGGCCACGCCCCTCTACATGCACTGTTCACTCATCCATCATGTGTACAGATGATGTTAACACCATGTGCTAACGAGGCCACAAAATTCAGCCCATGGACTACTTGATTGTTCAATAAAATAATCAAAACTTGAAACATTTCTACGTACAAGTACATCTTTCAAAATCTTTTTATTGTATTGTTCTGCATGGATGTCTGTCTATGATAAAACAAAATGTCTATATTTATGTTTTTGATACAGCTCCTTTAAATGACCTTCAACTTCCAGTTCATTCCTGAATATTTCCTAAATTCTTAAGTTTAACTTCCTATGAAATGTTTCTGGGAATTTACCAGGAAATTTTCCACCTCTTTGCAACTTGGAATAAGCTTAGAAGAGTCAGTTTGTCAACTTCTCCAACAGTATCACGAACACACTACTCCATAGACTGCGCTTCTCAACTTGATGTTATTCAAACAATGCGTATGCTAGCATAAACAAGACAACTGTGTCAGGTGGAAAGTAGGAAAGACACCTGCACCGGGCTCCATGATGTATATCCGGGCTATGGTGTTTAAAATAATAATTAGAAGTGAGCACTGCCTGGAAAGCTTCACGTTTCTGAGTTATCATGCACCAGCGGTCCAGTTTGCTACTGGAATGTAAAAGCATCAGCTGAACACTGTTAGTGTTGCTCTGAGAGCTTGAAAGGAAACTTTGTTTTCTTTGCATCCTCATGAAACTCAAACCAATCAACTCAGCTAATGGGACATTTTCAGAGTGAAAAAAGAAGTCTTTAACTCTGAGAGTCTCCAATAACATCCCCTCTGTTTTCTCGGTTGAAAACTTTCCAAATGTAAACAGGACCTGCCGCACAATTACCGCCTGAAATAAAAATATTCTCTTGATGTCTCATTCAGCAAAAGCCACTTTCTGATTTGGAAATTGACTAAAACACTCCTGACAAACACTGGTGTTTACTTTTCATTATGCAGGGATGAAAAGAGACAAACACACTCCACAGATTCACACACAAAACAAGGCCACGGGGAGCAAGGAGACCGTCTTCATCGGAGGAACCATCTAGAAAAGCCTGAGTCCAGCCACAGCTGTGCCCCACATCGTCCATAACAGCCTGTACGCTGAACAGAGCTCAGCTCATTCCGATAGAGAGAAATCAGTGGGGTAAATTTAGAGATTAACATGGAAATGAGACTAAAAAGGAACAAAGTTGGCTTGAGACTGGGGGAGCTGCTTTAGCGTGGGTCTGAAGTAGGGCTGGGCAACAGACTTGAATCAAATTATAACATTGTTGCATGAAAGGCAAAGTGCAACATAGGTCTCAATAATGCTTGGTAAAGAAGTAAAATATAAGTGTTACAAGAAAACAAACTTTTCAAAAATTCTACGATGAAAAAAACAACTTCATTCCTGTTCTGGTGCTTTTGGTTTCAATCAAACAACAAACAGACGGAAAATGGCACGGGAGAACAGTTGATTTTGACAGCACTTTTTAATTTAGTTTAAGTCTTTTGATGAAAATATGTTGAAATTTTCGACATAATTTAGTCATCAATATTGTTTAAATTTTAGTCTAGTTTTAGTTGATGAAATTTCGCAACATTCTAGTCGACAAAATCTGCTGTAAATTTAGTCGACTAAAATATGAAGTGTAAAGTGTAAGGCATTTTTTATGCTTCCTTGAATTTCTGAAGTCATCTTTTACTCTTGGATAGAATAAAACATCTAATAACCCTTTATTGAATAGCAAAGTTTGACTGTAAAAAATAAAAAGAAACAACTTAACTTTGGTGTGAAATGCAGTCACTTTTATTCAGGCTACCTGGCAGAGCATCTCAGTTACAATACCAGAACTGACAACAAACGGTGAACCAGCTGTACATGAATATATCAATTCATAAAGAGAGCAGCTCTGATTGGATCGCTCCACAAGTTATCCCACCACCATCAACCAAAGTAGTTGTGATTGAATATATCCCTAACTTGTCTCTACTTCCTACATGACCAAATTAGGTCGGACTGGATTAAGTCTCTGTCAAACATTTTAGTCTAGTTTTTATTTGTTGATGAAAATGTCAGTTAATTTAGTTTTAGTTTTTGTCCATGTACTTGTTTTTATAAGTTACTGTCTAGAATTTGTCAAAGAACAAAGGTTGTTGACAAAAATAATTAGTCAAAGCTGGACAGTGGCACAGCAGGGAGAGGCAGTAAGGTTGTTGGTTCAATTCCCGTGTTAGTCACGGCCTTTCTGCGTGCCGTTCGTATGTTTCCCTGTTCATGGATTATCTCTGGGCACGCCAGCTGAGATTGGCTCCAGCCGCCCACAACCCCAAAAGAGATAAGCAGTACAGGTGATGGATGGATGGCTAGGAATTGGCTGATTTTGGGTGATGAGGACTTTCATATTGCAAACCTTTCACTCCTTAAGAGTTCCATCCACTTTTAAAAAATGCTGCCAATATATTTGTACAATTTGAAAGTTCCAGGTCGTTTTTGTTTGCTTTTTTGTTATTTGTTGGGGGGAGGGGGGGGATTTCTGGTGATCAGAATCATAATTACGCCATAAAGTTCATACCATGTGTTTGAAAATCATAAATCTGTATTTTAGTGATAATTTTGATTGATCTTTGTTCATATTTTCCAAATGTTTCTCATGTATTTGTGCAATTTAGTTACTAGTTAAGTATTTTTTTTGTAAATCCATCCTTGCTTACAAGTTCCATTCACTTTCCAAAATATTGCCAACATACTGTGTGTATGCAATTTTGTCAGCTTACAGGACTTTGGGTGTCATTATGATACATAAAACCATTATATTACCCAAAACTGTGGAAAGTTTTTTTGGGAATCCAATCCAGATCCTCTCTCTTTCTTTAAACCCTTCAAAACTAAATTTAGCAATTAGGATCATGCCTTGTATTTTAAAATAAAATCTCTTTTGTAATGATGGTTTGTGCGATCAGAATGTACAGAAGCTTGATGATATTTATTCAGAATTTCAAATGTTGCCAATGTGTGCAAGACAGGAATTTGCCTGCAAACTATCCCTATAAAAAATTAATAAATTGCCCAAAATTAGTGGTGTTGATGTGGTATCAAACAGACTTAAGTTGTTTACCTAATTACAATATGAAGTATGATCTGATTCCACAATTTGTTTCTGTTTTTTGTTGTTTTTTACATTTATTTGGTTAAGAATTAGAGCTGTTATATTTATTTTTCTATGATTCATTTATTTGGATGTGCAATAACCATTAGATTAATATAATAAAACAAGATAAATATGTTATTGTTGCAATATAAACTAAATAAACATTTTCTCACCCCATAATTCATTTGAAATTATGTCAGTTTCATTTTATAAGCTAAATATATGGCAAAATCCTACAGTCCAAGGCATTAAATAGGTCTTAATACATATTGATCTAAAATATTCCCCCAAATGAAAGAATCAAAATGCTTTAAAAGTCATGATTCTGCCCTTTAATATCTGAAATACTCCCACAGGACATTAAGTATTCACCCCTCTCATACATACATCCACAAAGCAGCCTGCAGCAGGGTAATATATCCTGCACCTCACAGCTTTAGATGCAGTGAAATATTAATGGGACCCTGCTTGGGCTAAAGGTTACCTCTGCCCTCAGAAGCTCCAGGAGGACAAAAACTCCAAAACTCAACAGTCATGACAATAAAAGCCATAAAACGAAGACTAAACTTTTAAACTCCCTAAAACTGACTTTCACGTCCACGCAGGCACCCTGTAGTTTAAGACAAGGAGGGGACACGTGAAATCAGAAAAGGGCGTGAACTACCAGAAGCCACCACAGCTGGAAAAACGAGGATCAAACACTAAATGAAATAAAATATGTGCGTAAAATGCGCTAATTTCCGACGCGTCCTACGTGCGTCAAAGCGCGTCTGGATGCAAGAAACGGGACACTCCATTGAAATCTCAATCACAGCGATGCTATCAATCCGCGACATGCAATGTGCACCAAAGAGCCACCAAACAGCATCCTTACCAGGACGTTGCCCTGCATCTTCGCCGTCTCGATCAGATTCTTTTCCTTCATTCTGGCGTCCTCCGCGGCTCAAATCCGCCTCCGAAAGCTTCAGTAATGTAGACTTTTGGACTGTGAGCTCTCCTTCCCCGCCACTTCTCAGCTAGACCCCTTAGGTAGTGAGCCGGTTCATAAGTGGGTGGGCTTACAACCGAGCGGATTGATTAAAAAAAAGGGAAAGGAGCAACACGGGCTCTCCTCGGTGTACAGTAAGAGATGCGTAAAAATCAGGAGCGAGCATTTGGGGCTCAGTGTTATTTTATGAACATTTTAAAGCACAGGAAAATTCCTCACATTCATCCACAGGGAGTAAAGCCCCGTGATGCTGCTGTAGGTGTCAGTGAAACATTGATGGACAGCGATGATGGTGATTAAACCTTCTGGGAAATAAACTGACGCCTCATCAGCTGTAATCAGCTCCACATTTACGCTCATGAAGGTCATAAGCGTGCATCAGATGAGCAGATGCCATAAATTTAAATGACTTTCAGGTTTTGTTATTAATGAAGACTTTTATCGAGGAGGATATAAAAGCTTAAAGGTCACTATTGAGGATGAATTATCCATCAGGGCACCCTGAGGATTCATGGAGATCATCATCACGGTCTACTGTAAATTCTCCTGTCTCATTGGAAAATTAATTCTCACCCCTTTTTGAAGGAAGATGACTCAAAAAATATGAGCCTGCAACATTACCAGTATCTCCCTGGGGGGCAAAAAATAAATCTAATGGTCAACAGATGATCAAGGGGGGCCCAACTGAGCCCCTCTTAAAGGGATAGTTCACTTTTTGAAGTGGGGACATATGAACTCTAGTGGCCACTAAGTACATTAGATGCAATAGAAAGTTCTCTCCTGCCCCTTAGCAAGACATAATTTGTTAAAGTTTGTGAAGTATTGTACCAAATACAAAGGGTTTTTATCTCTGACGACAAGAAATCCCATCATAAAACAATACCACAGTTTAAGAGTACGCTACCAAGTAATTTTTTTGAGTACATTAACTCTTCCGAAAAATAAACTACTTGGTAGCATACTCTTAAACTGCTGCATTATTTTTTGATGGGAGTTCTTGTAGTCAGAGAAAAAAACCTTTGTATTTGGTACAATACTTCCTTGTTTGTGGTAGGTTCTGCGTCACTGCATTTAATGCACTTATGGCCCTTTTCCACTAGTACGCCTTGGCCCTACACCACTCGGCCCTACTCAATTTGCAGCGTGTTTCCACTAGCCCGGTACCTCCTAAAATAAGCTAGTTTTAGTAACTACTCCGCTCTGATTCCAAGCGAGCTGAGTCGATACTAAAAGATGACGACACCGGCTGCCAGCTACTAATTGGTCAGACAATGTCGTCATCGATGAGTCATGAGCGCGACCACCTAGCATGCTAGTGGTAGCTACCATTAGCTTACCCTCATACGTCTTTTCTTTGCAGCTCGATTGCTCTCGTCCTCGGCTTCATTCTGTTGTATAGCTTCCAAAACTCTCCTGTGCTTCTCAAGGGGTATTTCGTCTTGCCACCTGCAGCCTTCTTCTGCTTTCCTTTTTTACTCGGTTTGTGACAAAAAGCCACAGATTTTTGTGTCCCGCTCAAAATGACGTCACCGCAGTGCCACTCACCCCGTTGGGCAGGCGTCTGGGGCTAATGGAAAAGCACCACGAGGCGAGTCGAGTAGACCCAGATAGAGTCGAGTAGAGTGGGGCTAATGGAAAAGGGCCATTAGTGGCCATATGGAGCTCATACAACTCCACTTCAAAAAAAGGGAACTATCCCTTTAAAGTAAAAGTAAGGCATAAAATATTAATTTGAAGGTGTTTTTTATATTAAAAGGTACTAAGTTATTGACTTACTGGTTAAATTTGATGGGTGGAAATGAGATCTTAGTTTGTCAAATTCTAAGTTAAACTCATGAAAATGCTGGAATGCTGGAAACATACTGTACCCACTTAAAGCAAAGATGATCTCTTTGTGCTTGAGCCTCTTGAACAGACTCACATTCATGTCACTACAGGCTGATAGTTTAGTACAGAATACTGATAGTACATGACAAGGTCCAATATATAACACCAGAGAATTTCAAGGTTAAAGGAGAGAGATAGAGAGAAGAAAATGCTACTGTAGAGACATGCTCGGAGCTCCTGATGATTAAGTGTGTGTATGATTGAAATATATTTCTTCCTAACTTTACAAAAAAACCCTGAAATTATCCTGGTTAACCATATGTGTGAAGTCAAACAGCTGAGTTTTTCACTCAGACTTTACCGGGTAATATCCTGTTGTCCCCAACTATTTTATCCACATAAAGTCAGAGTGAGCTGAAAATGAAGCAGCATAAAGCACAGGTTATTGACTGAGATGAGGGAGGAGGACTGATGACATCCTCTGTGTGATCAGCGTGAAACCAGAAAAGGGAGAAATGACAGGATGAATAAAAACAGCCACTGTTGCAGGAAAACTCAAATTTAGATGTTTGAAAGTGTTTTCGCAGAACATTATCACAGTTCTGTAGATCATCTGCTCTAAACAATCACCACCGTGTCTCATGCTGCTGATTGGATATGGAGCTAAAACACTGCAGCTTTCCTTCTCCGGTGTAATCGTCATGCACATAAACATGTGCTAAGGTGTGTTCATAACGAACATGACTTTGGCAAAGACTTCATAAAAGTCGAGGTTCAGCTGCAATGGGGTGGGACCAGCCCTCATGGGATGCAATGAATGCAACCAGGGTAACTTGGTTGTGCTACTGGGTCGCGTCACTCGATTCATGATCTGATAAAGTTGAAAAATTGTAACTTCAGGCCACCTTGCATGTGGCTGCGCAGCAACAGTCAGTCAGCTTTGTGTATATTTGTTGGCAGAGATGGAAGGGTTTGCAGGATGTAAATGTGTGGGAAAAGAAGGAGGGGGGGGGAAAGCAGGTCAGCGTGCACTGTTTTTATTCCAGCTCACATCGGAGCGTTTTTTTCCTATATTTAACATATAAAACATGTAAAACCCTAAAAGACAAAAAAGACAATTTAAGCCAAAGAAACTTTCTGAACAGATTTTAATTTAAATAGTGCAGCTTTCATAAAAATGTGCAATAAATGTAAACATAAAGGGTAATGAACAACAATAAAGTGCACTTTTGTAACATAAAAACTAAACACACCAAGTAGCTTATTGAAAAGGGTCAAATATAAATGCAAACTTAAGTAACTGGTTATCTCTTAAAGTGCAACAATTTAGAACAAATGTTATCAAACTGCAATGTCTATAATCTGAGTGAATAATACAGCTGCTTTAGAACAGATTTTTGTTCAGACATCTTTAAGCTTTTATCTCCTTTTCTCTTTCCACCATGGCTTCACGCTACATAACCAAACAGGAGATCCCACCATGCACTGCACGTAATGTGCTACGATTGGCTAGTCGGGTGTGTGTCAAAGTCTCTGCGCCCACACAGACGATCTGACGATCTTTCTGCTTTATGAGATCATCCCCACGTTATAATCCTTAACGATTTAATATCGTCATATCGCACACCACTAGTGAATAAATTAGTCTGCCTTACTCAACAGAAGTGAAGGTTCCTCTATATAAAAATATGAAATGATATGATTGCGGTAAAACTTGGAGGTGACGTCACTGAGTAATGCAACGGCGGCAAAATTAGGTTTTTATGGACAGGCAACACGACTTGGGTAAGCGATGCAATCTCTGTCACCAAGTCACGTATGGTGTAAATGCAACTCTTTATTCTCTTCCCAGCTCTTTCGTCAATGCTGCTGATACTCTTTCATATCATTATAGCAAGGGTAAGAATTGTCCATCCTCTGCTATATCATGAACACTGACTTTCACCGCCTTTAGGGATGTTAAATGGAAACCACTTCCAGTCGAGAATCATTAATAGCTCTGTCAAAGAATCGATATCATGAGTCTTTTTCTAATCAATTCCCTTATCAATTCCTTCCACTGACAATTGTTTTTGTTTTGTTTTTTTACAAAAGGTGCCTACTACTCAACCTAAAGTGAATGGAAACACTAGCAACTTGCAGAAGCAGTTATCTCTGCTGTGGCATGTGTTTGACATTGTTGACACTGAAAATCTACAGGCCAACATTTGCCCACATAAAAACCTGCAGGAATCAACAAGTGAATCGTTAAAGAATTGGATCCATAAGCAGGATTGTTAATAGCATCAGTATCGATAAAATCTCACTAATTCCCATCCCTACTGCTTCTGCTTGACATTATTTGCTGCCTATCCGTGATCAGGACAAACTCAACAAGGCTCAAAAAGTTAGATCTATAGTTCAGAGTCACAGAATTTGATTTAAACAAAGAAAACACCACACAAATCTACCTCTTTAAGCTGCCAGTATGTCCTTAAAAAGAAAAAGCCTTGCCTTGCACAAAAGTTTCTACAGTTTGTGTCTAATTATCGAGAAACAAATCCAGACGATGTGGTAAATGCAGCCTTAAGTTCCTCAGCTCCTGAACTCTGCTGCAGCAGGCTTTAACGTTTTCTGATATTGCAGCTTCAAGGCATCTCAGAGACTGGAAATGTTCCAAAGCTCATTATCTGAAGAAACAGATCAATCAGAAAATAAAACAATGAAAGTTTGTATTTTGACCTGTAGATGTTCTGCAGCTTCTGACGCCATCTTAAGATTTTTGAAGATTGGAGCTCTTTAATTGGCGAGAGCAGCTAAGGTGAAGCTGAGTGACTTTAACACATCTCATAAGTTCAGCTCCGTCTGAAACTGTCAGGGTGATCACGTAATTCAAACATGATCATAATGGAACTGCTAAAGTAACCTGCCGCAGAAAGAGCACATCTGCTGAGGCCCAGCAGCAGGCGTTTGTTTGGACCCCTGTGTGATCGTGGACCCCTGACATAGGGGGTCACAGCTGTTTCAACAACACTTTGAAGACTCCCCAACCACACAGCCCACGGTATAGTGTCTCGTCCGACAGTGACGTTTCTACAGGTGGGGCCACACGGACATTGGCCCCATCTGAAATCTAACTCACTGCCTTACATGCCGCTGTCCTGTCACTGATCTGTCGTTCTGCTACAGAGACACAAGCTCATCACAGACCAATCCAAATCAAGCAGCCCTGCTATGACATAGCGTATGTAGCGGCTAACGGCTAACAGTTAGCCGCTACGGCTAATGGCTTACATAGGCAAACAATAGTTCAGTCAATCAACTCACGTTTAATTGTTTTATTGTTGCTGCACATACATGTTATAGGTTTGGCGTCCAGGCTCCAGTCTCATCACTCCTTGCAGAAAGGTTTACATGAAGGCATGGAGGAGTGATGAGCAAAACATAGCAACACCCCTGGAGCCTGCAGGTGGATGCTGGGGTGGAGGTGGGGGTGAAAGAACATGCAGCAAATCAGTGTCTGGCAGCATAGACGTTTGCCGTGCAGGGGGAGAGATGGGTAAACTCCCAGTTTAAATACACCGCCAAATTGAGAGGTGGAGAGTGTGATTGGAGGATGGATGAGAGGAGTGTGACGTGTGACGTATGACATGTGCATAGCAGCGCAGCTCAAGTTGTCTGCCTGAACTAGCTGACATTGATATCATGACTTCGGTCAGAGCCCGAACAAACAGTGTCCTTAAAAGTCCACAAAAAGTCGGCAATATTCGTCCATACTGCTCGTGCGCTGTATCCAAGTGTCCTGAAGCGTAAATCACAAAAGCGACATCATTTAGCACATGTTTATAGCCTAAACAGTACAAACATTTCTATGATACACTTACGGGTGCCCGAGCGCGACCTATGCTGACGCGAGTGGACCGACAAACAGCGCAATGTGATTTCTGCTGTGACAACGTGGACAGACACAAGAGGGTCAGCAGAATGTGGGATTTCAACATTTTTGGATTCTTGTTCGCTCCTAGATTGTGCAGAGTGCACATTAGTTGTGTATCAAATCCCACATTCATTCTGCTTTTGCTGACGGCAGTATACATGGGTTTTGTTTAAGAGGTCACAGTGGTTTAAAACTACTCTTCATTTAGAATCCGGCTGAGGGTGAGATGTTTCATTGTTTGACTGATGTTTCATCAGCACTGTCCTGAGTAGAATCTGCATCCTAGATGTTTGAAACTACATTTGTCACTTCCAAGTGACTTCACTTCCTGTCAAGTCACGCTCGCAGCTCCCGCTGCTCCCGCCTCTCTTCCCTGATTGGGCCGTTAAGCATTTAGCAGAGTGAAACTGTTGGACAATGGAGGCTGCCAAGATGGAGATGAATGATTTTAGAATCAGGCAGGTACGTCTGCTCTGCAAGGCTAGGATGCAAAAGAATCATGTGAACAAACCAAGCACACAGGAGGATAAGTAGCAAATTTTGCAGGTGTTTACTAACGTTAAAATATGTAAATAAGCTAAGCTACAAACATGTTAAAGATACATTACATTTTCTTCCAGCTATCAATAAAAGCAGCGCCAATTTGTGCCTTAGCAGCCACCTTTCCCTTCTTCTTCTTCTCTCGAAAAAAATGACCGCATTGCATTGTGGTTTTCTGTGCGTGCAATATTGGGTGCATCGTAGTAGACTCACATTTGCTATGCATTGTGGGTATTTTATAGTGCAACATATGTGATGAAATTAACTGCTAAGAGTTTGAACAACACTACGAAATGGTGAACACACTATATAGTGCACTATATCCATGAGAGGGAACGATTTCGAACACAGCTACAGTCGAGTTATAGGTGATACAATTCCATGCCCAACCATCGGTGGAAGTAGCAAAATTATTTTGATATTTGACGTTTTCCACATTTAAAAAACAGCCTTTTTACCTGCTTTGTTGAATAAACGTATGTTAATAAATGTTGTTCTTTTGACGTAATCCAAGAACTATTTTTGAGCCTGGCTTTTAAATAGAACTAGTTTTAATGCCTGTTATATGTCGCTGGTTTCACATTAAACCTTATTTGATTTGTTATATTTTATTTCATTTAGCTTTCATTTTAGCTTTTCTTTTGTTTTTCACTTGGTTTTTATATATTTTTAGTTTTTATGCATTCCTGTTTGTTGATTCTTGTTTTTTTTCCTCCTATTTCTTTTCTAATATATCTCTAATCATTTATATTGATTTTATTTTTTCTTTACTTCAGATATTAGTGTCTCCAAATACTTCTTTACTTCCTCCATGTTAACTATAACTGTGTAAGACTACTAAGTAGATAGACCTCTCCTGAACACTTACTTGCACATTGGTTGAAAAAGTTTGTGGTCACTATTCTTATTTTCTACACCTTTTGTCAATCATTTTTCTGCCTCCATATAGAGCACTTTGAACTCCCAATTACATTTCTATAAAATGTGTTATGTAAATCAAGTCTGACTGATTGTAAAGGTGATCACAAAACCATTAAATCTGTTCTCTAACTCAACAACACACATTCTGACTTTTGCCAGATTTGTTACAGAGAAAGCAGTTTGGATTTTTTCCAAATTACAGCAGGATAAATTTAACAGCACACTGTTCCTTTAGCCTCACATCTAAACTAAACAGCTGTTATATAATCACTCCACCACAGACTTGATCTGCTTTTCCCCTTGAGAAGAAGAGAAGTGGTTAAAAAGATAGGAAATCAAACAAAAACAGCTGAAACATAATGACCATTTCTGTTGCATCCCTCAGAGCTGCATATTATTTATCACCCCAGAGCGTCAGGATTTCAGTTAACAATGTATGAGGTTCATTAGGCAACAGGTAAAAGCTTATTGATTTCCATTATTGGCATCAATAACAAATCAGAATGGAAGTACACAAACAGGAAAATGATAACGCAGATTCTAATGCCCTAGAGAGATAATGTGTTAGACTTACAACCATAAATAAATACTCTGAAAGTGTAGTCAATATATTGTATAAAAACAGGTTCCTGAAAAGATGGTGAATATTGTGAATTAAAAACTAAAAAACTTAACTGTACGCAGTAATAAAAGAGGTTGATCAAATAAGTATATATTCCATCCTGCTCCTTTTTGGGCATGTACACTTGCTGCACAAGCAATATATTGTCCACAGTTTATCTTTGTTTCTTTATATCTTTTTTTGTTTGTTTTTGTTTTGGTATTTGCATGCATTTTTTATGGTGAACACCCTTGTTTTCTAAATGTTGGTTGCCAAAGTTGTCAACCCCTACTGGACTATATATCTGTTTTGTTGACTACTAACATGACAAAAAAATTCAAAGTCAAACTGTTTCTTTATTTTAAAGTATTAATGATCCAAGTCTATGGAGACCACTATGGCAGAAACTTCTTGAAAACTTTGAGGTAAAGTGTTTGCGAGCTTAAACAACATCACAAGTAAACACTTATGAATGAAGTCAGTATAACGCTCCCAAACCTGGCCTGATCCTGAGACTGTATGACACCTCCAGGTCAGATAAGTGGTGGGGACTCCTGGTAGCTCAGAATTGGCTGGTATTTGGCTGAAACTTGGCTGGCGTTCTGCTGGAAGGGGAAACTGATGCAACTTGAGCTGGCAGCGAGTCTCTTAAACATACCAGTTTTTGTAATTGCCCCCAGGTGGTGATTTCAGATTCAGGCAGTTGAAAATGTTATTTCATTTTCACCTTGGACACTTTTTTTGTTTTGTTAGGTAAAATGAAACACCCACTTCGGAGCTGTTGGAGTGTGCGACTGATCCTAAAGTGGGGTAGCTAATCACCAGACACAGAAATGAACGAAGTCAGGAATAGAAAAATGGCAAAGTGCTGTCCTGGCATGAGCTCCCACACCTGACAGGTAGTGGGGAACACTCAGTAGCTAGATGTTGGCTGGTGGAACTCAGCTGAAACTCTAGCCTGACACTCCAGATGTACAGTTCCATATATCTGTCAAGGAAATAAACCTAGCTAAAAGACCTGTCACGATAATCCATAAATCAATTAACTGCACAATAACTAAAAACGTCCTCTGTAAGTTTTCCGTCCTCAATAATTAACACGCGCAAGCATGTTTGTTTCCTTCCTCTCTTTCTACCAAACAGGCTGGATGAGGAGATTGTTCACTCTTTGAACCATCTTCCCTATATGTAAAACACCGGGGTGCATTGTTTATATAGCGGATTCAGCCGAGTGAGCATCTGTCATTCATTCAATCTTTTTGGGGGAGGCACTCGTGCATACACACACAGAGAGCTGAAGTGAGAAGTAAAACGGAAAAAAACACTAATATGAACGATGGCATGAAGGCTACGGTTCCTAAGTCGGCTGCCAAGAACCTAGTGTGGGAATATTTTAGGTTTTGAACAGAATGAACAAGGTGTGAGCTCATGAACACCGACGAGCCGATATGTCGTATTTGTTTAAAGGTAGTGGCGACGAAGAAGGGGATGTTCAGCGGAGCCTTCGTCCTGGACAGTCAAGACTGCTTTAGGCATTTGGTCGGCAAAGTAATTATAAATAAAACAGCAAAAAATGGTGCACGCTCACAGACCGTGTCATTTGCCACATTGCAAAAGAAATGCAGCCCTTCAATATGTTCGAAGGCTTACGATTCGGGAACTATCACAAACATTTGACAGACAGTGCAAATTGACTGGGAGAATGTACATGTCGCAAACAATTTCTGAACTGTACAAACTCTTTTATCATTGTTTTTATTGTTGTGTGTTTTTATTGGAGTTTTTTCTTTACAGAGACAGGGTCTATTTTTTATTGTTTTGATTAGTATAATGGTTTTTATTTACATGCAATTTTTCCAAAAAAAGACTCATTTCATTTTCATTGTTTTTTTTCCTCTTTTTTGTTTGTTAAATTAATTATATTGTTTGTTTGTTTAATGCATTTTATTTAAAACTCTTGACCTTCTAATTACAGTTAAATATTCTTAAGAAATTAAAGTTTATTGCTTTTGATATGGTGTACTCCCTTTATTATGACATATGATTACATTAATTAAAAAATGATGTTTCAAAATAAGATTGACATTAATACCGTTTATCTGCAATAATTTTTTGGACAATAATCGGCCAGCAAAATTTGTTATCATGACAGGTTTACTGGCTAATGAATCAGGCAGGTCCATCAACACTGCAACGTCACTGGCATTCGTCTGGAAGGGGAAAACTGACCCCGTTGCACCTGCAGCATTGCGGCTTAGAATAAATTAGACGTGGGTCAACAACACGCCAGCTTCTGTTATTGCTTTGATTGAAGGCCCCCTGGTGGTGATTTCAGATTCTATAAGGTTCAGACAGCTGAAACGCGTTCGCTCATTCTCACCTCAGACGTTTTTTTGTTTGTTTTTGAGATAAAAAGAAACACCCACTTAAGACCCTGCCCTCTGCTTTCAACATGAAGGCTGCTTTAGTTCTCACTCTGCCTCCAGCTGTGGATCAATACCAGACTCAAAGTGGATCTTCAGACGCTCTCTGTTTACTGTACGGCGTTAAAAACAGAAACAAGCAGATACATGAATGATGCAGCCACGCAGTGTCGTGTCCTAAACCCACAGAATTACCTTTACCCCTCTTCAGAGACAAGCAAACAGCATGTCCACACAAAAATCTCATCTAGAAAGCGGTGGGGATTAATTAAGGCTGTCAAAACAACCTAATGGGGCCGTGGGGCTCCCTCGACTCCAGCTGGACTGCTGACAGAGAGGGAACGCGGGAAATAGGTGGCTGGCTCGGCTTCTTCATTACTGTGTCGGCACTTTTTTATCCCAATTTTCTCTTTAACTACCCCGTAGAGTTATCCTGTCAGAGCCATGCTTTAAGGAGAGCTCTTAATTTTTAATTCACAGCATAAAACTTCTGTAAAGTTTGGATTTATTGAAGTGGGGTTGTGTGAGGTGCCTGTAATAAGTCGGTGTGTTACCTGCACTACACCGCGGTCAGCACAGCAGCTGTTTGGAGATGCCGGCAGGAGTCAAAACATAAAAGCGGAGCCAAAAAGTGCTGTGAATGTGGCTGTAAAAGATGTTCTTCAGCCACTTAATAAATCCTCACTGAGAAAACCGAACGTTTATTGGTCTGGGTTATGTGAGACTTTCAGATTTTCACTGCCTTTCCTTGACATCAGACGGATCCTCCCGTTAGAGCAGAGTTTTAAAGCCCTGAACCTCATTTTTATTTATCTGTTTTTCTGTATTTAATCAAAAAACCTTGCGGAAGTTGAAAACCTCTTTTCTAAGACGGTTCCAGCCAAGACAGCAGCACAGTTACCTTCACCAAAGAGGTTGTTTTTGCCTGTTTGTCTGTTTGTCTGTCTGCAAAATAACTTGACAAGTTTTGAACGGACTTTAAAGGATAAGTTCGGTTTCTGCAGCTTTCACATTGTTTATAGAATGAAGTAGAACAATATACTCACCCAGAAGGCTTTCCTGATCCAAACAGTGCTTCAGGAGATATTTAGATCCAAAATCGAGCAGTGGACATCCGTATAATGGTAGCACACGGGGCATGTATAGTGCCGCTCCTAAAACTGCATTAATCGTCCAAAATCTCATTAGTTTCACCAATATTTCATCATGGTCCGCTCGGGCTACTCCTCCATTACAGTCTGTGTCGCCCCAGACATGTTTTTGTGAATGTGCTGACCTCTGAACTGAAGAAGAAGAGCGCTTGCCTCCGCGCATGCGCAGTACACTCTGGAGCGCTGCCTCTGCGTCCTCCTTTTGATGAGCTCCTCATCTGTAAACTCTGGCTCAAAACTGTAAGGACACCAATCATATTCAAAGTTCTCCTCCACAACATCTTCATCCGATAGATATTCGTCCATTTTGCACAAAACTGGAAGAAGACAGTCGTTGTGTAGCCGGCTGTCTTCCCCTGAAACAATGAGCCGTACTGCACATGCGCGGAGGCAAACATTCTTCTTCTTCAGTTCAGAGGTCAGCACAGTCACAAAGACATGTCTGGAGCGACACTGGACTGTAATGGAGGAGTAGCCTGAGCGGGCCATGATGAAATATTGGTGAAACTAATGAGTTTTTGGACGATTAATGCAGTTTTAGGAGCGGCGCTAACATGCCCTATGTGCTACCATTATACGGATGTCCGCCGCTCGATTTTGGATCTAAATATCTCCTGAAGCACTGTTTGGATCAGGAAAGCCTTCTGGGTGAGTATATTGTTCTGCTTCATTCTATAAACAATGTGAAAGCTGTAGAAACCGAACTTATCCTTTAATGAAATTATCAAGGAATGTTGATAATGTCACAAGGAAGAACTGATTAATTTTACTGGTGATCAGAATCTTGAAGATTCAAAATCGAAGCAACTGGACTGTGTTAAGTTGCCTCGGTTTTGAATCTTCAAGATAACATGACCTGGCTGAATGGGAATCTACACAGAGGTACTGGATTAAGGACTTTTTAGAGGATTCATTAACCCTGCTTGATGAAGCAGCTTTCAACATTGTCAATAAGAACTCAAGTCAGAATGTCCATAATCAAAATCAAGAATTCTTTATCAATCCCCAAGGTTAAATTCTGAAATAAATAAAATCGATCAGAGCAAGAAAAAAAAATGATATAAACGTTAGAAGCAGGTGACAACAAGCAGAACCTTTAAGCTATACTTCAACTCCCTTATGAAGGAAACCCCTCACTAGGCCTGTCACAATAATCAATAAATCAATTTACCGCACAATAAATAAAAACGTCCTCGGTAAGTTTGCCAGCCTCTATAAGTTGACACGTGCATGCATGTTTGTTTTCCTCCTCTCTTTCTACCAAACAGGCTGGATGAGAAGATGGGTCACTCGGTGCAACTTTCTCAACACCTGGGTGGTTCTGTAGTGGATTTATATTGGAGTGAGCATCTGTCAAGCATTCAATCTTTGTGGGGGAGGCAGGGCTGTTCGCACGTACACACACAGAGAGCTTAAGTGAGCATCCCGAGGAGTAACAAGGAAACAAACACAAATTTGAATGATGGCACAAAGCTATGGTTCCTAAGCTGAATGCCACAGCCCCAGTGTGGGAATATATATATATTTTTTTTTTAGATATGTCGAATTGTTTGAAAGTGGGGGCGACAAAGAAGAAGAAGGGGAGGTGCAGCGGAGCCTTCATCCTGACAGTCAGCGCTGACTAAGACGTTTGGTCAGCAAAGTAAATATAAATAAAACAGAGCGAAATGGTGCACGCTCAGTGTCGTTAACTACATTGCAAAAGAAATGCAGCCCTTCAATACGGTTCAAAAGCCAGCAATGTTACGAACGATTGACAGACTATACGAATTGACTGGGAGAAAGTACATGTCACACACTATTCCTGAACTGTATAAACTCAATTTTATTTATTGTTTTTTATTGTTGTGTGTGTTTTTATTGGAGTTTTTTCCTTTACAGAGACAGGGTCTATTTTTTATCATTTTTGATTTGTATAATGATTTTTATTTACATGCAATTTTTACCAAAAGAGTCCATTTCTTTTGCATTTTTTTTCTCTTTTTTGTTACATTTATTATATTGTTTGATTTTTTTTTTTTAATAAAAAGCTCTTGACCTTCCAATTACAGTTAAATACTTTGAAGAAATTAAAGTTTATTGCTTTTGATACAGTGTACTCACTTTATTATGACATAAATTACAATTAAACAATGAAAAAACAAAACAGTATTGACAATAATATCATTTATCGGCAATAATTTTTGTGAACAATTATCGGCCAAAAAAATTTGTTATTGTGACAGGTCTACCCCTCACTGTCTGTTGGTTTGGGCTTGGTTTCTTATTTATCTGGACAGAGTTCATTTAGAGGTATGGAGCAAGAGACCCTGTCACTCAGTTGTGGTCTATGATAATAAATGACCTTTAAAATGCTTGAAAAATTATGTTTTATGTAACTAGGGGTTTTGTTTTTGTTCTTTGAACACTTGTACAAACTTATACATTTTAGATGTATTGCTTTGTAGATGAAAAATATACCAGCGCTGTTGTCTGCTGACTGATAAGGATGTCCAGCCTATCAGATCATACAGAGTTCAGTGATGATAGTCAGATTAAGCGTTAGCAGTGAAGCCCAGGGGTGCATTAAACACTGAAGCAAGAGTTCTTAAAACTGATGAGGATGCATGCATGTACAAAATGTCACCATAATCGATCACAGACAGCAAAGGAGCTTATTGAAAGTCTTCCTAGTATGAGATAATTATCAGAAATCTTCTAGCAGTCCAATCAGTGATAATAATGCAACCATGTTGATATTTAGTTAAACAAGCAGAATGTGAACATTTAGTTTCACAGCCTCCATCAGGGACTTCCATTTTCAGTGTAAATGTGAACCGTTCATTTTAAGCTGCAAGCATCCTCTGAATCTCTGTAGCCATGTGTTCATCTGGTTTTTAACTTAATCTAACAATTGTTCCTCCAAAAAAATCTTCCATTTGTTACTTGAAGATAATACTATGATAATGTCTTTGTAGTCAGTTAATGGAAAGTGTTTCTTTCCAGGATGGTGTGTGAGGGATATGCACTTTGCCAAAAAAATCACCAATCAGTTACAATTCAGGCAGTCTCCTTTTTTAATTCTGTAAAGACTGAGGATAAAGAAATGTTCAGATTCAATGTGAATTCAGTTCAATTCAATTCATTTTATTTGAGTTTTATGCTCATTGTAGGTTAAAAATGAATAAAACCCTACAAGTAGACAGCATTTGTGCTACATTTAATGTATGAAAATTGTTTTACAAATAAAGATTGATTGATTGTTTGATTGAATATGATCCACCCCCACATGAAAAATGGTTGAAAATTGTGAATGTCTGAGTGTGTACCATGGAGCACTAACCTCTTAGATTTATTCATGTATCAGGCATGACAAACAAACTCTGACACCACTCGCAGACTCATACTACACATCAACATCATTCAGCATGCTGCCTAATCCCAGATGAGTTCTGTCATGCCAGCTTTGAATTCATCACTTCCAGGTGTTTACGCCCATAAACATCTGTAACAACAGCACTGGCAGCACAGAAGCAAACAGCTGCTGCCTGGTGTTCAGAGTCCCGCGGAAACGTCTGGTCAGTGACGCGTGAGGGACACCACGCCAAACAACTCGACGGAAAAGAAGGCAGCCGACTGTCACGGAGCAGACAGCAGCCGGAGCTGTGGAGCTGAATGAGAGCTCTGCTGGAGAGAGAAAATCTGCTGCTGTGTGGACAGCTGCTGCCCGACTCCAGCATGGACCCTGTTTAAAGAGCTGGCAGGAGCACAGCTGATTTACATAGATGATACAGGAAGAATTCAAATCTTTGGTAACTGGGATTGTTATTGTATAGCTCAATAGAAAGCTCCCACCAAATGGCAAACACAGCAAACTGAGACTAGTTCAAGGTTTTATGCTGGCAACTTTTTAGCAAGTGCAGAGCTAATTTTACTCTGGATGGAGTTAAAGTCCTAGAAATGTACTCTCAATTCAAAGAGGAACAATAAAAAACAAGTATTAAAATATATTTCACTAAAACAAACCCATGGTGTCACTACATGATCTTCAAGGGGCCATTTAGACGACAATGAAAACAGGAGAAAATGAACAGTTTGACTAGGGCTGAAAGATATGGACAAAATGTAATATTTCGATATCAATATTTATACAATACGATATGACTTATGGGTTTTGAGGAAACCAAGCGGTGCATTCAAGGGCAATCATAAGATCTGTACATGCAGGACGAGTGCGGGGGTAATCTTTATTGTTTATATCATTGCTTTCTCTATATTAATATCTTAAATGTTCATATCTTGATAAGGATATGATAACGATATATTGCTCATCTCTAGCGTACTCAGAGTAGCCTTGCAGAACAGACAGACCAGCCTGATTCTGAAATCATGCATCTCCATCTTGCCAGCCTCCACCATCCAACGGTTTCACTCGGCTAAATGCTGAACGGCCCAATCAGGGAAGAGAGGTGGGAGCTGCAGGCGTGACGACAACAAGAGGTGAATTGACAGGAAGTGAAGTCACTTCCTGATGTACAAATAATGGGGGCTAATGTCGGTTAGCATGTGGTCATCATGGTTACTCAGTTATACTTGGCGAAATATGCTCCCCTCATAATTTAACTTTGTAGGGATTGTCTTTGACGAGGTTCATGTCATATATAATTTAGTGTGAAACGATAGTCTTAAGGTAGTTAAGCTATTGGCTAATGGCTAACAAGGACAAACAACAGTTAACTGCCGTTAGCTGTTAGCTGTAGCGGCTAACAACAGCTAGCTGCTACCACTAACAGCCATTAACTGTTGTTTGCCCTTGTAAGCTGTTAGCTGCTGTGTTTAGCCGCTATATATGCTACATCATAGTAGCGCTACATGATATGGATTGGTCTGTGATGAGTGTCATGAGCCAAACGATCGTCCAATCACAAGTTGCTGTTGTTTTTGAAGGTTCTGCCTCTGAAAACATTTTCGCAGGACTCCGTCCCAGATGGATTAGTGAAATATTTCCAATGTAATACTGTCCATCTGGCATGTCAGGTTATACCCAGAGTGCCTGAATCCACAAACTTTTAAAACCAGGTTGTAGAGTGAAAAGATTTAAAAATGTTTTTGTATCCACCTCCGTGTAGACAGGAATCAGCATTTTCATGGAAAACAATGAGCGCAGTACTCTTTCAGATAAAGGTTGTGTTCACACCTTGGAACAACTACAAATCTCCCGTTCCACACTCCAGTCCAGTTGGTGGCAGTAATGTGCCTCTATGTTGGTTTGCCAACTGCCATTAATTAACAAAGAAGAAGAAAAGATGGCTCCTGGTCAATATTATCCTGACGTTTGGTGACCAGACAAACTCTAGCATCTTTGCGCGTCCACTCGCCAATGTTGTTTGTGAAAAACTAGTCTTCAACAGAAAGTGTAAAGCTGGAGCTTATGCCAGCTGGCATTGCCCGTCTCACAGCAAGAAGGTTGCTGGTTTGATCCCTGGGTTTGTGTGGAGGTTGCATGTTCTCCCTGTGCCTGCATGGGTTTAGTTGGGCACTCCGGCTTCCTCCCACAGACCACAAACACGGTCATTCGGTTGACTGGTGACTCTAAATCATCCTTATGATGTGAGCATGAGGTTGTCTGTCTCTCTATGTGGCCCTGTGATTGGCTGGCAACAGATTCAGAGTGTGGCCTGCCTCTCGCCCAATCAGAGTTAATTTTGACAGCACTTTTTAAGTTAGTTTTAGTCTTTTGCCCAAAATATCTTAATTTTAGTCATAATTTAGTCATCTAAATTGTTTTCATTTTAGTCTAGTCTTAGTAGATGAAATTTCACAACATTGTAGTGCACGAAATTTACTGTAAATTGAGTCAACTAAAACATGAAGCGTAAAAGGTAAAGCATTTTTTATGTTTCCTTGAATTTCTGAAGTCATGTTTTATGTCTGGATCCCACCACTATGAAGCTAAGGCTAACTTGTCTCTACTTTCTACACGATAAAATTAGGTCTGATTGGATTACGTTTCTGTCTAACATTTTGGTCTAGTATTTATTTGTTGATGAAAATATCAACTTAGTTTTAGTTTTTGTCCATGTGCACTTGTTTATTTTAGTTATGACCCAAAAGAGACACTCAGCACTTCATATGATGATGGATGGATGATGCATTAATGGAAATTTTACTAAGCCTTTTGTGATCGGATCTGCAGACTCCCTGATTTTGAAGTTTCAGTCTTTTAAACTCTACCAAGTAAAGATCAGTGACGTTGGAGATGTCCCTTTTTGTCTTTAGCACATCACATAAAAGCACAACAGCTAACACCAGCCAGTTTTACAACAGCTGAAAAAACTAACAGGACCTCAAAAAAGAACCCAGACACGCCTTTGTTACTTCAGATAATGCCTCTGCTCACACAGAGGATCCACAGCTTAGTAGAAAGTGTGTTTGTGAGTATTAACTGTGCTGTTTTTGAGACTGGGCGAGAACCAACGCACGTGTCTTTGAAGACAAGAGCCCTTTAAAAACAAAAGTGATTAAAACTTGCCCAAATCCACGATTGATTGGAGCAGATCCTCAGTGGAGAGAGTCCAGGGAACAAGCTTCATTCTGGGGACAGCAGTCATCCAGCACGATAAACTCAACAAAGACCTCCACAGCACAAAAATCAATGCTTTCATTATCAGCTTAATTACTCAATGCCGTGATACCCTCTGCACTGCTGTCAGCGTTGTCTTCTGCTGTTAGGGTGACAGATGCAGAGATGTGGGCGGGTCTCAAACAGCGAGAAGACCACCGTTAGAAAAATGGCCATAAAACTGAATTTAATCTGGAGGACTGTCTCTAAACCCTCCTCTGATACAGCTGCAATCTCTTTAACTGGATTGTAGCAGATTGAGAAATCATATAGACATGGGTTCAAACGTGGATCAAGTAGGGCTGGGTAACACAGACCAAAACTGTATGATTTTTTTCAACTGAGTGCTGAAAAATAAACTTTGGTATTATTCTGGGCCATATTAAAAAATATGTTTGTCACAAAAATAGAAGTGCTATAGTTCTGGGTAGGCCTGTCACAATAACAAATTTTGCTGGACGATAATTGTCAAAAAAAAAAACCGTGGATAAACAAAATTATTGTCAATATTATTTTAAAACATCTTTTTACCACTGAGGTAATAATAATGTATCTTGACAGATGCTCACTTCGCCATAAATCTGCTAAATCTGCTATAAAACCAACGCACCCTGGTGTTGAGAAAGTTACACAGAGTGAGCCATCTTCTCATCCAGCCTGTTTGGTAGAAAAACAGCAGGAAAACAAAAATACATGCACGTGTCAATTTATCGAGGCCGGCAAACGTACCGAGGACATTTTATTTATCGTGTGGTTGATTGATTTATTAATTGATTCTAGTTCTGGGGTAGATTTCTGGTTTTTATTAGGGATACACAATATTGGATTTTTGCCGATATCCGATACGCTGATATTTTTTTATTCATTATGCCGATGCCGATATTTCAGGTCAAGAGCACAAGCTCTGTGCTTAATAAAAATTGACTTGTTTCCTTCAGTGTTACAGCATGTTATCGTATGACCAGAAGCAAAACAAGAAAAACAGCTTTTAAGTTGCAAAATTAAACCCTTGATATTTAAATGTACCTATGCTGTGATGAAAATGTGCATCAGTTTTGAACATTTGCATAATTTGCCGATATGCGTATCGGCTGTAATGTCTGCAGAAAATTTCAATATCCACCGAAACCGATATTTAACTTTTTAGGCTGATATCAGCAGACGGCAATATCAAAATGATGATGTCATGCATCCTTAGTTTTTATGCACTTTTATTTGTGTTTTCTGGTTACTTCCTGTTTAAACTGTTTATTTTGAAGAGACATACCTACATGTAAAAAACTGAAACTGACAACAGACATATGAAAACGGAACAGCTAACAGTGAAATGGAGAGGAATGTTAAAGAAATATTGAAGGGGAGAGCAAAGCAAAATTAATGCAAATTTTTAGCAAAGGTCAAAGTAGGAACAAGGTATGTGAGAGTGACTGTTTTAAATGTTGTCTTGATAATATTTTCGTTTATTTTAAGGCCACTTTAAGGTATTATTTGTCAAATAGGGAAGATAAGCTAAGGTTTGTTTTGTATTTTATTTCTGTCCAGCGCTTAGCCTGGTTTTGCTGGTGCATAATCTAAAAAAAGAAAAAAAAAAGACACAAAATGTCGGTCTTGGCTAACTTCTTTCTACAAACCAAATACACTGTATACAGTTTATACAGTTTTATTTTTGTTCATCTAAAAAATTGCAGATGAAACATCACTACACTGTCTTCATTCTATAAAACACTGGCAACGTTTTGACACCATTCTTTCAACTGTATGTGCAAGTAACAACAGCCAAAGCTCACCCACTGCTAGTTACCTTAGCATAAACACTGGGAGTCAATGGGTAGTGTTAGCCTGCCTCTGCCTACAGTTTCAGCAGCTCTAAACAGTCCTGGGTGCTTGTTGTGACATGTTTTTTTTTTTACAGGGCTATCCTACATTATCTTCTTCTATCATTCTATTATTTTTTCTACTCGCATAAAGAGACTTTGTTTCTGTCGAGGTGTAGAGATGTGACGACGTACAGGTCAAGCCTTTTGAACAGCTTTAAGAGAATGATGAGAACCAATTTGCAGTTGTGGGTAAGCCACTACTAAAGAGTTTATCTGATGACTGTAGGCGGACGCAGGCTAGTTATACCCATTGACTATCAGTGTTTGAGCTAAGCTAATTAGCAGTGGGCGAGCTTTAGCTGTCTGTCCTTGTTACTGCACGCACAGTCGAAAGAATGGTACCAACCTGTATGTAATGGACTTGGGAGTGAGGCAAGACCAGAAAATACAAAAACGCTGGTGTATCCCTTTAACACTCAAGACTTGCACAGTCCTTGTCTGGCTGCTTTGGCTCCAGGTTAAAAGAGGTAAATGTGGAGCAGATCAGATATAAAGTAGAACATGTAGCCATTACCGAGCAGCAGGAGGCATCTTTACTAGAAACTCCATCAACTGATTTGCATCTCAAGCATCTTCCAGTGAATTTCTCTCAGACACAACGTGAGCACCCGTGGTGGGGGCTCCGTAATCTAGATAAAAGCTTTTTTCTGCTGACCTTCCCGGCCCCGGACTGTCAGCACGACAGATCATCACAGCCGCTAATGAATTCGAGAGCGGAGAAAAAGTAGCGCACGGGCATGTAAGGCGCACATTAATCTTACAGCCTCGATACAGGAGGTCTATTAGCAGCATCAGTGCTACATACACAGCAGGGAAAGTCAGGGATGCATGTGGTGTTTGGGTTGATAAATACCAGGATGTTTGCTGATATGTGTGTTCTTTTAAGTTCATGTAAAAAAGCGCATCGTGAGATTTGAATTTTATGCAAATACTGGAGCATGTTTCAGGTGGAGAGGACTCCGGTCTTTAAAATCACATTTCTGTAGCTCTGCGAAAGCGCTCACTCAAACACGCCGTGATAAAATATGACATGCAGTAAATTACAAACTGTATCGCCACTTTATAGCCGCGTCCCTTCACGGCAGCACTTGGCAAGTAAAGAGTCAGAAAAAGTTCCTGTAATTATTTTTTAAGTTAAGGGCGTCTTCTTCCTCCTCCACCCCGTGACGGAGCCAGTAAGTACTTCTGAATATTAATGGAACAGTTGCCTTGAACAGCAGGCGTTTGTCAGGAACTTGGATCAGATTCATCACTTTAACCTGCTCTACTCCTCTCGGGGACGGATGATGAGTTCCCCGCCGCTCGGCAGCTGGCTGCGGCTTCTCCACTCACACCCGAGCGGTTCAAAAGGATGAGAGCAGCAGAGTGAAGTGCAGAAAAGTGGGGAGCAGAGGGAAATTAGGGATGTGTGCCGGCAGAAGTTAATATACACAAACTTTTTTTTAAAGAGAGAGTACACAGTTTTATCAGCTTTCTACATAATCCATGAGGGTGGGAGACAGCGTTGCCAGATCTTGGAGGGAAAACAAGCAACAAGGTCCATTAAGACTAGGGAAGGGAATTGATACTATTTTATCTCCACCAGTGCTATTAACAATCCTGCTAATCGATCCAATTCTTTAACGATTCCCTTATTGATTCCTGCAGATGGCCTGTAGTTTTTCAGTGTCAACAATGTCAAACACACGTCACAGCATAGGTAACTGCTTCTACAAATTGCTGGCATTTCCACTCACTTAAAGGAGACATATCATGCTGATGCATGATTTAATACTTACATATAATATAATAAATTTGAAAACAAGACCTTACACCCCCTTAATTTTCAAAAAATGAGATATTGTATTTTTTCTGATATCCTAGAACGAGATTTGATGCCTCTGAAAATAGGTCATTGCGAGATGTCCGCGAGATTTCAAACGTCGTGACGACACGAGGTACCTTTCTTTTTATTGGAGTAATCTGATAAAACACTTCCTCCTCTGTGATGTCCGTTAGCCACAAAACCGTCACCGAGGAACACATCCACCAGCAGGGGTATATAGATCCCTAGCTCACATTCACTCATTACCAGCTCTGGCCTGTAGGGGGACTCAATACGCGGTCGCTGCTTTGAGCCTGCCGGAAAATACAGTAGAAGAAGAAGGACAGGCTGGCTCTACCCTCTCGGCAGCTCTGACAGAACTGACCAATCAGAGCACAAAGGGCTGTGACGTTGCGAGGTAACTGTAGGTCATCCTGAGATCCGAGCTTTTCAACGAGAGCTTGATAATGGCCTAAAATGAGGATTTTGAGAACGCAATTGTGGGGCAATGAAGGAACTAAATGACTTGTACTGAGGGCAGAAATGCTTTACAGGCATCCTAGTCTGGCATAGTGAAAAGGAGAAACAAGCATGATATGTCTCCTTTAAGGTTGTGCAGTAGGCGACTTTTGAAAAACTTAGGCTACAAATCTGACGCTTCTGAACCCTGTCAGTGGAAGGAATTGATCAGCAAAAGGACTCATGATATTGATTCTTTGATGGAGCTGCCTAATTAAGACAAACCAAAGCTTCTTCTATCAACAAATGAATAAAAAAGAACCAAAACTTGGGGATGCAAGATATTGTTTTATTGCCCATATCCTATATGCCAGTATTTCTAATACATTATCACCGATACCAGCCCAGATAGTAACACCAATATTTCTATTCAAGAGCAACAACTGTGTACTTAATAGGGCTGAACAATTAATTGCAAATTAGATCAAATCGCAATATGGCTTGATGCAGTTTTCAAATCGCAGAAGATTCTATATTTTTAGCCCAAAATGTGTTGAACATTTTGGCATTGTGATGTAGTTTTTTGCAACTTCGTACCTATTTTTTTTTTACCTCTATTCATACACTTTTTTTCCCACTTTCGGACAATTTTTAACTTTTTTTTAACCCCGTGTTTTACAACTTTATGCCTATTTTGCCCCCATTTATCTTTTTTGGCCACGGTCAGAACCATTTTTGGAATTTTTACATAGTTTTTGAAAGTTAATTTCAAATTTAATTCCCAATCTTGCTGCCATAATCAATTTTTCTAAGCCACTTTTGGATTTTTAGCCAATTCATCACCATTTTTTAAATTTTCATACCTATTTTGCACTTATTTGTTAACCTTTTTCTGGTTTCATACCATTTTTACCCAGTTTTTAAAATGTCATACCCATTTTGCTTCTGTTCTTCACTTCTCCACTTTTTCTGAAATCTTTTATCCTTAGATTAATTTGATGTCATACTGGTTTTACTATAAAAAGATCTACTGCTTATGTTTGTTTAAGAATACATAACATGAGGAGCATTAAAACAATTGCAGGGTAAATTGCAACATTGGGGAAAAAAATCACAATTAGATTATTTGCTCAAATTGTTCAGCCCTAGTACTTAACAAAATGGACTTGTTTTTTTATGTTACAGTATATTTTTGCGAGGAACAGATGTGAAATAAGAAAACCAGCATTTAACTCTTGAAAAAATTAAACCCTCGACTTCAAAATGTACCTATGCAGTGATGAGAAGATGCATCAATTTTGTGCATTTGTGTAATTTGTCAATATTCCAGCTAATATATGACCAAAATAAAACTTTAAATATCGTCCGATACTGATATCAAACAAGTAATTATTTAATATTTATCCTAATTTTTATTTGCCAACCACATCCATGCAAAAGAAAACTGTGCATCTTTGAGGCTATTTGATGCGTGTTGCCAGATCTTGCAAGACAAACAAGTAACTAGATCCATTAAACATTACCAAAAGAACTAGTCAAATGAATACAAAAATGTAATCTCACCTGAAATAAGCCATTTTTCAAACCTTTGTTTTGAATTGTTAATATTTTATTCCTGCCACATTCATGCAAAAGAATACGGTGCATGTTTAAAGGCTATTTAATAAGAGTTGCCATATCTTATTAAAAAAAAAAACAGTAGGTCAACAAAACAAAGCACATCCGCTGTATTTTGTGCATGTGCCCTGTAGTATAGTTTGGTGTGTATTTTTTGGAATATTACATAAAGTGCTAATCTTACTCTATAAAAAAATTACATAAAATGGGGGGAAAGAGTCACAACAAGCACACAGGACCATTTAGAGTTCTAAAGAATTATCTGATGACTGTAGGCAGAGGCTGGCTAACACTACCTATTGACTTCCTGTGTTTCAGCTAAGCTAGTTAGTGTTTTTTTTTCTTGTTACTGCACACATAGTTCAAAGAATGGTATCTAACTGCTTGTCATAGACTTGGGAGCGAGGCAAGACATGAAAAGAAAAAAATGTTGGCATATACCTTTTATAAAGTGGTTGGTGAGTAAACAACATTAGAACAGGCCTTTAAATAATAACTTGCCTGAGTAGCTCCCACGGGAATCTAATAAAATGATCATTAGCCTCATCAAATTGGCATTTTGTTGTTGCCTACAGGATATAAGAAGTAAGCTGGTTCAATGAACAAACTACATCACGCTGAAGTTGAAGATTAAGTTTGAACTTTCAGTTTTTGTTCTTTTGTTTTTGTCTTTGAAAAGTATTCAAGGTAAGCATGTTGAACACTCTTTCAAAGTGGACTATTTTTACCTTTACAGACTTGCCAGGTTGAGTTAGTGGAAGAAACTGAGACTGAACTTTTTCTTCTCATGAGAGGATCTTAGCCGGTCCATTTCAGCGTTGATCAAAAGTTTGAGCAGGTGATTAATATTTATGTTTCTCAGCAGTTTCAGTTTGATTTCTCCCTGCAGGTACATCACACTCGCATAGACTTGGCGTGTGAAAATATCTCTTCTCATGGGTAGTGAACACCTTTCCTGTCACACTGTTGCTATCAGCTCCATCAACATTTACATGCATGCCCCACTGTACTGTCAACAGACTGTAAAACCATTAGACCTGGACACTCAGTTATGCTAACAACCATTAAGGTTGACGGATTGCTCTGTGGATCTGCCGCTTCCTTCATACATGCCTGAGTGGCTCGTGTAATCCATCATGGAGGAGCAGCCCCCACAGCAGAGTGATACACATGAATGAGTCTAAAATCCATATCTTTGTCAGACTTGAAAGGCCGGTTTTAGAAGGGTACTCAAGAATAACACCATCAAATCTTTGAATGGGATTGAGGTCAGGGATTTGGTGGCACAGTCAAGGACTCCAGCCTCAAAATATCACCAACATGCACTTAAGTGCTGAGCTCTTACATATAGAGGAAGTCCACTCTGCTGTCGTCAGAGCTGGGAGGGTGTCCTGATGCTCTGAAGCCAAACTTCTGGGGCTGTTCATCATTGTTTAAACACAGCCTACAAATGCTGCACAGGAACACATGAAAGCTGGCCACACCCTTGGGCAGGGTTGTCAACACTATGCCCCAAAGGCGAAGATTTGATTTTGACATTGGTGGGGACATAAAAGTACACCAAGATGGCACCCCTGGAAGTTGATGTGTTTTGCATTTATGACTGTTTTTTCAATGTCATGTAGAGCTAATCAAACAAACAAGCAAACTATCATATAAAAAAAAAAAACTACTCAAAATCTCTACTGTCTCTTCCTCAACAGAAATACATTGATGCATGACACATGAACAGTTGGATGGTTTGGGATCAATCAGAAATTTTGATGGTATGGTTATAGTCTGATAGATATATAACCAAAACCAAAAAGGGATTACTGAAAAATGTATTTCCCAACAACATGAATGTATAAAGTCATGTTATTGATCTGAGGTTTTATTGTATTTTTTTTTCTCCACAAACTTTTATTGTTGGTCTTAAACAGTTGATGCCTTTCAATACAACAATAGTACATGGATTATAAATTAAAAAAACGTCTTTAAGTATCTCTGGCATTAAATATAAGCGTTTTTTAGTTGTAACATTATATACTATGTTTGTGTTTAATGTTAGGGACCATGCAGTAGCGGCACAATATTGATAGGGACGTGTCCCTAGTGTCCCTACCCAATTCTACGCACCTGCTATGGCCCAAACGTGGCCCACTTTGAGTTGGCAGAAGGGATGTTAGGGTTACCAATAAAATGATAAACTATGGCAGCATTTTCTTAAGCTAATACAACCATTTCCTATTTTAATTAATGTTAAAACCATGTCTGATTATCTCACTTTGTCTATAACTCACTGTGATACTGCTCATTGCCTGAAAAAGCCAGAACTAAGTGACGACACTGTACTGGACATTCTGTTACCCTCGAAACCAACAAAGTCTGAGGTCTGGTTGTACTTTGAGTTTTACAAGGATGTGGAGAACAGTCATCCTGTCGGCAGAATATGCAGGAAAAAGTACTCTATCATGTAGACAATATAGAGATACCCAATCAACAATTGTCAGGAAGTTGCTCATCTTCCTGTGGTGGCTCACACAAGATCTATCCCCCCCAATATGATATCCAACTTGTTCATTGTTTCCTCTTGTATTGAGCATCTCATAGTCAACTGCTGATGGAACAGGAGTGGCTTTTTGTTGTTGATCAACTTCAAATCATTTCAGTCAATGCCTTTGTGTTTACAGTTCGTACTCCTCTGCCTGCAGGTTCAGCCCGTTTGGCAGGTGCATGGACGATGGCTGAAGAAATACAGTCGCTGTCTTATTAAGTCATAGTCTCTGTGTGACTGCTTGCATAATTTCAAAACCCTGAGGCTATCAATATAGACGCAAAAATTTATGCGGACCGACACTCATGCATGGTTCAAGATGGCTATGTTTTACTGTGAGAGCGCAGCTGCCCAACATACATACAAAGAAGCAAATTTTTACAGCAATGGCCAAAAGACAAAGGAGTTCTTTTCTGACAACAAATCTGTATAGTTGAGTACTACAGCATTTTCGACCAAATGTTCGTTTAGCATCACAAAACCCATCTGAAATGTTTGTCTTAAATTGTGCTTTTAATCAGTCTAAAAAAGTGTTCGCTAGCTACTACGAGACGGAGTGATTTAAAAGAGCTCGTGAGTTGGCTTAGGTCCGATAAACTTTAAATTTTAACGTTTATGCACTCCAACAAATTCATAGAGACTCTTAAACTGTGGTATTACTTTTCTGATTTGAGTTCTTGTAAACGGAGAAAATAGCCTTTAAATTATCAGATTTTCCATTAGCGTCTTTTCTGGTACACCATGGTCCATGGTTAGCTAATGTTGGTTACTTTAAGAACGCCATATGAATTTGGGTGCATGTAACCTTTGGGATATATAGTTTATCCAGTGTCACGTGGGTTGTAAATCACTCTAGTTAGCTGGCACTATTTTTTAGACTAATTACACATTAGATACAGTAGAAAGTTCTCTCTTCTCCACCAGAAAGCCACAACTGTGGTATTACTTTTTGATTTGAGTTCCTGTAGGCGGAGAAAATAGCCTTTAAATTCGGCACGGTACTTTTCCATTAGCGTCTTTTCTTCGTCACCGACTCTTACAGACTGTGGCTTTCTGGTGGAGAAGAGAGAACTTTCTCCTGTATCTAATGTACTTAGTGGCCATATAGAGCTTATACAACCCCACTTCAAAAATACTGAACTGTCCCTTTAAGATGCTACCACACCACTGGATCAATAAAATATCTAAACAACTGAAAGTGATTAACTCAGAAAACAGAAACACTATCACAAAGCCACTGGAAAACGAGTTTAAATACTGAAAAAGTGGCCATCCCAGCTGACTGATTAAAGGATTACTTATTTAGATTTACTTTAGGTATTTTTGATGAAAACTGGCTAATTATCAGTTGCCCATCAGTCAAGGTATCTTTACTATCCACTGTCTAGTGAAGAAAGAATAGCACAAAATAAATCTGCAGTCATGTGTTTCGAGTTCTGTCTGCCAAATAACAAGCACAAAACTTTAAAATGTTTTTTTTCCTCCTAAATAAAAGTAGATCCAGCTGATGCAATCAAAGGAAACTTCATGTCCTCTATATCAGAAAATGCACCACAAGAACAGATATTGCTGTGCGTGATTGGCGTCAGCTCTCTCTAAACACACCTTTAGGCACCTATCACTATTTCACTCCCTTACTTCTGCTTTTAATGACTCAATACATCCTCTTCTGGGATTATTATGACATCAAATCATTGTTAATGTCTGCCTACTTGTCTTTATGTCTCTTTCTATTATGAATTCTGTCCTTTCTTGATGCCTCTCTCGTGTTGCATCAGGAATGTCTGCAGTTTCATCCGCCGACGTTGCGATTAGTCTGTAGAATTAACTGAAATAAAACATCAATTTCCCATCATATAGCCAAACTATAACCTCACATGAAAGTTTTTATCCTACATTAGGGAATAATGAAAGTCAAACCTCCTCTGTCATCCTCTTAGTAAGCCCTTTTGCGTTGAATCCATCAGTGCTACAGGAAAAAGCTGTCTTTCATTACCAGTCAAGGCCCGTGGGTGCAGGATATCTGGTGTGTCTGCCCATTTGAGAAGATTAACTACAGGAATATGCTTTACTGTCTGATAACAGGAGAGCCATATCACATTGCCCAAGGTGGTTTCTGGGGCAACAGCGTGCCCATCAATCAGACGGGTGTAATCTCAGTACAAATCGTTGTCAGCATGCAAATTAGTGTCACATTTCACACTCTGCTGGTGTGTACACAGCACAGAAACTGGAAAATGTTCAGTAAATAACACAATCAAGCAGATGTATGGCGTGTATATAAAGACAGGGGGTGTGTGCAGCATGTGAAGCAGATGTGTGATGACGGCGCAGGGAGCTGACATCAAACTGACACGTGTGTTGGCATAAAGGAAAAAATCCTGACAGTCATCAAGATGCTTTGTCTGGCAGAAGCCTGAATCTGTCTTGCAACATTTTTATTTTAAAAAAGAAGTGACAGCTCCTCAAAGCAACAATGTTAGTGATCCATTTAACTTGCTGGTTGCCTTGCACTTTAATTTACATCCAAAGGTCAGTTGGTGCATAATTCTTATTAATAATGCACATAAGTGAGGGCTGTGAAGAATGTAAATATACAGTATGTCTCAACTGCAGTAAATCCTAAGGAGATCCAAGGGACACTTTGTGCCCTTCAGTTTCTATTTTCAAGCCATTTTGAAAATAAAAACTGTGTTGAATGATTAAAGCTCAAATTTAACAGAGGATATTCAATTTGGTGTTTTTTTTAAGTTTACCTCTCAGATCCTTAAGCTAGCCTAAAATGTCTAAGTTATACATAAAAAAAAACAAATTTGCTCCTAATGACAAAAAATGCCCAACTGACCGAAAATAATATACTTAGCATGTGCATATGGGACTAGCAAGTCCTACAGTCAAATATCTGAGAAATTTGAAGGGTGTGTTGATCTGTGCATTTTCCCCTCAATTTTAATGTCTTCTTCATTTGAGCTCGACAGTCTTTGGTTTGGTGAATTTATCACTCAAAACCATCCTTTCTGTCTGTTTCTTTCTGAAATCTCTGAAGAATCTGTACAGAAATTTGATGCTATTTCTTTAGAAATATCACTCTTCTAAATCACAAAAAACTCCATAGCTGTGTTCCACACTGTTTACTGGCTCACTGTTCCTTATAAAGTGTTGAACTACATAGGGAATGACCAAACAAAAGTTCGGACACCACCATAAAATTTTCTAAACTTTATTGCCTCAGTATATTGGTATATATGAATATTCCTGTGATGCAAGTGGATGCTAACCTTGCATAGCAGATGGGCCTGCCTGATTCAGTTCCTGAAATCCTGCAGATGCCATCTTGTAGCGCTCCGTTGACCGATGGATTCCCTCGGCCAAAATTTTAATGGCCCAATCAGGGAAGAGAGGCGGGAGCTGTAGAATGCGGACTTGACGACAACCAGAAGTTGAAACCGGAAGTTGAGAACGGAGATGCCGATTAGCCGATTGTCCTCATAGATACTTAATAAAACTTGGCGAGATCTGCCCTCCTCAGAAGTTTACTCGTAGGGATTGTTTTTGACGAGGTTCATGTTACATATAAGTGTTAAATGAATCATCTGTGTGGTACGATAGGACGATGTAGGACGATAGTATAGCTAATGGTCATTTACTGTCAGCTGTTAGCAGCTAAGTTAGCAGCTAACAGCTAACAACAGCTCACAAAAAAGTATGCTATTTTTTTTTCAATTCTTTATTCAGCCATTTCAAGTAACAAACAGGCACATTTAGCATCATACAGTCTTCAAAAATCACTGAGCAGCATCAGCAACCAATATAAACAAAATAATAAAATAAAATGAATATATATAAAAAAAATAATGACAAATTCAATGAAAACATTGCTTCATTATATGAGGCAACCCTGCTTGATGTGGATTGGTCTGTGATGAATGTGACGAGCAGAACGATTATCCAATCACAAGCTTGTTTTTTTTTTTAAAACGTTCTGCCCCTGAAAACAAATTAAAAGGGCTCCTACCCAGATGGACTAGTGAAATATTTCTGTGGCAGATATATGGAGCTGTCCATCTGGCTTGTCAGGTTAAGTGGATGCGCCAAGCATCACGTAAACAAACCGGGCACTCAGGAGGATAACAACAGTTGTATTGATGTCAATAATCTGTTAAGTATCAGTGGTGTGAAAATTTGATTTTGTCATCTATGGTTTTGTGTTTTGACTGCAGCCGAACGGCCAACTATAGTTCACAAGATAACTACAGCTACTTAGAGTGAGTTTACCAAGTGGCGGTTGGATTTAACTAGCTTACGAGCTACGAGTTAGCACAGCTACATATGAACAAAAGCAGCGCCAATTTGTGCCGTAGCAGCCATCTTTCTCTCCCTCCTTTTCTTCTTCTCCACTGTGAAAAATGCAAGACCTCATTGCATCGGGGCATACGGGAGTACAAAACAGGGTACATCGTATGTACACTCACATTTACTGAGCATTATGGGTATTTTATGGTGCAATACAGTGAATGAAATTAACTGCTGAAAATTCGAACAACACGATAAAATGGGGAACGCATTGTATAGTGTGCTATATCTGCAACAGGGAATGGTTTCAAACACAACTCATATTTCTCAATTTTGGGGGTGGGAGGCTTGACAGGCATAGCAACAGTAACCAAGAGGGGCGGGGCTTAGCAAATGGTCAATTGTCCACTTTAAAATCTTATACTGTCACACCTGTTTTTGGTTATGCCTTTCATTTTAAAAGAAAAGTCACTCCCCTTTTAAGTCCAACAAACAACTTTTCCCTCCAGGGCCCTGCCTCTAATTCAGTATTTTTCAAAACAATCTTGTGGGTGGAGATGGCTTGGCCTCAGGGGTGATGTTACACTTCAGGAGGACGTCTATTACTTCAAACCCTCAGCTTTTCAACACCACAGCACGCTCATAAAGACATATATTAACTTTATCATTAAGAGAAAAGCTAATGATGCTGGAAGATTAATCCCCGAGGCTCCAGCTTCTTAAGTAGAAACATGCAACAGAGTGCACACTTGTATGCTCTGCAGGTCTCTCTCCGCACTAAACCAGGTTAGCATAAAGAACACGGCTGAGTCGGCTCATTTTAAGACGCTGCACCTGCACATCTGTCCCACTTTCTGCTGTATCTTTACAGCCTGCTGCTCAGTTTAGATTTGTAGCGTCTCTGGAGGCACAGAAACCCATTAAGTGAGACTAATACAAACAGGCAGGGGTTCAGCTATAGTGAAATTTTCAGAAAGTGTGACACAGTCATTAAACTTTAATGACAGCCCAAGTTTTGAATCGAGTTGAGAGGACGATTGATGGTTTTACTGATCTGCTCATCCCTCTGATTCCTCGCCATTCCACCACAAAACTGCTCATTATTGCTGGCTGGCGGCACACAACACTGGCCCCTTTGCTTTTTATCCACCTGTATTAATGTGCCAGTCTGTGTGTAGATGTTTTGGCTGCTCAGAATGGATCTGTGTTTACGTGCCTCCAAAGGATGATTTACAAAGCATTGATTTGGCGGCCTGCAGGCTGGAGCACAATAAAACTGCTGTTTATGTGCTGGCAGCGAGTGTTCATTGTCAAGGCGAACAGCATCTTGTTTTAGGGGCGATGCAGGGCAGCATGGGAGTTAACACCACAAATCATCTCTTTTTAACTGCCAGGGACGCGGTGACGGATGAAGCCTGCACGATCGGTTATACTCCAGCTTTTTGCAATAAGTCAATAAAATCGCCTCTGCTGGTTGTATGAAAATGGGCCGTGGCAGGGCCGTGCTATACATTTCAATAAAGGCTGCAGATTGGATATGCAGCCAGACAAGGACAGAGCTCAGAAAACAATATGTAAAAGTCAGGGCCCCGCCAGCCGTGTACCAAGCAATCAGACCAAATAGGGCTAACTGTCTGCCTGGGCTGAGATGACTAAGTGCAGCACATACAGAAGAGCTTAAATCCACTTTTAAAGAGGGTAATGAAAATCTCAGCTCTGTTACGGTGCCAATTTCAACACGTATGGTGACAACAGTCCTCTCTTAATGCAATTTCTATTGAGAGCTTATCTTATAAAGTCACAAGGTCCCACACCAAGACCCGTTTATGTGTTACTCATTTAACATAAAATGCTAAAGACAAAAAAACGTTCCCAGCTTTGTTAAGTAAAGGAAGCTGCTATCCCACATAACACATTGGAAAGTTTTATAGCAGTTAAACCCAGTTTAACGACAGTTCAGCTAGGTGCTACTATATTAATCAACATAAGTCCTCTCTAGTTGCAGATCATTATAGATATTTATTTTAATATTAGACTGATCGCTGTATCCCTGGTTGGATTGATTATTCATCCATAGTAACTATCATTAACCCATATCGACACGAGGTCCCTCCCAGTATTGTGTGTAACGCGTTAGAAAGTAACGCGTTACAGTAACGAAACTACTTTTTCGGGTAAAAAGTGAAGTAACGCGCTACTGTTGAAAATTTGGTAACGAAACGTAGTTCCTTTTTTAATGCAGCCCGACGTTACATTTCCCTCGGACAGATCTGACACTGAAGCTGCCTTCTCAGCTGCTCGCACAGACACGAGCAGGGTTACCAAGTCCGCTCGTTATAAGCGTCTAAGGGCCGAAAATCTCGTGAGTCATGGCCGCAGGTTGTGGTTTTTTGGGCTTGTTTCTAGACGTGAAGTTGTTTCTTGTGGCTCTTAAGTCTGTGTGTATCCCCCTGATTATCTTCCAGCTCCTCACATAAAGGAAAACACGACTGCGGTAGGCAGTTTGTCCACTTCCTTGTTTCCTGGTTATATGCACGCCCCAAAACACACTCATGCACATGGCGCATGCTCCAGAGCCAAAGTTGCCAGGCCTGCTTGTTATAAGCGACGGTCTTTTCTTGAATAGATACTTAGCACTGTGATATTGAAATGTAATGTAGACGAAAATTAACACACTTTGTGTAGACTTCTCTTTTTAAAAAGTAGTATATCACATTAGGAAAGGAAATAGCTGGAGGTTGCTTATTTGGGGCTTATTTTTATTGACCAGGTTGCTTATTTCAGAAGCAAAATGTGGAAACACTGGGCAGGAGCTCTCATTCCACAGGGTATGTGACATTTTGTAAAATAAAGAGCCCAAAAACTGTTATGTTCTCTGTCGTAGAACTTTTTGTCGGCCTTCACATTTAGGAATAGATATGGGGTTCTGTCCATGATCAAGTAATGTAAAAGTAACGGAAAAGTAACTTGAGAAGTTACTCTTCATAGAGGGTAACTAAGTAAAGTAAAGAGTTACTTTTTTCAGATGTAACGAGTAACGAGCAAACACTACTTTTTAAAAGTAACTTCCCCTACACTGGTCCCTCCTGAAAATCATCACATCTCAAAGGGCTTACCCTTAATACATTTATTTTTAACAAAAACAAATATGGTGTTATACAAATAAAGATAGACTGAATCAACTACAGCTTTAGGAAAAGATCTTTAGAAATTAAAGCTTTACATAGCTTTTAGTTTTGGATTTGAAAATAAGGGACATTTCTCAGCGCCCGCTGCGCACTGTCCCACCATCCAAACCAAGCTCTAGTATCTCTTACGTTTTAGGACTGATGTACAGTAATGTCTTCTAGTTTGCAGCCATCCATCTCATTTTTTTTAGTTTGTCCCGTTGTGGGCTTTAATCTCACGACAACTGCCACCCAGGCTACTGCAGATAGCAGTTCTTGTGAGGCTTCTTCTCCTTCTTTGGTTTTACAGCGGTTGGTACCCATCATTTTGGTGCATTACCGCCCCATTCTTGCAACGAGGCTAATGACAAAGTTCTGTTTGGAGAGACAGAGGAATTTTCCTGGGAAATTTTGGGGAAAATTCTAATACAAGAGGACGGCAGGAAAAAGGGATAAAATACGGTAGTGTCCCGGCTAAAACTGGACACTTGACAGCTATGGCTTTATGAAGATTTTTCAATTTGATTCATGATTTTCCTCAAATCAAGCTTCAGGGCAATATTCACTGTGTTTACAGTATAGACAACAGTAAGAAAATCAATGATCAAATGCACATAACACATTATTCATCATGATAAATAATCTGTTTTCATTATTTAAGGGATACTACTTCAAATGGTTCAAAACTCTGCAGCCCGGATCAAAATCCTGCTGTATACTTTCAAGGCTATTCACAACCCCCCCCCCCACCTGTCTGATCTCCTCCACATCGCCACCCCCTCTTGCTCCCTCAGGTCGTCCTCCTCCCTCCATCTCTCTGTGCCCTCCGCCCGGCTCAGCACCATGGGTAGCAGAGCTTTCAGCCGCTCTGCTCCCAAACTCTGGAACTCTCTCCCCCCGGACCTCAGAAATATTGACTCCCTCCCCCACTTCAAATCAAAACTCAAAACCCATCTGTTCCAAACTGCATATTCTCTTTAATTTTCCAACCTCATTTAACTGTGTCACTCTTATATGTTGTTTTTATTTATTTTAATTGTGATTTTAATGCAGTGTGTTTTCATTATGTATTTTGTAAAGTGTCCTTGGGTGCTAAGAAAGGCGCTTTTAAATAAAATGTATTATTATTATTTTCTGCTCCTTAACAGAGGCTTTGTGTTGTCGACGTTTGCAAACGAGTCGACTCTTTTGAGCTGCTCTTTTAAGTGAACAGTGAGAGCTGATTTGCATTTGTGAGTAAGCCGTTCATTTGCGAGACATTTTAGAATGCAAATTGCCTGCAAATTTGTAAAACAGTATGTGTAAAGTAGTTGACACAACAGATCTTGGGTTTGTCAGAAGCAATGCAAAAATCGCAGCTCTGTCGATCACATGATTACGTTGTCTGAAATTGGGTTACGATCTGATAACGAAAAATTTTTCAGCCCTACGCCATCAAGATAATGCACCCAAACAGTTATTTTTTGTGATGATATGATTGACCAAATTCCCAAAGCATGCCAAGACCTTGATCAACTGCACCAGTGTGGGCACCACATGGTTTTAGAAACACTGACCTAGTTTCTTGCTTCAGATTGCTTCAGATTCAAGTCCTGTGACATGATAATTTTATTAATGATGTCTAACAGACTGAGGCCTAAAGTTTTATTCTAGAGGTTTGAAAGCTCCAAGCTACCAAGTCTTTATTTTCTTACCTTAATTAAAGCAGGATTAGACAACAACAACCTAAAACAACTTCAGCGTAGAGACATAAAAACAGCTCTAATTAAAGCCAAAGAATACGACTCCTTCAAATAAGAACCAGGAAACTAAAGCTTCTTTCGTTGTGCACCACACCTTAAAATTGGAGGATTTCAAACATGCAGGGATTTATTCAATCACATTCAAAGCATGTACGAAGCTAATATGCTTTCACCTGAAATGAATTGAAGTGGCTCTAATTAAAAGGATTGGACCTGAAGGCTTCTTTGTTGTTTGGCGGACGCCGGTGTGCAGGGACACGCATGAGGAGCCAGGAGCTAACAGGACGTTTTCAAGAGCTTACTGCTGGAAGGCAGAGCTTTTGAGGGGGATATAAAAAGGATTTCGAAGACCGAGGTATTCCCCGGGACACACTTATGGTGATAGTGAGGAGGCGGAGGAATTATGGCATCAACAAAATGGCTGCATGTTTCAGGTCTGCGTGGAGTGGTCTTCAAACTTTGTAAAGAGCCATTGTGTTGCTCTAACGGGATGTTCGAGAATCTCAGAACTCAAGAAGCAGAAAATTGGAATAATTGTAAGTAGCTTTATTTTCCTGCCACTACTGCACTGTTAAAGTCTGATCAATAGCATACATGAGCAAAAGCAACATTGAATAAGACAGATTATCTCAAACTGACACATCTCATAGGCTGCTTTTATTGATTTTACTTTTAAAATTACAAAGCAAGAACATCCAACATTTACTTAGCACTAAACCCAAGTACAAATAAAGAGTCTAAAAACTACAAAAGATCTTTTGGCTGCAGAGAAAGTGTCCTTCCTCTCCTTAGTAGGCGCTGGAGTACCCTTTAGCAGACCCATGAAAGCAGCCCACACATTCACTTCAATCACTGTAGTCCAGGAAGTCTCAGTGTGCTTTAGTTTAATAAGCTGGAGGCAGTTATGGATCTCGTGGGCTGAAAAGCAGCCAGTCGACTGACAAACTTTAAGGTTTAAGACTGAAAAAATCCACCCACATGGACATCGATTGTTCTTTTCTAATTACTTGAGATAATAAAGATAATTTGAGCAACACAACATGGATCATGATGTGCGTCTTCCTTTAAAGGGAAACTGGGATTTTACAAAGTGGCGTGGTGTGAAGAACAAGGCATTAAAGTGTAGTAACTGTGGGCGGTACAGTGGTGTAGTGTATGTGCCCCACCGGAAGAATAGAACTTTATTTGTCATTGGAACAAGTACAACGAAATTGCGAAGAACAACGAAATTGCAGAAAGAAGGTTGCAAGTTTGAACCATAGACTGTAAAAAACATGGACGTGATGTCACTGGGCTCGAATGCAAGTCGCCACAAAAACTGCTCCCCCTGGTGACTGGCTGCAGTATAGGTCAATTCTCCGTCTCCCCCATTCATCTGAACGGGCCGTAGTGAAACTTCAAAAAATTAATACACCTCGTAGAAATATTTCTCCCATCCGTATGCTGTGGTGATATGAAAGTATTATTGGGCTGCGTTTTTTCCAAGTCCTCTTTTTTCTGAAAAGTTTCTTTTTCATCAGTAATTAGAGTTTAAAAAATAACCGCAGTTTACGGCAATTTCACAGTGATTGTGTACGCTGTATGCTGCGGAGTTTTGCGACCGTTTACGACAGCTGTGTCCAGATATGGTCCAGATTCTCTACTGGCTGCACAATGGCGGCGCCCTGACGGGGGAAATTATGGCTACAAAACTGTTAAATGGTAGAAGGCGGAGCCACGCTATCCACTATATACAGTCTATGGTTCGAACCCCGTGAGGAGTTTGCATGCTCTCCCTGTGCATGCAAGCGTGGATTCCCTCCCGGTACTCCAGCTTCCTCCCTTTGACCAAATCATGCTCATTAGGGTAATTGATTACTTCAAACTGCCAGTAGATGCAAAAATATCCTGCACCAAATGTATGAGGGCACAGGGCCCAAGGGTAGCATCAGCTGACTTCCATATCAAGCATTAACAGGAATTATATCATTTAACGTAAATTCATACTTTTAGAGCAGTTAGACCCATTTTAACGGCTTTCTTTCACTATCTTTACAACCATATAGACATGAGGTACCGCTTGAAAACGAGATGCCACATCTCAAGGGGCTTACATGTAATGAATCTATATTCAAAAATAAAAAAATAAGATGCTATACAAATTATGATCAATATTTATAATGAGGACAGATTTATGATCTGGGTGTTCATGGGTTTGTTAACCTGGCATGCTAGATGGAAAGTTCCAAATATCTGTTAGCTGGATAATTAATCGAAAAAAAAATCAAAATTAACATTTTGACTTCTAATCAAAGTGACTTTACTCATATCAATTAATTGATTATTTGCCCTGTGTAAGTCACATGACCCTCCATTAGGGATGTAACGGTTACCGGTAGAATGGTAAACCACGGTAAAATTTCCCACAGTAATCATTACCGGGTCCTATAAAAATTATCCTTATACCGTGTTTGATCACCACACTGTGTCAATAACTCATGGTGACGCTGCTCTTTATTGCTCTTTATGCTTACTTTTGGCCATCTCGAAACTTTTAACATGTTCATTTATAATTGTTTATGAGGAGAAACCTATTTAAAGTACACATCTGTTTTTTCTACTCTTGTAGGCAAATTACACACAGTTTAATTATTTATAACAAAATAATGACAAATACTTGCCAGAATTGTTTACTTTTATTTCTAATAAAAAAAGTTTAAACAAATTTACTTATAGGACATTTCCTGACAAAATTATTGACAAAAAGACAAAAGAACTGTTATATTATAATATTAAAGGGGCTAAACGATTTCAAGACTGTGTTAAAGTACTTTTTGAACATTTTGAGCTCACTGCAACAACATCATGATAATAATGATAACCGTGATAATTTTGGTCACAATAACCGTGATTTGAAATTTTCATACCGTTACATCCCTACCCTCCATATAGTCTTCGTTCACTTTCGCCTAGAGCGAAGGACACACCACCAACATGGAGAAAATAAGCACCATTTTATCATAGGACCTTTTAGCCAAGAAAAATGCTGCCTCCACTGTTTGGACACACTTTGAAAAAAAAAAAAAAAGTTAAGTGTAAATACTGAAGAAAGACCATTTCAACGACCATCAGTATCACCACTAATTTGTTGTTTGTAATTTGTTCCTGCATAGCATAAATTGTTGATTAATTGAAATAGTGGTAAGAGCTTCAATTAATTGTGATATTGAGATTAGGTAATATCGGCCAGCTCTAATATCTGCCACAGAAATATTTCACTAGTCCAGCTAGAGAGGAGCCCATAGAACATGTTTTCAGATGCAGAACCTTTTAAAAACAACTGTAGCTAGTGACCAATCCATATCAAGTCACAGTATGATGAGGAAGCTCGACCCTGCTGTTAGCCATTAGCTTAAACTATGTTTCAGTCCTTAGGCTATCGTCTTACATTAACTTATACCACACATTTACCACTTAAATGTGGCATGAACCTCGTCAACGACAATATCCATCAAGTTCTTCTGTTAAAGTTCTGAAGAGAGCATAATCCACCGGGTATCACTGGGTAGCCGTGACTACCATCGGCTATCATAGGCATAGATTTCCACATTCTCACCCAGTTTCCCTGCAGCGGGAGAAGTAAAAACAACATCTCCCATGGGAAAAGCTTGACGTGACATTCCTCGCTCCTCATTTAAAGAAGAAATTGAATCCATTTCTTATAAAACCGCTGATATAGCCACATTCACAGTAAACAGTTTGGAAGCCACCATTGTTACCTCTGCCAAGAAGGTTATGTTTTCAGGAGAGTTTGTCTCTCCGTCTGTGAACAAAATAACTCAAAAAGTAATGGATGGATTTTGATGAAATTTTCAGGAAATGTTCAGCATGGAAAAAGGAAGAACTGATTTGATTTTGGTGTTGATCCGGATCAGCGTCTGGCCGCCATGATGAAAAATGTGATTTCTGTGAATAATTACTGAACCAAAATAGATATCATTATGAATCCAGTTGCTAATGGTATGTTTTCATGATCAAGGAATCTAAATATTTCCATGAAATAAAGGTAGGACTAATATTTATGGTGAAAATCACAATATGGCTGAGGACTGTGGCGCTGATGGAGGTCTGCGCTCTCTGAGTGCTTTTCTAGTTTTCATGAATGCAGTCACTCCCTGCTGTCATCGCGTCTGCAGTTTCTGCCAGTCTTCCCTGATTGGGTTGTTCAGCTTTTGGCTGTGAAGTCGTAGGAGGCTGGAGCATAGCAGGATGGATCCAGACAATGAATCAGGCAGGTCCATCTGCGCTGCAAGGTTATGGGTTTGTTAATATCATAAATTCTTATTTTTAGTCATTTTGCCGGGGTGGATACATCTCTGTTCGTGTGTGTTTGTACAGTACAGGCCAAAAGTTTGGACACACCTTCCATTCAATGCATTTTCTTTATTTTTATCACTAATTACATTGTAGATTCTCACTGAAGTAATGATGGCCACTTGTTTCTCTTAACTTAGCTGATTGGTTCTTGTCATAATATTAATTCTAACAGTTGTCTAATAGGGCTGTCGGCTGGGCATCAGCCTGACTTCTGAACAACACAAACAATGGTCCCAACCCCATTAAAAAGGCAAGAAATTCCATTAATTAACCCTGTCAAGGCACATCTGAGAAGAGAAAACCATTTCAGGGGACTACCTCTTGAAGCTCATAAAGAGAATGACAGGAGTCTGCAAAGCAGTAATCAGAGCAAAGGGTGGATACTTTGAAGAAACTAGAATATAAGACATGTTTTCATTTATTTCACACTTTTTTGTTAAGTACATAATTCCACATGTGTTCATTAATAGTTCTGATACCTTCAATGAGAATCTACAATGTAATAATTAGTGATGAAAATAAATAAAACACATTGATTGAGAAGGTGTGTCCAAACTTTTGGTCTGTACTGTATTTATATGTATCTGCAGCTACTGTAGTGTTGTGTTGCTTGAAACCACCCTTTGTCTTGAGACCACATTCTGAAGGTCTCGGACTCGAGAGAATTTTTACTCGTTCTTGTCTCAGCCTTGGACTGGCTGTCTCAAGATTTTCCATCAAGACTGATCAAGACCAGCACTGATCTGCTGTTCTTCAACTTCATGAATGTGAATAAAGAGAAACACTCGGTAAAAGAACAAAAAGCTTCAATTCATGTGTTATTTCCCCCTGTGTTTTCGAGTCCCAAAAGTCTTGGCCTTGTCTTGGTCTCAGTGCACTCTGGTCTCAGACAAGTCTTGGTCTCGGATAGCACAGTCTGCATGTATGTGCATCTATAAAATGAAGAGTTTGTCTTTAGCCTGCTCTACTGTAAAGAGCCTTGAGACTAGACATGTTATGAACCGGTGCTACACAGACTAAGATTGATTGATTGATTGTTATATCCAAGGCAGTGAACTAACCGATGTGTCTTAATGATTCACCTACTTTCTTCACATACAAATATACCAATAAAACCCCACCACCAAGCTGAATAAATACATGTCACTCTCTTGGAATCATGTATTCACTGTTGGTCCTGGCTGACGGTCTACAGATTGATTTGTTGACATGTTGATGTGTGTGAGTGACACTTTCTGGTTGATTATTTGTAATGTCTGTCACATTGCGCGGCTCTCACTTTTGACAAATCATTATGTTCAAGTACTCTGAGTAAATATTAAAATAACACATCCTGACAACATTGAAAACTACGTCACAGTATTTTTGCCATTTATTTGGAGCTAATAGATTTAGGATCACTTGTTAATATCTTTTTCATTTTTGCATTTCCATGTGATCAATGTCTGCAGCTCGGATGATCACGCTAAATGAACCACTGCAGAGATGAGTCAGTAGTTCACGTGTAATGGGAACGCAGAAGTGATGCATAAAGATCATCAGCCTGAAATTAAAAGCATGGAGAGCTCTTTCATTCTGAACTGAACATTCTGTCTGAGTTATAAAATACAGTAAGTTACACCAACATGATCAAGCTGCACAAGAGCCCAGAGGATCTTCATTCTTTATCTAAAATTCTCTTTTACAGAAAAGTTAGAGCAGCACGGGGATGATATGAATACAGTTATTTAAGGTTAAAGAAATCCTGCAGTAGAAGAAATCCCTGCTGTGGCTTTGTTATGGAGCACAGTGATGCTAAATGGTCACTTAGGGAAGCAACTGCAGCCTGTAAACTGTTATAATCATTCTCTGTTACCACAGTTTGGACAGGCTTTAGGAAAACAGGCTTCCATTTAAGGAGGGAAAATTGTACAGCAGACCATTTCATCTTCTCACCATTAGCACACCATTAATCAGATGCATTTCTGAGGCCTCATTATGGACTGTCTGTGGTTTTCACAGTGGGGATCACTGGAGCTTTAATCCAGCAGAGGGCAAACTGAAACTGACCTCAAGTCTTCAATGCATGAACAGCACACCCAGGACATTGTGAAGCTCTTTGTTTTAAACATTCATTTATATTTAGAAGTGTTTGTGTGCTCTCTTTCCTCATGTATGTTTAAAGGTGCTAAGAGGAGAATCTATTACCGGCGAAACAAAGACTCTGCTACCCATGAGCACACGTAGCGACTGTCGTAATGCTACGTTCCAGTAACCTCGGAAATGGGAGTGACATCATCTCCGACTTATCGGCGTTCCAGTTGAAATCTGAAAAAAAAACATGCCGATCTACCAGGCTATTGTTAGCTGTTGTTAGCACGCCCTGCGTTGTTGTTCACAAATACCACATGAAGAATGTGATTATCGCTATGGCAGCATTTTTGTAAATATAAGTCTAACAATACTATGTATACAGCTGATCTAGAGCGACACACCCCAGTCAGAAGTGCAAATAAATTGATTATTACAGGAGCTAAATAACTGTTCACACTGGGGGCATCCATCTTCGATTGTCAACTCGGGGGTGGCGAGGTTTCACGGAGTTCCCAGTAGGAAATTCAGACTTCGGGGGGGTGTTCCAGTTGCAGTTTCCTACTCAGAACCCGGGAGTTCCTGCTTCTGACTACAACTGGAACGCACCAAAGACTGAAGCCAAAGCGTGTCTTATAAATGTAGCTCGGACCTTCCTCAGAACTCAGCATTGCTTTACAACTTCTTTTTTCAACAACTTGCAGGATGCAAAGCGACAAGGTAATGTGTCTCTTTCTAGTTCGTAGCGGTAGTTTTTGATGTGTGACAAGCAATTTTTGGAAAACTTAGTATTGTAGTTATAGCCGGCTATATATCGCTACTTACAGCCCGGTGCTCTAAGACATGTAATATAAATAAGAAAATAATATAAATTTGCTCTAGCTTTAATTGTCTTGTTCCTGAAGTTGAGTATCCAGGCCAGCCCAGCTCTGTCCGACCCGACCGGAAGGCTAAGGAATAGCATTTATAGATTACCTATTTTGATGCTATAGAACTCATCTGAAAGTGTGTATTTCGATCAGGCATATATCTAAAAGTGAGACTTTTTTGTAATTACTTAGAAACTCCTCACAGTCTCTTTAAGGCTAAAAGACTTAAACTACATTAAAATGGGTTGCCTCAATTAACACCAGTCAAAGGAATGGTGCGTATCTGCTTGTCATGAGCTCTGGAGTGAAGACATGAAAACAAAGAAAATGTTGGCATATCCCTTTAAAAACATTTTGCATATTTCCTGATGCCCATTGGCCTCTTTGTGGCTGTACCATAATGTTTGTAATACTGGTTTGATTCTCTGAAGTCCATAAATTGTCATAGAAGCTGCTGACAGGCCCTGACAGCATCACACGCTTTAAATACAGGGGGTTCAGTCCGGTACGACGGCTACCCCAGACCCCCAGGGGCCCACAGCGGACATGTGTGAGCTACTAAAGATGGCTCCAGTGTCTGGCTCCACAAAAAAAAAGCAGCCGCTGTTTACTGTTGTGGCCCCATTAGTCTCACAGGGCCTTGTTGACTGCGTGTGATACGCCACCAGATGGGCTGTCATGACCCGAGCGTTTTGCCGAGCCAACCGCTCACTCAACGGGTGAGGGAGGTCTCTGTGACTCATGCAATTACACTCCCCGAGGTGTCAATCAACCTGCGGAAAACACAGGGCTGCAGAGAGGTGCACCGGCAGAGCTGCTCCCCTTCAGACGTGTGTGTGTGGGGGGGGCTTTGTGTCATATTTGCATGTTATTCCAGGGCTGACACACTGTACTGATGAGCCTGTTTCCTGAAGGAATCCCTCTGCGGCCACACTTAATGATTCACTCCACAAACCGCTGGGTCATTACAAAGAAATGCAGCTACAGCAGAATTAGCTCTTGAAGACACATTTAACAAAATAAACACTAAACCTGCCGCTGTACAAAAGAAGAGAAATGTATTCACTGTTGGTTTCATTATTCATTCAGGGGCAGACCTCTCAGATGTGGCTCTGAATCTAATTTCATTGTGCACTCTTTAAACAAGTTCTCATGCAAATACACAGAGAGGGGCAAGGTGGGTTTGTTTTTACAGACAGAGTCAGGATAGGCACGGATCACTTTGCTTGCAGAGGCTGAGATGCAGCTCTGCAAACTTGAACTGTGTAGCAGGCAGGGTTGAGATGTGCTCGTTGTTACTGTGCACAAGAAGAGGGTTCAAGTACATGATTTTTCTTTTTATGAGGATTATTTTGTATTTGTGCAGTGATTTGATAAAATGTTTCACTTGTGGTTAACTGCTAAAGCGCTATAGTTGTTTGAGATCAATATGTTTTAATTTCATTTTCATTGTGTTTCTTACAGCCAATTTAGACCAGGGATAGGCAACTGGCAGCCCAGCGGCTAAATGCGCTCCTCCGCCTTACTTGAAGGTGCTATGAGGAGAATCTATTTCCGGTGACATAAAGACTCTGCTACCCATGAGCACACACGGCGACTGTCGTAAAGACATGACCCAAGCCAAAGCGTGCGTTTGTTGTGTTGCTAATAAATGCAGCTCACACGTTCCTCAGAACTCTGCACTGTTTTACAACTTCTTTTTTCAACAACTTACAGGATGCAAAGCGACGAGGCAATGTATCTCTTTCTAGTTACGTAGCGGTAGTTTTTGATGTGTGACAACAAGCTATTTTTGGAAAACTTAGTATTGTAGTTATAGCCGGCTATATATCGCTACTTACAGCCCAGTGTTCTAAGACTTGTCTGAATAATATAAATTTACTCTAGTTTTAATTGTCTTGTTCTGGAAGTTGAGTATCCAGGCCAGGCCAGTCCTGTCCGACCCGACCGCGAAGCTAAGGAATAGCATTTATAGATAACCTATTTTGATGCTATAAAACTCATCTTAAAGTGTGTATTTGGATCAGGCATATATTATTTGTATTTTTGTAATTACTTAGAAACTCCTCGTAGCATCTTTAATGAGGCCAGAAAATCATTTCAGAAGATCAATAAATTATTAACATTCAGAAAACACAACAGAACCAACAAAAAATAGCTCAATTTGAACACCAATCTGACACAATGCAACAATAAGTTAGGACAAACATCGAATATCAATTCCAGTTAAGATTTAATAAGAACCAGGGTTGCAAAATTCTGGAAATTTTCAAAGCTAGAAACATTCAAAAACATAAACTGGAACTAGAGAGCACAAACATCTGACAAGGTTGATCACATAATGCTGTCACATCTATAAGCAATAGCTCCATGATAAAGTCACCATCATAGTTACTGGACCTTATCTACAAGCCTGGCTTGCAGGACTGTCAAACTCTATTGCTCTTGAAAAGCTAACATTTATGATCAAGGGTAAATAATCTACCTTTGATGAAAAATGGGGACGTTTAATGACATTTCTCGAAGAAGAGAAGGTTACATTTTGTTTTGATTTTTGACACCTTGTCATTTGTTGTTGTTGTATTTTATTAACTGAAATACATGAAAAGGCAATACACATATATGTCTAAAAAAGTTATTTTCATAATATGATTCCTTAACCCTGAAAACCCACACCCAGCACTCAGAATCATGTTCATATTATTATTAGTTAGACCGTTATTGACCAAAAATGATCATTCGCTAATGGCGGTTATCTGGATTAGCGCCAAAATCTAACCTATTTTAAGTTGGGCCATCACCAACACCTTCTGAAAATTTCAGCAAAATCTGTCCAGTATTTTTTGTTTACACTTGCTAACAAACAAACAAACCCCATCTACCTGATAGAGGTAATAAACCAACAATTTACAAAATTGAAGGTTGGGCATTAACAGCGATTTTAAAAATATTTAGGAAACAAATTCATCAATTAGACATCCATCACCTGGACTGCTTATCCTTTTGGGGTTGTGAGGAGCTGGAGTGTATCCCTGCTGTCTCGGCGAGAGGCGGGGTTCACTCTGAACCGGTCACCAGCCAATCACATGGCCACATAGAGAGGGAGCAATTACCCTCATACCTAGGGCAATTTGGAGTCACCAATCAACCTCATGAGCATGTTTTGGTCTGTGGGAGGAAGCAGGAGAGCCTGGAGTGAACTCACGCATGCACTGGGAGAACATGTCTAACAACAACATGCACCTGCTGGCCATTGAGAAAGTATATTTTCGCATAATTTTGACTAAAAACAACCAGATTTCATGCGGGTATACTCTAGAATCACTAAGAAAACCATTCCTCCATCAAACCATGTAGCACCAAATAAAGCACCAGAATCTCTGTTATGATTTGGTTCAGTGGGTTGACCACATATCATATTGAAATGCCCACCCCTAGCAAAGATGAACAATTAAAGTAAAACATTTAAGACAGGTTTCCCTGTTGGTTTGTAAATAAATTTCATTAAAAAAAACTTGATGTAATTTGAGAAGAGAACAAGGAAATCTCAAAATAAAAGGCTTGAAAATGGAAGAAAGAAACTTTTCTGGATCAAATTGTAAATAAAAAAATGAGATGCAACAAATAAAAGGAAATATTTGGTAACACAAGATGCACATTATTGTCTAGTACGTTTTATTATGCAAAACAAGACATTCTAAGGAGTAGCAGTGTCCTTATTTTGCCTCATTTTAAGTTTTAAGTGAGAGTATTCTGCCTTTGTGCCTCAATTTTTATCACTTTTACCTCATACAAATCTGGAAAACTCCCTGCATAGATAATGTCTGCTCTTCCCTCCTCTTATATCATTAATAACTGCAGTTTATCTGATGGGGGACCCTCGTCTTTAAGAGTCATCAGCATGGAGAAAAGATAACTGCGTGGTAATGAGCGGGGGGATCAGAGATTCTGAGTGTGGAGATGATTGAGATAGGCAATCTGCCATTTTAGTAAGAGAGCAGAAAAAAAGAAAGAGGAAATCAATGATCATTTCCATAGACTCCAGTGAGGGAGTCGGAGTGATAAGCGTGCATTACAATGGGCCCTCAGTGTAATGAGAGCAGGGATCAATAGTTGGCACGTTCGGGCTGGTGTTCGTTCTGCTGTTGGCCAACAACGCTGCGGTAATTAAGAAATCAACGCTCGATCCAAATACCTTTCAGCTTCACGCCGGTGCTGGTGATATATCCTTGTAAACATACACTGGATAAGCAGTAGTGTTTTGTATTCGCTGTTTGCCCACAGTCTGCAGATTTCGACCCCACGGTGGTTCGATGCCGCCGTGGGGTTTGCATTTTGGGGGCAGTCCATTCGGTGAATCAGAAGGAGGGGCTGCAGTGGAGATGTGGCGGTATGATTGGTAGGCCAAATTTTGCTGGACGATAACTGTCCCAAAAATTATTGCCGATAAACAATATTATTGTCAATATTGTTCTGAAACATCATTTTTACCTTCGCCAAGGAAGTTATGTTTTCGGGAGAGTTTGTTTGTCCGTCCATCTGTCTGTGCACAAAATAACTCAAAAAGTTTTCGATGGATTTGGATGAAATTTTCAGGGAATGTTCAGCATGGAAAAAGGAAGAACTGAGTCTATTGTGGTGTTGATCCAGATCAGCGTCCGGCCGCCATGGCGAAAAAAGTGATTTCTGTGAATAACTACAGAACTAAGCTAGATATCATTATGAATCAAATTGCTAATGGTATGTTTTCATGGTCAATGAATCTAAATATTTAGACGAAATAAAGGTAGGACTAATATTTATGGTGAAAATCACAATATGGGTGAGGACTGTGGCGCTTGCGGAGGTCTGCGCTCTTCGAGTGCTTTTCTAGTTTTATTAATGTGATTATAATATATGTCATAATGAAGCGAGTGCACCGTATCAAAAGCAATAAACTTTAATTTCTTAAGAGTATATAACTGTAATTGGAAGGTCAAGAGCTTTTTATTAAAATAAATTAAACAAACAATATAATAAATTTAACAAAAAAAATCACCAAGTGATGAATATGAGGCTGAATTATCTTTGACATCCAACCTTAAAATCAGTGAATATTTAATGCTAAGAAAGGAGTAAAACCAGCAAGGTAACAACAGGGTGCTCACGGATCTTGACTTTTGGCCTTAAACCTCAAAAATCTAACTTGGCTTCCCTGAAGAGCCCATGTATCGCTTTGAATGGTTAAAATGGCTCACAAATCAATTTTAACAACTTTAAGTGGATATTCACGATCACTAATCTTACAAAAACCTTCTCGTCCTCCATGCTGAATACCCCTGATCCAGCTGTATTCTCTGTCTATCTGAGGCGCATGTTTGAGGGCCTCTATTTTCATAGTATATTAACATGAAATTCTCAGATCAATGTTTAATCTCAAAACAAACACAAGCCTGTAAAAGTGCTTGTGCAAACCTGATAAGGCCTGCCATCGTGAACACTGTACATTTTTTGTATTTATATTTTCAAACATTGCAACAACTTGCGATTGGAGTGGGTCAAGAAAACAAATCTTGATTTTTAATTTGTAAATTTACAGCAGAAGTAGGGGTGTGCGGTATGACGATATTAATTCGTTCAGGATTATAACGTGGGGATGATCTCATAAAGCAGAAAGATCGTCAGATCATCTGTGTGGGGGCAGAGACTTCGACGCGCATCAGACTAACCAATCGTAGGACATTATGTGCAGTGCATGGTGGGATCTCCTGTTTGGTTATGTAGCGTGAAGCCATGGTGGAAAGAGAAAAGGAGGTAAAAGCTGAAAGATGTCTGGACATAAATCTGTTCTAAAGCAGCTGTATTATTCACTCAGATTACAGACATTGCAGTTAGATAACATTTGTTCTAAATTGTTGAACTTTAAGAGATAACCAGTCACTTAAGTTTGCATTTATATTTGACCCTTTTCAATAAGCTATTTGGTGTGTGTAGTTTTTATGTTACAAAAGTGCACTGTATTGTTGTTCATTACCTTTTATGTTTACATTTATTACACACTTTTATAGAAACTGCACTATTTAAATTAAAACCTGTTCAGAAAGTTTCTTTGGCTTTAATTGTCTTTTTTTTTTCTTTTAGGGTTTTACATGTTTCACATGTTAAACATAGAAAAAAAATGGACAAACATGCAAATTAGTCTAGAAAAATCCACGTAAAAGAATCATGATAAAATCGTGATCGGGATTTTATTTTTAAAAAATTGTGATATGATATTTGCCGTATCGCCCACCCCTAAGCAGAAGTAATTCAAATTAATCAATTTAATGGATATAGTTTCAAATAGTTCCTAGTTTAATGAGCTCAGAGGAAGAGAAAACCCAGAATCCTCATGTCTCTGTGCTTGTCCCTGGTGTGGAGACGTAATGACTCTAGTTTAACAAACAAACAAAAAAAAATAGTGTAACAAGAGGAGACAAAGACGTCCTCTGGGACTTTCCATTTATTCAACAAGACAGCAGTTCAATTTCAGTTCAGCTGACACATCCAGTCAATGATCAATTTATTTTTGGGCAGCAGCAGTTAATAAATATTCATAGCATTGGCGCATTAGTTTGCCGTTTTCTTCCCAGAGTCTCCAACAAATTAAACTTTAATATTCTCATTATGAAACTATATAATCAGGAGAATTGGAGGGGATTTTCTGGGCTTTGCAGATCGGCAGAAGAGCAAAGTTGCAAATGTTTGGTGAAAACTGGCTAAGCTAATTGGGATTTAGCGTGCGTACGCAGGACTGCAGGGGCTGTCAAGGGCCGAGATAATCAGAGCGGCCTGCTGTGACCGAGACGAGACAAAAGAAAAGACACAGCGTGAGGAAAAGAAGAGTTAAGCTGTGAATAGATCTCAGAGAAATGGGAAGCTTAGGAGCTACAAGAGCAGATTCATTAACAGCAGGGACAATAAATGTGGAATGTTAACTTCTGAAATATGTTATCAAAAATGGTAACAAACACAAAAAAAAAACACTAGCAGATAAAGCAGAGGAATTAATGAGGCAACTGCTCTGAGTAAATACTTTTAATTATGATAAGTGTTCTTGTTGGACTGTTTTACACTTTAAACTAAAAATAAGTAGTACAGAATAATGCACAGTTAATGTTATATCCTACTTGGAAGAGTGAGCCTCCCCTTTCAGTGAATGTACAGCAGTGTCACACTGCCCTCTAGTGGTCGCCCCATTAACACACATTATCCTCCTATACATCTCACATTTCCCATCATTAGTGGAAATACAACAACTGTCAGGGATTTTATGTTTTATTAAGATATATTTGTCCATATAAAAGGCATAAAAAACTTGAAATAATGGCAGTTTCATTTTCAAGTTGCAATATGCTGAAGATTTAAGAAGCTAATTTGATGAAAATGGAACATCTGGATTTTACATTTATGAGAAACTGTGAATGAATGATGAATATTCTGAGTAAATAATTACAATGCACTGCTAAATTGAAAAAATCCAAGTATACTGACAAGTCAGCAGTCCATAACTGTATCACTCTGTATCATTTCATTAATTTCTAATCGCAAAATTACACAGTTTTACCTGTTTTAGCACAGTAAATGTTTTTTTTTTAAATGTGTCTGTTTCATTTCTAGGTAAAACTGCTTTGAAATAAATCTTTTTTTTTTTGTAAAAAAAATGTCTCATTACACTTTCTGTGAACTCCTATTACCCTAACAGTTTAGATATTAGTTTTACTAAGGCAGCCATTCTCAACCTTGGGGTCCTGACCCCAAATGTGATGATTTCTGGGGGTCGCCAAATCATTTAGGAAAAATATAAATGCGCAAAATTAATGTGGCGTCTGACCGGACGTTAAAGGACAACAAGTGATTGGTCTCAAACAGGCATTGTATTACTCAAAATCAATTACTGATTTGTATATCCGACATACATTTTATCGATCGGGTGTTGTTTCAGCACCGCAGACAGCAAATTTTCATTGCCTTCCGAGGGGAGGGGGGTCGTGGACAGTACTGAACATTAAATTGGGGGTCGCGACTTTGAAAGGTTGAGAGCCACTGTACTAAGGGACAGTATCACCAAAAAAGCAGAATTGAATTGCTTGTGATAAAAAATAAACTAAATACGCAAAATTGATTTTTTTTTGTTTAAATGTGTTTTTTATACATTACTGAGTTTTACCTGATTTAGCAAAGTAAAGTTTTTCTACTTTTGTCTGTTCCATTTCTAAATAAATCTGCTTTGAAATTATTCTTTTTTTTGGTCAAAAACATCTCATTGCACTTTCTATGAACTCCTTTTTCCTTACAAGTTCAGGTATTAGCTTAACTAGGGGGCACCCTAGTTAAATAAAGAAGTAAGCAAAATTGATTGTCTTTGATATGTTTTTATACTTTACTCATCCTGAGATGAAGATTGATGATGTAACCTGACAAACCAGATGGACAGTTCCATAAATCTGCCATGGAAATATTTCACTGATCTATCTGGAAAGAGCTGTTGGAAAATGTTTTCAGAGGCAGAGTCTTCAAAAAGGTTAGTGGCAGTACTCCACTCTGGTGGTTCCAAGCTGCGCTGACATTTAAAGATGATGTCACCCGACCGTCGGCTGCATGATTTGGTCAAACAATACCAATGCGATCGGCGAGCTGACGACGACTAGCATAGCATGCTAGCGTAGCTACCATTAGCTAATTTCACACGCCTTTTCTTTGCAGCTTGTTGCTCTCAGCCTCGGCTTCATTCTGTTGTATAGCTTCCAAAACTGTCGAGTTTCTCAAGGGGTATTTCTTCTACCACCTGCAGCCTTCTCCTGCTTTTACTCGGTTTGTGACAAAGCCACAGATTGTTGAGTCAGGCCAAAATCAGAGGTCACCACAGGGTCCCAGCTGTTTACAGCGGCACTGCTTACAAGAGTAGAGTAGAGGCGACTGGGGCTAGGAAAAGCGAGGCAAAGTAGAGTAGAGTAGAGCACAGAAGTGAGTAGAGTAAATAGCCATGGGTAGCATTTCGCTTTGTTTGTTTGTGTTCATTCAGGGTAAAATTGATACAATTGTTTCAGTTGTCACTTGGTTAGTTTGTGTTCAAACGGAAAAAGTCTCTTGTGGTCCAAAGTTGTAAATAAATGACACATGCAATCAAATGTTTCTCTCATTGGTAATAAATCTTACTGGAGTGCGGGGGAGTTTCCTTCGCTTCTTACAACAGCTATGGAGCATCAGCAGTGTGTGTGGCTATTTTGTTTTATAGCGTTTATCTGTCGCTCATTCGCTGACTTGTGAGTTTGTAGACCTCTATTTTTATGTGTAGTGTCCAGAATTTGGCAAATTTTCTCTTCTCTTTAGATTTCTATGAGGCATTTGTTTCCTCACTGCTCATTTCACGCAGATTTTTCCACCTACTCTTCTTCTTCTGCTGTTGCTGCTTTGTCCAATCCTTCTTCTTCTACTGTCTTGACCGAACAATTGGCAACCAGGTGCTATACTGCCCCCAACTCCTACAGTGTGAACCACAGGTATGAGTCAGTTGTGCCGATTGCTGAGGTGTTTGTTTTTACTGCAAAGGAACCGCTACAGGGCTTGAATCAAAGCGAGACTAGACCACCTATTTTGTTGATCTCGACTCAATTGTTTTGTCCCGCATCCGAGTGCGATTGCTGTCTTTACATAAGTCCAAATAAACTTGACTTTAGAGGGGGTCATTGTCAGACTCTCTCTTCAGCCTTTATACTTAAATAAGGGCACAAGACCCCAACACTACATCTACACTGCAACAAATGTCCTACTACCTTTCCCAGAAGTCCTTTGATATGAAAACCCACAGAGAGATTCTCTCCTCGTGCTGTTTTCACGCAGACAGTTTAAGTGATAAGTCAGAAAAGATAACCTCCAACAGGGACTGAGCTACCCACAGATCCAGGATCTTGCTCTACTGCATGCTGGACTTTGTAGTTTTTGGACAACCCGCTTCTTTATTCATCCTGAGCCAGGAGAAACCTGCTGATGTGATAAGATGGACCAAACTGCTGCTGTTGCTGATAACTGGGACATTTTCCTGCATTGAAAAGCCTTCAAAGCTGAACTCGAGGGGGGCTATAATCTGTGGGAATGACAGAAATACAGTTCAGAAAACACCACATGGGTGAAGAGACGACAGCATCAGCCGTAGAGTCCATTTAATGCCTCCTCATCGGCAAGAGCCAGAGCTGGAGTTGGCTTTTTTGGTTGAATATCCATCCATCTGTGCCATTGTTGTGCATGCTTTCGTTAAACAGCTGAAGTTGACTTTTGAAGAGACTGAATGGAAATCTTTCAAATTCAGTTTTAACTTTTAACAGATTTAAATGTCAAAGGCTGTAGTTTAAGGTCATTTTCACACCTACAGCTTGGCTGTTCTGTTCCGATTCAGTTGACAAAAATAAGCTCCAACAATGCACATTTTCTTTGGATTGTATCACGTCACAGCCAGAATTCCTATGAGTTTAAGAGTGCATTATGGAAAGGTTAATCTACCCACAAACTATAATATAATAAAGATAATAGTGGAGTTGAAATGTCCTATGTTGGATTATACAGATGAGCATAACTGTTAGTGTGTGACACGTCTTATGATACAAGTATAAAAATCAATGCAGGAAGAAAAACGTCTTTTAACGACATACAGTGGTGTTTTATGGGAAATATTAAAAGGCAGCTTTCTCCAGGCACTCCAGCTTCCTCCTACAGACCAAAAACATGCTCATTTGGATAATTGGTGACTCTAAATTGCCCTGAGGTATGAGTGTGAGTGTGAATGGTTGTCTGTCTCTCTATGTGGCAATGTGAAGCCCCAGTCACACACTCCTGTTTCTCATGGCGATTGTGCACAATTGTCATAATCCTGATAAAGCGTGCTTTGGTCGTGGTGCATGTGCTACTTGGTCTGGATCAGCGTTGTATAGTCGTGGATGAATGGCGGGGAACGTGGAAAGGTCCCGACAGTTTTGAACTGTTCAAAACTGTCGTGGAGAATCGCCGTTCTCAGTGTAGCGGGGTGGAAGCCTAATGCAGACCTAAGGTGAACGGTATTAGTGTGGCATGTACGGAGCTCAGTCGGGCTGAACGTGGCCCAATCGTGGCTCAATCCTGAAAGCTTTATGAGGACGACTGACAAGGATGTATCCGTTTGAGCCCCGAATGTGTCCCGTTAAAGACGGCGCAAGCGACAGGGCTCAGTCGGGGCTTATGTGACGCGAACTGAGCTCGAGCGGAGCTGACGTCCTGTCAGCGGGATGGAATCTTCCTCATATTGCTGTATTAACCTAACTGGAGCGGGACAAAAGCAGCCTGAAGCGCTGTAGCAGCGCCACTGACGGTGTATTTACGGGGTGTGTCCAGGGGTGAGACAGTCATTTAATCCCGTATCATAGCGATCACACCAGCCTCCTCAATTGTGTACAGTCGTGCACAGTCGCTATGAAAAACAGGAATGTGTGACTTAGGCATGATCAACTGGCGACCAGTTCAGGGTGTACGCTGCCTCTTGCCCAATGAAAGCTGGGATAGGCTACAGCCCCTTCATGACCCCAAAAGGGATAAGCGGTAAAGAAAATGAATGAACTATTTCAAGTTACACCTTTGTCTTTTACTTCATATCATCCTAGTCTGGTATTTTTTAATATGTTTTTGAACGTATATTACTTATCGTTGTAAATGTCTTCATTTATTTTAGTGCAAATATTCCAAAGATGAACTCCTTTTGTTGATATAGCGTTGTCTCATATTTGTCCTGACTGCTGGTTTTTGAAACCTACGAGATTGTGTGCTCTCTCTTGTTTGGATAAACTTTTAAATACTGTTTGGCAACTGGTTGTTTTTTAACTTTGTTTACATGATTTGGATTGTCTTGAAGTCAACCAGGTCCTGGTTCTCAATTTTAGGACTTCATCCAAACTTTCAAAGGAATGACAGTTTCCTGATTCATAAAGTCTGAGCTTAAAAAGAAAATATAGCAGCAAAACTGATTGATATATAGTGTCTTACATTTAGCAAAAACAACAACATTTACCTTGGGGTAGCATTTAGTCATCATGTGGCAGAGCTCTGTTTATTTACATCTGTCAGTTTCATTTAAAATACAGCAAAATTTTCAAACGATGAAATTTGCCTGAATCCTAAAATATTCTGAGAACATTCTGGTCTCATTTCAGGTGTTTATGAAGCTGTCAGAGCCTGTCAGGAGCTGATGACCATGACCAATCCTGCAGCAAAGGCCTGCAGAGCACATGCAGACCTAATCAGAGTGTCATTAATCCGCCGTGATGCGTCTCTGTGGTCGGACTGTCAACACCACTGGAAATAGAAACTCCTCAGAGAGAAACAGGAGTCATCAAAGAGAAACTCTCTGCAGCTTAAAAGAGGCACAGAAAAACTGATCCAAAACATTTGAAACGTAGACAATCCTGCTGCCGGCTCCGAGAGGCCCAGAGAGGAGATAATGAAACAGACGGAGCTGTCTGGAGACTGGAGAGGTGTCCTGTGTGAATCTATTTTCTCTCTCACAGAGGATGTTTAAAAAGAGATAAAAACAGGCCAGAATTAGAACAAGCAGAGGGAGAGAACTTCAAATATTGAAGCACACACAGCAATATCAACCTTGTACCACGTGAACACAGAAGAAGGAGAAGATATGGAGCCCAGCAGCTGCAAGACAACAACCAGGGAGCATCAGGTCTAAAATAAGCTGAGGGGTCTAGTATGACAATTACAGAAGAACTTTTCTGTCACGAGGAGACCCCTGCAGCATGGAGGGGTGGATCCTGCATGTTCATTTACATTTCTGTTCTAATTTTTCCTGAGAAATTTGAGTAAAGTCCAGGGTTGTACATTAGAAAGTGATTTTTAAATGAACCAAGACGACAGGGGTTACAATAGCTGGCCTGGGCAAGGGGGTTATATTCTGGGACCCCTTTACTGGGTTAACCTGGCAAACCACATGGACTGTTCAATGTATTTCACTAGTCCATGTGGGAAGGAATTCAAAGAAAGGGTTTGGGAATTGGCAGAACCTTTCAAAAGCATATTCAGCAGGTGATTGGATGATTGTTCTGTCACATTCACAACAGGCCAATCAGATAACGAAGTAGGCGGGTGCTACTGCCGTGGTGTAAAGCAAACTCTTGTCAAACATGCTGAAAGAGGAGTGAAAATATCCTTCTATGGTTTGTAGTGTTATTTGTTTTTAATTTTAAAAAGAAATATGCTGCCAGATCTGACAAAACTGCTGCTGCTGCTGCTATTAGTACAGATGCTAATCTCTGAACAAAGCGGTCACTTTCTGCTGTCATCTCGCTCACAGCTTTCACCTCCTCTTGCCTTTAAGGATTTTGATTGGGCCACTAACAATTGTTGCAGATTGGAGCTTGGTAAGATGGATAACAAACATTAAATCAGACTGATCCAGCTGCACAGCAAGGTCATTATTCAGTCCCTAGAGATGTAACTCCAAAATGAGGGAAAGAAAGGTCTGAAAGCTAGACTATAACTAGTAAAACAAGTTCACATGGACAAAAGCTAAAACCAAATTAACTGACATTTTCATCAACAAACAAAATGTTTGACAGAGACTTAATCCAATCAGACCTAATTTGGTAGGAAGTAAGGACAAGTTAGGAATATATCCAATCACAGCTACTTTGGTTGTGTGGAAAGGCTGGATGAGTTCAGAGGGACGTCCAACCACAGCTGCGTTAGCTTGGTGGTGGTAGGGTAGATTTGGGAGCAATCCGATCAGAGCTGCTCTCTTTATGAATTGCTATATTCATGTAGAGCAGGTTCACTGTTTGTTGTCAGTTCTGGTATTGTAACTGAGATGCTCTGCCAGGCAGCCTAAATAAAGGTGACTGCATTTCACTCAAAAGTTAAATTTGTTTTTCTTAACTGATACATTCAAACTTTACCAGAGTTCGATAAAGGGTTATTAGATTAAAAAATGCCTTACCCTTTAAATTCATATCTTAGTCAGTTGAATTCACAGTAGATTTTCGTTGACTAATGTTGTGAAAGTTCATCAGCTAAAATTACACTAAAATTTACACAATGTGGATGACAAAATTATGACAAAAACTGAAAGATATTTGAGGCAAAAGACTAAAACTACAACTAAATTTAAAAAGTACAGCCAAAACTCCCAGTGTTTGAGCTAATTAGTGGTGAGCTCCGCCCGTCTCTTCCTTGTTACCGCACACACCGTTGAAAAGATGGTGTCACCTGCATGCCATGGGTTAATTTACAGTTAATTTCCACAATTCCCATGGAAAGTTTCCAATCGGGAATATTCCACAGCTTAAAGCAGCGCTATGTAAGATTCCAGCTTCAGCTCTCTAGTGCCCTCTATGGTCGTTAAGTGTAACTGCACTGTCATACACCAATGTGCATTTGTTGACATACAGAGGGAGGAGTAATTACAAGTCCAACAATAACAGGGCTAAAGCAGCATCGGTTGGACATCCCTCCTCATCTTTTAGCTCACGCCAGCGAGTGAACGCCAGGCCAATGTTCATCCCTGTCCGGGCATTTAGCTTGTCACTGTCCATTTTTCCTTTTTTCTTCTCCACCGATAAAACTTTTTTTTTTTTTTTTTTTTGCTGCTTCTGCCATGATAACAACTCTACATTAAGCTTTCTTCTTCTTGTTTAACAGTGAGTGGTATCCAGCATCAGAGGAGTGTTACCGCCACCTACTATGCAGGAGTGTGAGCCAGAGGTCCCTATTTCCATTAAGAAAATAAGTGCACATTTACTTTAAAGTAAATTCTGTTCATTAAACCTGTTTTAAAAATTCAAAAGCTGCTTTATATTCTCATTTTCCTAATGCTTAGCTTTCATTTCGAGGGAGAAGTGTATGCTGTAAAGCAGTCAAAGCAGTAAAAAATGTGTCGTTTTTAGTGTTGAAGTGTTCCTACCATCCACATGGAAGTTACATAGTGCCAGTGAAGGTGATACAGACACCCTCAGACCATGACAGAGGTGACATTAAACCTGTTGTAAGGTGATGTACCATCACTCAGCTGCACGGATGCTGACGGAGACCAGAAAGAGAGCCCATATTACACCGGTTTTAAGGTCTCTGCATTGGCTGCCCGTTTCTTTTAGGATAGATTTTAAGATTCTTTTACTGGTTTTTAAAGCTCTTAATGGTCTTAGTCCTTCATATTTATCTCCTGTTTGGTTATGTAGCGTGAAGCCATGGCGGAAAGAGAAAAGGAGATAAAAGCTTGAAGATGTCTGAACAAAAATCTGTTCGAAGGCAGCTGTATTATTCACTCAGATTACAGACATTGCAGTTAGATAACATTTGTTCTAAATTGTTGCACTTTAAGAGATAATGTTGATATTGTTGTTCATTACCTTTTATGTTTACATTTATTGCACATTTTTATAAAAACTGAACTATTTAAATTAAAACCTGTTCAGAAAGTTTCTTTGGCTTTAATTGTCTTTTTTTTCTTTCAGGGTTTTGCATGTTTTATATGTTAAACATGGGGAAAAAATTTGTCAAACATGCAAATTAGTCTAGAAAAATCAACGAAAAAAAGAATTGTGATAAAATCGTGATCGTGATTTTATTTTTAAAAAATCGTGAAATGATATTTTTGCCATATCGCCCACCCCCACCCGTGAGTGAGTTTGTCATGCATGATGCACAGAGAGAAAACAAACGATCACAGTCACTTGAAATCAGACTATTAGATCCCTGACTGAATAAATCCTCCTTCACGTCCATGAGGACTCGTTAAGTGATTCATTCTGAACGCCTCAATGAGAGAAGAAGCACCTCTGCAATCAACTCACATCAGCTCCAAATATTTGTCACTGGAAAATCCATACAGTAAACATGAGGAGATGATCAGAGTGTCGGTGATGAATAAGCCCTCGTACTTCATCTGTGCTCCTCGGGTTTGTTGACGGAGCCAGAGGAGTTGGGGCAGAGCAACTCCTGCACACAAACACCGAAGCTTCCCAGATTGGTCATCATCTCCCACATCTTCTCTCCCCCGTCCTCCCTTTCATCCCACCTCTACTCTCACTCCGTCAGCCTCACCCCTTCCCCTCCATCCCCCTCCTCTCTCACTCTTCTTCCTGTTGACTTCACATCCACACAGCAGCAGCAGCAGCAGTGGTGTAAATTAGGTCACAGGCGTGTGAAAACTGTTGTACAGTGTCATCATACTGGATCAGTGTGCAACAAATGACTAAAAAAGTACAGAGGAGATGGTTCGGGCGTGAGGATGGGAAAAAGTGCACTCAGAAGCAGCTTTGTGAAGCAGATTTTTCACAGCTTCAGGAGAAATACCTGCAATTTTAGCATTTTTCTAATAACCAGAAGTGGAGAATGATGCCCAAAAGCATTCAATCTTCCTGTGAAATTAGCAACCAATGAAAATCACCCAGATGAGAAGATGTTCATGCAGATTTCTTAGAGGAATAAAACCTCAAATTCTAGTCAAATTAAGGTCTCTAGAAGTGTCTGAAATTTGAGAAACCTGGGCATGGAAGAGTTTGACCTTGTTGTGAACCATTACTGAATGACCTTGCATCAAGAGACTAATGCCTGGTGATGTTAAACAGTGAGAGAGGCACACATGAAGGCACGTACTAACAGATTTATCAGTTTGTTTTCTGTAGTGTATGAAGTATCAGAGAGAGGGACACTGGACACTGCAAACCAACAGATTAATTTACCAAGAAGGCAGCACCTGTGCTCTCACAAGATTTTAATGTCAACAAACATGGCTGACAATGCCAGGAGGTTAGCAGTTAGCTTCCTATAGCAGCCTTGTTAGGGCTAAACCATTTAAGAAAATAATCTAATAGCGATATTTTTCCCCAATATTGCAATTGCGATTTACTCTGTTTTAATGTTCCTCATCTTATGTATTCTTAAACAAACATAAGCAGTAGATCGTTTTATAGTATAACCAATATGACATTAAATTAATCTAGGGATAAAAGATTTGAGAAAAAGTGGAGAAGTGAAGAACAGAAGCAAAATAGGTATGAAATTGTAAAAATTGGGCAAAAAAAAAGGGTGCGAAAGCGGATAAAAAGTTAATAGGTGCAAAAAAGGTATGATATTGCAAAAAAAAGGCAAAAAAAGTCCAAAAGTGACTAAGGAAAATTGATTATAGCAGCAAAAAAAACAAAACAAAATTGGGATTAAATTTCAAAAACCATGTAAAAATTCCACACATGGTCTGACAGTGGCCAAAAAAATAGATGAATGGGAGCAAGATAGGCATAAAGTTGTAAAAACTGGGTTAAAAAAGGTTAAAATTTGCATGAAATTGCAAGAAACTACATCACAATGTCAAAATATTCAACACATTTTGGGTTAAAAATATTGCACTGTCTGCGATTTGAAAATTGCAACCAGCCATATTGTGATTTAATCTAGTTTGCAATTAATTGTTCAGCCCTAATCCTTGGTGGTTGTGATTTCCATCCAGCACCTCTCCTGATCATTTTGTTCCATATTATTTGCAGATTAAGCTGTTTAGACATTTGTATTTTTTGAAACAAACACACTGGACCTCGTTTTTGGTGTCTGTCTAACTTTATGTCTCCCCTTTACTCTCATCGCCACGGCTACATTTGCTCCCTGATTGGTTTTGCTCTTCTGATCCTCTTGTAAGAGGATAAAATGACATTAAAACGCACCTCACACCCCAAATGAAGCAATAAAAATCATCTTACGGAGCTCCAGCTAAAAGAGCCTTTGCTGAGTTTAACCAGAAGCCAAGATCCGAGCCAAAAGTCAGCCCATTTGACATGTTGTGTGCACCCCGCTCAAATAACGGCTTTAAAAAATACAAGCAAAAATGGCATTTTTCAACAATCAATTATAAAAACCTTCTTGCATTGGAGTCACATAAGAAACAGCCTCAATGAGCTCGATAAAACTAGAATTTTGTTTTTATTGCTTGGGGAAAAGACAAGGTTATCTTTTTGCTGTACAGAAGAACTATACAATTTGTTATTAATACAATTATTATTTTACAATTAATTTCTAGAGACCAGCAGCTCCCAAAACCCCTTCATCTATTTTAAATTACCCACAAAAGTACCACTAAAATGATAATCCTACAAATGCACATAATAAGCAGACTGCATCACATCCAATACAATATAAGAACAAAACATGCCAAAAAAAAGGCTTTTATTAATTCTAATTTTTTTAGAAAACTTTCTTGTAGGGCTGGGACAAGTCACTTTTCTCCCAATTTGATTTTTTACGATTTTTTAGGTGCGGATTCGATTTAAATTGCGTTAATACGATATTGCCAGTCTTTAGTTAGCTTTTTTAACACCAGAGAAAAAGATGAACAATGATGATGCCTACAGACCGTATCAGGAAAAGTACACATCACATGTGAGTCCGTTTTTAGGATATATTCAGCAATATATGTTAACCAGCTGTTTATACTCTCTCTTCAAAAGCCTGGACCGCATTTAGAAGTGACTTAGGGCATTTTCACATTGGGTCCACTTGTTTCGAACCATGCTGCGGCGTGCTGCAGCATGGTTCGCCATGGGTTCACCCCCCTCCCCCGCTGGCTTTCATTCACACTGGCAATATCGAACCATGCCCGGACCCAGTTGTGTATTTACTCAGTTTGAAACAACAGGGGGCGATATGCACTTAACTGGTTACCAAACCTGCTACGGAGGAGAACAAAGAAGAGACTACCATGGTAACCATTTCCTACACCAGACAACCAATGTTTACGTTTCGCTCTCTTCTACATTTTCCTTCAAATGTGTTTTTTTATCGTGTTTGAGACGGCATCAGCGACCTTCTGGACCCTCGTAAATCACCGTAATCCTCAACCAGAATAAACAAATCGACAAATTGAGTAAGAAAAGATTCAACCGCGGGATTAACAGGAAGTAATGCATCAAAACTAGATCGGTTCGGACCACTTTGCTTCACACCAGTAAAGCCACACCAAATGTAGGGAGATGGAGCGGATCGAGACCACCCCTTCGTGGAGGACCGGCTGATTTGGTGTGCACCAAAGTGCGGTGGTTGCATTCACATTGACACTAACGTACCAAACCCTGGGCCAAAACTTATTTGGTGCGCACTAAATGTGGTTGGTGTGAAAACACCCTTATTAACACAAACTGAAATGAAGCATTTAGATTGGGAAAAAAATGATTTTTGAACAAAAAATCAATTTAAAAATCGACAAACAAAAATTCCTGATACTTATGTGAATTGATTTTCCTCCCACCCCTACTTTCTTGTTGGAAAAAGCTCTCAACATGCTCGTTAAAAAAAAGTCTATAAGCCACAAATACAGAATTATAGAAGTGTTCATCTTCAGTACCAGAATAAACCTCATAGAAAGTTCCCTGGACTTCTGTTCCCAGGTGGGGACATACTCGGGGGGCAGCAGGAACATTCAGGGTCATTTAGGGGGTCTCTGCAGGTGTGAACAGGCCTGTAAGGCAGCCTCCAGAGCTGCTCGCGTCACTATCTTAGCCTGACATCCTCAGACTGATGAGCAGGTCTACAGTGACTCAGTGATGAGGCCGATGTCTTCCTCCTCTCATTACTCTGTTCATGGGTGACTGGGACTCAGTGGGAGACTAATTCTTCATTTTAGGGTAGGTTTTATCATCATTTGGGTAAAGCACAGACTCCCCAGAGACCCCAGACCTCCAGGGAGCCCAAAATCTAAAACTTAATGTTTCACAGTTTGATTGGAATCAGACCATCTCAGAGCAGATTGTCTTTTTATCTTTGATTCTGTGTTTCTTTCTTTCTTTCTTTTATCATTTTTTTCTGTTGTCTATTTGGTTCAAAGTAAAAACCAACACATTAAACATTTTGTTTGACTTTGAGATCAATTAAATTGAGTATCTTGCCCACAAGCATCCAATCTTCCTGTAAACTGGCCACCAAAGACATCAGCAAATAAATCACCCTCATAAGGAAATGCTGCAGACAGATTTGTTTTCCCTGCTCTGAGAACAAAACTTGGCAAAAAATTATGAAAATTAAAATGAAACCGTTGATTTACTTCCACACAAACTGGCTCATCTCTTCCCCAGAGCCAATCTAATGAGTAAGCGGTCTTAGTCAATCTATGAATACATCAATTTTGCTGCATCATTACAAATAAATGTAATAAATTAACTTTTTCTTAAAGAACGAAAATGTAATTATGTTGGCCAGAAGTCCAAACTGCACTTAAATACATAACTTAAGATCATTTCAGTGCGATTGCACACTTCATCAAATATGTTTAATAACAAAATCTGATTACTTATAGACACAATACCATTATTAAGGGCACCTATTCTTTTTAAAACAAGGCTTTAAATATATTAATCTTTTTCATGCAGATTTATCATGTTTTCTGCCTTAAACAGTTATCAACACTGGCAAATGTGAAGTCTGAACTCTTTTGGTGTGTGGTTTATAACTTCAAAAACTATCATAATGGGCAAAATTCACTGCGTTTTCTTTTCATCTGTGTGCTAAAAATGTAAAGCACAATGTATATATTTACTTACATAGCTGTCTATGCTGAATAAATAATGAATTACTTGAATTTGCACTCATTGTACTTCAATGCTAGTTGGTGAAAAAACATTTCTTGCACTTAAAGTCAACTTTTTTATGTAATTTTAAGGTACTTTTAAAATGATAAAGACTTTCTGTTCTATTTAATCACATTTGGACCCACACCTTTTGACATTTCATTTTGCAAATACTATTTTTCCCAACCACCATAATAGAAAACCATCCTCAAAAACAGCCAGTAATCTTGTTGACCACCAAAATAAACTGTCATTTTGAGTCTTAAATAAGATTATTATTATCACTAAACTGAAATTAAGAATATAATAATAATCATTTGCCATATAAATCACACATCATGTCCAAATGCATCAAATCTTTGTGAAAACTGGCTCCTAAAAGTACAACCTTGTACAAAACCTGTTTTAGGGCTCATATTTTTAAAGATCTTAGGTTGATTTGATTATAATATCATTTTAAAAATACATTTTAGGGTATAAATCTTTAGTTTGAATCTGTTTTACGCATGATTTTCGTTCCTTCAAGGGGAACAACTTGCAAAATAAATGTTCAGCCACTCAGCTGGTTCCACTTGCTAAAAAACACATCAAACATGCTCTTAGATTTTCCTCTTTCATCACTAATGCAGATTTATAGACTGTCACAGGCAAAAATAATCACCATTAACGGGGGACGAATGCGTAAAATCCACTGAACAACCTCTCAAACGCTCTCCCAGAGGAAATCTCCACGCTGCCATGCCTTTACGCAACAAACCAGCTCACACAGTGCAAACCATCACTTCCTTGGATCAGTGCTTCTCTTACCTTCCCTCCTTTTGAGCATCTACGATACGCGTTGGTGGCTCCAGCTGTTTGATTCATGGTGAAAACTTCTGTCAAAAAGCGTAAAAGTGAATCAGATATTTTTACGAGCGCTTAATTGGAGTTATTTTAAAACAGGAAGTACGCGCTCAAATCTGTTAATTTATGCATTACCTGAATCGCTGTAGCTCCTCGTAATCTGCTGTTAAGTGCTTGTGTCCCTGTAATGTAATCCACAGTGTTAGGCGAGGGCTTCTGTTTGTTGTCGCGCGTAAAGTGTCACGAAATCCAAATCAATCCGGCGAGAACTTTTCCTCCAAACCCGCGCGTAAAAGTGAGGATTTCAACCTAAAATCCCCTTAATTGTGGCTTTAACTCCTCCAAATTCACGCTTCTCTGGTTGTTTGTAGAGACTAATCAGCTCCCACTGAAGGGGACGTGTATGTGTGTGAGCGCAGCAATTGCGCAGGCGCGGAACAACTGACAGCTTCACTACACCCGGTGGAAGAAAGGAGCTGTCAACATTGTTCGCCCACTCGGAAGTGATCATTAAGAGCTGAAGTTTGCTCACTGATATGTACCAAACACTTGAAAAATACCGTCGATAAATAAACTCCTTAACTCTCAATCCAAGCTCACTGAATTAAAGTGACCTCTGATGGACGTAAGTGAAGCGACATCAACAGTAACAAGTGACAAATCATTTCTGACAAACACAATCATCGTGTCAGGAGGAAGAAGTGAGAGTGTCTGGTCTTAATTGAAGCATGTTAATGGAGTTAGGAGGTCAGAGTGTGGATGAAGTGTGTAAATGAAGGAGACAGAGGAGCAGAGCTGTTGTCAATCAGCTTCAGAATCAGAGAGCATCACATGATTTTAGTGTCACTTGAGAAAGTAAAATCATTCTAATGGGTTCTGATTGGTGTGAAATTAAAGAAGAGACTTATCAACTACACATGGAGGCATGTGCAGACCTTAAATCCAATGAAGTAGGACAAGAAATTTGATGTCTAACCTGAAAAACTTCTTTGATTTTTTTTGCAAATACTCACTTATTTTGAATTTGATGCTTGCAACTTGTCCAAAACAGCTGGAGCAAGGGCAACAAAAGAGGTCCGTGTATAAAGTATAATTCATTGTTGTTGCTCAGATTGTAAATAGAAAACACTCGTTTTCGGGGGTATTCCCTATTTCACTGACGCATAGAGTGGAATGCAATTAGGCGCAACACAGCGGCGCCAAGCGACCGCTTTTCCCTTTATCCAACTTGTACAATGAAAATTGAAAATAGGAAGTCCAGGGGCGGAAGTGCCTTCAAAGTAAAAGCATCGCGTTTCGAACGATGCGTGTTGTTTGAGACGACGAAGTTTAAGGAGAGGAAATGAACAATCACAGCAATTTCCTACACAATTAACATCATTCATAATTAATATACGGTGATATTTTGACTTCATTTTCACGATGGAGCCTCGCTGATTTTCACAATAAGGGCACTATGTTTTGATGACCCAAACGTCATGATAGACGTAGGTCACGTGACGTATGTTGTCTCCCTACTACGGACTCATTCCCGACTGAATGTTTGAATGTCAGCAGTGTGCCCCGTTATTGACCTCGGAAGACACCCGACAAAAACAATAAAACGAGCTAACTGTAGCGGCTAATTACCTGCCGTGGTGTAAATAGTTTTTTTTCAGCTCATGGCAATTTTTTATCTCCTCCAAGTCTGTGTCGGTTGTTGACTGTCGAGATTTATGGTGGAGGTAAGTTCACTGGGCCCGCTGTCATCAGGCTGAGAAGTGTTTTATATCCCTGTCTTTCTTTCTTACCTTCCTTTTTTGTTTTTTTTAATATGTGTATAAATTAAATATAAACACACGTGTGTGTGTATATATATTTGGGTGATTCTCCAGCTATCAAAGAATATGTGTCCCAGACAGAAATAAGAAAAACGAAAACACCTTTGTCATTTTTAATTTATGCTACACATTCTTGATACATAAAAGACTATTTTAAATATATAAAATATGGTTGTATGAAAGTTTTTAACTATATGTCCTTTGTCCCTTGGCCAGATTTTGGACATTCAGTCCCTCATAAGATTAAAGTAATTCTGATTCAACAGTATAACTTTGTTGATAAACGACACAAAAGTACTTATTTTAATGACATAAATCATAAACTTGTAAGACATATTATTTTATTTTTCATGAAAAGAACACTTGTCCCAGGGGGTCACTGTCATTTCCACCACACACCACAAAATGTAATTTCAGGGTTATTTTTATTTATTCTTTTTTATTGGTGTATAATACTTGCAGCAGTTGACCTATGACAGGGGAGCTCATGGCAGGAGAGCAGCATAAGCTCTATGGAAGAAAGAGAAAAAAGAGAAAAACAAGGAAAAGTTTTGCCAAACCATGAAAAGGTTTATTAGGTCTCATTTCCAAACAGCTTTTATTTCCTTTGAATGTAGAAATAATGAGAAAAATATCATTTTATGCTGTGTTTGAGTTTGTTTTGTGCCAAAAAGATTTTTTTTAAAGCTAAACATTGTCATTTCCACAACAGTCATTTCTATCACTTTGTTTACTTTGATGGAAAAGACATGTTGTGATGGTAATGACAACATTAGTGTTATAAATGCATTTTTTTTGGCTTATATTGCTTAATATGCTTTGTATTACATTGTGCAAAACACTGCAACTCTATTTTATACTTTATATATACACAAACTACAAAAAAAATAGATGTTTAAATGTGATACCATATGTTTTGTAGATGGCATGCAATACCACAGCAGAAAGATCACAAGCATATGGATAGATAATGACGGATACAGGAATGGATCCATATGAAAGACTGGCAGTTTGTTTAAACTGTATATCACTAATTACACAGTGATTAATGAATGTTGATGTTCAAGATTGATAATGCAAGTGTTTTCTTGAAAACCACTTTTTTGGGGTGTGATGTAAATGATGTTTTCCTCTGAATGCTGGACTGAAATTGGGTACTAATGATGATGCCCCACCATGTGGTTCAGCATAAAACTAACAGCGGTCCCACAGTCTTATTGACAATTGCTTGTCCAGATGTAAGTTTTCTTGTCACATCTCTCTGATAAGACACCTACAATTTCACTGGGTGGTGCTTTTTTTTCAGTTTCTGCACTCTTTCTCAGAGAAGAGTGAAGCTGGTTTCTGTATGTTGTCACTGATTTATGCAAATTATAAAACTAATCTTGATTTCTTTCAGTGTCTATAAAGACCCACCACCCAGCAAGTGTTCTTCACTTCATACTGAAAAGTGAACGGCCCATGTGGTGAAGCTGCCTCCAAAGCCTCCCAGTTGACCGACACTCCATCCGCAGTTGTCTTCCCTGGTGTCGCACATGCTCTCCAACCTGTCCTCTGGAGTCTCTGTAATGAAAGAACATTTTTGTTCTTTAAAAAAGATGTCTCAAAGGACAACTGCATTATAAAAATAAGTGACCAAAGTTAGTCTTTGCTCTTTACTGTGATGTTGTCTTCAGTCCATGGCTCAACCACGGATGAACAGGGTTTTGCATGTAGCTCTCATTTTAACTCCAGTCCTCCAACTTTTGTGGGCCAAGACCACATATTTTTGGAAATATATTGATTTGCTCTACTTTCTCACAATGTGTACAGACATTAATTGATGGTTATTGTAATAAAACTACATAAATATTATATGTTTTCAGCAATTTCAGTCCAGCATTCAGAGGAAAACATCATTTACATCACACCCCAAAAAAGTGGTTTTCAAGAAAATACTTGCATTATCAATCTTGAACATCAACATTCATTAATCACTGTGTAATTAGTGATATACAGTTTACACAAACTGCCAGACTTTCATATGGATCCATTCCTGTATCCGTCATTATCTATCCATATGCTTGTGATCTTTCTGCTGTGGTGTTGCATGCCATCTACAAAACATATGGTATCACATTTAAACATCTTTTTTTTTGTAGTTTGTGTATATATAAAGCATAAAATAGAGTTGCAGTGTTTTGCACAATGTAATACAAAGCATATTAAGCAATATAAGCCAAAAAAATGCATTTATAACACTAACCTTGTCACTCAACATGTCTTTTCCATCACAATAAATAAATTGATGGAAATGACAATGTTTTTATCTTTTTTAAAAAAAAATCTTTGACATAATACAAACTCAAAACACAGCATAAATGGTATTTTTCTTATTATTAGTACAATCAAAGGAAATATGAGTGGTTTGGAAATGAGGACTTTTAACCTACTCATGGTTTTGCTAAACTTTTCCTTGTTTTTCTCTTTTTTTTCTCTTTCTTCCATAGAGCTTACGCTGCTCTCCTGCCATGAGCTCCCTGTCATAGGTCAACTGTTGTGACTGCAAGTATTATACACCATAAAAAATAATAAATAAAAATAACCCTGAAATTACATTTTGTGGTGTGTGGGGGAAATGACAGTGACCCCCTGGGACAAATGTTCTTTTCATGAAAAATAAAATATGAATATGTCTTACAAGTTTATGATTTATGTCATTAAAATAAGGACTTTTGTGTCGTTTGTCAATAAAGTTACTGTTGAATCAGAATTACTTTAATCTTATGAGGGACTGAATGTCCAAAATCTGGCCAAGGGACAAAGGACATATAGTTAAAAAAAAAAAACTTAATATACAACCATATTTGCTGTAAGTTCTCAGGATATAAAACACTTCTCAGCCTGATGACAGCGGGCCCAGTGAACTTACCTCCACCATAAATCTCGACAGTCAACAACCGACACAGACTTGGAGGAGATAAAAAATTGCCATGAGCTGAAAAAAAACTATTTACACCACGGCAGGTAATTAGCCGCTACAGTTAGCTCGTTTTATTGTTTTTGTCGGGTGTCTTCCGAGGTCAATAACGGGGCACACTGCTGACATTTAAACATTCAGTCGGGAATGAGTCCGTAGTAGGGAGACAACATACGTCACGTGACCTACGTCTATCATGACGTTTGGGTCATCAAAACATAGTGCCCTTATTGTGAAAATCAGCGAGGCTCCATCGTGAAAATGAAGTCAAAATATCACCGTATATTAATTATGAATGATGTTAATTGTGTAGGAAATTGCTGTGATTGTTCATTTCCTCTCCTTAAACTTCGTCGTCTCAAACAACACGCATCGTTCGAAACGCGATGCTTTTACTTTGAAGGCACTTCCGCCCCTGGACTTCCTATTTTCAATTTTCATTGTGCAAGTTGGATAAAGGGAAAAGCGGTCGCTTGGCGCCGCTGTGTTATACCAATTGCATTCCACTCTATGCGTCAGTGAAATACGGAATACCCCCGAAAACAAGTGTTTTCTATTTACAAGCCGAGCAACAACAATGAATTATACTTTATACACGGACCAAAAGACTGAGAATGTTGAGGAATGCTCATAAAACACCTGTTTGGAACATTCAACAGGTGGACAGGTTAATTGGGAACAGGTAAGTGTCATGATTGGGAAGAAAGGAAGAGTACCCAAAAGGCTCAACCATCCACAATGAAAGATGGGGTGAGGTTCACCACTTTGTGAACTGCATGAAATAGTCAAAAGTTTAAGAATTTTATTTATTTTTTGTACTTTGTAGAAATCGGTAACGCCAGGCATCCACTGTGCGACTTTTTTGATCGCGGCATTCAGCTGCTGCTCATACTGTACAAGAGAATCGCAGAGGTTAACAGTTCACAGCTCACGATTCTTCTTCTCACACTATACGACCCGATGCTCGGATGCGATCTGACTGCTCACGCTGTTCGTCCATGTACGCCACGCATGGATGTATTATAAGAACTTATAATAAAGTCTTATAATGCATCCATGACGACATGGAATGCATGAATTGCAACATTAAAGTAGTAGTAGAAGAAGAAGAAGTGGAAAGTGGTCGGATGCTCACAGATGCGAATGACAAACAAACAAAAACGCATTGCCCGAATATGCTCCGCTGTGCCTGCCACAGCTCAACAAGTCGACTCTCCATTGATTGGGTCCAGGTCCACTGTGATGTCATGCTGCCTTATCTTTCTTTTCCGTATCTACGTTTGCACATGTGTAGTGTGACAGCCTCCCGAGGGGCAACCAGGATTTCAAACAGGTTTGATTTTCATCCAATCGATCGATCGGGAGGTGGTCATGAGGTGTTAATCGCTTCTTATTACCTCCTGTATACTACACAATGTGAGACACACGATTGAGCCAAAACCCGATCCCCAAAAAATAGTTGCACAGGTGAAAAATCATGTCAAAAGGGCCAAAAATCGCACATTGGATGCCCGGCTTAACTGTGTCTCAGACCTCATGGCCTTGACTTGTGAGGTGCCCCAGGGGTCAATCCTGGGACCCCTCCTGTTCAATCTCTACATGCTGCCTTTAGGCCAGTTAATACAAAGTACTAATGTGTCTTACCACAATTATGCAGACGACACTCAGATCTATGTCTCACTGACAGCAGGTGAATATGGACCAGTGGATGCAGTGACAGAGTGAATCCACTTTGAATTGCCTTGTGTATGAATTGTGCTTTACAAATAAACTTGCCTTGCCTTAATGTACAAGGACTTTGGGGGTTTCATCATTTATAGTCCACAGTGGGACAGGGAATTGATAAGGTTTTGTTGATACCAATGCCACTGTGGATTCTTCTTATCAGTTCCTGTGAATTTTTGTTTGGTGATAGTTGGCCTATGCAGGTATTCATTTGCATGACTATCAAACACGCCACACCTGCTATTCAATGCTCTGCTGCAAAGATAAATGCTTCTCTAAGTTGGTACTGTTTCTGTCCACTAAACATCAAACAGTTAGCACTTTTGTCACAATTCAGCCACAATTTTGATGGTTACTTTCCCTTACATTCTTTTTTTTTTTAGTTCTTTACCATAACTTTTGCAGACTCCTTGATTTGAAATGCAGGGTCAAAGTGGAAGAATTGGTAAGGGAATTGTTAAAAGAATAGACAATTCCTTTTTCATGTCTTACCTCCAGTCCATGACAAGATGACACTATTATTTCAAGTTTTGCAAGCCATTATTTAATGTAAATTGTCTGCAAATTTGTGAAACCAATGGCTTACATCTCTACAGCTAACCACTGCAGAAGCAGGAAGACAAAACAAAGCCTCTGTTTAGGAATATAAGAAGTAGAAGAAAAAAAATGTTGGAATGTTCCTCGAAGCAAAAAGACTTATGATATTGATTCTTTAAGGGAGTTGTTCTCAGATTTCAACTGGAATTAGTTTCCAATTACCATATATCAAAAGATTCAGAGAAATCTTTGAATGCCTGTGACCTCCAATCCTTCACCGTATACAGGCAACTCCATTCTGTAAGAGATTTTAACACGTGCTCTAGGCCTGTGCTCAAAATATCGATACGGCAAAATATCGTCATTCAGTTCTTGGGGATATGAGTATCGATATGGATTCTTCAGAATCGATACGGCCTCAATGTTTGAACAGTTGTTGCATGCACTTGGGGTAATGTTAAAAATGGCACAGTTCAAAGTAGAAGCAAAGGTACATGATAAAACACATGTTCCAAATTTAAACTTAAGTCTACGATCTTCAGGGACCTGAATTTAAGTTCTTAAGTTGAAGAATTCTTTAAAACTCATGCTTGTTCTTTTTCTTCTTGTAATAAAAAAAAGTTGTTGGGAATCCTGTTAAAAGTGCAGTCAATGTTCACAATTAATGTGTATCAGGATACGTATTGTATGGTGGCCTCAGTATCAGGATACGTATCGTATCGTGGGGTTGCTGGAAATACCCAGCCCTAACGTGGGTGCAGGAACTCTACAGAAAATGCAAAGCCAAAGCCAAATATCAACAACATCCAGAAACACTGCCAGCTTCTCTGGACTTGAGCTATGGGCTAAAGAGGAAAAGGACCATCCAGACTGTTATCAGAACAAAGGTCAAAAGTGTTTGTGGTATGGGACTATGTTAGTGCCCATGGCATGGGTAACTTGAACATCATCTAACGAAGGCACATACAGGTTTGGGGCAACATGCTGCCATCCAAGAAATGTCTGAGTTCATTTTAGCAAAACAACGACAACCCACATTCTGCCTGAGTTACAAGAGCGTGGCCTTGTGTTAAAAGAGTTCAGGTACTAGACTGGCCTCCCCAGTCCAGACCTGTTTGGTAACCTACTGGTAACCAAAGCTGCCCAGTCCTGGTTAATCCGTGGGATTTTTAAAGTGACTCAGCAGTGATGCCGATGTTGTCACCCTCTCTCTGCACTGTTTGTGCATCTATCCAGACTCAACAAGAGCCTCATTCGTCATATTAATGAAGATTGATGATCGTTTGGGTTGAGCAGAGACTCACAAGAGAGTCCAGAGCTCCAAAAACCTCAACATGGTAATCTGAAATGTTGATATATAGTCATGGAATAAGAGCGTTTTGTACTGAGCCGTAATTTTTAATGGTTAAGATGAAATATGGAGTCTCTGTAGTTCATTCACTTTGGATACAATCAGCATTTTTATAATAAAATATATAAATATACAATTAAAAAGGCTGAATGTTCTGTTTGATTTGTTAGATGATCAGACATACAGATGCAGCCGCTTTAATTTTCCCCTCCCAGCCAAATGCCAGCCGAATTCCATCCAGTTATCAGCCACTGGAAGTTTAAAGGGTCATGGGTTATTTATTTTTGGGGTTTTTTCAAAATTTCTGTACAGAGTGGCAGTTTCAATGCTCAGCAAAATTTCAATTCATATTCAATTTAAGCTCTAAGTGTTAACCATGTATGTACTGTATGCTTGATCTAACTGGACCATTAAAGACTCTGCCAAAGAAATTAAGTGGCTCCATCTGTATGTGATTTGATGCAAGATACTCCACCTAAATATACTCATAACAGCTCCTGGATTGAAATAAAAGGCCAGAAACCCCAGTAGTATATTTCAAGAATTAATGCTGGTGTTGAATGACCTGAAAAAAAAAAGAAATATTTCACTAATTCATGTGGGAAAGAGCAGTTCTAGAATGTTTTTAGAGGAAGAATCTTCAAAAACAACAGCAGCTTGTGATTGGACAATCAATCAGCTCGTCACACTGAACACAGACCAATCCATATTAAGTAACGCTGCTACCTATGACACAGCATATGTAGTGGCTGATGGCTGTTGTTCTCACGCTACTGTTAGCTGTTAGCTTAAACTACCCTTAGACTATCATCTTATATTAAATCAAACCACACATTTAACACTTATATGTAAGATTGAGTCCACTTCTGATAAAAAATGGCAGATATTGAGACCACTTCAGTCACTTCCTGGTGTCGTCACATCCATAGCTCTCTTCCTGATTGGGCCGTTTAGCATTTAACCGAGTGAAGTCGTTGCACAATGGAGGTTGGCAGTACGGACATGCAGGATATCAGAATCAGGCAGGTCCGTCTGCTCAGCAAGGCCCCTGAAAACAAATCTCCAGCCCAAAATAGAGACACAAGGGCAGAATCTCTCCCTATTTATCACTCGAATAAAACACACCAATAAAAAAACAGAACAATCCAAATGTAATTTATGTTTTATTCCAGATACTTCAGAACTTGACATGAAGACTCTTCACCACATCATGTTGGATTTATAGGCTGTTTATATTTTAATGATGACCCTCTCAGCTTTCACCATCCTGCTCAAGGACACCTCAGAAGACCCTCTGTCCTGATGGACGGACCTCTATAGATGTCAGCTCTTTATTCTTCTGCTCTCAGGCAGCTCTTCCCCCTCTAAACCCTCCTGTTGACTGAATCTATCGGCAGAGCATCAGTCAGTGTGGACGTCCTCCTGTCAGTGTGTGTGTGTGTTTGCTGTGGACCCTCTCTGACATGTAAGGACGTCTCAGGTTCAACCTCTACACCTGATCCGCGCTGTCACTTTCAAGGTTCTCTCTGACCTACAGATCCACTGGGGGGGCAGCTTCAGTTCCAGGCTTATTCATTTTGAGAACAGATGTTTCCACCAAAGGAAAACATGAACTATAATTTCATCTGGATGAGGTGAATTAAAGGGACTCTTGCATCCTGTAAGTTGTTGAAAAAAGAAGTTGTAAAGCAATGCAGAGTTCTGAGGAAGGTCCGGGCTACAAAACAACAAACACACGCTTTGTCTTCCGTAACGTGTTGTGGTGCGTTCCAGTTGTAGTCAGAAGTAGGAATTTCCAAGTTCCAAGTAGGAAACTGCAGCTGGAACGTCCCCCGAAGTCAGAATTTCCTACTGGGAACTCGGTGAAACCTCGCCACCCCCGAGTTGACAATCAAAGATGGATGCCCCCAGTGTGAACAGTTATTTAGCTCCTGTAATAATCAATTTATTTGCACTTCTGACTGGGGTGTGTCGCTCTAGATCAGCTGTATACATAGTATTGTTAGACTTATATTTACAAAAATGCTACCAGAGTGATAATCACATTGTTCATACAACAACCCAGGGCGTGCTAACAACAGCTAATAAAAGCCTGGTAGATCGGCATGTTTTTTTTAGACTTCAACTGGAACGCTGATAAGTCGGAGATGATGTCACTCCCAGTTCTGAGGTTACTGGAACGCAGCATTACGACAGTCGCCGCGCATGCTCATGGGTAGCAGAGTCTTTGTGTCACCGGTAATAGATTCTCCTCACAGTCCCTTTAAAGGGATACACCTTCCCTTTTTGTTTTAGTGTCTTGCCTAACTCTCCAGTCCATGACATACAGATAGAAACCATTCCATAGACTGTGCTGCAGTAACAAGGAAGAGACAGGCAGAACTCACCCACTGCGAGTTAGCTTAGCTCAAACACTGTAAGTCAATGGGTAGCATTAGCCTGTTTCTGCCCACACACAGATAAACTCTTCAGCAAGTCTAAACAGTCCTGTGTGCTTCTTGTGACTCGTTTTTTTTTCCATTTTTTCCATATTGTGAGTGAGCTGTTCGTTTGCAAGCCATTAAAAATGAGTCACAACACACACAGGACTGTTTAGAGTTGCTAAAGAGTTTATCTGGTGACTGTATGCAGAGGCAGGCTAACACTACCCATTGACTCCAAGTGTTTGAGCTAAGCTAGTTAGTGGTGGGCGAGCTCTGCCTGTCTCTTCCTTGTTACAACACACACAATTGAAATAATGGTTTCTATCTGTTCGTCATGGCCTCGGAAGTGAGGCAAGACATGAAAACAAAAAACATGAGGCCTCAAAGCAAGAAGGTTGCTGGTTCAATCCCAGTATTGGCCAGGGATGGTCGGACCAAAAACACATTCATCCACTCAACTGGTTGCTCTAAGTTGCTCTTTGGTTTGAATGTGAGTGGGAATGTTCCTCTGTCTCTTTATGTGGCCCTGCAATTGGCTGGTGACTGTTCAGAGTCTCAACCCAATGTCAACTGGGAAAGACTCCAGCCCCCTTCAATCTCCCAAGGGACAAGCTGCACAGATCATGATGATTGATGGAAGGAAAGTTTCCCAAACTATATTATAAATCCCTGTTAAGAAATCAAATGCCTGGTGTAGAGTGTAGACTGTGAAAAGAATGCAGAGTCATTGAAAACATGTTGCTGAACTAACCAACTACAACAGAGAATCAGAACAGATTGAGCCCACTTGGGGAATGGAGGATGAAAGCAGCAGGAGCTGAAACAGACCGTCGAATGCAGCGTTCACACTCACTTACTGAAGTCACTTTACGAATGCATAAATACCTCATTTTGGTTATCGTTGATGTCAGCCGTTGATCGTCACGTCCGCTCGAGTTTTACCGCATTCATATCAGATATCATATAACAGGATATATAAGCAGACGTTAATCCAACTGTATCCTTTTCATTCGCTTATCAAACACAAAACACTGCAGCTGATGCCCTGCAGCAGCATTATCTGTGAGTTCTCTGCGGTCTGTCTAGGCAGAACTAATGTAGTCACTGACTGTTTCCAACACGGACATAGATTGTCGCTCTGTGATCTGGACTAAAAACTGTCACGGGTACCGTCACACACCCACACAACACTGATTGGCTGTTACCGCACAGCCACACATGACATAGCTTGAAAAGATTAGCTTTTTTTTTACTTTGACATCGCGTAACTTGCAAAGTGATCGTCTTGTACGCAGCAAATGCATTGCGGGAGGGTTAGCCCCACCCCATCGCGGCTGTACATTGACTTTGCATGGAGAGTGATCACCGCGGTAGCACAAGTAGCGTACTAGTGTGGAAGCACCTTTAGACTGAGTGAGAATAGAGGAGGATCAGGGGTACACAGAATATAAGAAATGGCAGCTTTTTAAAAAAAGTAAATGTGGACATACAGATGGAGTCACTTTTAATTTTCCCCACTTCCCATGACTAAGTCTTGGCCAGTCCATGACCGGGTCGCGCTGGTACCTGCCCACTGTCATGACTGTAATGAGATTTCTGGCAATGACATGACAGAAACGTAGTGACTGGTTAACACTAACAGTTCCCCAGTTCTTGTGTGGGAAGCACCATCAAATGGGCATGTTGATGTGGAATTTGGGCAATCCCACTGGCTTGATGTTGTCTGTCATATGGCTGGAACTTGGGAGGCATTTGGCTGTAAGGGGAAAATTGATCAATCACAGTTTTACAGCAATATTTTTGAATGTGTCTAATATGAGATGCAACGTACTCTGTGTTAAATTCTCCTGTCCAAAACAAATCAAAAAATCTTAAAGTTTACAGATGCAGACAATCTTTTTTTGTAGACATAAAATGGGACAAATTTGACCCACATAAATACAGTAGTTTTCTTTAACTTTCTGTTATTAGAGCAAAACAGCCTGCTAATATGACAGTTCTCAGACAGAAACACAGAAATCCAAGAGGGATTATCTCACTAACAGGGAGATAATCCTATGATCTGATCATCCCAGTCTGCTGAAGCCACGTATTAGTTTCAGATTTATTCTTGAGACTTCCATGTTCTTCCCCATCTCTTCATTTGGATTCATTTTTGGATGAGATCATCTCTTGGCTGGTATAAAACAAAAAGAACAATGCTATCCTGATGAAGCAGTTTGGAAAAATCTGCACAGTTAAAAAGTTGCACCAAAAGGAGTGAAATATTGCCCACTTTTATGGTTTAAATGTAATATTCATGAACAATGGAGCCATTTGGTGGTTAAAGAGAACATACTGCGTTTCCTGTAAAAACTGTTGGTTTCTGTTGGAGCGTGTTAACATTTTTGAGGCAAACATTATTCCTTTCTGCTGATAAAATGTCCCAAATTCTCCCTCAGACACCTGAGAATCACCTCCACGTCTTACTCCTCAAACATCCCGCTGAGGCTTATTGAAATCCAAATCTAAAAATCTAAAGTCTAAGCACTCATGGAGGACAAACAAGCCTCTCTCTGTGAATAAACAACATATCTGACTTCAATAAAAAGCTACCTTGATGCTTGCTCCAGTTTATAAATGCTGAATTCACCTGGATGTATTAAAATTGTAAAAGTTTGTCAAATATATGTGTGGCGTTTATACAGAAGCCTTCTTTCTGCAAGGCCTCTGCATTTAAAAGTTGTAGATTGTCCACATCTAACAACGTTATGGCTCACAGCTGTTAGGATATTAATGTCTTCAATTTCTTCTGGTTATCCTGGAAGTAAATGTGTGGTGCTGCATCGTGTGTTGCTCGAATAGATAATGGACTTATGCAGAATAATGGTAGAGGGGAAAAGCTCATTTTGAGAGCTGCAGGTTTTATTTCCAATCTTATGATGCTGTGAAAGCTGGCTTTTCTGGCTCTACAAACTTCATGCTAAAATAGATTTTCAAGTGCTCCCCGAAGACAGATATTAGCTTGATGCTGGGGATCTTTTGAACTGCAGTTTCAAACCTTTCTAAGCTTTTCATATTAAGTGCTGTAAGCTTTAAATGTCCCAAAAAAGAAACAAACAGAAAACAAAAGTAAAACTGCCTCCTTGCAGTTATGTTGACATGTGCAATGTTTAAGGAAATTTTCGTCAAACAGACTTGAGATATTATATTGCACTGACAGAAGAGGGATCATTAAGGCCCATACACTTTAACTTTTGACTCTTTAAATGAAATTAAATCAGTTTGACATTAAGAAAATCAACAATTTTTGTTAGTTTTTTGTCCACATGTAAGAGCATGATAGAGCTACTGGTCGCTACATGGCTTTTTGTCATTGTTAGGAGATGCATAAGCAGTCATCAGACCAAAGAAGAGAAAAATAGGAAACTTGCGTGATTTCGTTGAACAAACTCTAACCATATAACATGTCAAAAGTGGAGCAAAATTTCTTCTCTATCTGGAGGTGCTTGGCTTTGTTTTCCCTCATCTGCTTATTTGTCTATCACTAAACAAAACTGGGTCTACATCTGGTAAAACTGCTTCTGAAGCTGTTAGCATCTATGCTAGGAAAAGGAATGTGCTACTAGCAAGATGACAGCAAGACATGACAGCTTCAGTAGTGGTTTTACCAAATATGGACCCCACTTCTTCCTTAAATGACAAACAAACAACACTACAAACCTATTAAAATTAAGAATATTTTATTTCACGTCTAACATGTTTACCTCCGCCAAGGAGGTTATGTTTTCAGGAGTTTGTTTGTCCGTCTGTCCGTCTGTGAACAAAATAACTCAAAAAGAAATGGATGGATTTTGATGAAATTTTCAGGAAATGTTCAGCATGGGAAAAGAAAGAACTGATTCGATTTTGGCGTTGATCCGGATCAGCGTCTGGCCGTCATGACGAAAAATGTGATTTTTGTGAATAACTACTGAACTAAAATAGATATCATTATGAATCAAATTGCTAATGGTATGTTTTCATGGCCAATGAATCTAAATATTTCGAGGAAATAAAGGTAGGACTAATATTTATGGTGAAAATCACAATATGGGTGAGGACTGTGGCGCTGGCGGAGGTCTGCGCTCTCCGAGTGCTTTTCTAGTTTGATTTGAGCTTGTTTTATGAAGTGGCTCACGTTCTGCAGCACAATATTTCACACCTACAACATCATCTGATTAGCCAGTAAAAAATGTTGATTAACAGAATGATCCTCAAATTACCTTCCAGATATGCTTTTGAAAGGTTCTGCCCTCCCCAAACACTTTCTTTGGGCATAGGTCCAGCAAGCAAAGTGCAGAAGAAAGAGTGTGGAGTAAAAGGAAATGGTGCTAAGCATTACCGAATTGGCCAACAAGCACAGAGTAGACTGATAAACAATTCAGAACAGACTTGGTCACATTAAGAGGGTGGTTTTTATGTGGCATGAGCTCCAAGAGCATCTCAGACAGAGTGAGAATAGAGGGGGATCAGGGGTATTCAGTAGCAACTAGCAGGTTTTTTGAGCATCAGATCCATAAGTTAATTTGGTAACTGTGGAGATGCAAGCTAACGTCCTGGGGCACTTCTGGTGGTTATGGCAGTTGGTAACGCAGCTGAAGGAGTTGGCATTTCTTCCCTCCAGAGCCTCGGGATGTAAGGTCAGCGTTGCTGGTGGTGTAAACAGGTCTTTAGGAATGATAAACAGCAACCCATGCATGTGCTCTCAAACTTGACCTGACCTGAGTGATTCTGAACAAACTCTATCAGTCATCAAATTTAATACAAGATCCTGAGTCAAACAAATATCTGACCACTACAAAGGTGGAGACATAAGATAAAAGTTTGTGATATTAGAAAAAAAAATCACATCAGAGCTGTGAGAAAAGGTCAGCAGAGCTGAAGAAAGATGAACAAAACTGTGAGAAGTTGTGTCGGAAAGTTTCCAGTCTCTGATTTTGCCTTTGAAAGTTTTAAGAAAAGGTCGTCCCATAGATTTAAGGATTAGAGTTTCTGCTGAGTGAATCCCGGTCCACATCTGCTGCTGCAGCCGGCTAACACCTCTGGCTGCTCTGATTCTCACTGAGAGCCAATTAAACCTTGAGCAGCCTGTGGACAGATGATTTTATTTTTCTGTGTCTTTATTGATGCGAGTTTGTGATAAATACGGCTCTCTGTGCTGAGCTTTGTGGAAGCTAGGTCACTGAACAGAACAAGTTATCCTTCCGGGGGAACTTTTGTCACCTTGACCCCTCGTTGACTAGAATCATTTAGCATTTTTTAATCACCTCAGTTGAGTGTTTCAGCCTGAAGCCACTTCTGCACCAGCTTGTAAAGGCAGGTTATTGTATTGTAGACAGTAGCTCAATTCATCCTGCTGTTTCAGGCCTAATATTCACCTCTCTGTGACATTTCGCCTTCGTTGTGAATGTCATGGAGACAGAATGGAGGGAGCAGGTTGACTCCATCTCAAGATGTAATAAAGGTGAGATATTGGACAGCAAGGGGAACATGGACACAGTGGGAGACAGGAGCGTTGCAAGTGAACATCTCTGCCTTTGTGTGCATGTAGAAGCACAAGCTGTATTTTGTTATCAGTAGAGATTGTGCTTATCTAACAGCCAAAATACTATCAGAAATGCCTGAAATGTGATATGTTGGGATGTCGCCTTAGTCACACCTAGGGATGGTACCTTTCACTTTTGAACCAATACCATACCGATGCCCGGTACCTGGGAATCGGTATCAGTATTCAACTGTACCAATTTTCGGTACTTTTGCGTGTGTTTATGAGGTAATAAATATTAATTTGCTTAATATTAAGATCTCAAATTTTTTCAATGTCAATTTATTTCTCAATATATAAAATTTGACAGATACATATCAAAACAACATTCAACTGTTTGTATTGTAACATTGTAGTTGTTCCAAAAATTTCTTCAACATGAAAACCATTAACTAAAATCAACCACAACTGCAGCCCTCACTTTAACTTTAGGGCAGTTTAACAATGGGTCCGACAGAGCTGTAAATAAAAAAAGCATTTACATTAATGTCACAAAGTACGAGGAACCGACCTGATAATGATAACTGATGCACATTAAAATGCCAAGCTAATACCATCTTAAACACGAACGAGGCTTATTTACCTGGACCAGGTATCCTCCTTGTCGCATTTGCTGCCATCACCAAATGTTAAAGCCGTTTCTTTTCCTGTGTTTCTGGCTGCAGACGACTAGTCGCCATTAGACACAGGCGTGCTAACAGTGCCGAATGAATCCATTGTGGTCGTAGATCTGAGGCTATCAAAAATTGTGCACTCTTCAGCTTTAAGGAAAATTTTGTGTGTCACCAGGTGCTTCCTCAGATTTGAAGTATTTCCTCCACTGGCCTTAAACTTGGCATCACAAATATTGCAGCAAGCGTAATCTCCATCACATTTAATAATGTAGATCCATACTTTTGAGTGCTTTCTCTCAGCCATGCTTACTTTGTTGACTGAGCCTGCGGCTGCTGATGTCATTACGCTATTGCTGTGCTGCGTTCAAGTCCGGTATGGAAATTAACCTACTTTACCCAATAGTATGCCTGCTTCTTCCACTCCCTCACAGTCACAAGGATGCGTTTGGGTACCTAAACATGGCACCTTTTGATTTTACATGAATCAGTACTCGGTAGTACCTACAGAATTCGGTCGGTACCTCTTAAAGTACCGAATTCGGTATCCATCCCTAGTCACACCCATTCTTACTGTATGTGAACTGTTCCAGGGGTCAATCAGAAGCGAGCCATGAAGCACCTCTTTCAAGCTATCTCAGCTCAGTTGTTTAGTACCAAAACTGGGTTTAATTATTGCCTTCAGTTTGTCCAAACAAAAATAGGGTCCATGGCCACTTGTATCCAACCTACTCTCCCCTACAAACGTCAGCGTCGGTGGCGCCGTTGTATTGGTCAGTGATCGGGAGGTTGCAGGTTCGAGCCCAGCTCCGGGCGACACATGGCGATGTGTCCTTGGGCAAGACACTTAACCCCAAGTTGCTCCCACTACTGCGTCAGTGAGTGTAAATGGGCATGAAAGGGCATGAATGTGTTAGAAAGACTGATGGATAACTAACATAGAAACTCTGAACTGTCAGTGAGTGAATGTGGGAGCAAATGGGTGTGAATGGGTAAGTGTGACCTGTGGTGTAAAGCAGCTTTGAGTGGTCAAAGACTAGAAAAGCGCTATATAAGCTCAAGTCCATTTACCATTTACTTTGTGCGAAAACATCATTTGCTTAATTTATTTCTGTACTCCTTTGTTTCCTATCCTCAGCCAGTATGGAACACAGTAAGGAGACAGGCTAAGTATCTTTTAAGCTAAACACTGGTGTCTGAACTAGTGTTGGAAAGCCTTGGTCACCTCTCGTGAAGAACTGGTGTACAATGGAGTGCTGAAGTGAAGTGATCAGAGCACTCTGACTAAACCGATGGATGACATTCGCACTATTAGCTGTTACTGCACTTTGAGTTGGATTTTGAAGGTGGAAAGTTGCATATCATCAATGCTAACTCAGTCATAAAGAGATGCTTTCATAAACCCAGTGATATCAAACAGCTGCCCTTTTTTCTCTCAACTTTCAAATCATATTTTTACTGATTTCAGCTGTTACGGCAACAAAATGTTTAAAGTAATGATGCTTGAGTTTAGAAGTGGTACTTTAAAATAATTGGCTTTCAGAAAATTCAATATCCTTAGTGTTAATTCCTCAAATATTAAGTTCAAGCACTACCCCGATTGAGTTATATAATTCAAAAAGCGAGCTGTCTTTCGATTCAGTGCAGAGTATCTGTTGCATTCAGTCCTCATAATAACAGAATAACATTAGTGCTCAGTTTTATGAGTGCTGCCTCAGAACACCTACAGTGTGTAATTGATCTGCATAAATCTTGTAAACAAGAACAGCACTAATTAAAATTTTAATGGCTGCGTGCTGTTCAGGTCTCCCTACATTCTTCAGCACTGATAATCAGCCTTATTTGGTCTGATAAGTTTGCCAGTGTGGAGTAAAAATATGTTTAAAAGATGACTCCTGAGTGTAACAGTAATGTTTGACCATGAATCATGCATGTTTTATAGATATGATGTTTCTGTGCTTCTAGGAAAGTATTAAATTGTCATAAGGAGCATCTGAGGCTGTGTGTGGGAGTCGAGCAGGAAAGGGGGAAGAGATTTGAAACCCACCAGCCCCCCACCATAACATATGGAAATGAGCTGAGTGATCTGATTCTGATTACAGCCCTGGTGTGTGAGAGGATATAACTTCATCTCTGAGCTGTTTGACTGCCGCTTTCAGAAAGGAAATTGTTGGTTTGCAGAGAAACTGAGGTCAAAATCATTCAGTTTACAGGTTACGTACTGATGAGAGTTTATCTGAGGGGAAGAGCTGCAGGTAATGATTCAGAGTTTCATAAAGAGAAGTGTGATTTTACTTTTTCTGATTGATTGTTGAACCAGTCGAGAGCTCATGTGTTCTGAAGTTGTGGGAGTTTTGTGCAACATCGAATCAAGTTGAAAGATATTTAATGGACAACACTCTTGTTGGTAGTCAGTTACAGGAGTGACTGCTCTGAAAGACTGTGCAATAAAACATTCAAGCAGCGCTCCAAGCTGAATAGATATAGTTTGATGGAGAAGTTCAAGAATGAAAATTAGAAAATGCTGTACTGCACATTCAGTATGAATTTATTGCTTTTGGTTTTGGTCGATATTTTCAGGGAGAGGATGCCAATTAAAGTCATTACATTACTGAAGTTTGATTTTATAATCAGCAGCACTAGGCTGTTGCTTTAAAGCTAGAAGGTTGTTGGTTCAAGCCCTGAGTAGGTCTGAGCCTTCCTGTGATTGGCTGGCGAGTGGTCCAGGATGTACTGTGCCTCTCATCCAATGTCAGGTGGGGTAAGCTCCATCAAACATGGTAATATTTTAAAGAAAACTAGATTAGATTGTATAGTACTTTATTAATCCCTTTGGAAAAACATCCTCAGTGAAACTGGGGCTTGAAACCAGTTCAGTTCTTGAGATAAGAAAGATATAAAGATATTAAAAATAAAGTATATGGCTAGTGGCTGGCTACTTTAAAGGCTTGATCGTGCAACACTACTTTTGTTTACATGACTAAATGCATGTGCATTTTTAACCAGTAAAGACTTGTACAGAAAAAAGCTGCACTATAGTCTGTTTAGCTCTTCAAATCAAGAATTACTAAGTGCCTGAGGTTATAGTATATGCAGTATAAATGTTCTTGTTAGCTATCAATTGAATTCGGGAAAGCATTGTTTCTGTGGTAAATATTTTTCATTGCAAAAGTTTTGCCTGTTAAAACTGAAGACAGAATGCATCTCTCAGTGGCCACAGTTACATGATGTTTTTAAATTCGGAATTAAGCAATCCGAATTAAATAGTTTGTCATTACAGTGTTGTTCCCGCATTTACATAGTAATAGTAATTCTGAATTGAATTTTGCACAGGAAGCATGTTAATTTGCCTTAATTTAATCTCATACTTGATTTTTTCACGTGCTCACGGAGCCGCGGCTGACCAAACCAAAGGAACGCACACTCTGTAATAACTAGGAGCCGAAAAGAACAAGAACGCAAGAAATCCCACATTCTGCTGACCCTCTTGTGTCTGTCCACGGCCCGCCGCCACAGCAGAATGTGGGATTTTGTTCTACGCTCCTAGTTATTGCAGAGTGCGCATTCATTTGTTTGGTCAGCCGCGGCTCCCGTAGGCACCCGTAAGTGTATCATAGAAATGCCAAGTAGTGCTGTTTAGGCTATAAACATGTGCTAAATGATGTCGTTTCGAGTAAATGGTGGACGTTACCCGCTCAGGACACTTGGATTACAGCGCACGAGCAGTATGGAGGAATATTGCAGACTTTTTGTGGACTTTTTGTGGACTTTTAAGGACACTGTTCGTTCGGGCTCGTATCTAAGTCATGATATCAATGTCAGTGGACAGCGAGGATTCCCCCAGATCTCCGGCTGCATCCTAGATGTTCCAAAACTACTCCACAGTGTTGTTCAGCATGAGGGTGAGTAGAAAATGAGGCCAAATCGTTGTTTGGGTGTAGTATTCCTTTAAGGTCTAGGGGTTGGGGATGATTCCGATTGGACAGGGGGCGGACTTGACATAGTGACGTATTTACATCTACAGTAAGAAAACAAACTCCAGTTTAGCATCTCCAGCGTTTCTATCAAAGAAACCTGAACCATCCAACTTAGATGCTATAACATTTACAATGTACCCTAGGGGTGTAACAAAATGGTCAACTCACGAAACAATACGAAATACGAAACAGGGTTCACGGTACGAAATACTCATGAAACAAAATAAAGATTATAGAAAATCCCAACAGTAGGAAGTTGTGCAAAAATCTCATTTTCTTTATTTTCTTCCTAATGCAGACATACAAAAATATTGCTGCATCAGTACAAAATAAATGCTCTTTGAAAAAAACAAAATTGTAGATTTTTCCCCTTATTTAGACTACAGTGCAAATACAAACATAAAATCTCAATAATATATTCTTCGTTGTTTTAACAATCAGGATAAGTACATTCTTGAATGAAAAGGAAAACAAATAGCAGTCCTCAGAGCTGCAGTTTAGACCTATAAATGTCTGAACTGTAAACTATAATATTTAGCCTATAACAGTGCATATACTTCTGATCTTCAAGTATGATCAAATTCTGTCAACTCTTGCTGCCTGTCTCCAGTTCAAAGTAGTTGGTAGTTGTACTCACCGCAGTACACGGCGAACTGTGGTGGCATATTTTGCACACGGTTGTTGTTTTGTCCGCAATCTTCTCACCGTTTTCTCTTTACTGTTTACATGGGAAGCCAAAATAGGTCCACACAACCGATTTATTTGATGAAGGAGCGTCAGCTAATTCCTCGACCTCTTCTTCCTCCATTCTGAAGAGAGTGTTTTGCTTCAGTAGGCGAGGAGGGCAAAAAAAATCACAAAGCGCCCCTTTGCATTTTTTTATTTCATGCTTTTATTTCATGCATCTTTGAATTTTATTTAGTCATTTTTTATTTCGTTACATCTCTAATGTAACCGTTTTCATACTTACATCAATCCACTCTTTACATTAACTCCTAAACTTCTAAGGCTCTAATCAAATACATTGTCTCAGCTCGAGTCCACACTTTTTCTGCCACCATCTTGTTCCCGTAAAGTGAAATGAAGGTATACATGATTGAGGAATTACTCTATTTGGATTTAAGATCAGAATCAAAGGACCAAAACAGAATTTGATGACAAGATGACACGAAGATGAAGATGAAGATGAAGTTGTTTGCAATCATTAAAACACTATAAGGGGAGGGGTGTTAAAGAGTCAAACTTAACAAATTACCCACCCCCAACCATAAAACTGCGTATAGATTTGAGACCATGAAAATAGATTATTTTGTCCTGCACTCAGTGAAATGCTGTGATGCCTGGTCCTCGTCAGTGTATATCAAAGTGTAAATTAGTTTTCTTGGAGTGAAGGAGTTATTGGAGCAGCCTGTAGTTCAGATAAACAACAGAAACAATTTTCCTGTCTGAGCCGTTTCTCTATTCTTCACACTAAAAACCATCAACAGATAAGTGCGACACAATCACATCTGTGCTCTTCAATCATGAATCAATCACCCGTAAGTGAAACAGACTCGATACAGAGCACAGACCCTGATATAAAACGTATTTTGATGCTAACCAAGGATAACAAAAACAAGAGTGAAGCAGATGTGAAGATGAAGCTGTTAAAGAAGAATACTAACAAGTCCATCTCATTTAAAACTGCAGCAGGATCATTATCATACATCACACTCACGCAGGTGTAGATTCGCCAATTTCACCCGATTCGCTGGGAACCATAATTTGCTTTTCCACTCCACAACACACTGATATCAGCACCATCAATCTGCAGACCGGCTGGTTATTACTTCAGATCAGTCAGCCTTTTCATTTCCATTCATGGAACGTCTCGTGAATTGTCAACACACGTCGGCACATTATTGGTGATAACCACCTTCACAGTCGAGCGGATGACAGAGTGGGAAGACATCGGGAAGGATGGGCCCCGACTGTTATCACACTCAGAGATACATTTTCTGATGTAAGTGTCCAGAAAAGCCCTGAGGACTCTCATTTCATCACGTTTTTCTATTTAAGTAGGCTCCATAATCCATCAATGCATCACCAAAGCTCGAGTATACACATCAGAACCTTCACAGACAAATTAAAACTATCAGAGGGAAATTTTGTTTTTTAATTTAGGCTTTGGTTTCTTCAGAAACCCTTTAAAGCTTTCTTTTATCAAGTTTTTCTACTTAGGTAGGCTACATAGTCAGTCAATGCGCTGCCAAAGCTGGAATATACAGCAAAGTCCACATAGATAATTACCCTTTGTCATGGCGATTGTGCACAACTGTACATGATTGGCAAGACTTATTCGATCGGCATGATACGGGATGAAATGACTGTCTTTCCCCTGGACACACCCAGTAAATACACCATCAGTAACATTTCTACAGCGCTTTGGGGGCATTTGTCCCACTTCAATTAGGTTATTACAACGATAGCACGAGTATTCCATGAATTTCCATCCACGACGTCAGCCCTGTTCAAGCCCAATTTGGGTCACGTAAGCCCCGTTGATTGTGCCACCTTGAGCAGAACACAGTCAGGACACAAATGGATACACCCTTGTCAGCCGTCCTCAGAAAGCTTTCAGGATTGAGCCACGATGAGCCCGATTGAGCCCTGTACATGCCACGCTAATATGTTCGCCTTAGGACTGCGTTAGGCTTCCACTGCTATACTGAGAGTGGCGATTCTCCACGACAGTTCTGAAGAGCTCAAAACAATTGGGACCTTTCTCCATTCCCTGGCGTTTGTCCATGACTATACAACTCTGTTCTGGATCTAGTAGCGCAAGTAGTGCAAGCACCATACCCAAAGCAAGTTTTATAAGGATTATAGCAATCGTGCACAATTGCCATGAGAAACAGGAATGTGTGACTGGGGCTTAAATAAACATCAAAGTTACATTATTGTTGTATGGTGTGCTTTGGTTTCTCTTGATAAGCACTTAGAAGCACAATTTTCTCCACATTTTTATACTTAAGTAGCCTACATGATGACTCAATGCACTACCAAAGCTGGAATATATACAGAGAAGTCAGCATAGTCAATAGAGTAAAATTTTCTGTTGTAAGATGTGCTTTATTTTCTCCAAAGAAGCCCCTAGAAGCTCTATTGTCATTTTACCACTAAGTTAGGCTACATAATTAGTCAATTCAACACCAAAGCTGATATACACAGAAAAGTCAGCAGAGATAAATTAACACTATCAGAGTAAAATTTTCTCTTAAGTTTAAGTTGGTTTCTCCAGAGAAGCCCTTAAAAGCTCTATTTTAATCAAGTTTTACGACTTGGGTAGGCTACAAGATTCACTACTGTCTCGCCAATACTAGAATAAACACAGCAAGGTCTTCATAGAAAAACTAACACTATCAGAGTTACATCTTTGTTGTAAGTCGTGCTTTGGTTTCTTCTTTTCATCGTGTTTTTCCACTTAGGTAGGCTACATAATCAGTTATTGCACTGATTTTTACTTTACGAGAGCTTTCTTTGTTTTTTATTCATCAAGTTTTGCTACTTAGCTATGGTAAATGATCCATCAATGCACTGCCAAAGCCAGGATATACACAGCAAAGTCTACATTGACAAATTAACACTATAAGAGTTCCATATTCTGTCGTATTGTATGCTTTGGTTTCTCCAGAGAAGACTTAACTCTTTTTCTATAACGTTGTCACTGCGCAGATAGGCTACATGATCCATCAATGCACTGCCAAAGCTGGAAAATACACAACAACATCTGCACAGACAAAATAACACTATCAGAGTAAATGTAATACAATAAGTAATACTCATAATTATAATATATAAAATCAGTGTAACAATTATTGTCTACATAACATGGGCCAACACCATGAAGTGTTGTTTTCACTATATTTGCAGATTTGGCACTTTGACTCTCTTCATGCAACATTTGAAAGGTTTTGGTCCGCCTGACACAGTGCATGAGAAAGAAAACTAAACAAAGAAAACTGAAACGATACATCACACCTAAAGCAAACCGAGTCTACTGAACTAAGGGTACTTTTGTGACGTGGAGTCAGCCTCAGTCAAGAGTTTACAAACACTTTCCTCCATCTTGATACCATTTTCAGCTTTATTAAGTTTAAAGGTTCATGCTTTTACTCTTAACTTAGTCTTTTTTGAACATTTTTAACCCTTTATTGACAGAAGAGAGACAGTGGAAACGCTTATGAAAGGGGGCGAGAGGAGCAAGGCTGTGCCTACTACTTTGCTTCACTTATTCTTTAAAGGTGAAGTGTGTAGAAATTGGCATTTTAGCGACATCTAGTGTTCAGATTTAGGAATGAGCCTATCCATCACATCACATCACAAAGCGACAAGAGCCGGTGAAGACCAAAAAGTATTGTTAACAGGGCATCATTTACAACAGTTACAAGGCGAAGGTTTTTCATTCATATTTGTAACAATTATTTTAAGAGATTATAGGTCACATGCCACATGCCATTCACGCAGATTTCAGGACCAGTGGCTAGACTTAGGGTGAATTCCAATTCCTCCCTTAACCCTCAATCTCAAAAATGTGCAATTCCGCAAAGTGCCAGTGCTGTCCCGATTCTCAGAATGTTAAGTTGAGGGTCAAGTTTGAGGGCTGTACGGCCCCTCAAATTGAGATTTTCTGGCACCACCCTTGGGAGTAATTACTACCCAGAATGCATTGCGTATTTTCACCAGCTTCACCACAACCAAGATGGCGTCCAAAGCGGCGAAAAAAGCGAGCTACAAATGTAAGTATTTTCGTCAATATGAAATAGAAATATATTACGAAAACCATTGTTTCATCTTATTTAAGCCCTCTTCACGGATTATTGACCTCATTGTTGCATAACATTCTTTTTATTTGACGATGTTTGCCAGTCGGACTGGCTGTCCCGGTTTCAGTGCACAGCCTCATTCATAACCTAAAGCTACGGTAGCAGAGATGGATGGAACATTTCGTCATTGTTGCTGGAGTTGGCGGAAATGGACTATGGATGACAGAAATGGCTTCTTCTTTATTTTTTTAAATTGGCAGACTGAATGCAGCTTGGGCAGAGTGCTGCCCCCACAGTCTGAAGACGTAACTGTATTTAAGGGGTGTCCCATTTGTAAGTCACGAAATAGCCCTTAACACTTGGTTTTGAGTGTCACCGAGATTGAGTGTTGAGAATGAGGGTTAAGATTGAGGGTAAAGGGAGGAATTGGAATTCACCATTAAACGTTAAAAAATGCGTTTTGCTCTTTTTGTCTCCAAATCCTACCCATAGACAGCATGGCGGATTGTTTTGTTGGCCTACATGAACGCAGCCCGCGGTAACGTAAATTTTTTCAAGCTTTTTCTAACTAAATAAAAATAGAACAAACCTTTATGGGGATGATGGTACTCATATTTTGACTGACTTTACATACAAATAGAAACATTATATCCTATATTCATTGTTTCTGTTTGTCGAAATGCTGCCAAATTCTACACATTACACCTTTAAGTATAAGGGAAATATACCAACACCACAAGGTTAAGAAGGATTAAAAATGTGAGGAATACTGATGCCAGGACTTCTGATCTTTCAGGATTCAACACTTTTGTATCCTGAGTGCTTCAGTCCATTCATTGGTGCAACAATTGAGAGAATTAACTGATGCTACTCAAGAATTGAAGGAAGAAAGGGGGTAAAGCCTAAAAATATTATGTTTTTGATTAACTGGGTTGATTAAAGTGAGTAAGGGCCTCAAACAAGAATACAATGATGCACCCCAGAGTTCACTTTGCAGTATAAGAGCTCCAATTAAATAAGTTATACTGTAGGTTAATGGTTGGAAACATTACAGGAAAGCTCTTGCTGTATCAGCATATCAACAGTGATGATAACCCACAAAAACTGCTTTGTGTTTAAATACATTTATGTTAATCCTGCATCAGTATGAGACATGATAAATCTGTGGTTAGATTTCAATCAGCAGCCTGTGGTTCTGTGTCTATAAGCGGGTTCAGTATATATGTTTCCACTGAGAGGTAATCCAATTTCTGTTGCATAATTTGCATAGAGATTGCATGAGTTTTTTTCCAAGGTTGCATTTATATTCTTGCTTGAGTGTGACAGAATCATTGAGAGCCTCAGCTTGTCTGAAACTTCAGTATTCAGGTCACTCTGTGGGGAAGCTTTTAAAGAAATGAGGGGGAAGTATTTGGAATTAAAGTATCACCAGAGAGGTGGAGCTTTATTTCAACATCAGTGATAATTCTCTGTGTTTTGGGTAGAGATGTGCAAAGCCACTGATTTCCTATCTGATCCAATACCAGGCAACATTCAGGCTGGCATTGCCAATATTGATCTGATACTAATACTTTGTTAAAACGTCGGGAATTTGAAAATGAAAATCTGTGAATCTTACCACCCTTTTTCATTCAAGATTATTTGTTTGCAACATTATTTTGTCCTGTTTCTTTGTCTTATGTGTATAGAATTTTGTAAAACAAACCACAACTTCCTATGTACTTATCTGCCTGGTCATATACATTTGTTTGTATCCTCTTCCATTCATCTATTCATCTCCTTTTGCTTATCTGTGGTCGAGTCATGGGAGCAGCAGCCTAAGCAGGAAAGCCCAGACTTCCCTCTCCCCAGCCACTTTATCTAGCTCCTCCTGGGGGATCCCGAGGTGTTTCCATGCTAACTGAGAGGCATAGTATGCACAGAGGTTTGCGGTAATTGTGGCGAGTAACAGGGGGCACATTAACTGGATATTTTCCATCATTGGCTTAATTGTTTGATGAATGACAGAAATATTTGGACGCTGTCTGTTACAATGATGGACTGGAAAAATAGGGACGGTCCAGTGTTCCATCATACTCATGCTGTATGCAGTACTCGAGTAAACCCTCTCTGTTCTGTGCTCTACATCATGGAGGAGGTCATTTAACCGGCGTAAAAAAAACCCTGAATAGCCAGAATCACTCTGTTTGAGGTGACTACATCACACTCTCCACACACTGACAGTGAGTTTAGGAGCTGTCAGTGCGTGGAGAGTGTGATGCAGTCAGTGCATATAAGCCAAGAGTATCAGTGCTGTCTGCGTGTAACTGTGAGACTGCTTCTCCATCAGAAGTTTTTGATGATGAAGTTGTGTAACTGTGTGAATGTTGTCATTTCAATTATGCTTGATTGGAATCAGAAAAGGAAAATTAACAATTACAGATACAAATATGGCATGCCCATCAAAAAGATGGACAACAAAAAAAGGTTACAGCAAGTGTGTTTATTCGCCTCAAACTCCATGGCTTCAAACTTCCATTTTTTATTTACGGACAGTCTGCTCTCCCAAACTCTCCATGGTGACAGTCGGTAGCACAAGAAAATCTTCATTTAAAGGGGGTGGTCCACACAAATTTTGCACTTGTTACCAACTGCGCAAAAGTCGAAGTTGATCACCTGCAACACACACACTAGGCGCACGTGCGATTATTTCATTTGCACATGCAATTTCCACTCGTTACTTTGGATCTTCATAGATCAGGCCCTGACTGTGAAGGATCAGCAGCTCCAACGCTCTCCTAAATGACCAAGCTTCTCACCGCACCTCCAAGGGTGAGCCAGAGGAACTTAATTTCGGCTGCGTGTTCCCATGATGTTATTCTTTCGGTTACTATCCACAACTTGTGACCATAGGTGAGAGAGAAAGGAGATCTACAATTGAGAGCTTTGCCTTTCGACCCAGCTCCTTCGTAATCATGACATACCAGTGAACAGTGTTGGGAGTAATGCATTACAAAAGTAATGTGATTACTGTAATGTGATTACTGTAATGTATTCCTCTTAACTGTAATGCAGTAATGTAAGGAACTACAAAAAAGGTAATATTTTACTTGGTACAAATGTCAGTAATACAATGCATTCTTAATTTAACCTGAAATGAAGAGGTGTTTTTTGTTTAAATACAAATTCGCCAAATACTCTTTTACCCCTTTTCCACCAAGCTGGTTCCAGGGCTGGTGCTAGTGCTGGTGCTAGAGCCAGTTCGCAGTTGGTTCAAGTGCGAACCGGTTAAGAACCGTTTGCTTTTCCACAAACGGGTGCCGACCAGAGGGCTATGTCATCATGCTGATGTATACGTCTGTGTACGTCACGCCAGTTTCCCATAACAACTAGCGCCAAATTCAATTGCCACAACAAACACTATCAGAGTGTGGAGGTGGAGGACTACTTGCAGTTCTAGTGTTGCCATTGGCTTTTCAAGCCTTCCTTGAAGAGCAAAAGTTGGCGATCTAGCAAGTTAATGCTGCTCCACGATTATGCAACGAACAGCAATCACCTTTGAGAAGACGGGTAAGAGTGCTTCTGTGTTTTTACTCTGCTTTGGTTGGTCAATAATCCCGCCCCCACCCCCTGATGTAAGCTGTAGCCCCTGATGTAACGTGGTTCTTTCTGCTGGCCCAGCAAAGAGTTGGTGCTTGCCAAGCACCGGTTTTGAGAGCCAGCAACCGGTGCTTAGTCCGTGGAAAACCAAAGAACTGGTGCTAAGTCTGGCTCTAGCTCTGAACCAGCCCTGGAACCAGCTTGGTGGAAAAGGGGTATTTGAGATCTGCAGAGGAGAAAAGTCCTCCACTAGGCCTAAACTTACAGTATCTAGTAACACAATTTACCAGAATTGTACATTTTGTCTGTTTTTGCTATGATCGTTTCTTGTATTGAGCCATGAGCATCAATGTGTCTATTATATTCTACTGTTTTTAGCCTTAAGCTGAACTCAGTCGGATAGCCACCACATCACCTTCCACTGGATGTGTAATGAGCTTTTTGAGCATAATGAGCCACATTTAGAATGACAAATCCATATTTCCTGTTATTTTGACCACAGTAACTTAAAAGTAATGTGGTAATAGTGTAATGCTTACATTTCAAATACAGTAATATTATAATGTAACTAATTACTATGAAATGACAGTAACAAGTAACAAATAATGCATTACATTTTTGAAGTTACTTGCCCAACACTGCTAGTGAAGACTGCCGACGTCACACCGTCAAACTCTGCCTGTCGATCTCACCATCCATCCTTCACACATTGTAAGCACTTATTGGTGAATAATAATTAAAATAAACAAATAAATGTTCTTATTCATCCAGATATTAAGATGTTTGGCTTTGCTGCTCCAAGATTTTTCCTGACTAACTTTGGTTGGAGGTTGTCAGGCTTGCTAACAACTTTACGCCATCCAACAGTGCACGGTGTGGCGAAACTCACGATAGGATAGAAAGAGGGCAGCCCTTTGTTGATTGGCGCACTGGCTTGCTATTTAAAGTTACAACCCAAAAATGATCCACAAATGTTTTATTTAGCATCTGAATCAGAACAAAAGAGCTACCTATCAGTCTGAAAAATCCATTCATATTTGACAAGTATATAACGTTTGTATTTGCACATTTTGCCACAAGTACTTTCAGATTTTTTACTTTAGTCAGAACAAAGATTCCGATTGCAAACAGGACCTCGCTGTCACCAGAAAACTCCATCTATGTGCCACCAACACAAGATTTCAAGAGAAGTCTGCTGTTTGAATCATCTTCTTTTGTAGAAGAACCCCTGCTGCATGACTGACATCTCCTTCATGTGTTTTTGAGTTATTCATAAGAACGTGGCGGGACAAAGAGAAGCAGGGATGTCATCATGGAGCCACAGCAGAAGAAGCAGCAGCACTAATGATCCGTCTTTATCCAGCCAGTCTTACACTTCTGTTTCACTTTAAGAACTCCCCAACACCAGCCGAGCACTCAGGCCTCTTTCTCTGATTCATCAGTACGTTTGCCACCTGGCACAAAAAGAAGGAATAAAAAAATAAAAAAATAAATCTGATTCTCTGCATCACTGAACAGATCATTAGTGCTTCTGCAAAGTCAAAGCGCTGCTGAGTCAGGTTTTAAACCATATGGTGGCTGATTTAAAAAAATAAAGACTTAAAAGTTTTAGAGTTCTTAAAAAGGAATAAAGTTTGATATCATGCATCAAAGAGACAGATATAGTCTCTGTAATGATTCTGGCAGATATGCAGTCTGGTTAAAGGACCATTATTTGTTCTCCTGTAGATTCAGATGGTGCATCAGTGCATCATTTACCAAAACATATTTCATCACCTGCTATCATTCTGAAGAGGGGAAGCTCCGATCTTCATTCCTCTGAGGGGTAACTGTGTGTGAAGGATGTTCAGAGGAAATGTAAGTTGGGTGGGTGAGACTCACTTGAAATAGAGTTTTTGGCTTCGAGGAGCTTCAAACTGCAATAGAGAGAAACAAAAAAGTCCAGCTGTCCTGCCCTCTGCCTGACTCCTGCTGCAGTGTGTGTGTGGGTGATTACAGGAGTGGGATCTAGTGGAACTTCAGCTGTCCTCCATCTACAGTCGACTCTTCTACAACTATTGGGCTGCAGTCGAATGGTCCTTTTTGCTTAAGACGGTTCCTAACAGTGAAATGATCCGGAAATAGTTCATGATAAGAGCTGTTCGAATAGTCGAATTGCTTTGGAAAAGGTGGCTCAATGCTTCCTTTATTATCTCCTTTGGCATAGGATACACCGGACCATCCTTTACGAAAGGAAAGGAGAAAATTCTGTCCCACGATTCTCCGCCGCAACAGCATTTATAAACAGCGCGTTATCCAACTTCTTCCAAATTCAACTGAATAATGATGAACAAGCATGCAGACCATGTAAGTTGCTGCTGCTGTTCAATCCTTTCAAAGTTTTCTAAAACCTGCCTTAACTTTCCAGCTGTCTGATTCTCTGAAGAGAGCAGGATATGAGACTTTGATATTGATTACGTTTTAAACTTGATTCAATATTGGCATTGGATTGGTATTGATGTTGATAATGAGTGGACACATTTATTTAAATCCTCACTTCCAACATCAGTTATGCAGATGTAACTTTTACTGGGTTGTTCATGTTCAAACTGTGTGAAAGGGACAACATTGTCATAATACACAAGGGCTGTGTCTGAAATGGCATACTAACGTACTACATACTACAAACTCATGTGTATGTACTGTATACTACATACTATAAGTATGATTAGGATGCCAACCATTCACACTGTAGTATACTACTAAGTTTCCCATGATGCATTTCAAACCTCTGACGACAAAAATCAGAAGCACACCAGGCTATCAAATATCTCTGTTGATTCGCCACATTTGAAAGTTCAGAGAGCATTTTAGGTGAGAATGTCACCATGTAGAATACCAAAATGTGGTCATTTGAGCCATAAAACGCACGGATACAAATATCATTTGGCATTTCGGACATTCCGCTCTGTGCGCCATTATGCTATTGAAGAAACTTCCGGTCAGCTCCAAAACAAAAGCCCATTTACAAAAGCATCAAAGAACTAAAAGGAGATAATAAAAGATCTGTTTATTTTGAAAACGGGAAGTTTGCTAGTGGCCGATTTTTAGCTGAATGCCGGTCGGTCCTGCATGGCGCAATGCATTATGGGGCATTTGAGTGTGACTAGTATGGCCACCTCGCATACTTAAATTTTTTTCCCGATATAGTATACATCTGGGTATTTCTCGCACACTCAATCTTTTCATACTATCTAACGTGAACACACTACATACTAATTTTGACGTCACACTTAGTATGAGTAGGACGTTAGAATGCCATTTGGGACACAGCCAAGCTCTTCTGTGATGTGCTTTTTGTAGTCCGTCTTCGGATAATTGTAGTTTCACCGCAGCAGTCACATCCGCCATCACATGATGACGTAGCATCGTGAAAGTGTAGTTGGATTCTCTCTGCATGGCAGTTTTTCCTTTTCTAAGTCCTTCTGAGTTCTCTTCTGTCCATCGGGTTAAGGAACAGTAGTTAGGAAAGGGCTTAAAAGGAGGTGAATACTCGACCACAGCCCCGTGCTCCAACTCCAACACACTGCCAGGTCATAAATTCTAGGGCCATTTACACAACAACGAAAACGGCTGAAAACAGAGAGTTTTTGTTATGTTTGCACATCCTGTCTACATTAAAACGATACCTGGAGTGCCTGAATCCACAAACTTTTGAAACCAAAGTCCAGAGCGAAAAGTTTTGAAAACATTTTTTTTATCAATCTAAACAGGAATCAGCGTTGTACTGTATGTATTCTTTCAGATCAACGAACAACTTGTGTGCCGCTTACTATGCTAAGTTTGTTATCGTTCCTCCAACAGGATGTGGATTTGCTGCATCAATACTCTGACTGGCTTGCACCCATCTGTTATAATTCAGTATTACCAGACTTTTCTACTAAAATTAGCAACCAGGTCAATAAACACGAGCCCAAACAAACTTCCTCCCACTAGTTTTTTTCCCTGTGGAACATACAACTTTTGTTTTTTAAAGACAAATCTACATAAAGCATGTTTTCATATTTCTTCTCATTTGGCTCTTAATTTACTTATTTAACACCCTTTTCTTTATACAGAAGTTAAAGGAGGGGCTACTGTTATGTAAAATTCTGTTATCCATAGACAGTCCATCTAACCTTGATTTTTGTAACCAAGCAGACGTCGTCAATCAGGTGAAAACAGTAAAAGCTACATTAGAAATGAATACAATTCTGGCTGTACAGTTTTATTTTTTGGCGGGAGCATTGTTTTTGTCCATGTTTGTACAGTAAAATTAACATTTGTGTTTAGATTGGGAGAAAATAGTTTGTGTAGCTTGTGAATTTAGTTTATATTGGTAGTAGAGTGAGTGTCAGATTACTCCTGGGTTTGGGGGCACAACAAGCCCAAATTAGCAACTGCACTTTTGGAACAAACCCATAAGACACAACTCACAACTGCCAATATTTACAAGCAACTTTTCAGAAAGTAAGCCCAAAGTTGCTTAATAAGCAGACCTGGCAACTATGGTTATATTGGCCAAGGACTGAGTAGATGTTAACAAGTCCTGGTTCTCCATTTTGACAACAAAATGTCTTCTTTTTTGACAAAACCAATAACTACCACTTTCTTCTTTTATGACAACTTCTAACTGATGCTATTGATACAACTTATTACAGACTATGCCCCGTTCAGTTTAGGAGACCATCTGTTGGTGGCAATGTGAGAGCTTCAAGGAGCAGAATTACTCAGAACATCATGATGCAGCTTCAGTTTATGGTCGTACGTCTGTCCGTGCAGAAAGCATAGCTGAGCCTTTAGGGCGCTTTCACACAACCAAGTTTAGTTCAAACCAAAAGAACTCTGGTTGTTGGAAAGCTTGGTTTATTTGGGCTGGTGTGAGAGCTCACAAGAACTGTGGTGCAGTCTGGAGAACTGAACTTCAGGGGATCTGGTTCACATCCAAGCAGACCAGAGTTTATTTCACGGTTGGTGTGGTTGGGAACTAAATAGGGCAAGCAAGAGAGAATAGTAAAACAAAAAAATAAGCAAACTAGTAACTTAACAAATAAACAAACAGCAAACAGAAAAACAAAATAAATATATCCGCCTATTAATATGTACTCATTCACATGCACTTACATACATTTCGAGGCCATTTACACGACCCAGTTTTCTGCCAAATACAAAGACTTTTTTATCGTTTTCTCCTCCCATTTACATGGGAATGGTGCTGGGAGTGCCTGAATCAGCAAACTTTTGAAACCAGGGTCCAGAGTGGAACATTTTGAAAGCGTATTGGTGTCTGGCTTTGTGTAGATGGGATTCAGCGTTTAAGGGTGATATGCTGATGTCACCTCATGATCCGTTTTCTTTCCCGTGAAGGCTTTGCGCACATACCAGGAACAACAACAGCTTTGGTTGTCTACCAAGTAACGTGGGCTGCTTACCGTGCTCGGTTAGTTTCTCCAGACAAAACTATCCAGACAGTTTGTTTGTTTGTTGTCTAGATTAGGAACTCCTGCCTCTTCGTGTGTCTACTCGCCATTGTTGTTTGTGAATACTTTTTCTTCTTTGTACGTGTGTTGTAACACCGCTGTTTCTCTGCAAACCTCCATCCCCATCTGCTGAACTTGCATGCACCCTACAGCGTTTTCAATCGTTCTGGCGTTTCCTTGTGAACATGGATTGCTTTTGAAAACGAAAAGGAAAACCTTTGTGTTTCCGGTGAAAACCTAGTCGTGTAAATATTGATATGTACATGTAATATCACACATTTACACAACAATTACAGATCTGTGTACTCATACATGTACATAAAAGTATAGATTCTAATTTATAAATACATAAAAAAGAAAGAAAATTAGCTACAGTTGTACGACACATTAGCAAAACTCATAGAACATAACAAAATGAGAACTTTTCAAATAGAATTAGAAAAATAAGAAAATAATATGATTAATTTCAGACCACAAAAACTGTCAGAGTTTGCGATTTTGAGACATGATCAAGTAAATTAGACTTTGTATTAATTTGAGCAAGAGAAGCTCAGAAGGCTCTCAGTTCAGAAATCAGAACAGACTTTGATCAGGGCCTGAAATGAAGCCCGTTTTTAGATAAAGAGCATCCCCCTCCCCAGCTTCTCCCCCTGCAGCTCTGGTTTCTGCTATCGTGCCGTTTTCAGTGGCTCAGCACTTCTCATGTATGATATTGATGAGAAATCACGTCACGGTGTCATCAGAAGTGGAGCGCTGATGGATTGTGCTTAGGAAACCTCGCCCCACTAAACGAGGGGTTAAATGAAACGGCGCTGCCAGAAAAAGATGAATCGCCACTGGCTGCCGCAGAGTCGTTACCATGGTGACAGGTATTATTGGCAAATCACGAAGATGAGCCTGAATATGCATCTCTGGGCTCGCATGCAAAAGTGAAGGCAGAGCAGGGGGGGAAGCCCAGAGAAAACACTGAGGATCAGATCTGTTTATCTCTAAATCTGGATTTTTACGGCTTCCTCTGAGACAGGACACTTTTCCTCAGCAACTTTCTGTCTCTGAAGTCAAATCAAGCCGAATGATAGCATCAATCCCAGACTTTACTCCCTCAGCACATCATGTCTGGGGGAGTGGAAGCTACTTTATTGCTTTTCCGTCCGCCCACATGGGAACTCCTCATGACCCACTTGGTAATTCGTCTAATTTGCCTCCTGAGTTTCTGCATCAGGATGTTACTGTCACAAAGTAATCCAGACTTCCTCTGCAGTATATCCAAAATTACAACAAAAAAGGGCAAAACTATCTCTGTAAAAGCTGAGAGTTACTCTGGACGACATTACTTCTGTTTGGTGAAGTGTTATGTTGTGCAGCACAGGTGTCCTTCCTGTTTTCTACATAACGTAGCCAGTAGCAAAGCTGGCATGTTGAATGAATGAATAAATGAATGAATTAACATTTATTTATTTTGAAAATGTTTCAGAAAATAACAAATGAAAAGAATGTTTAGACAAGCAGAAAATTAGCACAATGGAAATTCTGCAGTTTTAGCAAACAATCCAAAAACAAATATAAACAAACTGTTTAAGTCAAAGTTAACTCCTTTTTCCATTTCAAAAAGGAGTGGAATGAGGAAAAAACTTTTTAATTTCCACCCCTTCTCCGTTACTGAGTAATGAAAAGAATCCAGTCAGCTTACCTTCAAAGATATATATATATCACATAATATTTTCTTTTTATCTCATGTTTTAAACATTTATCTTATTATTTAATCTTTTATCCTTACTTTTTTTAATGGAACAGTGTTAGAGCCATTTTCAGTTGTTGAGATTAAAGTCTAAAAGACAAGAATAAAGTCAAAATAATAAGACAAAAGTTGAAATGACAAGATGAAAGTTGGAATTTCAACAATGAAGTTGAAATACTATTTCGTGAAAAAGTCAAAAATAATGAGATTAAAGTAATTTCAAGAAAAAAAGTCAAAGGGCAGGATAAATTTGACACAATATATTTGGACTTTATTTTCGAAACAATGGCTTTTTTCTTGAAATTTTGACTTTTATCACAAATTCTTTTGACCTTTTTTTCATCATTTCAACTTTCATCTCAAATTTTGACTTAAGTTTCATCTCCGCCAAAATTATTTTCTCTATATAACATAGCCCTTATACTTTTCTGTACTTTGTTTCTAATAAATTGTTTATTCACAATTAAGTTAAATGAAAACTTTATAATGAGCTCATCATTTTCTTTCCCTTGTTTTAGTGGCAGTATTTGACATCCTTGCATTACTGCTGTGACCTTCACTGACTCACTGGTGGACCGAGGGTCTCTATTTGCTCTTCTTGACTTCTCATGTACTTTAGTATATGAAAATTGACTGGTAAAGCAAACATCACATAGATGGATGTAATCAAAAGTCTGGTAATGTTTAGTTGATTGAGTCATATTTAGATTTTAAGTTGGACTACAGTGTTCTTGTTTGGGTATGAATTTCATGTAAGTACTTAATTAAGGCTGTATACGTCTCAGAAAGTGTCAAAAACTGGGTTAATGTTAAAATCCTGCATCTTTTAATCATGTTTATCCCTCTGTTGCTTTAAAAATACCCTCAGGTGGATTTTTTCAGCAGTAGCTGCACGTCAGACCTGTGGGTACCAAACGTCACAATTCGACCTGCTCCTCCAACTTAAATTAAGCCACTAAATCTAAAAATAACACTTATCCTCAGCACCATAAACACCAAGCTTCTGCATGTCCCTCTGAGCGAGCGTATGCATCCTCTGTGTTCATTTGGTCTCAATCAGCGTGAAAACATCCCCTCTCTCCCACTCTGATGGGATTAACGCTCAGCTGTGGGTAGGAAGAACGCTCCATCATGCGTTGTATGTGTGTGATATGTTCGAGTTGACATGTTGGAGCTCATATGAAATATTTACACAAACACATCACATGCTCTCCGGTGATCACACCAATAAAGTCGACACCTTCCTCCGGTGGGAGTCGACTGTATACAAACAGCGACGAGAAAGCAGCAGCGTGATGTTTCTTTGCCGGTGGCTTGATAACTCTGCTAACCGCTGTCTCAGCTCGCAGCCCAGGGACCAGATGATAAAACTGTGGCCTACTTTTAACTTTTTCTACCCAAAACTACTTATGAAAAGTAGTGTTTGATAATACCACGGCCCTCCGCATCCATTCATATCCCCCCCGCCCTCATTCTATTCTGTGTTCCCCCCCAAAAATAAAATAATTTCCCATTGTGTCCTTGTAATGTATTCATAGCACAGGAAAGGAAGCAGGCAGAGGATGGAGATCAAGCAGCCCAGAGGATATCAAATGGAATATATTCATGGAGGGATATGAGCGTTCTCTGTCGCGGGCCCGAAAAGAAAAGAAATAAAACATATTTTTTACACATACGATACAAAATGGCACTGGTGAGACGCAGCATGTCGCCCCCTGCTGTGCCGATTGACAAAGATTTTGTTGAGGAGATGATGTGCCCTCAGAGTTTGACTCTTGAAGTTTTTATATTAATGTATCAAAATAAAGCTTGATTTTTTTTGTTCTGTGATCCCTTTTGGCAGCTAATGTGGCACCCGAGGCGAAACATGGCGCCCCCTTCTGTCTGCGATGTATATACGCTTACAAGAGAAATCTAACAGCACTGTTTTTACCATTCTTTTAATCTATAAGGTAATAACTGCTTAACAAGGTGCAAATAAAAACAAAAAAAAATACTCTTACCACAAAGAAAATCATGTAGCTCGGTGAAAAAAAGCAATAATTAAGAAATTATAAGTACAACAATCAGCATAAAAATTAAATAATGCCACAAAGGCTACATTTACACTGCACATTAACTTTATACAAGCACCAAAGAAAATAACAAATTAGTCCTATTTTTCATTTGTATTTGCACGTATGATTATCTCTTTTAAAATCTACTTTTTATCAATATATTATCTGTGTTGTTCCATAGTTTTGACTTTTAGTCTCCTAAATTTGGCTTTATTGTTGTGAAAGTTCGTTTTTTCATGATTTTAATTGCTTTTTAACAATTCTATCTTTTTAATAGCATGATTGACTTCTTAATCTCATTAATGTGGCTTTTCTTCTCAAAATTTTGATTTATTTTCTCATGATGTTCTTTTTTAATCTCCTATAAATGATGTTTATTCTCATCATTTTTAATTTTTATTAAATAGTTTTGACTCTAATTTAAAAACTTGACTTTACAATCATAGAATAATTACTTTTAATCTCAATTTTCGGACTTTTTGCCTGATATTTGACATTTGTCTCCTAAATATGACTTTTTAAATCTCATAATAATGACGTGTCTCATAATTTTGGCTTTTGTCTCATGATTTGGACTTTTTTTCATTATTTTGTTTTTGTCTCATAATCCAGAAAATGAATCTAAATTTTTAGTGAGTGCCTGTTTTTTCCTATTTGATATAATAATTTGTATTTGTATTGATTGAATATTGTATTAACATTGCTTAGCATTTGAAAAAATGTGAGTTTTTCATTTTAGGAGTAAATAGTAATAACTAGTTTTAATATACATGTATATATTCAAGGTGGATTGTTCTGATTTGAGACCAAGGTGCGCTTAGCATTGCCTATGTTGCCTAATGGACCAGTGGGCTCTGAGTTTCATCATAAAGAGGCATCGAAATTACAGTCAGACTGTGCAGACAAAATCAAAAGTGCTCCCACTGCATGAGCCCCAGCATCGAGACTACTGACATCTTTGTGCCTTCCATACACAAAAAGACTTTGGAAGCGATAAAAAAGACTAAAAGACGTACAACACCCACTCACATTTAGAGTGATGCGGAAATGAGTCCTAAAATGCAGAGGTGAATTATTATTTTAACACTGTAAAGTTTGAAGAAAAACTTGTGCAGCAGTCTTTGGATATCTCATTCATAAGGACGGAGAGACCAATGGATGAGGGATGGACGTGCATGCAGATGTACAAATGAACAGACAATCTGACAGCCTAATGTCTCTGCCCACAGCAGTGTTAATTTTGCTGATTATTTTCATCATAGTTTTCGTCAACAACGTTTTTTCCCCAGACAAAAACAAGATAGTAACTAATAAAAACAAGTGCACATAGGCAAATGTTAAATTAGCTGACATTTTAATTAAAAGTTACAAACTAGACTAAAATGTTTGACAGAGACTTAATCCAATCAGACCTAATCTGGTCATGTAGAAAGTAGAGACAAGTTAGGAATATATCCAATCACAGCTACTTTGGTTGTTTGGCAAGGTTGGATGAGTTGGTAGAATGAGTTGATGATGGTAGAATAAATAAAGGTGACTGCATTTGTTTCTGTTCATTTATGCATTCAAACCTCACAGCATTTAACAAAGGGTTATTTGTTAGGTAACAGTCCCAAAAAGTTCTTATAGTTGGACCCAAAGCTGAAACAGGAGGCAGAGGACAAGTTTAAAGGTTTTTATTTACAGCTCCAAAAGTCAATACAAAAGAGGAAATGGGATCCAATGCATAGGGTGAGTGATAGGCTATGTACAAAAGTGGCAGGGTGAGGCTCCAGGAGCTCACTGTGAGGTAGAGAGCAGAAAAAAGCAGTGATTAGTATGATGTTCATCAAAAAACAGTGCAGGTAAAAGGCAACAAGCTAACAAAGAGCTAATGGCTAAATAGTCTGAAGGGCTGAGAGGATTTTGGCTGAAACAAACCACTCAAGTGGGGCAATACACCAGCGAAGAGTAGCAGCTTATAAAGAGTGTTGATTGCAGATTTCCAACAGGTGAGGGGTGAGGGAGGAGACCACACCTGCAGCTGAGGGAGAAGCAGGAAGGGAGGGGGAGAAGAGGGAGCAGGCTACAGGGAGGATGAATCCCCACATTATTAGATGTTTCATTTTATCCAAGTGTAAAACGTGACTTCAGAAATTCAAGGAAAAAATGCCTTAAGTTGCGTTCACACTGCAAGTGACCCAGCTACCAAAATCTCGTCCCCCACTGACGTAGCGTCGCGTGACCATAAATACCTCATTTTGGTAACCGCTGCCATCGGCCGTCGCTCGGTGACATCACGTTCGCTCGAGTTTCACCGCGATCATATCATATATCACATAATAGGATGTATAAGCAGACATTATTCCAGCTGTATCCTTTTCATTCACTTATCTACCACAAAACACTGCAGCTGATGCCCTGCAGCAGCATTATCTGTGAGATTCCCGCGGTACGTCTAGGCGGAACTAATGTCCTCACTGACATTAGTTCCGCCTAGATGGAACTCATCCGCCCTGTAGTCCGGATGAATAACTGTCTGTCTCGGGTACCGTCACACGTACACACACTGCTGATTGGCTGATGCTGCACAGCCACACACGACATCGCCTGAATAGATCAACTTTTTTTTAACTTTGACATCGCGCGACGAGTGACGTGGTCGTCTTGTACGTGTCTGTCGTATCGTGGGAGGGTTAGCCCCGCCCCATCGCGGCTGTATATTGACTTTGAATGGAGAGTGATCGCCGAGGTAGTACAAGTGGCGTCCGGTGTGAACGCACCTTTACACTTCATATTTTAGTTGACTAAATTTGCAGTAGATTTAATTGACTAAAATGTTGTGAAATTTAATCAACTAAAACTAGACTTAAATTAAACATTAAACAATTTAGATGACTAAATTATGGCTAAAAATAAAACATATTTGAGGAAAAAGACTATAACTAAATTTAAAAGTGCTGTCAAAATTAACACTGGTCCACAGCTGTTGTTTGTGTTGTTAGCATAAAAGTGAAACATTTCGGCTTAAAAATTCAGTGTTGTACCTTTAAGGAAAGACAAAGGTGCAGAAAGACTTCTCCACTTAACTTTTAGTCCCCATCTGTGTAACAACGTATCTACGCTTTACAAGAATAGATGTGAATAGAAAGCCACCTCTAATTAGTCCATCTGGGAGCTCATTGATCTCTGCATCGCAGACTTTCATGCCGTCTCCATCAATAGCATGGATCACAGAGGAGACAACGCCAATACACATCTGGCTGCCAATTAAGCTTTTGTCTCTGACCTGCTCTGCTACTCATGCATGCAAACACAATAAAGAACCTGTCATCCTGCTTTAATTACTTTATTTTCTCTGTTTAATCATTCACTCATCTATATTTATCTCTCATTAGTCACCCAGTTTGTGGAGGGACTGCTGCTGCTGTGATATAACTGGATTGTACTTACTTGACGTCTCTGTCTGATTTCCTTTCATTTGGTTGGAAATTGGCACTTTAAAGTCACACGGAGCACATCTCCTGATTAAAAATGACATGAGCGGTCTAAATATAGGAGTCACGACTATTAGGCTTCTACAGAAGAGCAAAAAATGCACATTTTCAATACTTCTTTGAACTTTGTGCCTATGATTCATTTCAAGTCCTGATTGGAAGTGGTGGTTCTTTGATATTGTGTCTTCTTGACTCTCAGATCAGCAGGAATTTCAACCTCAGAGGGATCAGATCTGTTTATCCTGGGGCACAGTAGCATCAGAGAAAGGGTCTGAAACCCTCTGTGCTTTTTTGTGTCTCTACCTGGAAAAAAAGATCTGCCAAGTGAGGACAGTCCTTTCAAATTTGGATCTCCAAGTCCAGCGTTTGAAGCTTGTCTCTGTGTGTCATGCATAACACGATTCAGAGGTAAGTTTGGCACAGATGGCAGAGAAATCCCACCTGATCTGGTTTCAGAAATGTCAGGATAATTTGCAAGATGAGGCCTGTGAGACCAAGCAACCGAAAAAAAAAGAAAAAAGGCTCAGAGATGGAAGAAGACCAAACAGGAACCACAAACAGATCAGATGTTTTACAGGGATTTCTGCTTTGTCCTATCTGACATTTCTCTCTGATAATGTGACTGATGTGAAAATGTCAAAGCGCTCCAGCTCTGCCAACAAGGAGGGAGGAGCAGACAGGGTTTAGGCTCACAAATCCAGAAAATATCAGAGAAGATCAAGCACCATACATAAGCGAACAAATACAGAGATATGTCACATAAAGTTTGCAATAATACACTTTTTTTTTTAATCACAGCCAAAGGTGAATCAGATCCACTGTAGCCACTCAAACTGGGATATGAGCTCGCAAAGTAGGTACTAACATAACGCTTCAAATGTGAAATATTGACATTTTATATTTTAAACTGTCCTGATACAAATAGGCATAGTCAATGTCCCATGTTCTTGTATGTTTGACCATTTCCGCTATGTCTTTGGAGTCTGATCAGCAAGGATTTGGTCTAATTATAATTGACAAAAAAGAATCAAATGTAGCTCTTTTTCCCTCACCTCTGGAAACACTCCAATCTTAGAGGGCAGGAGGCTATGATAATGAGCTCTAGACTGAATAACGGAAAAACAATGGCTTATTTTAGGGGGGAAGAAAGGTTATAGACGCAGACTTTCAAAACAGTTACGGCATCTGCCTGTGACAAAATATAACACATGTGGGTGGAGCCTGTATTGCTATGACATCATAAACCCCAGGAAGTAAAAACTGAGCATTTTAAGGGGCTTTTTTTCAAGAGGTAGAGTGTTTTTCTGCACCTTAAGTGTCTTCTAAAAACATAGGTCTGAGGTAAGACAAGCTTACTGGTCGCCCTTTGAATCAACGCCCCCGCTGGCTGTCCCCCCCTCGTCCGACCCCATGTGCTTGTCTCAGTGTTTGTTGTCTCATGTGTTGAGGTGTTTTTTTCTAATCCCACTTTGTGCTCCCCTGACAGATGCCTAGTTTGGAATTGTTTTTTTTTTTTTTTTACCCCTCTCCTTTTCCTCTTGTTTTCTTTTCTGCAAGCACTGTGAGTTACATATGTTGTAGGAAAAGTGCTATATACATAAAGTTTGATTGATTGGTTGATTGATAAAAGCAAATCACATTTATTTTGTGGGACATGGAACCTTTAAACTCAAAAATGGAGCCACTTACTGTAAATTTCCTCCACTTCCTTGACTGAAACATGGCTGGTCCGTTACCCAAAAGTTCTTGGACCTAACAACCCTTGGTGGCTTTAATACGGGGATGGAAGTCTCAATATCAAGTATTAATGCATCAGTTCTTTTACTACTGTTTTTTAAGATTACTCCCTAAAAATTTTTATACCAAATGAGTACTCTTACAAAATGTTGACACCTCAAGCTCTATGGACTTTTTTTAGTCTTCTTTGTGCCAAGACAGCAGCATCTTCTGTGTCATGTGACGATGAAGACCAATCAAACAGCACTTACCTGCATCTGCAAGCTTTTACACAGAAACTCCTTACAACATAAAAGCAAAGGCAATGCTTATTGTGAAACATGGGACCTTTAAACTCTAAAATGGAGCCACTTAAATTTCCTCATTTCCTTGACTGAGACATGGTTGGTCCATTACACAAAAATTCTTGGACCTAACAACCTTGTGGCTTTAACTCAGGGATGGGAGTCTCGATATCAAGTATCAAAGAATCAATACTTTCACAAGTACTCTTTTTGTTAAGATTACTTCCCTAAAGTTTTGATGCTGAATTAGAACTCTAACAAAATGTTATTTCTAATTAGTTCTATGGACTGTTTTAAGTCTTTCTCTTTCTACGTGCCAAGAAGACCAATCAAGCAGCACTAAGCTGCACCTGCTACCTTATTCACAGAAACTTCATACAGTTCAGTGGCAAACTGATGTAGGAACGGCAGAAAAAATACACAATTTTATGAATTGCTACTCCAAAAAATGTCACATTTTAAGTAAAGTGTTTATTACTTCTGTCGACATTGTTTTGCCGGTATGTTTGTTTGTTGTTCGCAGGACTACCAATAAACTACTGGATGGATTTCGCAAAAATTTTAAGGAGATGTTGGCAATGCCCACACTTAAAAATTATTCCATTTTGTTGGTGATCCAGATAACTGCCACGATCAAACCATTGTTTTTGCTCAATAGCTGTCTAACTAATAATGATATCAACATGATTCTGAGAGCTAAGTGTGGATTTTCAGGTTCATGCATCATATTATGATGGTAACTTTATTATGGAACTATTACTTATAGATCTAACAGCGATATGCTGCAATAAGCTACCTTGAGGTTTGCACTCTCTCAGTGCTTTCTATTTATTTGTTGAAAGCAAATTGTTCCTTAATTTTTACAAGAACACAGAAATTCTTCATTTTCAATTTAGACACAAGTTGATTAATGGAAACTCTCACATCATATGGACATATGTTTTTTCTAAGCTCATTTTCTGGAGGCTTTAAGCACCTCACAGTGTGTTGAACCGTTAACTTACTCTACAATTCTAAGATTCACCTTTTCCTTGTCTCTTATTTCCCCTGAGACCCTTTCTTGACTCTCTGGGTGGTTCCCTTGTGCGTGGATGAAAGATTTTACCCATGATCCCAGAGGAGCTGCTCTGAAAAAAATCTATCCAAAATCTTTTGTTCCCACCACAGTGCAATGAGAGTGCAGATTTTAAAACACAAACATGGTTCTTATATGACTCCGCTGACAGCAGAAGACCACAGTGGACCTGCTGAAGCCTTTTTCTGCCACATCTCCATACACAACAGTGTGAGGTGGTCTCTCTGGAATAAGAAAGAAAAAGAACCTGCAGGCTTAACAAGAAGTAACACTGACATAAGCAGCTTGACAGGTAAAATAAAGCACTAAATGAAGCTAAATTACCGCTGTGAAGCCGAAATGAGATCACAGAGTTTCACCTTTAAAGCTAAATTATGCAGCCTCATTAACCTTTGCACTTTTTTTTAATGTTTCTGAAAAAGCCACATTACTTAGACGCATAATTTAACAAGTTGCCAGCGGCATGGCCACGCTCCAACCATGACTAGAATACAAGTTGGCTAAAGCCTCATATTCCTAAAAGTTTCTTTTGGATCATTTTTGTGAGACATAGAAAACTGAGTAACAATGAAGAGAACAGAGATGTGAAATCATGCATATAGGAGACCGAAACAGAGCATTTTCAGATCTTTGAAGGAAGACAATCAGAGGGATAAACATGTTTGCTTTTTAGATTTTATTCTATGTGATTTTGAGTTCTTCATCTTTTCTTTTCTTTGAATGCTGACACATTGAGAGCTATGGTATGTACAGGGTGTCCATCAAGTCTACTTACAATTTAAAAAATGTATGACAAAGGCAATTGATGAGATATCTTAACCAGATTTGTTTTATTTTAATCAGTGTTTATTAAAGTTTTTATTCACATTAAAATTTTGTCTTACGGTGGATCCGAATAGTCCTTCCTAAGTCCTTTCCTATCCACTTTACCTTAACCCTAATAAAAAATGTCACAGGGTCAAGGGAAGGAGGGAAAAAAACAAGAGGAAAGGAGGACTGTGGTAAAAGAGGAATTCAACTGCACTTTCACTTTGATGTCATATTAATGTGACGACGATTACTTGTGACATAGGTAATTCACGACGAACTACAATGTTCCAAAAATGAACTACAAGATGCGCATTTGTCCTCTGCCTTATCTCACAGGGTCGTTTCGTGCCTTCACTGGTGAACATTAACAATCCATGATCAGAAGATTCACCTGTGATGGTGTTTTGTCTTTGGTCATGGTGTGTGTTTCCTGCTCACAGCTGTGAGGTTCGTGAGATCATCTATAAATGTTGAAAATCTGAAGCCTGATAATACAGCAGACTGTCAGAAGCACTATTCCCCCGGTTTCATTCACATATATCATCATGAACATTGTTTGAATTTATTATATTTGGAGTATTGTAAATTCCTCATTTGTCCTTTTATTGATTGTTTTTAATTAACATTATTTGGCCTCATCGTTCTGTCCCTTCTCCATCGTAAGTTTTTGTAAACCTTCGGCAGGAGCCGTATTTATACACGACACGTGCCACAAGGCATTATGGGGCGTTTTCTTCTCCTTTCCTTTGAAATGGATGGTCCAGTGTTTCCTAAGCTAAAAGAGATATTAAAGGAAGCAACAACCCTCCTTTCCTTAACTTTTGGAGAATTCGAACAACACTTATCATGGCCGACGCTTAAATGTTTCCGGGTCATTTCTTCAGTAAGGAAGGTTCCTTATCAAAAAAGGACTATTCGGATGCACCCCTGGATATTCTGTTAATGGAAGGAAAGGCTTGTCTTACACGTTTGACGTTTTCCTCAGATGTTCTTGGTCGCCCACTCCTCCCTTTATCCAACACTGTTCCTGTCTCCATAAATGTCTTGTTTCATGCACAAATTGAAGGACGTGATGGTGGATCTTTTCAGTACTTAGTTCGGTAGTTTTGCTGAGTTGCGCATCCGATTTTGTCTCAATAAACCAGGATACACATTGTGCCTTCTCTGGAGGAGTAGCCATTTTATAGGGTTCATTTAACAGCTTTCCTTCCACTAACAGAATATCTGAAACACAAAATTTTAATGTTAATAAAGACTGATTAAAATAAACAAATCTGGTTAAGATATCTCATCAACTGCCTTTGTAATATTTAAATTGTAAAGAGACTTTATGGACACCCTGTACATTTACTGAAGAAAATCAAAACAGGAAAAATGCAGTTTGCTCTATTTTACACAACCCACTTAAATCAATCTCTATAAATTCTGTACATTGGTTATCCCAAGACACCTTTAATTTGATGCCTACACCCTAACATGACCTCCAATAAACTTACAAACGGTTTAAAATGTTACATTTTTACATCTAAATTCACTGCATTAATAATTAAAAGTTCATTTGAGAACATATTAAAGGCAGCGGATGTGCTTTGTATTCATATTAAAGAGCCCTTTTGTGATTTTAAGCACCACAGTGAGAGCTATAAGCACTCCTTTATATGTTTTATAAAAGCTGGTGTCCTCACTAGAACTGAAATGAATGTTTAATGCTCTTCAAAACTTTAAATCTAAAGGCTTTCCACATGGAGCGAGCACACGGGGAACACAGGGAGCCCGAAATAGATTGAAATGTTCGCCTTTATATTAGGCACCTGCATGTGAAGCTCATTACTGTTAATAGCCTCAAATAGGCTTACAATCGCCTCTGCTCCCCTCCTATTTGAATTACATTGAGATGAGTGAACCTGCGTCAGTGTAATTGATGTTCCTCACTTACTGCTGTTCAAGGTGAGTAATGGCAATCTTCCTCTGCGTTGCTGTTTCTCATCCCATCCTGTAATGGCCCCTCTGAGAGCCATAATGGCAGCTGAGACAGACTAACACTCCCATCTCTTTGTTACTTATGGATGCTGGTGTCTCATTTTAAGCCCTGCTTGGAGATCTTTGCAGAAAAGTAGCTGCTTCTGTGATAACATAATGAAAATAACCTCATTTTCTTTAATAAGGAGGTCAAAATGCTGGTTTTCTCTAGTCAATCATTCTTTCCAAGTATCCTGCACTCTCCTTAACCCCTCTCCCACCTTTGACCGGCTGTTTGGCAGCAGATTTACCTGCAGGGAGGATGGATGATCCAAACAGTTCTGCCTTATTTTCTTCAAGGGTCTAACCGGCGCTCAAAGGACCCCTACCCCAGAGCAGAAATAACGCCTGTAAGCAGGTAGACTCGTTTGAAGTGTAAATATCCCACAGGTCAAAAGACTGCCACGGAGCAGCCCTAGTATTTTTATCCATGCAAAAAGAAAAACAACTTTGATTTATTTCCCACACTTTATTCTTCCCCAGACTGCCGACAATGTTAGGCATCTGCTCGTGGTGGGTATGAGTAATCTTATTTATTTTCATGGTGTCAGTTTGAAGCTATATCCAGAGCAGCCGGCATGAGAAACTTTGTGAGGTAAAAAGGAAACAGTCGGAGGAAAGGTCTGGAAGTTCAAGAAGCTACTCTGCTGACAGAAAATATCCTAGAGTCAGTCACAAGAACTCCTGCCTGGTGGCTTTAGGCCTTTTCAGGTATTCAAATACACGACAGCGAATGTAGTGAAGGGTGAAGAAGGAGATTGCGGTGTTTTTTGTAGTGGTCTGATGGAAAGATTATTTCTTTTGTACTGTTTTTGAGGTCCCAATGACCATGAATTTACACCTTAAAGGCACAATGTGTATCATTTTATGTAATTTATGCGCTAAAAACAATGCAGACATTCACAAATATGTCCTCGTCTGTGTCAAATTGCCTCTGCCAACAATCTGACATGACCCCTGATAAGGAAACCGCACCGTCCTTCTTTTTGGGACCCTTCTGTTGGGGTGCAAAGCATACCGATCCGACCCCAGAAGGTGGAGCTAGAAACACTGCAGTCCGTTGATTGGTCGAAGGAGATGACAATTCGTGTGCGACAACGCAACAACACATAACCTCGCCATGTTTCTCTCATGGCATAACCTCGATATGAGAGTTATCTTCATGAAGATAACTCTTGCGGTACAGAGTGTTCTCTAAAACAAAGCTTGGTTGCGCTTTGTAACAAAAAGCCACATGCTGATCACAAAAAAGTAGAATTGCTGGATGTCTTCCATCGTTCTCTTTGTTTACTGTGTCGCATTTTCTTCTTCATTGTATTTAATAGCCAGGTACACGGTGTCACGCTGCTATGGCGTCATACTATCGGCATTTGGCTTAGACGCCGACTACCAAGTAGGGTTCGGTTGGCTGTGGAAACACACACAAGATCAGGCTTTTCCAACCCGGCCTGAGCCAAACCGTGCCAATCCTTACCGGACAACTTGGTGGAAACGGGGCTTAAGTCAATCCTGTATCATTTAGAATTGATTTTAAGGTTCTTTTATGAGTTTATAATCTCTTGATGGTCTTGGTCCTTCATATTTATATGATTTGCTGTTACCCCATGAGCCCAGTAGAGCCCTCAGGTCCTCAGGTATTGGTCCTTCAACTGTACCCGAAGTTAGAACTAAAACATACAGAGAAGCCTCTTTTCATTGTTAGGGCCCCCGTCTGTGACACAGTCTACTTGAGGAAAATCAGTGATAAAAAAGAGCATTATAACACATTATTCATCATCAAATATTGATGATAAATAATCTGTTACCATTATTTAAAAGATATTTCTACTACTTCTACAACCACTTTGTGTTGTTGACCTGCTAACCAGCACTTCATCGGTGGTGATGTGACGTTAGAGAACAGGTCGACTCTTTCGAAATTCTGTTTTACGTAAAAACTTAAAGCCAATTTGCTGTTGTGAGTAAGCGGTTCATTTGTTTAATCTTTGATGCAAACTTCCTGGGTCAGTCAGGACAGCTGCAAAAAATTGTAGCTTTAGCAATTACATAATTACGTTGCCTGATATATCTATTTCGATCTGAAAACCCCACACTCAGGGCTCATTAATCTTTCAGCCCTAGTGTGGGGGACTCCTGAGTTTAGTCCTCAAGAGTGTCTCTACAAGGCTAAACCTGGGTTATGTTGACTTATACTGTGCATAAATTAGTTTTCACCATTCCTCCCATCCGCCCCCCTGAGGACTGGCTGCATCTGCATCTCATAAAAAGGCCCATCTTCCAAATAAGGTTGGAGACAAATGACCCACAGTGTTGAGACATCAGCTTTTGTTTTGCTCTTTTTCTTGTGCACTTTGCACATTGACGGTCCTTTGAGTCTGACTCTCTATAATAAAGCCTGAAAGCTTTCTCTGCATGTTTGCACAATTAAGCTCCCACCTACAGATCCTGAGTGCAAATGCAACCTTTAGAAAAAAGCACCTTGATTTCTTTTTTTTTTCAATATAAGATTGTGTGAGTGGTTTTCTTGCAGTTTGCTGTTGTTGGAGAACAGAAGGAACAGAACATGAGGCCAAAGGTTGGATGGATGAATTGACAGATGGATGGATCAGTCGAAGTCACAAACAACTTCAACATCAAGTCATTTATGCTCCAACGCAGTGGAGCCACCATTTTCAATAGCTTACATTTATAAGCTACAATATGCAACTTTTCCACCTGAGAATCTTAGCTTAAATATCAATCGAACAGGTCAGTGACCTGACCAGGTGGACCGTTGTATATATTTCACTAGTCCATTAAAGGGTCCATAGAAAGTGTTGAGCAGAACCTTTCTGAAGCAAATCCGGCAGGTGATTGGACAATCGTTCCATCAATTAAATCCATTATTGATTTTTTGGGGGATCAGAAAGCAGGCTGGCCCTACTGTGAGGAGGTAAAGGACAAAACTAAGACATTTTGTAAAACTAACAATTAGCAAAACATGTTAGAAGTAGGGCTGCACTGTGGCGAAGCAGGTAGTACATGTGCCTCACAGCAAGAAGGTCCCGAGTCGGACAGGGCCCTTCTGTGTGAAGTTTGCATGTTCTTCCCGTGCATGTGTGGGTTCTCTCCGGGCACCCTGGCTTCTACAGACCAAAAACATGCTAATTAGGTTAATGAGTGACTCTAAATTCCTTGAATGGTTGTCTGTCTCTCTATGTGGCCCTGCGATCGACTGGCCACCAGTTCAGGACGTACCCTACCTCTCGCCCAATGACAGCTGGGATAGGCTCCAGTCCCCCTGCAACCCCCCAACCCTGACCCTGAAAGGTTATAGGAGGGTATAGAAAATGAATGAATGAATGTTGGAAGTACATAAAAATATATTTTCTTTAGAAAAGTTTGTAGTGTTAGTTGTTCATTTAATGAAAAAATGCAGTCACAATCTGATAGAGCTGCTACTGAAGCTGTTAGCATCTATGCTAATCTCTGTGCAAGCAGTCACTTCCTGCTGTCATCTTGCTCATAGCTCCCAATTTTTCCTGCTCCCAAGGACTTTAAACAAGTCATGCCTCATTTGGCCATTCACAACTATTGTAGATTGGAGCTTTGCAGATGGATCTGCCTGATGACTGTAATTAAATCCTGCAAATCTATCCGCATGGCAAGGTTAGCAGGTCTGTTGTTTTCAACCAAGAAGGCAGTACCTACTCCAATTCTACAGTGTCCAGGTTACAATGTCATTAAGCTGATACTTTTGTCCAAAGCAACGTTCATCAGATAGAAAAATACTTGAGGGACAACAGTAGTCGGTGCAAGAAACTGCGACAAGTAGGATGCTGTCATGTTGTGCTCAGCAGTGCCCATTTTTTTCTTTTTTTAAATCAAGCAATCAACAGAAAATCTTATCAAGTCACCTCAATATATCATCATCATCATAATTATCATCAAGTCCTCATGACATTGACATCAACATCATGTCAAACTGGAAGCCAATAAAGAGAGATTAACACCAGAAAGACGTGCTGTTCTGGACTGGTTAAAAACCAGATGTGCTGCTGCTTTCTGGATCATCTGCATAACTTAAATGTCATGCAGGGAGGCCCGCAAGTAGGAAGTTGCAGTAGTTGATGCATGAACACAGAGCTGCATTGCCTGTTAAAGGATAACTTCGGTTCCTGCAGCTTTTACATTGTTTATAGAATGAAGAACAACAATATACTCACCCAGAAGGCTTTCCTGATGCAAACGGTGCTTCGGGAGATATTTAGATCCAAAATCGAGCAGCGGACACCGATATAATGGTAGCCCGTAGGGCATAGATCGCCGCTCCTAAAAACTGCATCAATCGCCCAAAAAGTCATGTTTTACACGAATATTCCATCATGATTCGCGACGAAGGGACGACCATGGCAGCCTGTGTCTCTCCGCACAGCGCTGTGTGGCTGAACCAACGAGTTTGTTTACATGCTTTTCGCGCATGCGCAGTGCTCATTGTTTCAGGGCAGCTACAAATCGACTTTCTTCTTCCAGTTTTGTGCAAAATGGACGAATATCTATGGGATGAAGATGTTGTGGAGGAGGACTTTGAATATGATGGACGTCCTTACAGTTTGGAGCCACAGTATACAGATATACAGATAAGGAAGCGATCGCAACGCTCCAGAGAGTACTGCGCATGCGCGAAGGGCATGCAAACAGACTCGTCTGTTCAGAGGTTAGTACAGCCACACAGCGCTGTGAGGAGAGACACAGGCTACAATGGCCGTCCATTCGGCGCGAATCATGATGGAATATTGGTGAAAAACAGGAGTTTTTGGACGATTAATGCAGTTTTTAGGAGCGGCGATCTATGCCCTACAGGCTACCTTTATATCGGTGTCCGCTGCTCGATTTTGGATCTAAATATCTCCCGAAGCACCGTTTGCATCAGGAAAGCCTTCTGGGTGAGTATATTGTTGTTCTTCATTCTATAAACAATGTAAAAGCTGCAGGAACCGAAGTTATCCTTTAAGTCAGGTAGGGTCTGATCCTCCTGACGTTAAAGAGGGCATGTTGATAAGAATGAGCAATCGAGACCACATGAACCTTCGTCTGGTCGTCAATCATGGCACCCAGATTTTTGGCAGAGTTTGTGGGCAGTAGCATATTGGATCCAGGCATGCAGCTGGCATGCTCTGCAGATGGATTGAGGCGCAGGATGAGGAAAATATCTGGAACATGGACCAATAGCACTGTTTTATTAAAAAAGAATAGGGATATGAGATATGTGCGCAGGAGCACTTTTGTGCTAATTACACATTTCTGAAAATCACAGGTATTGAAACCTATTTGGTAAAAGACCTTGGATGCATGCTAGTCTCACTGCAGCTTGAAAAGAAAAAATGTAATTACACTTTAAAAATTGCTCCTAGACACGTTAGGAGGCCGTGCCCCAGGAAACTCAGACTGAATAAAACACCACAATGAAGCGAGTAAGGTAGGAAATGGAAGTGAAATAAATCATTAAATCCCCACAGTACAGGTGTAAACATCTGAAAAACAGAATTAAGAATGTTAGATTGAGCTGTTGTTACATCACAAAAGCCTCACTGTAAAAGATACAGAGTGTACCTTTGATTGAATTTTCATTCGACACCCCAGATTTCACATCCTCTGCCCTTCTATGAAAATACTCTTGTTACTCCCAGTGTATTCTTCAGAGCTTTGTGGATGTGTTCCTGCTCCCCAACCCCCTCAGCCAAACACCATAATGGAGACACGTCCCGCAGAAAATCAAGGGTGACCTACATTTAGAGGAAAGAGGGTGAACGGTCAGTTCCCTGAGGTGAACGTGCCAGTGTAAAGCTTCCACACCCGCCCACCCACTACAAACATTACACACATAGTTGCCAGATCTGCTTATTATAAGCAACTTTGGACTTCTTTTTGAAAAGTTGCTTGTAATTATTGGCATTTAGTTGGGCCTATGTTTGGGCTTGTTCCAAAAGTGCAGTTGCTCATTTGGCCGCTTGTTGTGCCCCCAAACCCCGGATTAGGGCTGGGCAATTAATTAAAAAATTGTCAAAATTGACATTTAGACCCTATAATCAAATAATTTTACTCATGACGATTATTTTGTTTATTTTCCCTGTGTAAGTCACGTGGCCACACCCCCTCAATATAGTTTACGTTCACTTTCGCCAAAGAAAAGGACACGCCACCAACATGGAGGAGACAGGCGCCAATCTATCAGAGGACCCAGTAGCCAAGAAAAATACCGTCTCCATTGTTTGGGCACATTTTGGATTCTGTACAGAGGACAGGAGCAGAAAGAAGTTAAGTACAAATACTGCAGGAAGACCGTGTCAATAACCATCAGTATCACCACGAATTTGTTCCAGCATAGCATAAAATAATTGCTCATTAATCATACTGGAGGAAGACCTTCAATTAATCATGATATTGAGATTAGGTAATATCGCCCAGCCCTACCCTGGAGGGATCTGATGCTCACTCCACCACTAATATGAATTTCATTCAGAAGTTAGGCAAATGATTTTGACCCAGTCCAAACACAAATTTAAAGGTGTAGTCAGCAATCTTCTAATCTTCTAATCTAATGCACTATTTGTCAAATTCACCGTATTTCTCCTCTCCATCCACAAGATGTCACCACTGACAGCATGTTGGAAAAAAAAGTCTGGTTTCAATACACAGCCTTGGCTCTGAATTTCAGCAGGTAAATACTGTGGCTCAGGCCGAGTCACCAAAACAGGATACACCCCCCCACATCCGGGGGGTGATCATACTCATGCGCAGATCAGACAGAGGGGGGAGGGGGAGTTGTAGGTTGTGTAGCGTGTGCAGTTAGTGTAAGAGAGAGATACAATAGGTGCAGTAGCAATGGCTGAAAAACAGCCCAAAAGAAAAAGGTCAGAGGAGCAGAAAGTGAAAAAGAAGGGCTATGACCAAGAAAGAGCGAAGACCCGGGTCAACTTTGGTGTTTCTTTCCGATAGTAACAGCCGTCAGACATTCATCTTATTGTCTAATCTGCCAGAATGTACTGTTGTTGTGATGTTATCAATATTGTCAATGTTGTCTGACGAGTCAGGGTTACCTTAGCTACATTGGTCAGCTACGCAGTTTCTACGGCTGTTTCCATGACGATGCACGTCCATCAGCTTTTGGGGGTGGAGCCAGGGGTGAGGTATGAAGGGAAAGGCGGGTCTAAATTCGTTTATAAACAACCTCTCCACTCGTTTTCTCCCACATCGCTGACTACACCTTTAAGTTTTACTGATAAAAGGGGGGAAAGAAGTTTTTTCCACCAAAAATAAATCCTTATAGCCAGAATTTAATTTATTTTTAATGTAGCTATTACTGTTTCACCATAATGTAGAGGATCAATATAAAACTTAGAAAAATGCCTGACTATGTTTGTTTTGTCTCAATAATCCCAGTTCGACAGACTGATGAGCGACAACAGAGCTAGGACCCATTTACACGACAACGTAGTCACCAGAAATGGAAAGGTTTTTCTTTTGTTTTCAAAAGCACTCTGCAATCACACAGAGACAATGAGAAAACAATGTGCATTCACACGGATTCGCAAGAACGACTAAAAGCGCTGTAGCAGGCCAGTTGGTGGCGATGTAGGTTTGTTGTCAAACAGCGGTGTTGCAACACACGCTTTCCGGTAAAGAAAAACTTTTCACAAACAACAATGGTGAGTGGGCACACGAATACAGAGGAGTTTCTTGTCTGAACAACAAATCTGTCTGGATATTTTTGTCTGAGCACAGCTGAAAGAAGGAGAGAACCAAAACATTTTCAACACTATTAACTCTGAATTCAAAGGTTTGCTGATTTAGACACCCCGGGCATCATTCTCATTAAAACAAAAGACACAACCACAATGAAAACTCTCAGTTTTTGGCCATTTTCATTGTCATTTAAACACAGCCTTATAAATAACAGGGTGTTACACCTCCAAACAAAAGGATGTTAGATAATTAAGAGCCAAATAAGACAAAATATCACTGTGGAATTGAAATGTAGATGGACATCAAAACACCGTTGTTGTAGATTTCTCTTAAAAATAAGTAAAACATGGAGGTAGCTTGTTTTTATTAACCTGGTTGCTTATTTCATTCGACAAATCTGGCAACACTGATAACACATCCAGCTTCCTCTTTCTATAGGTGGTCAATAAAGAGCACTCAAGATGTAAGAACCATCAGACCTCCAAGAATGTAATTTATCAAATAATCATGGATTTGGTTTGAAATCTGACATCCCACAGGAGCTTTGCTTGTGTCTTTGAGGTTATGTGACCCATTTACGGCCTCCAACCCTTGACATGTGTGCATTTTGTTGGGTGCATGCAGCAATGGTATTGATCTCACATTACCAGGGCACATACTTCTATAAGTTCCTGTGAAGAACATATAAGAAAATCTATAATTTGAGTGCAGCCAGTGGAGTTGATTTACAGAGATTTCCGTGTGGTTGTAAAATTGCTGCTGCAGCGAACAATAGTGTGTTAATAAAACATTATGAGCTTAAGATTGACTCACAGCAGTTGGCTTACGTTGGCAACCTTTGCTGTGTTCCAATTAAAATTTACAGGGTTTAAAGTTAAGGGTTTAGTGGAACAGATGGTGTGGAGCAGTGGCGATTGCTCTAAGACTGCAAGGGAAGCTCAGCTTCCCCTAAAATATCCCTAAAAAAAGTGGTGATATGTACTGCTGTGTGTACATTTCATTGACTAAATATGAGCTAGAATACCTTCATCTTTTGTTCAGAATCAGCTACTTATCACAGGTAACTGGCGCAACTTTCTTCTCATTCATCCCCGCAGCGTCTCAGCGCTACAGTTGGAGTCGGACGCTGAGCGTCTTCAGACTTCAACAGGAAAACTTAGAGTGGGTTGTTCCACTGTGGAAACTGGACGGTCATTGGATAAACGCTGGGCTTTGTCCCGCCCATCGGACGCTCAGCGTCTCTGGGAGTCAATGAGGCAGTGGGCTGGCCTGGACGCTCAGCTTCTGCGTGATGATTGGATGATCTGTCTGAGGCCGAATCCCTTTTTGATTGACAGTGAAATGAGCCAATCAGCGATCTTGAAGTATCACCCTTTACTGCAGCATCCACTAAGTTTTACATTCAGTTGTTCTGGACTGATCCGGAGGCTTTGTCGATCTCCAGTGACTTTATCTTTCTTAAAAACGACTAGCGTTGTGTTTGAAGACTCTCTCCTGCCACTTTCCTTTTCACCAACGAGCAGATGCGGATCTTCTCTCCCTTTCACTCACACTCACAGCCAGTCAATAGTCTCACGTAGCTGCTCCAGCTGCTAGCAAGCTGCACATCATGGCAGATAGTATGAATGTTGTAGACCAGACTTTGGCGAAGCCATTTGATAGTCTTCCTTACAAAGAGAAAATTAGAGTGAAACAGCAGGGCAGGTCAACTCCTAAGATTGATTTAGTGCAAAAGGTGGGGAAAAGAAACAGGTCTTTTCAGCATTCCTGGTATGACAAGGTGAGCTGGCTCATTGGAAGTGCTGTCACAAATAAAATGTGTTGTCTGGTCAAAAGTGAGTTTTGGGGAATAAAATCCCTGGAAAAGACACCAAACAGGGTCACAGATCATTTAGATAAATAAACAAAATTATGATGTAGGCTGGAAAAAAATCAGCTTCCCCTCCTTGACTGACCACCACTGGTGTGGAGTAAATGTAGAATAATTACATGAAAAATGGGTACAGCAGAGTTTGAAATCATCTGGCAATAGCAGAAAGACGAACCCATTTGTATTTTACGGCGGAAAGTGTCCACACTAATCTATCACTGTTTAAATTATGTTGTTATTCTGTTTCTTTTTTATTAACAATGTTCTTGTCTCACTCCTTGTAATGTTTTTTTGTCTCATTCTCTTTTTATTCCTCTGTCTTTTATAACACTTTTTGTTGTGTTTTCTTTCTCTTTTTGATGTTATGCTTTATCTTTGGTTTTGGTTGCTTTTTGACTAATTTCTGCCCAACTCTATGGACTAGAGGAGTGAAGGACAAAAATGTGGCTGGGGGAGCAACATATGGATGCAAGATATCTAATTTTTCATAAACTGGAACATTAAGAAAAAGATCAAATTCAGCATTAAAGTATTAAAAATTAAAAAAAATTACAAAAAATCTATTTTTTAAACTAAAATGTTTTAAACTTTAATCTAATTCTTTGCAAGTAATTACCCATATAGTTGATGTCTCTTTCTTAAAAAATCTTCTATGTGCATCTCTAAGTGTAATAATGTAAATATGAAAAGCTCTATAAGTAGTATGTTTCATGACAAAACAGTTAACATTACATTAATTACCCTGAAGAAGTGGTTTTAATTGGCTTAAACTATATTTCTATTTAATTGTCTAACTATGTGTGTAAATGATTGTGATTAAAATAAAAAGCTGGTACAGGTATGTTAAACTAGAAAGCTCTCAAACAGTGCAGATCTCTGCTGAGCAGCTCAGTTACAGCAGTGGCTTTTCCACAACCCCTATAAAAGATCAAATTCTGGATTATTTGATTGTTGAGTCTCCGCTCATGTATCTGCTAGAGAGCTCCTACATCGACATAACAAGGGAAGCTGGGAAATGGAGTCACATAGGCTTGAAAAACATTGACATAAGTTTCGAAAAAAGAACTAAAATTCTAAAAATGACAAACCCTGACAGCAGCCGAGGAGAAATTAATTAAATTTCCTATGATGAACTTCAATGTTTTTTATAACATCAATGTGGATTACATCCAAATGAAATTTACCTTGATGATAGGGACATGGACCCCAAATTATCCTGCAAAATTGGAAGTGAATCCATGACAAAATGGCAGAGACATGATTTTCAAAAATGTTAATTTATCCAATTTTCTTTAGAAAATTAGGGATTTTTCTTCACATCCCAAAAAAATTATCCAGATCACCACCAAACTTAATCATTTCTAAGTTGGGTCATTACCAATATCTACTGAAAATTTCAGCAAAATCCATCTGGTAGTTTTGTGTAACCTTGCTAACAAACAAATAAACACACAGGGCCAAACATATAACCTCCTTGCCAGAGGTTATGAGTATCCTGCAGTTTGTTGTGCGGTTCTTAACATTAATGTTCACGAGGGAGGACCACACCATCAACAGGATGAATTTGACAATTACTTATTGCGTATAGTGGATAATAAGCAACATAGCTGGTATGTGAAGCAGATAACGGTTAGGTGAAACTTCTTGTGGAATCTGCGGTAGCTACTAGGCGTGACGAACCCCCTTTATAAGGCCCTGAGGAAAGAAGGAAGGAAGAGGTTTAAAGAAGGGGTGGGAGGGAGGGAGGAAATGATCAGGTTAGAATTTATAGGAACACAGGAAGAAGCGTGGATGAGGTGTGGTCCTGCTCCTGAAATTTTGCTTTAAGCTCCACTTAATACGGCATTCTAGGTGGCTTAAATGCGGTTGAAGCTCAGGAAAATATCAGTATTCTTTAAAAACATAATGCTAAACTACATTTCCTGATTCTGACATTGCATAAATATAACTCAAGACTCAGCCACATAACCCTTCAACACCAACGCAACAGCAATTTCAAAGTAATCTGTTTAAGAATGATTCAAGCTCTAGTTGCAGTATGCTGCCTCGGGTTGTTTGAGTGTCAGAATTGCAGGAAACAGAGTCTATATTGCATGTGCTGATCACATTTGTCAAATCCTCTCACGACCACAACCACTGTAGTGTCCTTTTCCTGAAGGGGAACAGATGAAGAGTAGAAGCCGAGGACACTGCAGGAGCTTTATCACAGAGTAATAATCTTATATTCACAGCAGGGAGGTGAAGTGAATTAGCAGATATTGGAGTCCTGCTTCAGATGACAGCAGCATGAGATGTCTCCTGCACAGCTTGAATCAGGATGGATTTACATTTGAGAGGAATGTATGTAGCTAGCGGTTTATATTCATCCAAAACAGACATGAAAAGCTGGGTTTATATTTAAGAAATGCTGCAGCAGATGCTCTGATCATCCCTGACAGTATGTTTTTGAGGACAGATTAAGAAAGATCTTGGCTGAATATGTGTGGATGGTAGGAACAAACCATACGTTTTTATCAATGAATTATTCTCTCTAATACTGATTAACACAGAATCTTAAGACTTCTACAGCAATCGTGCTTCTGATAGTCAACACAAGCATTATATGCCTTTAATTTTATTCTGAGAACATTCCAAATTCCTTAGATATTTTAATCATTTCCCAGGGCTGGGAAATAATGAACAATGGCCTGTAAAACACCTCAGGTCCCAAAAAACCCAGATCACGGAATCGCGAACAGAATCACGGAACTGGACATTAAAAGCAGAGTTCAATATAAGCGCAGAATATTATGGAAATGGCCAACATTAAAAAAAAAAAACTCAGAATAAAAAATAACGTAAAATGCTCCAAGGGGGTCACTAAGGCAGGAGACAATGCACCCATCACTTACCCTCCCCCTCCTCCCCTCATAAACAATGCAAACATGTTGAAGCGGCCGCCTAAGGCTATGTTTACATGGAGACACAGAGACTTAAAAGGCAAAGATTTTTCTTGCGTTTTCAAACTGCGTTCAGACTGAGACGCTGGAAACAAATGAAACCGCTGTAGCGTGCATGCTGGCAGTGTTGCCAACTCCTCAGTAAGGAAAGTAGCTATTGGCTGTCCCAAAAGTCGCTAAAAGTCACTAAATGACGTCATCACCTATTTTGCATAATCGGCAATTTGCATGAATTGTAATGGACGCTGTAGGAGAGAGGAATAACATCATGGGAGAGACAAAAGTGAGTAAAAAACACTCTAAATATGTTCAGAACTACAAATAAACAAAATAACTTCAACATTAACAGCATTAAATGATTTTAATGCTCGTTTTGTCCTGTATTGTTAAATGTTATAATAGCAAATTTAATCACATGATTGTTATGTGGGGTGGAATTGCTAGCTCTACAACCAACCCTCCTCCTTTATCCAGGCTTGGGACCGGCAAAGTGACCAAAAAAAGACACACTCCGGCAGTGAGTGAAATGCTTGCAGCGGTAGAGTGATCCCGCTCTGCCAAAAGCGGCTTTGCGCATGCCCATTTCATTTGCAATCTGGACTCAGAGGGGTGAGGGTCTCCTCTCTGCTCTGCCTGCAGCTGGGACTGCTGCACGAGGCTGTGAGACGTCACTGCCTGTGAGTGCTTTGGGACGGGGGAGGGGCTCATGGCAGTGAGCGCCCGTGGCTTGTTGAGGACAGTAACTGCAGAACGATACGTTCACGTCAGTCTCCAAAACACCAGAAAACTCTCCACTAGCACCAGAAAAAGTCGCTAGATTTGTCGCTAGTCGCTTTTTTGAAAAAAGTCGCTAAAGGGGTCTGAAAAGTCGCTAAATCTAGCAACAAAGTCGTTAAGTTGGCAACACTGCATGCCGGTTCAGTAGATGGTGATGTCTGCTTGCAGAAAGGCAGCGCTGCTACAATACATGTACAAAGAAGAAAAACTTTTCACAAACAACAACGGCGAGTGCATGCACAAAGATGCAGGAGTTTCATGTCTAGACAACAAATCTGTCTGAATAGTTTTTGTCTGGACAACAAACGGAGCACGGTAAACAGCCCACACATTACTCGGTAGATGACCTAAAGCTGTTGTTGTTCCTGGTTTGTGCGCAGTCCTCATGTGAAAGAGTACTGCGCATGTGGTGACGTCAGCGTTTCACCCTGAAACTGCTCTGACTCTGGTTTACACAGAGCTGAATGGAGGAGCGTTTTAAAAACTCTCCACTCTAGACCATGGTTTCAAACGTTTGTGGATTCGGGCACACTGCATACTGTTCCCATGTAAGCGCAAGGCCAAGACGCAATAAAAACGTATCGGATTTGACCATATTCAGCTTTGTGTAAATGGCCCCTAGGACACCAACTGAGTCAGCAAAGGAGCTACAAAACTCCTGGCTAACTCCAATGTACAGGCCAGAGTTATTTCCCAATGATTATTATGTGTTAGGCAAACAAATGTTTTGCAAATTTTGTCAACAAACTGCTAACTGGACCTGTAAAGATGGAGGAAGACCATACTGCAGCAAAGCGGGCAACGTCCACCATTCTGCCTGGTTTGTAGATTTTGTTACTCTTCATGGGTTAAAGTTGTATAATTCAATAAAACTGTATTTTCAAAGAGTTAGAACAAAAATAACGGAATATGGAGGAACAAAAAAAGATTGTATTGGGTGCTACAAACCCATTAAGTGGCTTAAAGGGATAGTTCAGTATTTCTGAGGTTGAGTTGTATTGGGTACTTGACAACACTCAGTGAAGTGGATGAAAGGGCTCCTAGCAGCACTGTACCTTTAAGAAGCACAAGCTCAGATGAGCAGTAAGTACACTGTCGTTAATGGGTACAGTAATTTTGCTTAACTATGTGAGTTTAACGTAAAAACAAGCATCGGAGCCATGCTGGGAAAAATTTGTGATCTGTGGGTAAAGGCTTGCAGATAATAGGTGAACACTTTCTATTAATCATAAATACTTTTTGAGATCAGCAGCAAAAATGTATTTTCATTGTAAACCAAAGTAAATAAATGTCTTGTATTATTTTACTTTTTTTTCTATCAGAAACAAAGCTGATACTTTAGTCTGGCAGCAGGTTCTACAAGATAAAAGATTATTTTCAACTAGTCTTTGCAATGATGCATCTTCATCTACTTTCACATCACAATGCATTTATTAAAATATTATTTTTGACACCCCATCACACACAAACAGATTTTTGTCCTAGCAAGCTGTGCCAACTGTCCCCAGCTAGTGCAGACTGGTCCAGACTTTGCCAGATTTGGAATTATGGGTAAAATCTGACAACAAAAAACTTGTAGTGTGTTCTCAGCTTTTGTGTTTAGCAGTTGCAGCTTTTCACTACTCTCCGCCACTCTCTGCTCTTTCTTTGACAAACAGATCATTTTCCTTCAAATAAATCTCCTGGTTTAGTCAAGGATGTCTTCATGTTGTACTGCAGTCTGAAAATCATTAGTTATGACAGTGACTGAGTCGCCTCAGGGATGCTGCTCCCCTGACGAATAAGGTATTTCTCAAACACAAACACAATACAGTTTTCATTGTTAAGCAGAACAGCACTCACAGCACTCAAAGTGAAATTGAGCTGGCTGTTAAAGACATGCGTTGTAAATTTATTTTAGTCTCTTGCCACAAAACCAAGAATGGTGTACAAAGCTTTCAAAGCTGGTTAAAGAGTTCAACGATATGTGTTAATTTGACTCACTTAAGGATTCTAATTTTGCCTCTTACTTGTCCTAGCACAGTATTTCTTAAGTAGCGGGGTGTGGTTACATTAACCTGACACACTAGATAGACATTTCAATATATTTCACCAACCAGATAATGAAGTAGGCAGAAGCTACTGCACTACAGAACAGGGGCCAATTTCTAAAACAAACTTATGTCAAAACATGTATGAACTGGAGCAAAAATATCTGTGCCATCAAGAAGTTTTTTGGGTTGGTATTTGTTTTTTTCATTTAATGCAGTAATGATCAGATAATACTGGTACTGAGGCTGTTAGCATCAATGCTAATGCCTATACGAGCAGTCACTTCCTGCTGTCATCTTCCTTGTAACTCTTCCACTTCCTGCTCGAAAGGAGACTGATTGGACCATGATATTTAGACTGTCACCATCATTGTAAGCTTGGCACGATGTTTCTGGCTGCTTACACCCTTTGAACCAGGCTGATTCAGCTGCTGTGCAAGGTTATCACTACTTTCCTATTTGAAAGGACGGTCCATATTCCAGTTAAAAATTCTCCACTGTGGCTATTTACTATGCCGAGGTGGGATTTATGTAAATGTTAATATGGGCTGCACTTTTAGATATCTGTTTGTTTTCTCTGGTACCCGTTGTATAATGTAGACAATTCTGTTTGTTTGAACTTAAAATTATGAATCAGAATTGGTGTCTTTTGAGTCATTTGTAAGTTTGTAAATGATAAATGAATGGATATAACAGGGGAAAATTAATTACATTCACATATTTCTATGCGAATACGTAATGAAAACTTAGTTTTCACATATTTGGTTGTACTTAGAAAAGTCTTGGGCTGTGTACTACATACTACTCATACTACATGTGACATCAAAATGAGTACGTTGTGCGTTCACATTAGATAGTATGAAAAGATTGAGTGTGCGAGAAATACCCGGATGTATATCATATCAGAAAAAATTTTAAGTATGCGAGGTGGGCAAAGTAGTCACACTCAAATGCCCCATAATGCATTGCGAGGCGACCGGAAGTTTCTTTGATAGCATAATGGCCGCATAACAGAATGTCCGAAATGCCGAAATGAAATTTGTATCCGTGCGTTTTATGGCTCAAATGACCACATTCTGGTATTCTACGTTGTGACTTTGTCGCCTAAAATGCTCTCTGAACTTTCAAATGTGGCGAATCAACAGAGATATTTGATAACCTGGTGTGCTTCTGATTTTTGTTGTTGGAGGTTTGAAATGCATCATGGGAAACTTAGTAGTATACTACAGTGTGAATGGTTCTAATCATACTTCTAGTATGTAGTATACAGTATATAACATGAGTTTGTAGTATGTAGTACGTTAGTATGCCATTTCGGACACAGCCTTGGTTTTGCTCTTTTAGTAACTTCCTGGTTGGTGGGCAGTATTAATGAAGAATACCTCTGAGGTACACCGCTGTTGCCATGTAATTATTTTATATAATTCTATGACTTTTACATATAAACAAGCATTGAAACTACATTGGGTAGAATGTGTGATTTATCTATCTGCTGTTTCACTCTATGGACTCAAGTAGACACAAAGGCAGAGGAAAATAAAACTGAATCCAAATAGGAGTAATTTTGACAGTTACCATGACATTTTTTTTTACTGAGGATGCACTGAGTTAGCTTAAGGAAGCAGAGTATACAGAAAAAGACATTTTTCGGAGTAACATTTAGCATGCTGAGTCAATGCACACAATGGCTGAATCATAAACATAAAATGTAGAAGAATTGTCATAGGAGCCTTTGGAACACTCTTAATGCCTTTTTATAGATGCTTATATTAACCAATGTATAGATGCAAGACTTAAGACCATCTGACCAATAGCGACAATGCACTCCCAACACCAGAAATCCTCAATAGAAGTAAAACTGTCATGATAAATATCACAGCAAGAGTTCATCAATCTTCTCTGAACAGAAGCTTTTTTGAACCAGGCTGTAAATATGTGTTTTAAAAACTTCATTAAAACTTCATTTTCCCCACATACAATCAATAAGGTGGCAGGTTACTGCTGCCAGCCCCAAGTGGACAATCGTGGTACTACAGCTTTTGGCCTCCATTTACAGCCATGGAGGTTTTGCGTGATGGTAAAATACGAACAAACACAGAAACTTCCTGGTGCCCTGAAATTGACCCAACATAGTTTATGGCAAATTTTTCTGTGAAACTTGAAAACCAAATTATGTGAAGTCACTGTGCCCACCAATAGTCTGAGTTTATTCTTCTTAAAGGTACAACAATACTGGGATACAATTAAACTCCAAAAATATCCCTTTAAGTTCATCAGCTGTAGCCCAAAGGTTACCAGTGTCTCTTTTTAAGTGTATATCAGGAACTGATATGTACTTCCAATGTTAAGCTGTCGAGAATCAACTGGATCAGGATGAGTGTGTTCATTAAAGGCAGGACTAGTTTCCAGAAGAACACTGTCTAACGAACCATCTGTTATCTGCAGCTGAACTCTTCTCAGAACAAGAAGCAGCATAATTCATTCAATCTAAACGGAAACCCATAAAAGCAGAGATAATAGTCCCAGTAATTAAACAGCTTCAGCATTAAAATGCTAGTCTTCTATACCACCAGGCCTGGCTCCTTTACTAATCTATACCACAGGAAATGCAAATGCCGTTCCTCGTCTCGCTGCTGTGGCGGAGGCTTGAACGCTGCTGCGGTGGAAACCTTAGCCAGGAGAGCTGCAATTACATTACTCACATTATTGTAAACTGATCATGTGTGAAAGCAAAATAATGTAGGAGGGAGAGTTCAGCGGGGGTGCAGAAAGAAATTTCAGGGTTCAATTCGATGTGTTTCATTTTCTCTGCTCTGAAAAAAGACGCTCAGGCTGCTGGATCCATTTCAGCTGCATCTCTGTACGGTTTCTTTATGATATCAGAGATGGCTTCATTGGCATATTCTTACCTTTTTACGCCATTATGTGAGATCTCTCATTCAGCTTATGACGCTTTTCAATTTCTGCTAACAGAGGTTTAGGCTTTTCACTCTCTTATAATGGCTTTAGGATGGTTTGTAGAGACTGAATCTGTTGGAGAAGAAGCTTTAAAGTCACTATAAGGAGCTCTCTGCTCGTTGTTAAACAGACAACATTAGACCTTATGTCTTTTCATAGGCCATCAGCAAAACACTATTCCTCTTTTTTAGCTCTTAACACATGTATGTGCTGCCACATAGTCAATATCAGATGACAGTATTTATAACAAGCTTCATTATCGCCTTTTACCTTAGTGAATAATCACAATTAAAGAAGAATTTAACCTTTAATGGAAGTTGGATGACATTTTGTCATGATCAGTACTGTCATATCACATCTCTCATAGCTGCTTCTGGCAGGACAACGCTCCATTTCACAAAGATCAAATCAATGTGAACATGACATTGACTTCACAGTAAGACAGTGGCCTCCAGGCCAGGGACAGTAAAGGGGGAAAAAGTTTGGATGATTTAAGAGTCAATGCGTAACGGGGCCCCTTGAGAGTATTAAGTGTATTTTTATATATCAATTAATTAACTTTATGCCAACAGCCACTTGCAGACAATTGATTAACTTGACATCACTCAGTTCTGACAAATTACTGCTGTTGTCAATACATTATAGTCAATTTTAGTTGATGATTACAGCAGAGATGCATTTTTCAGCCACTTAAGTAAGAGAAAGAATCATTAACATGGAAAAATAAATTCCATGTTAAAAGGAACTTTAGACCAGACTGAAAAAGCCACTGCACAGCAGTCAGACACAAGTGGATTAGTGGTTTACAGGTAGGCTCAAAAGAGGAAAAACAACCACCGCCCTGGGAGATGATACATTAGGAGACTTGTATGAACTTAAAGTACTTACAGCAAAAACGTCTGCTGACAGATTTTTAGTCGGTTTGAATAGTTAATAGCCGAAATCTCAGAGAAAACTGTAAGACATGACAACATCCAACTTGCCTGTGGATGCAGTTGTATACATTTTGGGTTTTTACTGCCGAATTCAGTGAAATACCAGAGTGACATACAGATCCATATCAGCCTTTTTCAAACTCCAAAGTCAAATCAAATGGGCTGAATGAGAGTTTATCTTTAAAGTAAATATCTGGCTAACACTAACTGTGCATTGAATCAAGACAGGGCTATGTTTTTAATGAGCAATAGCGTTAGCCCACAAAGTGTTTCTGTTGCAAATAATAGTTTAAGCTTCATAAAGTGACTCTTCGATAAATAAAACTGACATCTAAAGCCATGTTAGAAACATTCTCTACACAGTAGCAGATAATTATGATCAGATATGTAGGTTTAAGTTCACCACAGGGATAGGTATATATTTTTTAGATTAATATTAATTACTTTGCGTTCTGGACAGAGTTATTTTTGACATCTGGTAAGAATGGCATAACATGTGACGTCGAATGCAGAGGGGAAATAAAAGATCTCTGTCCTCTTCATGTCTAGAAAATACCAAGCTTTTCTTGTTTTTAAATGCAAAAAGGTAATATTAAAGCACCTTTTGTGACATGTATCTCCCTTAAAAATAACATTTAATTAAAATAAGAGGCCCTTTGGAACATTTATTCCAGGAAATTAGTCTCATTTCAGTATTTAGAATAAACAGGTTATAGGGCAAGATAAATAAATATTACAACAAAAGTTGTGGATCTTGTTTTGGTTTACAACATTTAGGGTTCATCAGGAGTTATAATCAATAAAATAATTTCCAGAGCTCATTGGTGGCGGTGGCACAATCTTATAGTTCAGTTATTGGTAATTGGAAGGTTGCAAGTTTGAGCCCCGCTCCAGCAAAATGCACAGGTAATGTTTTCCTCATAGTTATTAATGTAAACACAACAAATGCTTTTATAGCTATGTTGTATAGTTTTGTTATGTCAGGCTGACTTAGCTTAGCTTGGCTTAGCTTGGCCTAAAGAGAATGCTATTAGTTGAAGGGATTTTTTTGGGATTATTAAAGACTATGGCAGTGGCTCACAGCTAGTTTTTGTCTTGCCCCTCTTTTGAGACAAATATTACCTTGCCTAAGTCAGAGACACACCATACAAAACTTTAAAAGGACACTGAGTCCCTTAAAAATAAAGCAGGATGTTAAAGGCATAGCAAGAAAATGTAACAGCTTTTTGACATCTTTCAAGACGTACTGACAAGTGGAAATGTTTGAGGCTTGTGACCAGCAGGACGTTCCTATCAGTGCCACCAGGGATATCCACCATTTGAGCTTCAACATTTTATTCACATCTGGAAGGCTCTGTGATTGTTTTTCGTTTAATCAGCCTCCCACTGAGCTTAAACGCTGCCAGATGAACATTAAAAAGAGTGTGATTGCTGAACTTCGAAAAATAATTCAGACGTAACTCACTTAACATAATGACTGGGTCTAAGAGCCGGCACACAAGTGCCCTCAAAGTCATTTGAGAAAGTTTCTTGATTGCTAAAGCTGAGATTTCATTGTGTTTGGCACCTTAATAAAGTATTAAAGTGGCACATTTCTTTAAATCATTATTATTTAAAACCAGTGTTTTTTCTGCATCTGCTATAAATGGACCACAATCAGGTGCCATTTTGAGTGGAACAGGTCGGCACAGAATGTTTGTTTATGTCAGCAAGACGACGAAATATTAAAATATTCAGAAATCATTTAAGTATGAATGATTTAGAAGCTATTAGTTTTGTCTCAAAAGTCAGACATGACTATATTTTGAGTATTTGATCAAATAAAATATTGTGGATGTCAGGCAAAAACCTCCTATGTTCATTTTTTGTGATTTTTTAAATATTTCATTATTTAAGAATAATTCTCCTGGTTATCCTTAACAAGGGGGTTTTATTCACTTTCAAATTAATAAAACTGTAAATAAAAAAACAAATTTTGACAGTACAATACTTGTTGATGCAGTAGTAGAGTCTTTTATTCATTTTCTGGGTATAAAATTTGGTGACAGTTTGCAGTTTGTATGAAAATTTCATATCACGGTTATTGTGACCAAATTTATCACGGTTATCATTATTAACGCAGTATCGTTGCAGTGTGCTCAAAATGTTATAAAAGTACTTTAACACAGTCTTGAAATCATGTAAGCGCACTAATATTATAGTTTTAACAGTTCTTGTGTTTTTTGTCAATAACTGTGTCAGGAAATGTCCTATAAGTAAATTTGTTTAAACTTTTTTCATTAGAAATAAAAGTAAACAATTCTGCAAGTATTGGTCATTGTTATGCTCTAAATGCTTAAACTTTGTGTAATAACAAGAAAAGAAAACAAGAGATTTGCACTTTAAAGAGGTTTCTCTTCATAATCAATTGTAAATGAACATGTTCCAAGTTTTGAGATGACAAAAAATAAACTTAACCTTTTTTACATTTACTCACACATTTTAGTTTGCCTCAAGCATTCGTGTCCATGTGACAGCTCGTTATGTTAGACCATGTCCAGGCCTTTTTTTAATTTATTTTTTGTTTTACTAACGATAGTCCCTGAAGCAGTTAGCCCTCTTCATGACTCTCTTCTGGTCCCCACTTTCCATGGCAGATCTCCTCGACATCTCCTTTTATAATATTTCCAAATTACGATTGATCAAATCCTTAAAACACAAACTATAACGGAAAAGACGATCTACTACAAAATACGGTGAATAAACAGTGACAGGAACACACCCCAGAATGATACTAACGCTGTTACCAAAGTCAGCGGAAGTTCAGAATCATCAACAAAACCGGGCCGGTGATCGGAGGGAAGAAAACTTAAAAAGAGAGTTTGGAGTAAGGAATTTAAAACTTCCAAAATATGTCAGAAATGCATGTGTAAAAACGGCTTTGCTTTCATTTTGAGGTGTGACAGAATCCTGAAACTGGCAGAGGACAACCACAAAACGTTCATTAAAACCCAACATTTCAAAACTAATTCAACTGAAGTGCCTCCTCATTTAATTAGTACTTTATAGCTCTATATTCGTCCTTTAGACATAACACTTTCAAAGCCCCCAGCTATTATTGACCACAAACTTTCCTCATGAATTACACATCAAAAGCTGTCATTCAAAGGACCTTGTTGATTTATTTCCAACAAGCTATTATGCAAATTTATTTCCGACATTTTGACCCGCTCATCATTCGGTGAGAGCGAGACGGCTTTGATTGGTTAAATATTGGTTCAAACTGCGATTTGTTGTTTACTGGCAGACTCTGCTGAGCCACTTAGGAGCCTGGTGCTGTTTTTTCACAGATAATGAGGCCCCTGATTGCCATCTTAATAGGCATTAATAAGAAATGAGCGATGGCACAAGAAACATTTGCAAACACTACAGAGGGAGTAAAGTATCCAGGAATTAAAAACACTTGGGAAGAAGGATATAATCTCATGAAAATTCAGTTAGCCCATTTGGAATTGGATTATGCAGGAGAAACGAAATTAGCATGATGGGATGAAAAACAATGGCATATGTTAGAATCAAATGATCGTGCCACTCCAACAGTCTCTCCAATAATCACTCCAGACTTCAGCAATCACTCCAACTGTTCAACTTATTATGCATAAAAATGCAGCAAAGGACAAGTGGCTGTTAAGAGACTTGACTTTCTGATTTTTGCAGAAAGTATCTGGTCCTACCGAGATATTGTTCCATCTTGACCAACCAATTAGACTTTCTGAGGTAGCATTGATCATCATGTTTGGATAATTAGTGAAAAAGAGCCTGGTTAGACCATATGTGGCCCAAGCTCTGTTCATTTATCATCCCAACCCTCTGTGGAGAATGTAAAGATGGACATGAAGGGTCATATGACCCACATGAGCATTTGGTTACGATCAATTTGTAATCATTGATTAACAAGGACATATTCTGCCCACAAAGTCTCTAAGATAGATACTGTGGAAGAGAGTCTCATTTCACGTCTGCAGGACTTGAAAATTCAACCTTAATTGCTGATTGGAAGCCCATGTGCCACAGCATGTTGCTAATTAGACCACTAATAATGAACCCTTCTTAACTAAAGGTCTGTGGATGAAGAAAATCAAAGGGAGAACAAAATATTTTATTTTAGTTAAGAGTCCACATTTTGCTTGAACTCTGGTTAAAAAATATTCAGATTTGATGGCAGTGAGAGAATGTTTAAAATCTCCAATGTTCAAAAACACTTCTATTTTTTAATACACTAACACTGTGTTCACATAAACAGGAAAAAAATATTCTTGTTGCATCTTCACATGACAAAATCTTGGCCTTATTGACCCATAATCAACCATGGAAGATATTTCTATAATAACGGTCCTCCTGTTCTGGAAAAAGAAAATCTTAGGCCCCATCCACACGAACACAAACCGAGGTCTAAACGCATATGTATTTTGCCGAATCTGCACATCATCCATACAGAGTGGGTCTGTAAACAGTCATTTTCAAAACCAGGTTCCAGAGTGGAAAGATTTTGAAATGGTATATACGCAGCTCCGTGATTACTGGCTTTCCGTAACTTTTGGCAACTTTTGTTGTTGGCAATGACAACAACAATGGCGGCGTACGGTGTAGCATATGTGCTGATGAAGCTAGTGACCCTACTATCCCTGTGGCAGCAAAATCCCCTTCTACTCAATCACCACCGAGTTAAACAAACAATTATCGAGGATTCGTTACGCCACTTTTTGATCACTTTATCACAATCTCTGTTTACAACTTTTGCCACAAGCCCAATGTTTTTTCGTCCATTTCCGCTTGTTTCCGTCATATCGTTACAGCGCCCCTAGAGGTCTGGCATGTGTTTTACAGCGTTTTCATGCGTATCGACTGCATTCATGTAGACGCACACATTTTCTGAGACGCCTTCGTCTTTATGACAACCGTTTTGAAACTGTTAAGCGGTTTGTCTTCCTGTGGATGGGGCCTGAATGTCCTTAAAAGTTCCTTAAAAGTCTGAAATAGTTACACATCCATCCGTCCTGCACATGGTGATTTTTTCACCACAATAAATGGGTGATGGCCAGACTGTACCTTACTGAATCTGCTGGATTTTACTCTTTTTTCGAATTTTTACTCACTATATCTGTTCTATTCTTTCTCTGTTTGGAGTTTTGGTCAATCTTCTGTGTTTTCCATCATATTTTCTGCTTGTAAGCCAGAAAAGCACAACAACAGCAGGCTAGCAGCTGTGCTAGCAGACTTCACCAGTCACTTCGGTACTCAAAACTCTCCAATGACTTTCTCCTCATTTCTCCTAGATGAGATTTAGTCTTTAAACATTATAAAACATGCAGTGATGTTTACTTCCTTCTCTGTCAGTGATGTAATCTTCACCATGATTCAATCTTGGTGCTAACTGGCTGTTGTACCATGCCCTGAGGCGAATTTGTCACCAAAGTTAACATTTCCAACTTTCAAAGGTAAAATTCCCATCATCTAGTCACTTTTTTCAAAGTGCAACAAGCTGACGTTCAGTGTGAACACGACTTAAGGCCCTGGAAGAGAAAACAAACTACTTCATTTCTGTTTCTAAAAAGTTTCCATAAACATAGTTCATTTTCAACACATCTGTCCATTCACACCAAAGCACTAAAACACTGTAGTGTACATTCTAGGCCTATAAGTGGTGCTCTAATACTGCCACAGAAATAGTAAAACCAAAGAAGAAGACATAGGGCTTGTGCATTAGTCATGTGCAATGTAACTACATCAGGGAAACCTCTGGTTATGTAAATGATGGCTCATGCAGAATTGCCAAAGCCTGTAGTACCCAGAGTGTCCACTTGAGGCTGGCTGAAGTAACCTGACATCTAAATGATTGTATGCAGGGAAAAATAATTTTAGGGCATTTGTGTCTTTATGATAGGAGAGAATGACAGTGGATAGGCTTGTTAAAGGGGCGAGAGAGTAGGGGGAGACAATCTGCAAACTGGCCACAGGCTGGATTCAAGTGTGGCTATGGGACATGCTTGGTCCGCCAAACCAGCACCCAGACAAAAACATTTTTTATGACCTTAATAAAACATCTTTACAATCTGGTTCAAGAAAACTGCTTCAGTCAAAATATAAAGTACGTCTATGTGCTCTAAACATTTTTCTTGCCTGCTTTTCTTTGAGGATTTCAGATTTTGGAAATGCAGAGTTGCTATTGGTCTGGTGGCCTCAAGTCCAACCTCAACACCCTAAAAGGAGCTAAAGTTTGGTTGAGATGACGTGCAGCATGGTCGCATCCATTCGAGGGACTCAGCAGTGTTCAAGGATCTTCCATGCTAATCAAATGGCTGACGTCTTATGGCTTTGTCCAATCAATCATGTTTAAGTCTATGGTTAATCCTTGAATCCAGGTGGACATGTGGTTGAAGTTAAAAGAAATACTGTAGCTTAAAGACTTGTTAAAGTATTATCACTAGGCTTTGACCCATACATTGATCAGGAAACTAGATACCTTCGAACTTGTTGGACAGAATGCAATGACCTTACTACCCAGTGTTTGTCCTTCCATTCCTTCTTTCTGTATTCGGTCTCTTTATCTGTTGTCAATATCATAGCTTAACTCTGACATTTCTAGTTGTTGCAGAAAAAGCCTGACCTGGGTCTATATTTTTTTTTCCTTTTGGGACTTTGTTGCACTGGAGAGGTTATGAAAACTCACTGCACTGACCTTGCCTGTAAGCCTGAACACCAGCCATTAAAGCTACATCAACTCTCTGAGGATAGATTTATAGATTTCAGGAAGAAGCTCTACCCCCCAACGGACTTCACTAAATGTGGAATTGAAGTGGACTTCCCTTTAGTCCTCTTGTCGAGAAGCCATGATTTCCAGCACGCACTGGATCTGCCCAAGGTTAAGTGTCATATCGTACAAAACAACACACTGACGAGAGACTTTAACCATGCTTATGTATGAGGAGATCAGGAAACATAATAAAATATGTATGGTTGAGCCTTTGGACTGAGACCTAAGGAAAAATCATGCATAATAGATGGACCATAGCTCCTATAGATTTATCAGTTTGTTGGCTTTGTTTGAAAAGAAGCTTCCCCTTGAATTTGATCCTATTGACAAAAGATTAATCCATTCTTACAGCATCTACCAGCATGTGTTCCTGCTCTATGAAGCAAAACTTCCTCCATGTTGGATAATAGCCTCGGGTGAACTCCATAATAAGTTATTAAAACCAGGTATAAGCTGGGAATGTGGGATAGTCATAAAAGTTATGTAGTTCCACGCTGCTGTAATATGAAATTGAACCACTGCAGCCTCGTGTACAGCTGGGGGAAAATCAATGTTAATGGCTGACTGCTGCCACGTTAGCCTTCATCAATCATCCCGCGATTTGGCCTGACAGCTCTCGGCACCGAGTTAGATTAGAAACCAATTTTTATTCTTATTTGCATACCATCCCAGAGCTGGGAAAGTGTAAGGTCAAACTGTCAGTCAGAGAGGTGCAGCATGTCAGAGAGATGGGGCATCTGAGTTACAGAGAGTTATAGATTTCTTCACTCAGACTTTGGCCTCTCTGGGGCTGGGCGATGCCTGTCGCGAGGCTGCGTCTTGTTGACAGTCATTGGATTTCAGATCTGCTGAGTCGGCAAAACCAGGGGAGTGGAGCGTGATGAAGGATTTGTGGAGAAAACATGAATCAAGACGTCTGTGTGTGATAGTGTGTTTGCAACAACACGACCACATAAAGGACGTAGTGCTGTGGGTGACTGTCTGTCTTTACAGTGACTGTGGTTTCTACCTTAAACCTGGCACACACATATAGATTTTAAAGGTTTTAAAACTGTGAAGACCCCACACAGATGCAGCAACTTCAGTTTTCCCCTCCCAGTCAAGTTCCTGCCAGATACCAACCAACTTCCAGCCATTGATAGTACAAATATGTTTTCTTTCCTGTTTGTTTTTGATTTCAATGTCTCTACATTGTGGCATTTTCCATGATAATTTAAATATTTATATAGAGAGAAATATAACTCTAATATAATCTATAGAGCCATGAAGGTGCGCTGGTATTAGCAATTTCAAGCCTCTGCCAAGGAAAATTGGGAACATTTTTATGGGTGGGAGAAATAATTTGATCACGTAAGTATTGTGATTTTTTTCCTAATTTAAGTGCTTCATTTTAGTCTGTGTTCATAAACAACTTTTAAATGCAATCCAGGATTTTGAAGAGAGAGTATAAACAGCTGTTTAAAATATAGAGCTGAATAAATCAGAAAAACAGACTCGCATGAGATGTGTATTTTTCCTGATATAGTCTGTAGGCATCATCATTGTTCATCTTTTTCGCTGGTGTTTAAAAAGCCAACTAAAGATTGCAAAAATCGGCAATGTTGTAGAATCGCAGTTTAAATCGAATCAGCACGTAAACAATCGTAAAAAACTGAATCAGGAGAAAAGTGTATTATCCCAGCCCTTGTAAATAATAGGGGTGGAAGAAAAAATAGATTTACACAAGTATCTGGATTTTTTGTTTGACAAATTTTATATAGATTTTTTTGTTCAAAAATCTTTTCTTTTCCAAATTTGAATGCTTCATTTTACTCTGTGTTAATAAACCACTTTTAAATACAGTCTAGGCTTTTGAAGAGAGAGTTTAAACAACTGGTTAAAACATATTGCTGATTAAATCAGAAAAACGGACTGACATGTGATGTGTATTTTTCCTGATACAGTCTGTATCTGTTTTTAAGAAGCTAATTAAAGATTGCAAAAATCTGCAGTATCATAGAATCGCAATTTAAAATGAATCGGCACCTGAAAGATTGTAAAAAATCAAATTGGGAGAAAAGCGTAAAAGGCCCTAAAAATTTTAAGTGGCTCCATCTGTACATGGGAATAAATACAGACAGATTTATCAGTTTTCTTTTAAGAGTTTGCAACAAAATGATTGTAATAGCTTCCAAGTCAGAAAAAATCTCACTGACCTAAAATCAAAACTTAAGAGCCCTGATAAAACAGTCTTTGAAACTTCAACAAAATAAAAACAAAACTACGGAAATTGTTCGCAAAACTCTGCCGAAAAATTGGTAAAGCATCAAAACAAAATATAAAACTTACAGCAGTTGACTTCACATGCAGGATTGCAACAGATTCCTCCTGAGATGCAGCATGGACTCTGCCATGCTCTTCTCTGACAACAATGTGACTACTTCCTGTTTCCTGTTTCTACCTGACTTCACATTAAAATTCAAATCATCGTTTTAACACTAATCTTTCTCGTTATACATTTAACAACGTGAGTGGAACACTTTCTATAGAGAGGTTTGAAGTGCTGATATATATATTTTTTAATTTAATAAAGAAATGCGGGCATGATCATATATGTTAGTCTTACCCAGGGGAGAGCACCTAAGCAAATACTTCACCCTTTAATGCCTGAAAACAAAAAATATAACCAGAAAATTTAAATTTTGGGGAGATTCTTTATTTCACTTTCTACTGAAATCCTAAAATCAAGTCAAAGTTTCCCTTAAATTTAACACATGTATTTTTTGTATGTCATTTGATACACTAGCTGTTTTTCGCAATTCACTATTTGAGGACATTTTTATCATTTATCTGATTGTATTCAGATGTGTTTTTAGTAATTTGTTGATCATACTGACTAGATGGAGGTATAAAGAAATACATTAGTTTATTTGTGGATACACAAACATACAGACTGCTGCTTTTCTCCACATCTCCATACCTTTTTAATCTGGCTTTTAGCTGATTGTGTTAATATTATTTTACATTGTATTTTAACCTATTTTGACCCTTTTATTCTGTTTTATTTCTACATTTCAGTTCAGATTATTTTATTTGGAATTGTATTCTTTGTTAAATGGTTTCCTTTTGTTGTCCTATTGTAGCTGATTTTATTATGCAGCTGATGATCCACTTTCTCATTTTACCATATTATTTATCTAACTTTTATTTTATTTATTTACATATTTACTTATCTTACCCTCCTGTATTTTTCTAGTATTTTGAACTATTATTTTAATTTTAGCTCATGTGTTTACTCGTTTTTAATTCAAGCTAGCACTTCCTCAGTCCTCTAATTTGGCTCAAATTTAGTTTTCTGTCAGAATTTCCTTTTTATGTCTTTGTGTTTGAGTAAGTGAGTGTGTCTATTGAACATGGATTGGGGGAGGGGGGGATTGTGGGGGTCTTATGTTTTCATTTTATGCAAATTGTTGTTTTATCCTGTACAGTGTCCTTGGGTGTTTTGAAAGGCGCTTTTAAATAAAATGTATTATTATTATTAGTAAAGATGCGATGAGGAGTTTCTCAGTAATTACACATCTATATCTATAAATACTATTCCTTAGCTTCGCGGTCGGGTCGGACAGGGCTGGACTGGCCTGGATACTCAACTTTGGGAACAAGACAATTAAAACTAGAGCAAATTTATATTATTGGGACACGTCTTAGAGCACCGGGCTGTAAGTAGCGATATATAGCCGGCTACAAAACTACAATACTAAGTTTTCCAAAAATTGTCACGTCTTTTGGTGCGTTCCAGTTGTAGTCAGAATTTCCGAGTTCCGAGTGGGAAACTGCAACTGGAACGTCCCCCGAAGTCGGAATTTCCTTCTGGGAACTCGGTGAAACCTCGTCACTCCCGAGTTGACAATCGAAGATGGATGCCCCAGTGTGAACAGTTATTTAGCTCCTGTAATAATCAATTTATTTGCACTTCTGACTGGGGTGTGTTGCTCTAGATCAGCTGTATACATAGTTTTGTTAGACTTATGCTGCGTTCACACTGCAAGCGACCCAGCTACCAAAGTCGCGTCGCCCACTGACGTAGCGTCGCGTGTACATAAATACCTCAGTTTGGTAACCGCTGCCGTCGGCCGTCGTTTGGTGACGTCATGTCCGCTCGAGTTTCACCGCGATCATTTCATGTATCATATATTAGGATGTATAAGTGGACATTACTCCAGCTGTATCCTTTTCATTCACTTATCAAACACAAAACACTGCAGCTGATGCCCTGCAGCAGCAGCATCTGTGAGTTTACCGCGGTCCGTCTAGGCGGAACTAATGTCCTCGCTGACATTAGTACCGACTTCAACTGGAACGCCGATAAGTCGGAGATGATGTCACTCACGGTTCCGAGGTTACTGGAATGCAGCATTACGACAGTTGTGGCGCGTGCTCATGGGTAGCAGAATCTTTGTTATGAACTAGATTCTCCTCATAGCACCTTTAAATATGCAATTTGCTTTTTATTTCACTTATTTCGTTTTATCTTTTTTCCCCATGTAAAGCGTTTTGTATTACAAAGTCCTGTATGAAAAGTGCTATACAAATAGAGTTTGATATAAATGATATGTTTGCTACACTTCCAGCATGTTTGGCTAGAATTTGTTCTCCAATAGGCTTTCATTGTGTACTTTACACTGCAGCAGTAGTGCCCATCTACTATACTGTTTAGTTGGCCTGTAATGAATGTGTTTGATGAAATGATCGTCCAGTAACCTGCTGGATATTCTTTTGAAAGGTTCTGCCTATTCCAAAATACTTTATTATAATCTATAATAGACTGAACAGTCCATCTGGTGTGTCTGGTTATACAGGGAGAGCATCAAAAAGGAAAAAAAAACAATTTGCAAAATAATGTGAAGATCTAAGGCTGGCAAACATGATACTAAACTTTATGTTGGCAGTATCATTTGCTAAACCCTCTGATGATTTATTTCATATTTGATAATGCAGCCTCTGTTTTCTCTCTGTTCTGTCCTCCAGACTCTTCAAACTTGGTTTCCTGAAAGCTCGAACACACATCTGATGTTTGAAGCAGATTTCTGCTTTCATCAGTGAACCCTGCTCACTTCAGTCCTGTCTGTCCTCTGGCCTTCACCTGAAGCCTCTCTGAGGGATGGATGATACCACAGAGGATGCTTTTATTACCTCCAGATGATCTCCAACAGATGAAATGCAGGGTAGAACACAGACAGGCTGGAAAACTCTGTCACTATTATCCACATGTCCTTCCTGCTCCGGTAAACAGTTTGTGGATGATAATGAAATGGATGGACGGATAAAAGAGATTCATTAACATTTGATGGAGAAAAACCTGGATGGGGATTAAATTATGCTCAATGAATTTCCAAAAGCATAAAAAAATAGGCTTTTGAAAGAGCGGAGGAAAACTCCCATGATGGCTGCAGATAAAAGCAGAACAATAGATGAGGAAAAGCAAACACATGGCTCAGAATATAAAATCAACTGTCTTGGAAATTAGACACCGAAAAACCTGATAAGAGGTAAAACAATAATGCATTTCTATGAAACTGCAGTCTGATAACACCTCCATTCTGTCTTTGTCTTTGCCAAATGCCTCTTCAGCTTTAAAACAGCTTCTTACATCTCCTTGGAGGTGTTTTATATGAAACATATTCCTTTATTCAAATCCAGAAAGCTGTTTACAAGGCAATTTATGCGATTAAAGCACCAAGATCACCCGTCAAGAGCAAGAATCAGTAAATTTCCTCGACTTGGAGATGCTTCCTCTTCAAATTGCGGGTCAAGTGCTCCTCGAGGAGCTGAATCCATTAATAGTAATGTATTATACAAGAAGCACTCAAAACACAGTGGGTTCAGGAAAGTCCTGCTATCCAACCTCCGGGACGTATTGAAAGAGAGCGAAAGCATTTATTAATTTGTCTGTATGTGTTAAATCGCAATTATCGCCAGCAGCAAGGTCTACTGTATGTGATTAGTGCATGTAGACTTCTAATTAACCTCAAATGCGCCTTTGGGTGCACTGGAGTTAACACGATTACTGCAAATTGAAGCCGTTATTTGGAATTAACTTGTGAATTTACACATAAAAGTCAGCAAAGTTTCTGCACTCAATTTTATGTGATCATGTCGGGTTTATATTCCTTAAGGGAGGCATGTAAATAAGATTAGCTGACGGTTTTTAACCAGAAAAATATCCTGAAGGGAAGAGAAAACGTCACAACACACTCCCAGAAGTGCATTAGTAGCTTTATGATAGCAGCCACAGGAGGGGTTTAAATCACCAGAGAGACACAAAACCACTTTAAGTAAAATGCTTCTTCTACTGTAAGATGAACGTGGAAGAATGACAAAGTCTGAGATATTATCCTGTTGGACCAACTTAGTGGAGACGCTGTGAAAAAGCTGTTGCAGTTTGTAACCCTGAAGTTATGGAGCATGTTTGTCCCCTGAGTCACGAGCTGCTGCCGGCTAAAATGTACGTGGTTATCGATCGAAAAGCAGCAGGATTTTTTCATTCTACTGACGATGTGGTTAAAGTTAATCCTGTTATATTGAAGACACATGGAGGCTCTTAAGAGTTCTTAGTTTATCCATATGAGGGCACAATACCAGACCATACAGCCTTGGAGAGCTTTAGCTTTGAAAGTATTTGTCCAATTATTAGTTCAAAAAAATCACACTAAACTTCTCTAAAGCAGAATTCCCTGCCATGTCTGGATCAACATCTTATTTGTAGATATCAGAACTGAAATAGCTCAACTGTCTGCCAGAGCTCAATACATTCAGGAATGTCAAGTATGTTAAAAAAAAAAAAGTGGTTTTTTTTTAGGATACAGAAAAAAAATCTGCAAATAAACCAAAATAACGTGTATTCTCTTTGTGTGGGATTTTAAGGTTCAAAAGCTCGAAGTTATTAGATTCATGACAGTTATTTAAAGCAGCACTACGGAAGATCCCCGCTTGACCAGAGAGTGAACTCAACTACCCATGAGCTCTATAGCGCGCATACTGTCGTAAGACAGATCTGCCGTTCGCGCTCGTTTGTTTTGTATGCGAATTGCAGAAGCCAGGACTTCGCTCAAAAGTATTCTTCTGTCTTCAGCGGCTGTTTACAGGATGGATAGCGACGAGGTAATGTATTTATTACTGACTAAATGACGATGTTAAAAATCGCTAAGTTCAACTTGGTTTTATTACCGTGAAGTCGCCCCCGTCCTGTTGAAGCGATAAAGTGAATAAAAGTAAAGACAACGACGAGCTGGCGATATCACACACTTGAAATAGGTCTAAACAAAACTACATACTGGTACGTTCTGGATTTGTTGTGCTGTACTTTTTTCCTGTCAAGTTTTTTGAGGAACTTCGTCATAAATTAGTCGCCCAACATACCTGATAGTAGTCGGACATCCCTCCTCGTCTTTTATTTCACGCCAGCGAGTGAACGCCGAACCGATGTTTATTCTGGTCCGAGCATTCAGCTTGTTTTTCTCTCGCTTTCTTTGTTTTGTATCCTCCGACAAAACTTTTCTATTCATTACGTTCTTCGTTTCCTCCGCCATGGTTACAGCTCGGCGTTAACGATTGGCTTTCGCCGAGACTTCCGTGTTTTAAATGAATTAGGAATCGGGGGAAGTGACGTATGCCGTAAAGCAGTCCAAACGTGTAGTTTTTAGTGTGGCAGGGTTCCTACCATCCACCTCGAGGTTACATAGCACCAGTGAAAGGGATACAGACCACTCCAGACCACGACAGAGGTGTCATTCAACTCCATTGTAAAGTGGTGGACCATCACAATGAATATCGAAGGATTATATTATGTTTGAAAAACTACATAGTGTTAGTTTAAATTCTGAATTATTTACTAATATGAGGATTTATTAATATCAAAATATGCTATTCATCAAAAACATTGTGTGTCAAACAGTATCACCTATTTTAATGTTTCTGTATTGCTACTTTACTTACAAACATATTTGCCTTTTTAGATGGATTTTGTTCTAAATATTTTTGCATTTTTATGTTGTCACATTATCAGATATTAACTGTTTAAACCTTTAAATTCCACACCAAGAAGATATCTGGTGTTTGGCTTGCTTGTAGTTTTCCCCGTTTCCTAAAATGTTGACAGAATCATTTCAATGATTTGATTTGTTCTAGTTTTTGAAACATTAAATATTCCTGAATTTATGGCATCTGCCAGACAGTTGAACAGGTGGTTAAAGGGTTAATTTGATGTGCAGCATGACTACATTTCTATATGAATAGTTCACTTTTTCTTACGTTTTCGTTAGAGAGCATGCAAGCATTCCTGAAATCAGGTACTTTGGGGCCGAACAGGTTAAAGGAAAAAGTTTGGATTAACTGTGTCTTCACCTATCCTCATCCTCATTGCCTATTGCTGTAGAAGCTACAATTTGATAATGCTTGTGATTGGTTTAGGAGCTATTTATCAGACAGACGGCAATCTGTCAAATTTGGAAGCCATTTTTCAGAATTTTTAAGTGTTACCAAAGGTGTTCCACAAGGTTCTATCCTAGGTCCTTTCCTGTTTTCTCTTTATATTAATAATGTTGTCAGTTCTTTGTCTGACTGTCATGCTCATCTTTATGCAGATGACACAGTTCTTTGTTTTGCAGAAAATATACTATCTGCTTACAACATGCTGCAGCAGTCTTTTAACATATTACAAGACAATTTCTCTGATCTTAACAAAAATGATGTGTTAATTATTTTAAAAATGGAGTTACGATTGAAAGAGTCAGTTCTTACAAATATCTCGGTGTATGGATTTATGATAAAACGACTTTTAATTATCATATTGATGACCTTGTTGGCCGACTTAGACAAAAAGTAGGGCATTTCTTTAGAAATAAATTAAACATCCCTAGGTTTTGTAGGAAGAGGATTGTGGATGCTGTTTTCATGTCAGTCCTTGACTATGCAGATGTCATTTACAGACCCCTCAGCCCTAAAATGGCTTGACTGTGTTTACCATTCTGCATTACAGTTTATCACTGGTGATCCTTTTAACACACAACACTGTGTTTTATACAGTAAGGTTGGCTGGTCCTCTCTACAGATGAGATGTGGTTTTCATTGGCTCCTTTTTATTTATAAAGCCCTTTTAGAAAAGTCACCATCCTACCTCACCGAGCTTCTTCATATTTCTTTTGACAATCAGTGTCATACACGCTCCTCTGACAGGCTCCTGTTGCATGTTCCACGAGTCAGGTCTGAACTGGGAAAGATCGCCTTTTCCTATTCTGCTCCTGAGTCCTGGAACAGGCAACAGGAGCTGCTCAAGATCAATGAAGCTCTACCTTTTGGGCTTTTTAGAAATCTTACTTTAAAAGGACTGTGAGGAGAATCTAGTTCCAGCAGCATAAAGACTCTGCTACCCATGAGCACGCGTGGCGACTGTCGTAATGCTGCCTTCCAGTAACCTCGGAACTGGGAGTGACATCATCTCCTGACTTATCAGCGTTCCAGTTAAAGTCGGAAAAAAACATGCCGATCTACCAGGCTATTGTTAGCTGTTGTTAGCACACCCTGCATTGTTGTTCATTATTTATTCATTCTTTGCATTCACATTGCTTGCTGTTGGTGTTTAGATAAACACTGTTTTTTTATTTTATCCAGCTTTTTTTTATCTTTATAAGAGTACCAGTTTTACCTTTCAAAGGTAGATACCCTTATGAGTATCTAAAGGGACTGTGAGGAGAATCTATTGCCGGAAACGTAAAAGACTCTGCTACCCATGAGCACGCGCGGCGACTGTTGTAATGCTCCAGTAACCTCGGAACTGGGAGTGACATCATCTCAGAGTTATCAGTGTTCCAGTTACAAAGTCGGAAAACATGCCGATCTACCAGGCTATTGTTAGCTGTTGTTAACATGCCCTGTGTTGTTGTTCACAAATATCACATGAAGAATGTGATTATCACTATGGCAGCATTTTTGTAAATACAAGTCTAACAATACGATGTATACAGCTGATCTAGAGCGACACACCCCAGTCAGAAGTGCAAATAAATTGATTATTACAGGAGCTAAATAACTGTTCACACTGGGGGCATCCATCTCCGATTGTCAACTCAGGGGTGGAGAGGTTTCACCGAGTTCCCAGTAGGAAATTCCGACTTCGTGGGGGGGGGGTTCCAGTTGCAGTTTCCTACTCGGAACTCGGAAATTCCTACTTCTGACTACAACTGGAACGCACCAAAAGACGTGACCAAGCCAAAGCGTGTTTGCTGTGATGCTATAATAACGCAGTTCGGACCTTCCTCAGAACTCTGCATTGCTTTGCAACTTTTTTTAATCAACTTACAGGATGCAAAGCGTCGAGGTAATGTATCTCTTTCTAGTTACGTAGTGGTAGTTTTTGATGTGTGACAACAAGCAATTTTGGAAAACTTAGTATTGTAGTTTTGTAGCCGGCTATATATCACTACTTACAGCCTGGTGCTCTAAGACGTGTCCGAATAATATAAATTTGCTCTAGTTTCAATTGTCTTGTTCCCGAAGTTGAGTATCCAGGCCAGTCCAGCCCTGTCCGACCCGACCGCGAAGCTAAGGAATAGCATTTATAGATAACCTATTTTGATGCTATAAAACTCATCTTAAAGTGCGTATTTCGATCAGGCATATATCTAAAAGTGAGACTTTTTTGCAATTACTTAGAAACTCCTTATAGCGTCTTTAAATCTCCACTCTTACATGTGTAATTGTTTTATTTAAGTGTGACCTACTGTCATATTCATCATCACAGTCCTGATGATTTTAATGCCCCTTCTGCTAAAGTTTGTCTGTTTTATTGTTTTGTGCTCTCTCAATTTCCTCTGTACTTGACTCGACATCATTGTAAATTAGGACGCCCCTCAATGATCTCTTGAGTATACATAAAAGTTGATTGATTGATTGATTGATCAACCTCTAGTGTTTCTCTTTTTTGCCTCTACAGACGGCCATGTTAACAGATAAAGCATTCAAAAATGAGTGAATGCTAAAGGGTTAATGGAGACTGTCAGCATGAAGATTCAGAACAAAGAACAAAAAAAGTTAGAAGAAACTTTGGAAAAAAAAGTCAGATTAATCAGCCATTAAACAATGATTTACCCATCCAATGCTTAAATAATAATATATACTATAACACTGTCATGTAGTGTCTATATGCTGTAGGTGAACAGTTTGAAGTCATTGGCTGGTATGCATAAATACACTCCACTGAGAGGACACCTTTGTTGGAGGTTTCAGACAACAAAGCTGTTCAGACCCTTTGAACGCGCTTTTAGATATTTCAGAAAGCACTGATCAGATTAGGAAAGAGAGAAAATCTAGGTCGTATAGATCTTTGGTTGAAACCTCACACCAAATCAAAGTAACATGAGACGGACTTTGAACTTCACAGAGAACCATCCGGTTGACCTTGAGCTCACATCTGAAACGTCCCATTGTTATTGAACATACGACAGGGATAGCACAGACAACAACTGTTTGTAGCCCGATCAATGGCCGGCCTTTGCCACTTTCTGCTTTATTTACCACAGAGCTGTATTTTCTAACAGCAGATTTAAAAAGAACAGACACCAACGGCTGCAGCAATCCCCTGAAGGATTCGAGGACACAAATAAAGAAAATATGTGACTATTGTGAAGGAAAATAGGGGGGAGGAGAAGTGAAGGTCTTCTTTTCAGAGCTGGAAACCAAAAAGTAACTACAGTTGAGCGAAGGATCCATTTTCCAGTCTCAGATTTTCTTTCATGAAGTGATGTTTGTGCAGACAAACAAGACAAAAAAAATCTTTCGAGATAAACTTCTCTCTTTTTCTGTGGTGCAATTATCTCAACGTTTTCAATGAAAGTGCCCGAAAGCTAAACCTAAAACAAGTCCTAGCATGAGTTCACAACTCACCCTAGTGGGTGTGTATTCTTTAAAATTGGACAAAAGGCAGTCTAAAAGAAAGTAGCAACTTACTCTGCATTTAGAGCATTCATCAACCTCCAAATACCAAAAGCAAGATCTGAATGTGTAGTTTATTCAAAAGAGTTTGGCCGTTTTGAAAACCTGACTCTAAAATAGCAGTGCAGTTGCCAAAATATAGCACATACGTACGTATGTGAAACCTCAATACCATCAATCAGTGTCAATACCTGGATGCAAGGGTGGACAGTAAAGAAGCAGATTTACTTGAGTACTGTACTTAAGTACATTTTTGGGTATCTGTACTTTACTTGAGTTTTTTCTTTTTTTGGAACCTATGGCTTTTACTTCACTACATTTAAAAGACATATATTCTACTTTTAACTCCACTACATTTCTATAAATGGCCTCGTTACTTTTAGGTACAGGTATGAAGTCAGCGGATGAAATTTATTTTCTCCTCTAAAATGTGATTTGTTCAAGTGGTGTTATCTATACTTCGTGCATCCTGTTCCACACTCCAGTCCAGTTGGTGGCGGTAATGCACTTTTGAGTTGGTTTGCCAACCGCCACTAAACAACAAAAAAGAAGAAGAAGACGTGCATGTGCTACTGTGATTGGGCAGGTAAAGGTTGAGCTAACATTGGTGGTTACGGTTTGTCGTGGCAGTAATGATGGCTACTATGGCAGATAAAGACGACAATTCCACACCAGAGCACCCATGGGCATATCTGAAGAAGGGGAGTAAAATTAAAAAAAAGAAAATGGCAATGGTTGTCCTTTTGTTGATTCATTTGTGTTTCAGTATGCATTTCCATGGGCTTTGTAGCATATGTTCAAACTCTTTATTCTACATGATCTATAAGCAGGTCAGTGCATTCTGTAGATTGTTTCAGTCATTACGTTCTGTAAGGTCAACGGGAAAATGTACTTTTAATACTTGAGTATTTTCAAAAGCAGGTACTCCGGTACTTTAACTTTAGTAAAAAATTGATTGAGCAACTTTCACTTGTATTGGAGTAGTATTTGAACATGAGTATCTATACTTTGACTTGAGTACTGGCATTGAGTATTTTGTCCACCACTGCCTGGATGTCATACTTTAGAGAAAATTAGCATTAATTTTCAGATCAGTTCACCTTACTTACTGTTACCTGTAAGCAAGGTGGTAATACAAATTGCCGATAGACAATCTCAGCGTAAAGCCATGGTCCCAGCCTTAGCATTATTAGCATTATTAGCATTAGCCTTTATTCAATAAGCTGGTGGCACAAGGTATTAGCAGGGCTGCAGTTCACTTGTGTTTCCGAGACCTGAATCAGAAATCATCTTAATTGTTGGACTGGGGAAGGACAGCTCATGGCCATGCCCCTGTAATTTAAAGAAACTGGATTAGTTATGTGTATAATACATTTTTTGCATTGTAGGAATGTTTACTCTGGCCCACAATTTAGCACAGTACAAGGCAGTAATGCACCTTCAATGTCAGTCACCAATAAACTCGATAACCACTGGGGCTGAAAATAAAGACTCAGGTAGCAGTGCCAAACCCTGTAGTACCCTCAGTGTCCACTTGAGGCTAGCTGCAGAAACATGACTCTGAAATGATTGTGTGCAGGATAAATGGAAGTCTTCCATCTAAATACAGTATATATGTGCTCTCACTCCTTGTAGGATTTTTTTTTTAATATATCAACCCGGTTGTCCTTTAATTGAAAGTTTATTTAGAATTTGCATTTTTTTTAAAACATGAAATCACTATGGTTTTGGACAGCCTAAAGTCCCACCTTAACATGGCTTCTCTATGAGTAGGTTTATCTCAAGTTCAGTTGAGATGACATTCAGTTTGGCAACATACATTACAAGGAATCATCAATACTCCAAACACGTCTTTGATAATCAAATGGCTTGCGTCATATGACTTTATGAAATTATTTTTAAGGCTTTGGCTCAGCTGGGTCTAGCATACTGACTACTGATGCTTATGAAACAACAACAATGAAAGAACAAATGCCATTAGCTTACTATAGGTGACTATACAGTTAGACAGTGAGAGGGACAGAGCACAACAAAACAGTGCTAGGCTAATATTAGCAACCATCTTTGGTTGAACATCAGACAGAGAAATGGTCAGGAAATATATGCTCAAACAGCCTGCTTAAAAAATTATTTTGATAATGTCACAATGTGCCATCTCCCCCAGATGAATCTCCATTAGCCATATTTAAGCTAGGCCCATAGTCAGCCCTGGTCGAACAAATGTTTCTTTGCAGCCACAGTAGACATTAGAGCACAGCCTCATTGACATTTTTAGAGGTCTGTTCGGAAACAGCTCATGAGGATTTACCCTAAAACAGCCAGTTCTGAGCAGGGCTTAAACAGAGGGGTTTATGGGCATGCTGAAATCCAATATCTGTGGACTTTCAGGCAAGAAGATTCAGAAGGATGCTCTAGGGACATCTGAGATCATTGTAAATATGTACAGGCGCATAATCAGAGATATTTAAACCACTATGAGAGACTTTCTCCTGGTTAAAGTTAATACTGGTGACCTACAGAAGCTCATACAACCTTACACATAAGAGCAAACAAACTAACTGAATAGATCTTTGGCTTCCAGTGAACTAACATCTTAGAAAGTTTTGAAATACAGAAGTCAAAGACATTTTTCAATCAAAGATGTCATTTCTTATTCTGTTTTTCTTTCATTGCCCTCATTTCATTATAGGCAGATGCCAAACTTTAATGTAAATAGTTGTTTTTGAACTACAGAGCAACTCTGAGGCCTATAATGAGATGCTAATGATCCCTATGACAGCAAATCAACAAGTCCAATGTGCCATAATCAGCCAATGATGAGATAATTACTCACTCTTAATGAACCGCTCTGAGACCTAATTTAATGTCCTGGGAAAACCATCTCACAAAATCAGGGCATCAACTCAGGAAGTGTGATATATTTCATGTTGTGCAGCTGTTGAGCCCCTTATGGCTGAAGCACGAGTGTCCACATCTTACCATCGACACAACAGTTCTGACTTAGAAGAAATGAAATCTGAAGTGGTTATGTAACAAAAATGACGGCCTTTAAATGAAGGTTTTCAAGGAAGAAGGTCCAGCTTGAAATATGCTGACCCTGGTTTTGTTAAAAAGGAAAAAAAAGAGCTGAAACAAAAAAGACATAAGTGGAAAGTCTCAGAGTAGTGACACTGCACTTGTTCAGAAGAAGATATTTCCACGGAAAGTCCAACTCTGAGTTTTAATGAGGCCCCTGAAGGTTTAAGTCAAAGACCTGAGGGGCAAGTATTACCTCAAGAGCACCAGACCCTTCTGTATATGAGCACAAAGGGCACATATAGGAAGCTGTAATGGACCGGTGCACAAGTGTTGAAAACATTAAACCAGACAGGAACAGACATAAAGTTAAGAGTGAAAATAGCTTTGCTGAAATCATCTTGTCTTGCACATTTTTTCTTTTTTGCCAAAAAAATGTATCACATGTTCAACATTCTTCTCAATTGTGTTAAATGCAGTATATCAGATCAAACCACATTATCCATCACTTTACCATTACCATCCAAAATAACCCATGCAAGTGTCCTCTAATATTAGAATGATGCTTGCTTGAATATAGCTTTAAAAACACAGGCGGGAGCTCCAGAGCCTCTTTTTCCTTCTATCTTGAGAATGATAGTAAGGAAAAATTTACTGCATGTCAGAAATTCAAATTTTACACTCAGAAAATAAGTTGAAATAACTAAAGTACCTGTTTGTCCTGTTTGTCTGCACTAGTGATACCAGTCTTTTTAAACTGATACGATACCTATTTTTTTACAATACCAATACTGATACCAAACTACTCCAAAGTACATTGTCTATTCTTGACCATCAATTCTTTTTTTTATTATTTTTTAATGTATTTTTGGGGCATTTTGTGCCTTTATTGACAGGAGAGAGACAGTGGATAGGCTTGTGAAAGGGGAGAGAGAGCAGGGGTAGACACTCCGCAAATTGGTCACAGGTGGGATTCAAACCTGGACCGGCAGAAGCAAGTACATGGGGTACCTGGTTACTAACCACTCCGCCAAACCAGCTCCCCTCGACCATCAATTCTTAAGTGAGTTTAGTTTTATGTCTAAGTTTAAAAAGAAAATCTGCCATGGCAAGATGCAGGTGAGTGCCGTGGAGTGAGGCAAAGGCTGTGGAAACAGACTGACTGAAGAGACTGGGGGCTATTCGCCAAGGAGTATTTGGAAATGGGGGTTCTATCACACAGCATTGTAGACAACAAGGTTTTAGGAAACATGATTAAACTCATTTTCAAATATAAAAGCTGAATTATATCCAACTATTATTTAACTTAATATTTTACTTCTTTAAAGTCTTGATGACAAGGACAAAATCTCGTGTTTAATTTTTGATGAAGAATGAAGTGGACCGTTTCTCAGCTGTGTAGATTTGGGCCAGGTTGAACAGATACCACGCAAGTCTTTAGTCTATGGTACTCTAGCATCCATATTGTTTTGTGCATATGTGCAAGACAGACACATCAATAGACCACTTATGCTTCAGCTCTTTCATACACAAACATAATGAAAACTGTCATCTGCATAAAGATGTATTTTCTCTCACAAGCATACTTTTCACCTTGACGTGATGGCATTGAGCGGTTTTCTAAAGGCACGTCACTGACACTGTGCTATTATGACATCCTGTCAATGCTCCAGGGCAAAAAGAGCATAATTGAGATTGAATGTATACATCGTAAAATGAAAACCACAGCTGTGCTTTTGTAGGTTTCCTTTTCATGTGTTTGTATATGACATTAACCGTGCAGGGACTGGAGATGGAAATGAGCCTGAGCTAAATCTGGCACATTTACATTTTATATATGAGCTATCATGCTAATTTGCTATGCTGCACCAGAAATAACATAAAAATATGTATCTCAGATTCTATAGCAATGTTTGGCAAGGTTAACTAAAATGGTGTGTATTGACACGTGTTGATTAGTGAATGCTCCATAGAATTTTCTCTCAACATTCAATCTGTCAAATGTTACCTTTGATTTAAGGAAAAACTGCTACATTTCTGAAGACACATGGTCAAATGTTGACTTCATGATTATAACCTCGTAAAAAAAAAAACGGTTGACCCATTAGGCAACAAAGGTAAATGCTAATGGCGCTGTGGCCTCCATGGAGTGCCAAAAGATCCTATAAAAAAATATTATCAATAATTACATTAAAATTAGCTTTTAATATTAGCTATTAAAATGAAAAAGCTCTCATTGATTAGACTGTAAAGTAAGGGCCTAATACTGTTATTACAAATGATAATACCGAATAAGTGAATGTAGCATCTAAGTGCAAATTGTGTGGTTATCTAAACAGTTTGATGTTGACTGATGTGTTTATGACTTATTACTAGGGGTGTAACGAAATTTGGTGCCACGAAATTTAAAAATGACGAAATAAAATTTAAAGATACACGAAATAAAAGCACAAAATAGACGTAAAAGGGCGCGCGCACCACTCAGACTGATGATTTTTTTACCCTCCTCGCCTACCGTAGCAAAACACTCGCTTCAATATGGAGGAAGACGAGTTCAAGGAACTAGCTGACGTTCCTTCGTCGAATAAATCGGTTGTGTGGACCTATTTTGGCTTCCCATGTAAAAGACGAGAGAACGGTAAGAAGATTGCGGACAAAACAACCGTGTGTAAAATATGCTGCTACAGTTCGCCGTATACTGTGGCAAGTACAACTACCAATTACTTTGAACTGGAGACAGGCAGCAACTGTATGTTTGTGTAAGTCTGCATAAAAAAACTCAACATCTACTGTTGAGTTGACAGAATTTGATCATACTTGAAGATCAGAAGTATATGCACTGTTATAGGCTAAATATTATAGTTCACAGTTCAGACATTTATAGGTCTAAACTGCAGCTCTGAGGACTGCTATTTGTTTTCCTTTTCATTCAAGAATGTAGTTATCCTGATTATTACAACAACAGAGCACTTTTTATTGAGATTTTATGTTTGTATTTGCACTGTAGTCTAAATAAGGGGAAAAAACACAATTTTGTTTTTTTTCAAAGAGCATTTATTTTGTACTGATGCAGCAATATGTTTTGTATGTCTGCATTAGGAAGAAAATAAAGAAAATGAGATTTTTGCACAACTTCCTACTGTTGGGGATTTTCTATAATCTTTATTTTATATCGTGAGTATTTCGTATCTTGAGCCCTGTTTTCTATTTCGTATTGATTTGTGAGTTGACCATTTCATTATACCCCTACTTATTACTGTTACATGTTAATTAGGCAGCATGTTACCATATAAATTAATGACAACAGTAAAAACAACGCTATTCAATTTCTATTATAAGTATATGTAAATCACCGGTGGAGGGGAGCATGCGCGGAGGCAAACCTTCTTCAGTTCAGAGGTCAGCACAGCCACCAAGACGTGTCTGGAGCGACACAGACTGTAATGGAGGAGTAGCGTGAGCGGACCATGATGAAATATTGGTGAAACTAATGAGTTTTTGGACGATTAATACAGTTTTTGGAGCGGTGCTATACATGCCCTATGTGCTACCATTATACGAATGTCCGCCGCTCGATTTTGGATCTAAATATCTCCTGAAGCACTGTTTGGATCAGGAAAGCCTTCTGGGTGAGTATATTGTTCTGCTTCATTCTAGAAACAATGTGAAAGCTGTAGGAACCAAACTTATCCTTTAACTAACAAAATATGGGAACAATGAGATTGTAGACATATTGACCCACCATTTAACTTTCACTCTCTACCGTGTATACCTCATGGAGGCATAAAACTGTTGCCTCAGTTTATTTTTTTTCATCTCAGTGCTGGTGGCTGTCAAGGAGAAACTGGCATGAGAGGATGAGTTGGCAAAACGAAACGCTTGCGTCACCCGAGAAAGAAGTTTTGCTCACTTTCTTTGTGCTGTCTCATTTATAAAACAGCGAGGATACGGCTCCTGAAAATCTTTGCAACTCAAATCTGTCTGAATATTTTTGCAACTTTGTAAGAAAATTCTCGGCTCAGGGGAGAAGTAGAGAAAGGATGTTTCATCCGTTCGAGAGAGTCGAGCTTGCAGAAGATCCAAGAGGCAATTTAAAATAAAGCTTCCTTATTTCCCTTCTCTCTTGTCTGTCACTCCTTTTTCTCTTGAAACATCTGCTGCCAACTGACATGGAAGGCATGTCAGATTGATGTGCTATTTTTACTTAAGTGAAAACGGCAGAGTCCGTTTATAAAAGCCTCGCCTGAAGGTACAGCTTTCAAGGGACAGATAATGTAGCTGTCTTAAAATGAGCCTTTAAGCTGGGTGTTTTTTCACTTTCTCAACCGAGCTTTGTTGTCTCGGAGATGAACTTGAACTCAAGGTTGGCTCTGAAGTCAACCCAGCGCTGCAGAGCTGCTGCCTGTACGCCTTTATTACAAAGTCAATATCATATGTGGTGTTCCAGGACGCTGGTTCATGCATGCTTATGCTGTCAAGCCTTTATATTGATTTCCTCTTTTATCAAACATCTTGTGTTAGATGCATTTATAAGAAAATAAGAATCCAACTGAGCAGCTTTGCCAGCTCTCTAAAGAGATGATTCAAATCTGTTCATGATTTGTTTCTTACTTTAGATGTTTGATTTTCATGATCTCACACAAACAAGCCAATTATTCAGCCAGGAAGCCTTCAATCAGAACAACAGGAAAGGCTGACATATATCGCTTTCACACTAAAATTAGCAGATCAACATGTGTTTTTTCAAAGCAGTTTAACCCTGCTAACAATTGGCAAGTGACTCTTTTCCTACTGCCAGCAGACGAGCTGTGTGGCTGTTTTTTTTCCCTCTGGCGCATCAAGCCGATGTCATCACGTTGGTGACATCATCACAACAGAGCCCCTCCATATAAACAATGGACGTGGTTTTCTTTATTTTGTACTTTTGTCCCTCTTTAAAACTCTTTAACGCAAGTTTCAGATGGAGGGGGTGAGTGTGATATTATTTATTTATTTTTATTTTATTTTATTTATTGATTTAAAGAGGGAACAGCGCATATTAATGAACATTTTTACAAATGTAAATATGCCAGATTATAGCCTTGGGCTAATTTCCATCTGCAGACCCCCTGGTAGGTTGATGGTAACATATACATACGAGACACTAAATACAGTGGGACAAACCCAAGGACAGTAGACAAGTATAAAAAGAAACAAACATATATATTGCACATCCTCCCATCACACAGAGTCCATCAAGCATTTAGCAAATGCAACTTCTATTGCACCAACCCCTATTGCACTGAATGTTATTGCACAGATTTATATTACACAGACCCAGTTCATATTGCACAAATCCCTTTTGCACTGAATATTATTGCACCAGTTTATATTGCACAAATCCCTATTGCACCAACATGAGCAACTTATAGGTCACACATGCTCACATGACTGCGTTTCTCTCAGCCATTATGTCATGGGGACGTTACGCCGACGTCATTCGTAAATTCGTGGGTCGACCCGGGTGTGACGTTCTCACTGAAGCCGATCAGAGGCAAGCTGATTAAAACCTGCTTTGCTTGCAGGGTCCAGCGTTGCCAGATGGGAAATATAAAATTATCGTACCAGAGCCTCAAAATTATCGTATTTTGGGGGAAATTATCGTACACCTGACAAAATAATAAAATAACTGATAATTATCAAAATAACTGTGTTATTATTGCGCGAAAATCACAATTGATCACTCTGTTTAGTGTCCTACAGGCACTTTTGTGGGCATTCTCAGCCATCCAGCAAAATTAGGATCACTTTCCCATTCCTTTCTGTACTTTTGAAGTTGATGCTGCTTACTTGTCTCCTCCACAGCCCTCCACTTCAGCTCCCGCTCACCCTCTTCTTCTCCTCCAGTGCTCATTTTTCTCTCAACTTGACTGACTTCCTCCTGACGGAGCTCCTATGACCGTGATTGGCTGTCAATCGTTCTGAGACGAATGACACTTAAACTATGATTGGCTGGAAACGTCACATGATATAAGATGCCTTTACGGTTTACAGATAACTCCGTCAGAATGGGGTAGAGCTGTAACAACCACACGAAACTGTCAAATTATCGTACATTTAGCCTTTTTTGGAATTATTGATCGTACAGAGGGCTAAATTATCGATTCTACCCAGGTCGAAATGGCGATTAAACCTTTTCAAACAGCCGACAGGAGCCGATTGTAACCAGGTTTAAACAGATTTTTGGCCAGTCTGAAAGGGGTAATATTGTAGAGACATGTTACTCAGCTCTTCCCACCTCTACAACTTACTGTCTTGAATTGAGGGGTTCTTTCTGAAAGTAGCTGCCACAAGCAGTATTTTCTAATTTATAAGCCATCATCTTTGGGTCATGGATGAAGGTCCCGTAATAATGCAAGAAAGCTCTTAAAATAAGCCTTTCTTACACGTGATCCCAGAATACTTAGCAAGCAAGTGCGCCACAAATCAGGCATAAAGGGTTGTATTGTTTGGGGGGTTTTTTAATGTGTTTTTGGGGTGTTTTGTGCCCTTATTGATAGCAGAGAGAATGACAGTGGATAGGCTTGTGAAAGGGATTGAGAGAGTAGGGGAAGACGGCAAACTGGCCACAGGCTGGATTGAACCCAGGCTAGCAGAGGTATGTATAGGACATGCTAACCACTCCAAACCAGCACCCCAAAGGGCCCGTATTGTTATCCAAGTTTTGTTATTCTATGTCTCTTTCATGTGATAATGTTTTCCAGCACACAAGACAAGTCATCTTCATTCAGCCTTATCTCCCTCCCCCTCTTCACAGTGCCAGTAGCTGCCTGAAACAGCTAACTAATGCACACAGGTGGAAGAACACAGTCATATTCTGCACTGTAAAATAGTGTTGAAAACAGAGATTTGAAAAATAAATGTAAAGCACTCTGAAAATATTCACCCAAGGGTAAATCTGACCCAATATTTCCATGGTTGTTTGTTATGTTAAGCTAACACGAGTACATGAAATACCTGTACTCGCCAACAGCGGTGTACCTTACCAATAGTCTGAGCTTATTCTTCTTAAAGGCTCAAAACTACTGGGAGCCCTTTCAGCCACCTCACTATGTCAAGTACCCGATACCCCCAACTTCAGAATTACAGAACAGAGCGGGAATACAGGTGGATCAGGGACATTCTGTATATGAAAATTAGAGGTTTATTTTAACTCAGCCATGGATATGTAATAAGTGAACCTGAGTTAAGACAAAATATGGTCTCTTTAAAATCATGTGGACCCTCTTTAGAGTGTATTCAATGTCCAGAGGATCAAATATTCATGAGCTGTCAGAGAAGTGCTGAGATGTCGAGTCAGGAGCGGGAGGATCTTTCATGTTGAGCTGTGTGATGATACTGAACTGATGACAGATTCACCATCACACACATGAATAATTTCAGAGGCAGAGGAAACATTAATACAATACAAGGTTTGAGTTAGACTCTGGAGTTAAAACAAGTTGGAAAAAACTTAAAAACAAATGAATTAATTTAATGTTGATTTGGAAGGGACACTACACATTCATGAACATCAGTATTTATTCCAAATGTAATTTTGTCAGAGTTAGCATAACTGCTAAACTGCATCCATAGCCCTTTCAACAATAAAACAATTGAAGATGACAAAAGTGCAGCAAAGTCAAACTAAATATTGTTGAAGCAAAGAGTTCAAATGACACAAATCACAAAAATCTGAGACTTTCAGGAGGGTTTTGCTCAGTCGAACATTTGATCCAACATAGATTTGTGGCTCTTTTCTCTGTAAAATTCACACAAAAACACAAATTAACTGCACGTGCCAACAGCGGTTACTTCACCGACAGTCTGAGCTTGACCCCTTCATAGACTTCACTTACTATTGTCAAGTATTTCACACAAGCCAACTTCAAAAATACTGAAAAATGGGCCTTGAATCATCAAACAAATGCTTTAGTACAATAAAAAAACACTTTTTCTATATTTCTTTGTTTGTGCCTGGGCCAAATACTAAATGTACTCCTATTCAAAAATATCAATATCATTTACAAAAACAGATAAGTGCCACAGATGTGCGGCCAGTTGATTAAGATGTTCCAAATTTGCTGGAAAGCCTTAAAATTTTAAAATTTAAAATTCATATTCAAATTTGTATTGAAAAAATAACAGTAAGATTGAAAATACATTATTGTGCTGTGGTTTATTCAGGTTCCACTATTTGTCCTCAGGTCCTCTTACACTTCATGCAATAATCCAATAGTTTTTGCATTTCTCCACGTAATTATGGGATTCTCTGAATATTGTAAATTCAAAATTTGGGTGACTGAGTTTGCTCTGTCTCTTCCTGTTGGATGCCACAGTGATGGCAGAGTCTGTCCTCCTCTGGGAGCCAGCTCTTTTTGTGACAACCCATCCCTTGACTTCACTGTTGTCGCTGAGTTTGGACCACATCAGGACATTTCTCATTGATGGATCTTTTGTATTTTCTGTTTAGGTCCAGATAACATTTTAATTAACTTATTTTTTAAGTTGTTTCCTCCAAGTATTTTACATATATTTAATTTCTGTTGATTAATAATCATTAGCGAAAATGCAGATAGTATCTAGCAATGTGAAGAAAACATACAAAATATTCCTGAATCTTCATTTGGATTTGGATCACCACCACAATCAAACCGCTTCTCTCTGCTATGATTAACATTCTCTGAAAATTTCATCAAAATCTGTTCCTAACTTTGAAAGTTATTTTGCAAACAGACAGACAAACAGCAGCTTTCAATCAGCTTGAAATATCCAAAGTATTCAGATTTTATTGAAGACCAAATCAATACCACAATAACTGTTATATGATTTTGAGGAAAGTGAGAGATACTTGAAATTTCAATTGATCCAAATTAACCAATTTCCATCTGCTCCTCTGCCAAATAAGTTCCCTGAGCCTCAGAGGAACCCTGCTGCTTCTGTTTACAGAGGAGTGTTCACACGGCAGCGTGCTGCAAACATCCCCACTGTGTTAAAGACCGGAGCATCATTAAACGCTGCCATCCCACTGATATCCAAGAGTGATCAATACACAAACATCAAAAATGCATTTACACGTCTGATTGATGTTTTCTTAAAGTCCTGCTTTCAAAAGTCACTTTATTACTCTGCCAGCAGTTCACAGCACATCCCGGCCTGAGGATGTCTGACAGCAGCACTGAGGCTGTAATTAGCCTTCAGTCTGACTTTAAATGAACCTGCCTGTCAGAAAAGCCAGACACTCTCCAAATATGTCTATTAAAGAAGTGTTTTGACTTCTAAGTGTTAGTGTTAACTCTTAAATGCAGTTTATGCAGAGGGTGCTTCTCCTCAGGGGAAAGGGAAAACAAAATGCAGCATTAACAGAGATGAAAACATCCAAAAGTGGAGCAACAAGGACAAATCCTGGTCCTACTGGGTCCTACTTATCAGAGGGAAAGTTACTGAAGCTGATGTAGTGCTGTATGTTGCTCATGCTGGCCAGATCAGTGTTGCCAATTTTTCTTCTGAAATAAGCAACCAGGTTGACAAAAACATGCCCAAAATAAGCTACCTGCAGCTATTTTTTCATAATGTAGTATATATGTCTTTGTATTTGTTACTTACTAATGTCACTGCCATTTTTCTTCAGGCTTTCATTTATGCTTATGCTGATCCTCTACAGCTTTATTATGGTGAAAAAAACAATAGCTAAATTAGAAATTCATTTACTTCTGGCCGGAAGGATTTCTTTTTATGCTGCGTTCACGCCACAATCGAGTCTGCGGTCAAAATCGTGTCGCCCTCTGAAGTATTGTCGCACATCCCCAAATACCTCATTTTGGTCACTGTTGCCATCGGCTGTCGCTCGGTGACGTCACGTCCGCTTGAGTTTTACCGCGATCATATCATATATCATATAATAGGATGTATAAGCGGACATTATTCAAGCTGTATCCTTTTCACTCACTTATCAAACACAAAACACTGCAGCTGATGTCCTGCAGCAGCATTATCTGTGAGTTTTCTGCAGTCTGTCTATGCGGAACTAATGTCCTCACTGACTAATGTTTCCCACACGGACACAAATTGTTCCTCTGTAGTCCGGATGAAAAACTGTCCCTCACGGGTACCGTCACATATGCACACACCGCTGATTGGCTGTTGCCGCACAGCCACACACGACATCGCCTGAAAAGATCAACTTTTTTTTTTAACTTTGACATCGCGCGACGAGTGAAGTGATCGTCCTGTACGCAGCAAACGCATCACGGGAGGGTTAGCCCCGCCCCATCATGGCTGGACATTGACTTTGCATAGAGAGTGATCGCCGAGGTAGTACAATATCATCCGGTGTGTAAACAAATTTAGGCCTGTTATGGCTGCCACAACGCCCCCTCCTATCTTGCTATCCTGTCTGTCAGTGTTGTGTGTGTGAGAGTCGGCACCTTAAGAAAATCTTTGTTAGCTCAAGGAATCGTGATTGTCCTGTGTATTTCGGAAGTCCTGTATTTTTCAAGGGCATTAGATTAATTGTTGTTCTGTTTTGTGTATTTCTGTTTGGGTTAGCCTTTTGGACCATTTAGCTTTGTTTGTGGATTGTCTAAGTTTGTGGTAATCTTTGGTAAATGAAATTCAGTTTGTGTATTTTAATTTTACTAGTAACTCTTAGTTTGCCCTTTTTGACCTTATTTTGTTATTCTTACTTCCTTTGTTTTAAAAATAAATAGCTTTTATCTAAACCATTTAAAATCTGGTTATTTTATGTTACTTCCCTTTTCCCCATTGAGCTGGGGTTGTAACATAATTGGGGGCTCGTCCGGGATTTGAACTCGGGACCTCTCGGACAAGGGAAGTAACAGGGCCCTGTTTACAAGAGGCCTGATTCGGCCATATCTGAAAGTTTTCATTGTGTTTTGGCCACCCGTTTACATGGGAACGGTGCCCTGGGTGCCTCAATATGCATACTTCAAAAACCAGGGTCCAGGGTGAAAGGTTTTGAAAAATGCCTCGCTGCCTGGCTTCATGTAAATGAGATCCAGCGTTTTAGGGGGAAATACTGACATCACCGCATGTGCAGTACTTTTTCATATGAAGCCTGTGCCAGGAAGAGCATCAACTTTGACCATCTAATGAGCAACGTGTGTGTTGCTTACCGTGTTCAATTTGTTACCCAGACAAAACTATCCAGACAGATTTATTGTCAATACAAGAAACTCCAGCATCTTGGCGCATCTACTCACCATTTTTGTTTGTAAAATGTTGTTTTGTGAGTGTTTTGTTACAGTGCTGTTTCTCTGCAAACCTAAATCGCCATCTACTGGACTGGCATGCACATGACAGTGGTTTCATTCATTTCTAGCCTTCTGTCTGAATGCAGATTGCTTTTTAAAACATAAAGGAAAGAACGTTAGTGTTGCAGGTTACAGCATCTCCATGTAAACAGGGCCCTTAGTGTTAACATTTTTATCCCAGTAACATTTACATTTGTGTTTAGACAAAGAAGTTTGTTTAACTTCTAAACTGAGTTATATTGATAGTAGAGTGTGCACCAGATCTCTCATGGGTTTGGGTTTGGTAACAAGCCCAAAAACGCAACACGTAATGGCCAATTCTTACAACTACTGTCCTGATTCATCTTTAAGCTGTGCTCACACCAAAGACGAAACAAAAAATTTTTGTCACATCTTCGCACAACTAAACTCAGACACAAAAGTTACGGGAGAAGAAGGCCCACTTGTCTCCCCTCCAAAAAAGGTTGGAAGGTTGGAAAAAAGGTTGTTGATGAAAACTATGACAAACATAACGAGTCAACAAAATGAACACTGCAGTAGAACAGTTGGTTTAGTATATATCTCTAGAAAAATTACATAAAGTGGTAATTTCAGTCTAAAAATAGGCAGCGTAATATAACAGTAAATAAGGAGTCACAGCAAGCACAAAGGACCAGTTAGAGTTGCCCTGAGTTTATCTGATAACTGTAGGCAGAGGCAGGCTAATGCTACCCATTGACTCCCAGTGTTTGAGCTAAGCTATTTCGTGGTGAGCGTCTCTTCCTTGTTACTGCACACACAGTTGAAAGAATGGTGTCTATCTGCTTGTAATGGACTTGAGAGTGAAGGAAGACAAAACAAAAAAATCTTGTGTATCCTTTTAAGACTGTCAATGGGTGTCTGCATTCTGGTTTTCAAGCACAAATGTTTCCGCAGTATAACACATGGCAAATCAATCATAATGACATCTGTTGGTAGCATGAAGTGCTAATGTGCGATAATTTGAAAGTGATCTGTGACAGAATGTACAAGTGCAAGCATTTCATCATGCACACAAGATCCATCTGTTCTTTAAGACGAACCTTTGATTGAACAGATGTTATTTTAATTATTTCTGGATTTTCTTTTTTTTTTTTTCTTCACTCAGACTCTTTCCATTAGCTCATATTTTTATATCAAAGTGATAATTCATTTTTAAGGATCTGTGCCAAAGTCTGAGGAAAGTCAGTGTTTTTCTATGTATCTATATTTTTTATTTGGCTGTGTTTGCAGTTCTTTACTTTTGGTTTTCTGGCAGCGACAGCTTGTGACCACAGAGCTGTAAACATCTAAAGATTCTGCTAAAATCAGCTCATTAAAAAACCTGCTTTTCCATCCTTTACATGGTGCCAGAGTTTCCATTTGAGACATTTATTCCTGATAACACTGTATATCACATCACCTCTGATTTAAAGATACGTGTCCTCATATGAGGGGTTTGGCAATCCAGCAGTGTCCACGCTGTTATTGGAGGGTTGGCTCGGGTTACTGGCAGCTCTACAGTCACACCTAAACCGTCTAAGAGATCATACTGTACTCTGATGCTTTACCTCCTGACTGCACTCGAGGGCCGTACAAGTGTTTGAGGCAACTTTGAAGAGCCTGTCTTACAGCAGCAGGGGCTTGGGGTCTCTTTTATCAGCAAGTGTGAAAGAATAAAAACATGTTTATGTCCGCCCTGCAGTGATGAAGAAGAGCTGGTAGAACAGGCGGTGTCCTGCTGAGGCTTTCAAACTGAACTTTGAAACCTTCATGCTTTGGGTGTTTGTTAGCAGTTTGTCACTGTTGAGTTTTAAAAGTGATTTATTGTTTTTACTTCTTTTAGCTTGTGCTCACAGCTGGGAGTTGAGAACTCAAGAGAGAAGACAACAGGATAATATACACATATAAAACATACAGTACAGTAGGATTTGGTTTTAAAGGAACACTACACCCAAACAACGATTTGGCCTCATTTTCTACTCACCCTCATGCTGAACAACACTGTGGAGTAGTTTTGGAACATCTAGGATGCAGCCGGAGATCTGGGGGGATCCTCGCTGTCCACTGACATTGATATCATGACTTAGATAAGAGCCCGAACAAACAGTGTCCTTAAAAGTCCACAAAAAGTCGGCAATATTCCTCCATACTGCTCGTGCACTGTAATCCAAGTGTCCTGAGCGGGTAACGTCCACCATTTACTCAAAACAACATCATTTAGCACATGTTTATAGCCTAAACAGTACTACTACTTGGCATTTCTATGATACACTTACGGGTGCCTACGGGAGCCAAACCAAAGGAACGCGCACTCTGCAATAACTAGGAGCGTAGAACAAGAAACAAGAACACAAGAAATCCCACATTCTGCTGACCCCTCTTGTGTCTGTCCACGGCTCCGTCGCTCACAGCAGAATGTGGGATTTCTTGTTCTACGCTCCTAGTTATTGCAGAGTGCGCATTTGTTTGTTTTGGTCAGCCGTGGCTCCCGTAGGCACCCGTAAGTGTATCATAGAAATGCGTATAAACATGTGCTAAATGATGTTGTTTTGAGTAAATGGTGGACGTTATCCGCTCAGGACACTTGGATTACAGCGCACGAGCAGTATGGAGGAATATTGCCGACTTTTTGTGGACTTTTAAGGACACTGTTTGTTCGGGCTCTTATCTAAGTCATGATATCAGTGTCAGTGGACAGCGAGGATCCCCCCAGATCTCCGGCTGCATCCTAGATGTTCCAAAAGTACATGAGGCCAAATCGTTGTTTGGGTGTAGTATTCCTTTAAATGGGGCAGGAGGGGAAACATGCTAACTTGGGATGACTTGTATAAAAGGTAAAACTCAATCTACACACAGCAGATACGATCGGAAAATTCAGACACTGAGTTTTATCCACTTGATTTTTTTGTTTGTTTCATTTCTATAGTGTCTCAAACATCACATAGCCCAACCCCTCTGAACAGACCTACCACTTGAATTTTTCAAAAGAAGTTTATTAATGAAACTGATAGAATTTAGAAAGCAGGCACCACAAAGTCAGGAAAGTAATTCACCTTCAATATTTTTATTTAAAAACTTTTTTTACTATTAACTCTTAAAATGGAAAAGCTCACACTGATTCAAATGGAGATGAATGCCCAATAAATGATGAAACCAAATAAGTCTATTTAAATAAAAAGTTTCTATATATGGTTATCTTATTATGTTAGTGTATATAGTCATTTTATTTTAGTTTTGTTTATGATCATTTCATTTTGTTTTTGTACGTTTTTATTTTTTTAGGTTAGTATATTATTTTATTAACATTCTATGAATTATTCTTATTTGTTTTTTGTATTTTTTTTTGTATATGATTATTTTAGTTTTTGTAAAGCCTGTAGTTATTTTTTTGTTTCTGATTTTAATTGTTATTTTATTTAGTTTTTCTGTATGATTACTTTAGTTTTGTATGGATTTATTTTATTTAGTTTTGTGTATAATTTTTTATTTAGTTTTTGTATATTAGAATTTATTCAGTTATTGTACAGCCTGAAGTTATTTTATTAAGTTTCTGTATATGATTTTTTGAAGTTTTATTTATGATTTATTTAGTTTATGTATTGTTTTTTGTACTTACTTTTTTTTACTCACTTTACTGAAGTTTCTTTATATGATTATTTTATTTAGTTGCTTGTGACTGTTTATGTAGTTATTTTATTAGGTTTCTGTATTTGATTTTTTTTTGTTTGACTTTATTTGGATCATGTATTTTTTTAATTACTTTTTTTACTTACTTAATTTACTGAAGTTTCTGTATATGATTACCTGTTTGAGTTTTTGATATAGTTAGTTTTAGTGTTTGTATAGTTATTGCATGTCATAAATGTAGCTGATGTGTAGAGTAATAGTGTGCACTGTTTAGTTATTTGAATTGATTGATATGGAATATTTTATTTAGCATTTATTTCTATAACAATAATGTATTCACTTATGTTCAGAACTTTTTGTGATACGGTTATTTATATTGTATTACAGATTGTTTTTGTTTCTTTTCAGAATTTGTTAAGCATGTAAATGGGGTGACAAGTCTTAAAAATTAAAGACAATGGTAAAAACAATGCTATTTTCTTGTAAGTGTGTGTAAATTGCAGATCGAAGGGGGCGGCATGTAAACTCTTGCCACATTGGGTAGGGACGTCTCTGATCATCCCAACAGCACTGGAGCTGTCAGCGTGGGAGATCTAAGCCTAACATCTATAAACACATTTAGCATTTGCACAAATAAAGATGCTTAAATGACCAAGAAGACAATCAGCTCTTACACTGACTTTAATTTCTCAGCTGCTGCTGACTCAGTGACCCCCTCCATCACGTCCTGATGGAGAAATCTGCCTCACTGATCCGACGGCTCCCAGAGGACTCTTTTCTTCCTGCTGATGTGAATATTATTAGTGATTCTGTTTTCTCTCAAATAAAAACAGTGAATTTATTCAGGCGAGACTCCAGCTCACAGCTTCCATAAAGGCTGTCGCTGCATTAAAAACAGCCCTGATAAAACAGTCTGATTACAGTACTCAAACTTTATCAAGGCAAAGGGAGCAGAGACTTCTGGCACTGACACATTTAGACACTGATATGAAATGGAAAACATATTTATGGATGCACACACACAATGAAACAAGCTGACTCCACCTGAGCTTTCATTCTCTGTGTTTTACTGCCCTCCCTGGTCTCATCGCTTCATACAGACAGTAAAACAGACACAGCCATTTACTGCTCCACCTCCATATATATGATAATCAGCTACATCCTTGGAGTATAAAACTCTTTGCTGCAAGCATTTATCAAGCCCTACAAAAAGTATCTTCAGCAGTGTAACTCATAAATATTTGATAAATGTTACCTCATGCTCTCTCTCTCTCTAGTGCTCTCCTTTCTCTCTCTGTTCAAATTAACAGCCTTAAATATGATGGATGTAGCACACTGTAACTTTAAGATCAGACTCATGAAATTATTGAAACACCTCCTTAATGTTAAAGGAAGATTTAACCCATTTTAGTGTGGACTATGTGTGCCTATGTGAGAGAAAGGTGAAGAAAATCTTAAAGGGATATGAAACATTTTATTTCTTTTCGTGTCTTGCCTCACTCTCACGTAGAGCATGACACGGGAGCGAATGTTCACTCCTGTCCCGTCCCACTCCCAGAGAAAAAATCCCGTCCTGTCCCAATCCCGGGCCAGAGTAAAAAAATTAATCCTGTCCTGTCCCACTCCCGTAGAATGACTCCCACTCCCATCCCGCTCCCACTCAATATATCACACCTATCCCATACCCCTCTGAATAAAACCAAACATGTCGAAAAAATGTTGCATTTTTTATTTTAGGTAAAAGTGCAGTGCAGTGCATGTAAAAGGAATTGCCTTTAAGTTTTTTGAACTTTGTGCTGCAGCTTAAACAGAAAGTCAAACCACTTTTGTAGTTCTTTTGTGTTGTTAGCGCAGTCAAGAGTGTTGGCTCTCACTGAGAGATGACTACAAAAATGGATGCATATGTTCATCTGGTTGTTTAACACGGCTGGAAATGATCATCTATTAATATCATTCCCAGTCGTTCCCGCTCCCGTTGCTTTTTTTCCCCGTCTCGTCCTGATCACAGGATTAATTAAAAAATGACTCCCATCCTGTGGGATTCCCGCGGGAATCACGTGACCCACGGGAATTCCCCAAAAATGTCATCCTCTACTCTCAAGTCATGACAAGCACATAGATACCATTCTTTCAACTGTGTGCAGAAACAAGGAAGAGACAGGCAGGGCTCACCCACCACTAATTAGCTAAGCTCAAACACTGGGAGACAATGGGTAGCATTAGCCTGCCTTTGCCTATAGACATCAGGTAAACTCTTCAGCCGCTCTAAACAATCTTGTGTAATTATTGTGACTTGTTTTTTACCGTGTAATTGTTATGTTATCGTCTACTATCATCGTATTATCTTCTTCTCCTTAACAGAGGCTTTTTTTTGTTGACCGACTTACAAACACGTCATGCCGTGGTTTGCATATGTGCCCCACAGTTTAGTTTTGTATGCATTTATTTTAAAAGTTACATAAAGTGCTAATCTTAAGCTAAAAAGAGATAACATGACAAGTTAAAAAAACCCAACAAATTGCAAATATGAAGAAAACGCAGATGTCTAATTAAAATAATTGATCTCGATAGATATATATATATATTTTTTTTGCTAGCTATTGAAGAACTAACTTTAATATAATGGTGTCTTTAACCTCTTTCAATACTATATTTATAAAACATCAGCGGTAAAATTCATCTGTTTTGCAAATTGGAAAACACTAATTGTTTTAATGATGGAAAAAATAGGTTAATTGGCTTTAATTCTGTTTACATTGGCTAAATTAACTTGAAGATATATATATAAATATATAAATTTATAATATAAATTTCAACTGGAACACCCCCCGATGTCGGAATTTCCTACTATGAAATCTGGGGATCTTCACCACCCCCCGAGCTGGCAATCAAAGATGGCTGCCCCCAATGTTAACAGTTATTAAGCTCTTGTAATATTCTGTTTCTTAGCACATCTTACTAGTGTTTATGCCACTAAATCAACCGTCTACACAGTATTGTTCAAGTTATATTTATGGAAATGCTGCCATAATGTTATTTACATTTTTCATGTGGTATTTGTGAACTACAACACAAGGCGTGCTAACAATGGCTAACACAACAGCTAACAACAGTTGCTTCAAAAATTTAATTATTTATTATTTATTACTGTCATTTCAAAGTACTTAGTTACACTATAATACTACTGTATTGAAATGTAAGGCATTACATTGTTATCGCATTATTTTTAAGTTACTCCCGCCAAAATAACAGGAAATATGGATTTGTCATTCTTAATGTAGCTCATTATGCTCAAAAAGCTCATTACACATCCAGTGGAAGGTGATGTGGTGGCTATCAGACTGAGTTCAGCTTAAGGCTAAAAACAGTAGAATATAAAAGCCACATTGATGCTCATGGCTCAATACAAAAAGCGATCAGAGCAAAAACAGACAAAAGGTCAAATTCTGGTGATTTATGTCAGAGAAACTGTGACTTAAGGCCTGGTGGAATACTTTTCTCCTCTGCTGATCTCACAGAGTATTTGGCGAGTTTGTATTTAAAGGTGCTATGAGGAGAATAAAGACTCTGCTACTCATGAGCACGCGTAGCGACTGTCGTAAACACGTGACTCAAGCCAACGCGTGTGGTTGTTGTGATGCTAATAAATGCAGCTCGGACCTTCCTCAGAACTCTGCATTGCTTTACAACTTCTTTTTTCAGCAACTTACAGGATGCAAAGCGACGAGGTAATGTATCTCTTTCTAGTTACGTAGCGGTAGTTTTTGATGTGTGACAACAAGCAATTCTGGAAAACTTAGTATCGTGGTTTTGTAGCCAGCTATATATCGCTGCTTACAGCCCGGTGCTCTGAGACGTGTCCAAATAATATAAATTTGCTCTAGTTTTAGTTGTCTTGTTCCCAAAGTTGAGTATCCAGGCCAGTCCAGCCCTGTCCGACCCGACTGCAAAACTAAGGAATAGCATTTATAGAAAAAAAAAAAAACCCACGTCATTTGGGGTTAAATTAAAAATGCATTGTTTCTTGCATTAAGGACATTTGTACTGAGTAAAATATTATTTTTTTCTTTGTAATGCCTTACATTACTACGTTACAGTGATCATATCTGCACTTTTTTTCCTACCTTGTAACTGGAACACTGATAACTCTGAGTTGACGTCATTCCCACTTCCCTCTTCTAAGGTCCCATCCACACGAAGACAAAACACTTAACAGTTTCCAAAACGATCGTCATAAAGACGAAGGCGTCTCAGAAAATGTGTGCGTCTATATGAATGCACTCGATACGCATGAAAACACTGTAAAACACATGCCAGACCTCTAGGGGCGCTGTAATGATATGACAGAAACAAGCGGAAACAGACGAAAAAACAGTGGGCATGCGCACTTGCGGCAAAAGTTGGAAACAGAGATTATGATAAAGTGATCATTAAGTGCCATAATGTGTCCTCGATAATTGTTTGTTCAACTCGGTGGTGACTGAGAAGAAGGAGATTTTGCTGCAACAGGGATAGTAAGGTCACTAGCTTCATCAGCACATATGCTTCACGTACGCTGCCGTTGTTGTTGCTGCATGTGGCGCATGTATGTCAATGAAGATATGAAACTATAACATAAGCATATCTGAAAACTTGCGGAAAGCCAGTAATCACGGAGCTGCGTATACGGCATTTCAAAATCTTTCCACTCTGGAACCTCCTTTCAAAAATGATCGTTTACAGACCCCCAAAACGCCGTCTTCGTATGGATGATACGCAGATTCGGCAAAAAACGTATGCGTTTAGACCTCGGTTTGGCTTTGTATGGATGGGGCCTAAGTTCAGAGGTTAATGGACCTCAGCGTATCTGCTGGGGTGTAGTCACAGTTTTCCCTTTAGCTGTCTTATTGTTGTAAGAGCAGGGAAACTTTCAGCTAGCAATCTGAGGCCTGCAGGCTGCAACATCTCATAAAGAGTGAACTGAACCCACTTAAGAGCTATATAGAGTAAATGATTGAACGCTGTAAACAGAAGCCAGAGCCCATTTTCACATTTTCAGTGACATGTTTTTGCCAAATGGCTCACAAGAATGTCTTTATTTACCATGTGTGTGTTTGCTTTGGGGTGTTTACCTTAAAAGGCTCCCACATAAACAGCTGCGCTCGACGAGGCTGTGATTCAAAGCGTAGTGAGGAGTGAGCGTCGAGGCCAGCCGGGGAACCGGAGTGGAGGTGGTGATTGAAGAAGTCAGAGCTCCACAACAAACAGCTGCCTAGGTGCCAATGATCAATACGCTCTGACTGTAGCTACAAGCAGGCCGTGTGTTCTCTGAAACTTTGAAACAACATGAATAAATGACGAACATCGGGGGGAAAACAGAGATCCTTCAGGCTTGTGTGCACTCTTTCTTCAAACAGAACTAAAGACTGCGGGCGTGACTTGCATCTAAATGCTGTCTGAGGTGCTAAACCTAGAAAGAAACGACCCCAGGGGAGAGACAGACCTTTTCCTGTGACCTGGATTAAATATTGATGGGGTGCGATGATAGAGGATGGGGCACAAATGTCAGTGTCACAGCACATTCAGGATGGAGGTCAATCCTTTGTAAATGAACGTTAGGATGAGGGGATTTATTTATGTATGTTTTCCCAGTCTCTGGGACCAGCCGTAAAACATCCATTTGGAGATAAAATGCTAATCGATTTTGATGCAACACCTCCGTCAGGCCGCGCACGCACACATCTGCACTGAAAGTTAACCTTCAGATTTAATTAAAACTTCACTCAGGGTGAGAACGCCTCCCCTCCTCTTGACTGATGTGTTATTAGTTAGCAAAAATTAGCAAGTAAATTAGTCAAATGAGGCAGACAGCAGCATCTATTCTGCACCCTGGAAGGATGACAACAGAAGTCACCTCTTGGGTCCTTGTTCATTTATACTCAACAGCTTTCAAAGATGTTTTTTTTAAGTCCAGAATGCAGTCAAAACATTTTGAAAAGAGCTCAACAAACTAGAAAGCACTCGTCAAGGGAGCTCATATGTTGCTGCTACATCTATAAGCAATACTCCCATGATAAAGTTAGCATCATAATTTGGTTAATGACAGTGAAAACCAACACATAGCACTCAGAATCATGGTGATATCATTATTAGTTTTGCTTAATTAGTTATCTGAATCACCACCAAAATCTTATCATTTTTAAGTTGGGCCATTACCAACATCTCCTGAAAATTTTAGCTAAATCCGTAAACTAGTTTTTGTGTAATCTTGCTAACAAACAAACAACCACTGGCAAAAACATAAGCATAGGTAACAAAAACATTAAAGGGATAGTTCTGATTTTTTATGGTATGGTTGTGTGCGGTACATGGTGTGACCCTGAATGTGTGCCATCATGTCACAGCTCAGTTCTCTTTCAGTTCAGAAATACTTGGGACAGATGCTCAGTTGGTAATGCTGACTGCTAACCCCCAGCAGCGGCAGTAGGTTCGAATCCCGGCCACAGCCCTTTGCTGCATGTCTTCCCCCCTCTCTTCACCCGCTTTCCTGTCATTCTCCAGCTGTCCTATAGAATAAAGGCCATAAAAGCCAAAAAAATAACTTAAAAAAAAAAAAAAAGAAATACTTGGGACAGATGCTAACTCTAAACATTGCTGTACATCTTGCCAAATTTTACGCGTATTTAAAAGAATTGTTGGAGAAACAAGTCACAAAACTTCGACGGAGGATTAGGGCCACGTTGAAAACTAAAAAAAAAAGGAAGGTTACGAGAATAAAGTCGAAAAGTTACGAGAATAAAGTCATCTCAAACTAAACATCTGCTTTGCTTTATTTATAAAGATATTCACAGATTCTGACTTTTCGGTTCAATAATTCATCAACAAAAGAACATAGTTCCAAACCAGACCCCTCTTTTTGATCACTGTAATGAAGAATGTGAGCAATAAACTCGTTTTCATCTAAACGAGCCGTCAATACACTGAAGCTGATGGCTTGGCGGTTTAGGGACCATCGGCAAATTACCATATCGGAGGAATAGTGTGAAAGAAATCCATGCATATTAATGAACACAATTAAATTAACAAAACATCATTTAAATCAAATCAAAACATTCCTGCTGAAGTAAGAGCTGTAGTTTAAAGAAGAGGAGATCACCATACATGTTTTGTTATGACTTGGTTGGTAGATGTCATTACTTTGATGGCATTTGCTTTAATTTCAATCAGAAAGTCCTGTAAAATATTTTAATTTATAAATCTAAAAGAAAATATGACCCGTAGTATGAATAACATACGATCCTTTGTATTTGCTGTGATTTTGAAAACTTTACTTCTCAGTATGGGGAAGTTATTCAATTTTCTTTCACACTATTCCTCTGATATGGTAATTTGCCGATGGTCCCTAAACCGCCGAGCCATCAGCTTCAGTGTATTGACGGCTCGTTTGGAGGAAAACGAGTTTATAGTTCACATTCTTCATTACAGTGATCAAAAAGAGGGGTCTGGTTTGGAACTATGTTCTTTTGTTGATGAATTATTGAGCCGCAAAGTCCGAATCTGTGAATATCTTTCTAAATATAGCCAAGCAGATGTTTCCTAGTTTGAGATGACTTTATTCTCGTAACTTTTCGACTTTATTCTCGTAAATTATGAGATTATTCTCGTAACTTTACGACTTAATTCTCGTAATTTATGAGATTATTCTCGTAACTTTATGACTTTATTCTCGTAACCTTCCTTTTTTTTTTTAGTTTTCAACATGGCCCTAATCCTCCGTCGTACAAAACCAACACAGGCACATGCTACAAACAGTTTATTTACATTCACTTATTTTTCTTTTTTCCCCCTTTTGTTCTTTTCTAAGACTCAGATCTGCGTCACAGTATTTTTATTATTACTTTGTTTTTAAACACTTTCACTTGAGTGGCAGTGGTCTATCTTCTTCATAGTTTTGTGATATTTTTTATTTAAATCAAATATTCAAAATATGCCATAAGAGAGGGCTGTGATTTTTTTTGTCAATGGTTTTTGCTCTTCTGAGAACATAACATTTTTAAATAAAGAGACACTTAATTTTCCACCACCAAGATAATTTGATTAGGCACTATTTTCAGACACAGCACAGCCTACGTGTTCTTCTGCCAGCAGCGCTAACTAGTTTGCTTCACAAGAGGAAACAACTGCTACCAAACAGGAAAATTGGTGATTTTTGCAGCAAGTATGACTGCCATTGTTGGATACCAAGAAAAACTTTAAACTGGAGTTCTCAGGAGAATCTCCTGTAATGGAGAGTCAAGAGGTCTGAAACACTGTACCTGTTGGTTCAGGTGAATACATCATGAGCTCATGTCGTCAAACTGGCTGAAAACAGTGTAGCTAAGATGCTTCAGAATGTTTCAGGAAAAGAGGAGAGTATCAGCTTTTATATGCTCATCATTTGTTAATGTTTTTAAAAAACAAACTCAAAACCTACCTATTTAGTCAAGCTTTTTTTTTTTTTTTAAATGTATTTTTGGGCATTTTGTGTCTTTATTAATAGGAGAGAGACAGTGGATAGGCTTGTGAAAGGGGGTGAGAGAGTAGGGGGAGACACTCTGCAAGCTGGTCACAGGCAGGATTCGAACCTCGACCGGCAGAAGCAAGTACATGGGGTGCCTGGTTGCTAACCACTCCGCCAAACCAGCACCCCTTATTTAGTCAAGCTTTTACCTGAATTACCTTTAAGTGTTTTTACTTATTCTAATAAACATCTAATTAATATCTTATCTTTCATGTTTTCTATCTTTCCTTATTGTACTTTTCTGTTTTTCTGTTTATTTTTACTTCATTTCAATTTATTTATTTTTTTATTATTATTTTATTTTTTTAATTCTTTTTCTCATTTTATTTTATGATATATTTAATTTTACACTGTAACCTAGCCTCCAGTGTTTTCTCATTTTTAAACCTTTAAGATGGCGTTTCCTCAGTAGCTGTATTCTTTATTAGTTTTTTTTTAATGATGCTTTTTATCAACATTGTGTATGGATTGCGGTGTGGGTGGTTCAGGGGCTGGGTGGAGTGGGTTTGGGTCATAAATCCTTCATTTTAATTCATCTGTCTGTTTGTAAAGCACTTTGTGCTACATTTTCTGTATAAAAAGTGCTATATAAATAAAGTTTGATTGATTGATTGATTAGCAGTGAGCAGCTTTAATCCTGCAGAGCCTTTTTGATTTAATGGACATTTATAATCATATGGACCAGATCCACTGCTTTACAAACTCCAAGGACAAAACAGAGGAGCTGAATGAAAGTTCATCTTTAGAGTAAGTATTTGGCTCATGCTGATTGTTTTTTTTGTTTATTTTTCAGTGATAAGTGTGCTTCATGACAGCACATGATGCATTCACTGTTGTGGGTAAACTGAGCGATCTGTCAAAATTACTGAGCTTGAACAGCAGGATAATCCTTAAAGATTCCTACATGCAGCTAATCTTATTTGGGATTAAGTACATTCATGCATTTGTTAACTTCAAGTAAGACTGTAGTTTGATCCTTTTGCTGGTGGAGGAAGGACACATCGGCTGTGCCATGTCTCAAATTAGTGCCTAATTTCAGTGGTTTGGTCGTGGAATATTAAGCGGATGGAAACAAACTGTTTATGTGGTTTGTTTTATTCCACAATTCTTTTAATTACACAGAGAGTTTGGCACCGTATAGAGCATTTACAGCATCATAGGGAGAACTGAGCTGTGACACACGTTCGGACTCATGCCATGTACCTCACACATCCTCACTCCAAAAAACAGAAACTACCCCTTTAACCCTTAAAGAACTAAAGATGCTCATGGATTATCTGTGTATTTATTATCAGTGCATACAACATTTTCGAGGAAAAGAACACTGCACCTCTTGGTTAAATTAAAAACTTTTTCAAAGTGATGAACATCAGAGACAAAAGTGAACAAAGTGAGCATTAATGCATTTAATAATATATGAGTCATGATTAATCAATGACTATATCTGCTTTTTCTTCATAAATACATGCATGAATTCAGTTTTTCATACATTAAAGAGACTGTGAGGAGTTTCTAAGTAATTACAAAAAAGTCTCCCTTTTAGATACATGCCTGATCAAAATACACACTTTAAGATGAGTTTTATAGCATCAAAATAGGTTATCTATAAATGCTATTCCTTAGCTTCTTGGTCGGGTCGGACAGGGCTGGACTGGCCTGGATACTCAACTTCTGGAACAAGACAATTAAAACTAGAGCAAATTTATATTATTCTGACACGTCTTAGAGCACTGGGCTGTAAGTAGAGATATATAGCTGGCTACAAAACTACAATACTAAGTTTTCCAAAAATTGCTTGTTGTCACACATCAAAAACTACCACTACGTAACTAGAAAGAGATACATTACCTCGTCGCTTTGCATCCTGTAAGTTGTTGAAAAAAGAAGTTGTAAAGCAATGCAGAGTTCTGAGGAAGGTTCGAGCTGCATTCATTAGCATCACAACAAACACACGCTTTGGCTTGTGGTGCGTTCCAGTTGTAGTCAGAAGTAGGAATTTCTGAGTTCTGAGTAGGAAACTACAACTGGAACGTCCCCCGAAGTCTGAATTTCCTACTGGGAACTCGGTGAAACCTCACCACCCCCATGTTGACAATAGAAGATGGATGCCCCCAGTGTGAACAGGTATTTAGCTCCTGTAATAATCAATTTATTTGCACTTCTGACTGGGGTGTGTCGCTCTAGATCGGCTGTATACATAGTATTGTTAGACTAATATTTACAAAAATGCTGCCATAGTGATAATCACATTCTTCATACAACAACGCAGGGCGTGCTAACAACAGCTAACAATAGCCTGGTAGATCGGTATGTTTTTTTCCGACTTCAACTGGAACGCCGATAAATCGGAGATGATGTCACTACCAGTTCCGAGGTTACTGGAACGCAGCATTATGACAGTCGCCGTGCGTGCTCATGAGGTGCAGAGTCTTAATGTTGCCGGAAACAGATTCTCCTCACAGTCCCTTTAATAGAGAACTGTAAAGTTTGTTTTTTAAATCGTTTTATTTTATTGTAGTATTTTAATTATTTTTATCCCCGCACTTTGTGCTACATTTTATGTATGAAAAGTGCTTTACAAATAAAGATTGATTGATTTTTAACTCATTTTAACTCCTTTAGTTCAGATGGTCTATATGATTTTAAACAATGGAAGGAGATAAAAGATAAATCCTAAAATACATCAGACCTCAAACCACCAATGCACAGAGCTTAAATGAAGAATAAACACAGACATTAGTTACTGAATCAAAGTTATTCTTTTACTCAGTGTGATTTAATTAAAGTTTTCTCACCTCTGGTGTCTCTGAGGTCTCCATGCGGTGATGACACCAAACACTGTGTGTGAGACAAAAGTGTGACACACCTGTGTCTGAGCCTACTGATTGCCTCAGCTGCACCATCCCCCTCTCCACCTGCATTCAGAGTCTGATCTGATCCCTGCATCACCCTCTGGAGGGAAAGGCATAAACTAGTGTCAAATAAATTCAAACCATTACTTAAACACAAATGCAGAATTTCTTTGGATTGCCTTGACAAACAGCAACAGCTCTTTGGTCTCAGTGTGATGGGATTGAAAAAGTTGACCTACAGGGACATCTAGTGGAGAATAGAGAGTACTGCAGAGTAGATTAAATTTGAGCAGCTGCCTCTTGCTTTTTGAAACTTTCTCTTCTGACCTGCTCTGAAGGAAAGCCCATAGAACTGGAGGAGGTTTTCCTGGGAAACGTGGTCGACTGTGTTACTCCTTAGATAACCAGATTTGTAGCAACATCTGAGAAATACGTATGCTTTTCTGCAGTGGTGTGCACAGGGGTGGCCCGACTGTTGAAAAACACACATAAACTGCCTGCTCGGGTGGAAAAACACACTAAACTCCAGAAGACCATAGGGACAAAGAAATACTATAAAACATTAGTGTTGCAGTTACTTTTATGTTTTGCTCTTTTTTTGATCTATATTGAACCAGAACTGTGTGTATCTCACAGACACCCATTTGGATTATCTGGCATTAATATGGTGTTAAAATGCACTAGAATACAGGAAATAGCATCTACATATTGAACATTATTTTGGGAGGGAAGACCCCCAGAATCCCTACAGACATTTTCATTTATTTCTGTGTGTTCTTCACTGTCCAACTGTTGAGTCTGCACAGTTCTTGTGGACGCTAATCCTAACTACAAGCTAACTTGAATAGTTTGTCTAGTTAGTCTGTTTTAAGACTATACTATGTGCCATTTGTTTAACATATAAACATGTCTAAAGTGCCCTTGAAAACACGAGAAACTTAGCACCATCTTCAGTTGCAAGAACGTGCTGTGTGTGCCTTTTTTTTCTTCTCGCCCCTGCCCTTGAAAAAGTACTCTGACCAATGATCTCCAGGAATAAAACTCACTAAGATGTTTCTTTTAAAGTGCAATTTTTATTGTTTTCATGTCTTTCCTCACTCCCGAGTCCATGACATGAAGATAGACACGATTCTTTTGACTCTGTGAGCAACAACAAGCCGGAGACGGACAAAGGTCACCCACTGCTAGCTTAGCTCAAATAGTTGGAAGTCTATGGGAAGTGTTAGCTTGCCTCTGCATACAGTCATTAGATAAACTTTTCAGCAACTCTTTAACATTTCTATGTGTCTGTTGTTACTAGTTTTTATTGCTTTATGATAGGTTATCTTCTTCTACTCATAAACAGAGGCTTTGCTTTGTTGACCTACTTCACCAGGGGTTTTAAAACATTCCTGAACAAGTCGAGTCTTTTGAACAGCTCTTTTCTGTGAACAATGAGAAACAATTTGCATTTGTGGGTAAGACCTTCATTTCAGAGTTGTTCTTAAATTTGCAAGTAATTTGCATTTAAGAAAGGTTTTCAAACAAGGTCACTCACAACTACGAATTGGCTCTCATCGTTCACTTAAAAGAGCTGTCCAAAAGACTCAACTCGTTCACGAATGTCACATCGCTAGTTCAAACCCCCCATGACAATAGGTCAACAAAGCAAAGCTAGATAATACGATGATAGTAGAAGATGACGTAACAAAACAAAAACAAATACTTCCCATTGAATGCTAATACTTCCCATTGAATTCCTGTTATTTGAGCTCAGCTAGTTAGCAGTGGTGACCTTTGTCTGTCTTTTACTTCTTATTGCACTTAATATCTGCTTGTCTGGACACAGAAGTGAGGGAAGACATGAAAACAAAAAAAACTGGACCGCTGCTTTAAAGTTTTCTGACATTTTCACCCTCTTTAACTTGACCTGACTTTGCCTTTAAATGAACCTGTCCTCATCACTCTAACATCTGTGTCTCCACCATTATTCACACAGCGTGCTTCTTTTTCCCGCTCACCTCTGAGGTCGTTCCCAGATTTGAACTCATGTAAAAGTTTTAATAGCTAACTGCTGCCAACCTTCTGTGTCGACCTTCATCGGCTGTGATTGAAGTAGCTCGGGGTGGGCGGGGGGAACGTTCGGCTGAAGGTTACACACTGCGGTGTCTGCTGGGAGCATAATTGGAGGTTTGAACAGTTTTGATTAAAGATGTTCAAATGTCATGTGGGTGTGACACTCTCAGAGTCAAAAAAGGCAAAGCAGACAGGTGATGAGTTAAAGTTTTTATTATCTGAACAAGGACATGAGCATTTTCTGTCCGGCTGAAAAAGTCAAAACATCCCTGCATTTGATTCTCCTTACTTGTTAAGTGTTCATCCTTCATGAGTTTTACACTAAAAAAACAAATTCATATGTACAAATCTTAAACAATATGAGACAAATATCAAAACTTCTGCATCAAAACTTAAAGGTATCTTAAAATAAGGATGACTACACCCTAAAATACTGTTAGATACATGACGAAGTGTAACAATGTTGATTGTGCAAACACTGATAAAAATAAATCTCATGCGCTTCCACTGTGAGTGCCATTTTGTATGTAATGTGATAGTGCTGGTGGAGGTTCATTAGGCTGGATGGTGTTTTGGTGTTAGTCTTAAATTAATAGGAATAGGAATTGACATTTCATACTGGTCATGTTGTCATTTTTGACTTTGAATAAGTCACTTTATGCTTTCCAGTTAATGCTCAAGTTAGACGCCATAAGACTTGCAAGACTGTGGAGACAATAATGTTGATGCTTAATGATTAACAAACATTCTATGTATTTTAATACCAAGTCATAATCCTTAAATCCTTATTGGAGTACAGTACAGGGCAAAAATTTGTACACAGCTTCTCATTCAATGTGTTTTCTTTATTGTCATCACTAATTACATTGTAGATTCTCACTGGAGTAATGATGGCCACTCGTTTCTCTTAACTTAGCTGATTGGTTCTTGCCATAATATTAATTCTAACAGTTGTCTAATAGGGCTGTCGGCTGTGCATCAGCCTGACTTCTGAACAACACAAATGATGGTCCCAACCCGATGAAAAAGGCACGAAATTCCATTAATTAGCCCTGGAAAGGTACACCTGAGAAGAGAAAACCATTTCAGGTAACTACCTCCTGAAGCCCATAAAGAGAATGCCAAAAGTCTGCAAAGCAGTAATCAGAGCAAAGGGTGGATACTTTGAAGAAACTAGAATATAAGACATGTTTTCAGTTATTTCACACTTTTTTGTTAAGTACATAATTCCACATGTGTTAATTCATAGTTTTGATGCCCTCAGTTAGTGATGAAAATAAAGAAAACACATTGAATGAGAAGGTGTGTCCAAACTTTTAGCCTGGACTATATATTAATACTCACTGATATTCAACAGCACTGAACACCTGCAGAGTTAATCTAGGATGCCTTGTCCCAACTGCTTTGGTAGTTTCAACAATTACCGACACCATATAAACCCCTCAATAACTGATTGTATTTTAGATTAGCCTGCCATAAAGCAACAAGTAAGTAAGAATTGTTTAAAAGAGTTTTTCCAGCTTCGCTCATGATGATGGGAATTCCATCCACCTTTAGAGATCTGAATCATTTGGCTCAGCTTAGTAATAAGAGCTATAGTGCAATTTGGCTTTATTTTGTCAATGAATCAACATAATAAGGAAACTTTCTTTAGCATAGGAACCACAGATTGAGGCGTCAGTAGTGTGCAGTGTGATAGTACACTTAGTAATCAGAAGGTTGCAGGTTCGAGCGCAGCCCCTGCTGTCTATACCAATGTGTCCTTTGGCTCCCACTGTTCAATGGTGTGTAAATTGGAATGAAAGGGTGTGAATGTGTTCACTGATATTGATGGACAACTGGCATAAAAACTCAACTAATCAGTGAATGATATGGCACTTTTCCACTAGCACGCCTTGGCCCTACTCTACTCGACTCTACTCGATTTGCAGCATGTTTCCACTAGCCTGGTACCGCCTAAAACAAGCTAGTTTTAGTACCTACTCCACTCTGGTTCCAAGCGAGCTGAGCCGATACTAAAAGATGACGTCAGAGACTGCCGGCTACTGATTGGTTAAACAATGTCATCATTGATGAGTCATGAGCGCGATGAGCTAGCATGCTAGCGGTAGCTACCGTTAGCTTACCCTCATATGTCTTTTCTTTGCAGCACGATTGCTCTCGTCCTCGGCTTCATTCTGTGGTATAGCTTCCAAAACTGCCACCTGCAGCTTTCTTCTGCTTTCCTTTTTTACTCGGTTTGCGACAAAAAGCCACAGATTGTTGTGTCGCGCTCAAAATGACGTAACTGCAGTGCCGCTCACCCCGTTGGGCAGTCGACTGGGGCTAATGGAAAAGCAGCACAAGGTGAGTAGAGTACAGCCGGGTAGAGTCGAGTAGAGTAGAGTAGGGCTAGTGGAAAAGGGCCATTAGAGTGAATGGGTATGAATGGGTAGATGTGACCTGTAGTGTAAAGCAGCTTTGAGTAGTCAAAAAAAAAAGAAAAAAAAAGAAAAGCACTTTATAAGCCCAAGTTCATTCAACATTTACCAATTTTGGCAGTGAAAGGCCAAATTTTCTTCTGTTGCCATCAGAATTAACAGCGTCCCAGAGCCAAAGTAATAGTGATTGCCTAATCTATCGCACAAAATGTGTGCTCAGTTTCCTTCATTTCACCTTGTCTGTGTAAAGATGTAGAGATCCTTCACATAGAGAAGTCCTGAAATCTTAAACAAAGAGTCAACAGTGGAGCATTATGTGACAAATACAAAACATTCCAGCTGTAAAAAAGACACAATAAGGCAGCAAAGTAATATTAATGGTTGTGAGTGAATACGTTTTTGTATCTTTTATGAAGAGTACCTTGTCATACAAACTCAAGCTAATGATTTCATGATATCAAAAGTGAACAAAATGATCCTAAGAGCTTTTAAAGAAGCTTTAAACCCCTTAAAAACACAGCATCATGGCTGTAAAAGTGAAATAATGTGGACCTTCAGTCTTAAACACCTCCACTACACTTCTATACTTCACATATTCAGTCTAACTTCTCCTGTCCTTCATCACGCCATCAATCCTTCACATCTTGAGTTCTTCAGACCCTGTAGACCGATTTTTCTCTTTGTAGTTCTGTGGTTGACCACAGCAACAGGTCACTTGGACACTTCTCTTTGTTTTCTTTGACTAAGTCATTCCCGAAGCCATTAAAGGCTAAATGTTAAAGTCAATCCTGGCTAGCTTGCAGCGCCATATTTCTTCTGTGGATCTCATTGAGGACGACGTCACTGTTTGAGCCGTCAGAGATACCGCTATCTGCAAACACAGAGCCTGTAGAGGGATAAACAGTTATGTGATTGTGGGGATTGTAGAATTGCAAAATTCAAAACAAAGGATGGACGAGAGAAGGAGGTTATAATTCTTATGCTTCGTTCACACCGGATGCTACTTGTACTACCTCGGCGATCACTCTCCATGCAAAGTCAATGTACAGCCGCAATGGGGCGGGGCTAACCCGTGATGCGTTTGCCGCGTACAAGATAATCACTTCACTCGTCGCACGATGCCAAAGTAAAAAAAAAGTTGATCTTTTCAGGCGATGTCGTGTGTGGCTTTGCAGCTAGAGCCAATCAGCAATGTGTGCGTTTGTGACAGACAGTTTTTCAACCATTCTACAGAGGAACAATCCATGACCGTGTGGGAAACAGTCAGTGAGGACATTAGTTCCGCCTAGACGGACTGCAGAAACCTCACAGATAATGCTGCTGCAGGGCATCAGCTGCAGAGTTTTGTGGTTGATAAGAGAGCCGAAAAGGACACAGGTGGAATAATGTTCGATCATCCTATTATATGATATATGATATGATCACGGTGAAACACGAGCGGACGTCACGTCACCGAGTGACAGCCGACGGCATCAGTGACCAAAATGAGGTATTTCTGGACGTGCCACGATACGTCAGTGGGCGACACGATTTTGGTAGCTGGGTTGCTTGCGGTGTGAATGCAGCATTAGACTAAGGCCCCATCCACATGAAGACAAAATGCTTGACAGTTTCAAAAACGATCATCATAAAGACGAAGATGTCTCAGAAAATGTGTGCATCTACATGAATGCACTCGATACGCATCAAAACGCTGTTAAACACATGCCAGACCTCTAGGGGGAGCTGTAACAATATGACGGAAACAAGCGGAAACAGACAAAAAAACAGTGGGCATGCGCACTTGCGGCAAAAGTTGTAAACAGAGATTGTAAACAGAGACCTCCGTAATGTGTCCTCGATAATGGTTTGTTTAACTGGGTGATGATTGAGAAGAAGGGGATTTTGCTGCAACAGGGATAGTAGCGTCACTAGCTTTATCAGCACATATGCTACACCGTACGACGCCATTGTCGTTGTCGTTGCCGCGTGCAGTGCATGCGTGTCAATGAAGATATGAAACTATGACGTAAGCGTGTCTGAAAACTTGCGGAGAGCCAGTAATCACGGAGCTGCGTATACGGCATTTCAAAATCTTTCCACTCTGGAACCTAGTTACAAAAATGATCGTTTACAGACTCCCAAAACGCCGTCTTTGTATGGATAATATGCAGATTCAGCAAAAAACGTTTGCGTTTAGACCTCGGTTTGTCTTCGTTTAGATGGGGCCTTGATGGAAAAGAACTCACCGCTGCTGCTGCTGGTGCCTTCGCTTGTGCTAACTGAGGAGCTTCTTGAGGTGAAGTGAGGAGCTGAGCTGGATCCTGTCGCGAGAGACAGATTCCTGTTGTTCTGGGTTGCAGTACGACTCCATTCTGTATAAAGAGAAAAGAAAAAATTAACGATACAAATCCAAATTTGTGATTTTTATTATCAATAGTTTTACTTAATACTGCTTTTTTTTTGGTGACTGTTATCATTTCAAACTCTAAAGGAGAATTATTTTGCTTTTACAGTTTTCTGATCCACAACAATGTCAGATACTCGTCAAATAATGGCAAAGTGTCAAATATGTTTTACAGTCTTTTCTTAACAGTGTAGTCCATCTGACATTATAGGGATATGCCAACTTTTCTAGTCTTGCCTCACACTTGAGTCCATGACAAGTCGATAGACACTATTCTTTCAAGTGTACGTGCAGTAACAAGAGATAGGCAAAACTTACCCACCACTATTTAGCTTAGCTCAAACATTCGGAATCAGTGGAAAGTGTTAGCCTGCCTCTGCCTACAGTCATCAGGTAAACTCTTCAGCAACTCTTAATTGTCCTGTGTGCTTGTCATGACTTGTTTTTTTAACCTTATTATTAGGGATGGGAATCGAAAACCAATTCCAGTTGAGAATCGTTAACAGCTCCACCAAAGAATCGATATCATGAGTCTTTTTGTTAATCAATTCTCTTATCAATTCCTTCCACTGACAGGGTTCAGAAGCGTCTGAATTGTGGCCTATTTTTAACTGCACCTACAATACAACCTTAAGTGAGTGGAAGCACCAGCAACTTGCAGAAGCAGTTCGCTATGCTGTGACGTGTGTTTGGCATTGTTGCCGCTAAAAATCAGACAAACACGGAAAATCTGCAAGAATCAATAAGGGAATCGTTAAAAAATTGGATCGATTAGCAGGATCGTTAACAGTATTGGTATCAATAAAAACGTATCAATTCCCATCCCTACTTATTATGTTAGAATATCTTCTACTAACATTATTGAACATGATTATATTCTTCTACTTGTAAACAGAGGCCTGGTTTTGTTGAGCTACATCCGCGGTGGTTTGGTGAAGTTCATGAATGAGTCCAATCTTTTGAACAGCTCTTTTAAGTGAACAAAGAGAGCCAATTTGCAGTTGTGAGTGAGACATTTGTTCACAATTCTTAAATGCAAATTGCCCCCTCCCACTTTGAAAGCCCTTCTGTGGCCAATCACAGAGTAGTATGGAGGAGGGCTGGGGGATGAAAAAAATTACTTAGACTGTTTTTGCAGGATGTGAGAAATACAAGAAAGTGATGCAGCGAGAGGCACAGTGTCATGAAGATCTACAAGGCTTTCTGTCCTGTTCGGTCCTTAAATTCCCTTCCCTATCTGTGAAATTATAAAACAAATAAAGCACAAGAGCAAACTTATGTTCTCACCAGAGTTTTCAGCCAATCGTAGCTTCCCACAGCAAAGATACGTCCTCCACTGCTTTCTGACATTTTCTTTCACAGCACAGTGGAAAACGAAGATGAGGAAACCTAGACGAAACAAACAGAATGCTTAAGTAGCTCATATGAATAAAACCAAACATGCAGAGTCTGTTTCGGCGTGCCATACCTTGCAGGGTGTTGAATATAGAGAAAAGGTAAACAAAGGGAAGGTAGAGGGGACCCCAGGCGAACAGAGCGAACCCCCATGTGAGGCCAAGCAGGATGACCAAGCCAGCAATGCTGCGTAGATCCGTAATCACTCCTCTGTTTGGCGACTGGTTCTGAGGGTTCTGCTTCTTGATCCGGTTCAGCTGGACCATGACCATGATGAAGACGGTCAGACACAAAGCGAAGATGAGGAGGAAGTAAGCCACCACACCGACATAGAAGGCGATGTCGTTATGCAGCCAGCAGCTACAGCAGAAGATAGAAACACACGAGGGGTAGTTCAGTATTTTTGAAAGAGGGACGTACAAGGTTATTGAACACCTGGGAAATTTAAAAGGATTTGTTAACAGTGACAGACAGGACAGTTTCACACATTTACACTTATAACTCAGTTATTCCTCGAGTGATCTGGATGACATTGTCAGGAAATTTTGGTTATGGCGCAAAGGAAAATTGATTAGATTTTGGTGGTGATACAAACTCGGATGTGGATCCAGGAGTTTTTTCAACGCTAGATTAACAGTGCCAAATAGGACAATTTTCCCACATTTTTACCTCCACCATAGAGGTTATGTTTTGGGGCCTATTTGTTTGTTTGTTAGCAAGATTGCACAAAAAATACTGGACTGACTTTGCTGAATTTTTCAGGAGATGTTGGTAATGGCCCAACTTAAAAATGATTCAATTTTGGTGTTGATCCAGAAAACAGCCATTAGCAAACAATCATTTTTGCTTAATAACTGTCTAATTAACAATGATATCAACATGATTCCGGGTGCTAGGTGCAGGTTTTTAGGGTCAAGGAATTATATTATGATGGTAACTTTATCATGAAACTATTGCTTATAGATCCAGCAGCCATAGGTGAGATACCTTGGTGGAGGTTTGAGCTCTCTGAGTGCTTTCTTGTTATTACTTTGGTCCTACTACCTGAGCACACTGCAAAGCCATTGTGTTCTTCTGACTGGTATGAGTTAAAGCCAAAACAAAGGGGCTTGCTTGCATAAAAGTAAAACGTTGTACATGTGTTCACTTCATTAAACGTTCACCTCAGTGCTTTGTGTTAGTTTCTGCTAGCCTAAAATTGAGCCTATTAGGAGGAACTCTTGGCCCCATCTGCAACAATGTGGCCTAACTTCTTTGAACAAATTGCAGTGCAGTTGAGGCAACTACAAAAGTGATTACACCATATCAATACCTGTATCATAACCATAAAGAATTGCTCATAATGCATGAAAATACTCAGCTATTCAGAACTAACTTACAAGTCGTCTGTGGTGCCATCTGTGAATCTTCCATATGTGACCAGACCGTAGTTATCTTTGTCCACTGCTATCACAATTATCACGATGATGAGAGGAATTCCTGGAAACACCAAAGTGTCGGTCAGAAACCATTTTGATACATCAACTAAAACGAAAACATCGGTACTTTAAAGGTGCTATGAGGAGAATGTATTTGTGGCGACATAAAGCACCCATGAGCTACCCATGAGCACGCGTGGCGACTGTCGTAATGCTGTGTTCCAGTAACCTCGGAACTGGGAGTGAGATCATCTCCGACTTATCGGCGTTCCAGTTGAAGATGGAAAAAAACATGCAGATCTACCAGGCTATTGTTAGCTGTTGTTAGCATGCCCTGCATTGTTGTATGAAGAATGTGATTATCACTATGGCAGCATTTTTGTAAATATAAGTCTAACAATACTATGTATACAGCTGATCTAGAGCGACACACCCCAGTCAGAAGTGCAAATAAATTGATTATTATAGGAGCCAAATAACTGTTCACACTGGGGGCATCCATCTTCGATTGCCAACTTGGGTATGGCGAGGTTTCACCGAGTTCCCAGTAGGAAATTCCAACTCTAGGGAACATTCCAGTTGCAGTTTCCTACCTGGAACTCGGAAATTCCTACTTCTGACTCCAACTGGAACGCACCAAAAGACGTGACCCAAGGTACGTAGCGGTAGTTTTTGATGTGTGACAGCAACCAATTTTTGGAAAACTTAGTATCTTAGTTTTGTAGCCGGCTATATATATCGCTACTTACAGCCCGGTGCTCTGAGACGAGTAATATAAATAATAAAATAATATAAATTTGCTCTAGTTTTAATTGTCTTATTCCTGAAGTTGAGTATCCAGGCCAGTCCAGCCCTGTCCGACCCGACCACTTAGCTAAGGAATAGCATTTATAGATAACCTATTTTGATGCTATAAAACTCATCTTAAAGTGTGTATTTCTATCAGGCATATATCTAAAAGTGAGATTTTTTGTAATTGCTTAAAAACTCCTCATAGCATCTTTAAACAACATCAAATAAATCGACATTTTTAACTATTATAAAGAACTAAGCTTGGCGTGACTCACCCCAGCCAATCAGGGAGAACTTGAGCATGTATCTGCTCAGGTAAGGAGTAAAAACCTTGACCACGCTCAGGTACATGTGCAGCGCCTCAAGCCCCGCCCATGTGAATGATGTCAGCAGGAAGTAGTGCAGGAAGAAGGCGGTGCTGATACACAGGCCGACGGCGGGGTAGAGGGCCAGCCAACCATCCAACAGGAAGACCAGGTTCAGGAAGAGTAAGGACATGCAGAGTTGAACCAGGATTTTAGCGGGAATGTCCCGGAGCAGTTTTCTGCAAAGAGAGAGGTTGTTATATATCATTTTATAAATACAGTAAATAGGATGATAATTAAGTTGTTTGATATTGGTAAGCTTTAGACTCATACTCGAATAAGAGATATGTCAGTAAGGTGACAGCGAGGAAAATAGCAGAGATCCCACAGCCAATGTAGGTGATGAAGGTGAGAATTTGTGCCTGCCGACGGTCTGTTAATCCCTGTCTGGACAAATCCTGGGTTGAGAAAAGATCACACACAAACACACATTCATTCAGGAAACATACAAGCCTCTTTATTGATAGTGTCAATAGGAAGAAACTGACTGATTATTCAATGTTTTCTTGAGAAAAATCACATTGAAACCACTGCTCTAAAGCCTTGGTTCCCATCCTGAGGTTTTAAAAAACACAAACCAGCAGTATGGCGAATGATGTGAGGTGGTTGCAGCTGCAGATTGTCTCCTCTGCAGTGGTGTTAACAACAAAGCAGCCGTCATCACTCCAACCTCCTTCTCCTCCTGGACAACAGAAACACAACAGTCAGAAATAATCTAGATGCATCAGTTTCAGTTGATCTGTTTTAGCTTTTAGCTATTTGGCTTCATACACTCACCGTTTAGTGAGAAGTCCCAAAACACACAGGATGCTGAGTGCTCCTCCTGAAGACAAAGAACATGTCAGAGGAAAAGAAGGATTTAGACTATGTTCAAAACAATTGTAAAGGTGGCTACAGAAGACTTTATTTTTAAAGCTATGCCACATTACAGGTTCTTCTGTTTGTAAAACGAGTTCACCCGTATAGTTGTAACATCTTTACCTGTATTGCGCTTTCAAAAGCCAAGTCAATAACTCATTGAAAAACAATGAATAGATGTGTGTATGTTTATAAATATAACCAGATCCAGTGTTTTTAATTATTTTCCCCTTCCTGCTAGTGGCCTGCCAACTTCCAGCCAGTTTCCAGCCAATTACCAGCCAATTTCCAAGTGCCCAGATTCCTATGAAATGCATAGGGTGCTACCTTGAGATGGTGCTTCCCCATAGCCTCAGCCTTTTTCTTGGTTATTAGACGTAACTGCCAAATCAACTGAGAGGAATCTTGACACCACAGATCAACCCAAACATGACCTGAAGTTTAAAACGTGAAACTTTTAGGGTTAGCAGGCCTGCCATGGACCTGCCAAGATCATATCAGGTAGAGCTACATATTATATCAGGATCATAGTATGTAATTTGCCTATGTACAAAAGGTAGGAACGCCATAATCCTATCCGAATCCCACCCTCCTTCAAAATCCAGTGGTGGGTATGGCCTTAAAACCCTACTGGTAAGGAAGCAAATACGCATAGCAAAATACATTCATTCATAAAATAAAATAAACAGAAATAAAAATGCAATAAAATAACAAAAGGCACATGTTATCAAAAGAAAACCAATATAGTGCAATAATAGTGAAGAAAGAAGAGGGTGTGTGTGTGTGTGTGTGTGTGTGTGTCTGTGTATTGAGGGGTAGGGGTCCTCTCCAGCAGTTCAACACCAAAAATTAGCTAAGATTTGTGGTCACTGTTGTGAGCAGTTACAGTAAGATTATTAGCGATACAATAAGTTACATGGCCCCAAAATATTTATGTAAGGAGGCCAGAAAGCCTTTTTGTGAGAACCTGAGTTTATCTGGTATTAAGCATTGTAATAAAACATCTCTACATCAACATGACTGGGTATAATCAGGGAAGGTCTGCTTTTAAACATGCATTAAAAACAAGGTTTAAAATGTGTTTACTCACATTTACAGGGTTGATGTTTCTGATTGTGAACTCGATGTTCTCTGTCAGGTTGCTGATTGACAGATTGGCCACACTGGAGCCCAGGACTGGACTGATGATGGTCTGGTTATTGAGTGATGCATCCTGCAACAAACGGGATGAAATAATATCATAGTGTAAGCAATTTGTGACATTCAGTTTGCATTTCATTAGAAGCAGGTTTCATCTTCTTTTTATCTATTGAACTCTACTTGGTAAAACATCAGAGGCAAAACGTTAAGGCTAAAGAATAATTTCATTGTGAAGTTAAATTCTGAAAGTCACCTGAAAGAGGACGGAGTTCGTGTAGAAGGTGAACTGAACCCTGTTGGCCAGCTGCTGCTCCTCAGCACTGAGACCAGATGTCAGAGATGAGGGCAGAACAACAGATCCCAGAGCTGAATCTGACCTTTTAAAACGAAATCTTCTGAGAGCACTCAGCTGGATGGACAAAAAAGTTCAACAGTGGTCAGTCTCCACGTGAGACAAAGCCTTGAGTTGCTTTATCAAACATCCTTAATTCAAATCTTTCCCACCTGTACATTGTCTGTGTTGAAAATGTTCACAGTTGTTGCAGGAAAGTTCGTCCCATCAACGCCCCTCACAGCCAGAACAAGAGAGTCAGACGAGAGAACTGCATCTTCACCACTGACAACCAACCGAAGGCCCAGATCATCGACCAGCTGAATCAGCCTTCAAACACATTCAATAGCAAATAAGAAAAAAGAAATGTCCATGTAGATGTTTGTCAAGACGGGGTAAGGGTTTTGTGAGTTGTACCTGTTTGCAGAAGAGGAAAGGGCCTCTGAGTCACCCCCCATCAGGTTGGCAACAATATCAATGGCCATTTGTCCCACTGACTCAGAGACAGTAGGGCCCTCCAAGAGTTGCTCTAACTGCCCAACCACCTGCTCTACCTAGAAAATCAATAAGGGGGTTGATTTATCACTGAAACATTAGAATGATACTAACTTTATAACCAACAAATAACCTTCAATTAACCTTCATTCATCATTAAAAAACTTTTCATTAATGTATTTATTTAATAGCTTGACCGACGACATGAACTGCTGCAGACTTACCTCATCAGCGTTCAGCTCAGACGCATTCTGTGTTTGATTCAGCAGCTGGTTTGCTTCCTCCTCCCGCTCCTGGTCTGAGTCCACAGTCGTCATCACAGTAGGTCCAAAATCTTGAATATATCAGAACAGCAGTGTGTCAAGTCAAATGATGAAATGTGCCACAACAAGAACTAGAAAGCACTCTGAGAGCTAAAACCTCTGTCAAGGTAGCTCACATCTTACTGTTTCATCTATAAGCAGTAGTTCAATGACAGTTACCATCATCATATGATCCCATGACCCTGAAAACCCACACCTAGCACTTGGAGTCATGTTGATATCATTCTTATTATACAGTTATTGAGCAAACACAAATGTTTGTCAACTGTGGTTATCCGGAACACAACCAAAAACTGAATCACGTTTAAGTTGGGCTTTTACCAACATCTCCCTATAAATTTCAGCAAAATATGTCAAGTGGTAATTGTGTAATCTTGCTAACAAACAGACATACACAGGAAAAAACTTCACCTCCTTGGCTGAGGTAATCAGAATACTCTTCCTCAAGGAAGCTGTTACCTTGTTACCCTAGTCAATCACTTTGTGTTGGCAGAGTCTGTTTTGATGCATTGTGCTGAAATTATTTGTTCAATTTTGTTACATCGATAATGACATTTCACAAGAAAACCTTCTTACACTTAAGGTTGTTTACACAGATCAGTTTTCAGCCTAAAGCTGAGAGTTTTCTTTCATTTTCGCCTCTCGTTTACATGGGAATGCCGTCTGGAGTGCCTGAATCCGCAAACTTCATACCAGGAACAACAACAGCTTCGGGCGTCTACCAAGTAACGTGTGCTGCTTACCGTGCTCGGTTATCCAGACAAAACTATCCTGACTGCTTTGCTGTGCAAACAGATTTAGGTCCACACAAAAACTCCTGCATCTTCGTGCATCCACTCGCCATTGTTGTTTGTAAAAAGTTTTTCTACTTCGTGCATGTGTTCTAACACAACTGTTTTCTGCAAACCTACAAAGTCATCTAGTGGACTGGCATGCACACTACAGTATTTTGTCATTTAACATCTTCACATGGACATGGATGGTGTTTGAAAATGCTAAAGAAAACCTTTCGATTTCTAGTGAAAATGTTGTCGTGTAAACATGGCCTTAAACGTAAGAAATATGATTCAAGTATGAAAAATATTTGCTATTCAAGAAAAATTAAGAGGAACTGATAAAGGATTTATTGTTAGATGATAGTAATAGGGCAATTCACCAGTTATATTTTCCATTATTTCAACAACCATAAAGATGTTGTGTTTAGTTTATATTTATGCCACATTTTAAAAAATAATGTAATGAATGAAATGCAGAAAAAAGTGAATGCAAATAGAGTAGTTTCAGTAATTTAAAATGGAAGCAAAGGAAAGCAACAACAGATTTTATCTAACCAAGAAACAATCAGTCGGTTTTGTGTAATCTTGCTAATGAACAAAGACACCGGGGAAAACAAGTGTTTATGCAAGGTAATGATGCATAAACACTTAAAAAATAAAAAATACATTCAATATCAAGTATATTATGCTTGAATAAATCTCCTCTGAGTTTGTTAATCTCAGCTCTGTGTTCACACTGACAGGACCACCAAATATCTTCTCCTCATGAAGAGCTTCATTAAAGCCTCTATGGGTACCCTCAATGCAAATGAACTACATGGAGTCACCATCCCCAGGGATAAGCATGGCAGTCGGGTACAATATAGAGAAAGAGACCTGGACATACTGACCCCCGACAGTGCAGACTGGTTTTCTATGAACTTCAGCAAAAAATAAAACCCCACTCAATTTTCTTAAAACAACACAATGTAACTACAGCAAACTATAAAAAACTGAGAATGATGTATCATCAACACTTACCAGGTTGTGCAGTGGTTGTTGTGGTGGTGGTTTTCAAAGTCGTTGTAGATGAAGTTGTTTTAATTAAAGCTGCAGTTGTATTTTCAATCTGAGCCGGAGGTATGCCAACAGTAGTTGTGGTAGTTGTGATGGTTGTAGTTGACGTTGTAGTTACACGTTCAGCTGCTGTAGTGTTTGAGTTGACTCCTGGTGCGTTGGTTGTTAGAGGGGTAAGGGTGGTTGTGCTACTTGTTGTTGTGCTCCTGTTGAAGTTGACTCCAGCTGTTTCATTGCGCATAGTAGCGGGATTGACACTGGTTGCGGCTGTAGTGGAGGTGGTGCCATTACTGTTGGCTGTTGTGACGTTTGTTACTTTGGGCGTGGTGCGATTAAAAGTCTGGTTGACTAACGGAATTACTGTTGGTGTTGTGCTGTTGTCAACAATGGATAATGTGGTTGTTAGATTGTTTGGAGTTGTGCTATGTGAAGTGGTTGTATTTTGCTGTACTTCCCCAATGTGTGTAGTTGTTACATGTGAGGTTGTTTGGTCTTGGGTTACAGTAGTGGCTGTGGTAGTTGCTACAGTAATATCTGGAGTAGCTGTAAAAGTGCTACTTGTGGCACTTATTGTAGTTGACGAACCATTTCCGAGAGTTCTGTTGCTGATTGCTGCTGTTACATTGTTCACTGTTGTTTGATTGCTGAAAGGTGTTGGGAGGTTGCTGGCAGATGTAGTTGCATTAAACCCAACTATGGAATTGGGTGTTGGAGTAAAAGGGCTAGTTGTTGCATTTAATGTTGTTGAACTGTTTTGTGGAGTTGTATTAGTAGCTGTTGTCAAGTTAAATGTGGTTGTGCGATTGTTTGCAGGTGTAGTTGAGGTAAACCCAACTGTACTATTGGGCATTGGAGTAAAAGGGCTAGTTGTTGCATTTAATGTTGTTGAACCATTTTGTGGAGTTGTATTGGTAAATGTTGTCAAGTTAAATGTGGTTGTGCGATTGTTTGCAGGTGTAGTTGAGGTAAACCCAACTGTGGTATTGGGAGTTGCAGTAAAAGGGCTAGTTGTTGCATTTGATGTTGCTGAACCGTTTTGTGGAGTTGTATTGGTAACTGTTGTCAAGTTAAATGTGGTTGTGCGATTGTTGGTAAGTGTAGTCATAACAAATCCAACAGTGGTATTGGGAGTTGCAGTAAAAGGGCTAGTTGTTGCATTTAATGTAGTTGAACCATTTTTTTGAGTTGTTTTGGTAACTGTTGTCAAGTTAAATGTGGTTGTGCGATTGTTGGTAAGTGTAGTCATAATAAACCCAACTGTGGTATTGGGAGTTTGAGTAAAAGGGCTAGTTGTTGCATTTGATGTTGTTGAACTGTTTTGTGGAGTTGTATTGGTAACTGTTGTTAAGTTAAATGTGGTTGTGCGATTGTTGGTAAGTGTAGTTATAATAAACCCAACTGTGGTATTGGGAGTTGCAGTAAAAGGGCTAGTTGTTGCATTTAATGTTGTTGAACCATTTTGTGGAGTTGTATTGGTAACTGTTGTCAAGTTAAATGTGGTTGTGCGATTGTTGGTAAGTGTAGTTATAATAAACCCAACTGTGGTATTGGGAGTTGCAGTAAAAGGGCTAGTTGTTGCATTTAATGTTGTTGAACCATTTTGTGGAGTTGTATTGGTAAATGTTGTCAAGTTGAATGTGGTTGTGCGATTGTTTGCAGGTGTAGTTGCATCAAATCCAACTGTGGCATTGGGAAAAACTGTAAATGGCCTGATCGTCGAATTGACAGTTGTAGTTGAACCATTTGGTGGGGTTGTATTGTTGGCTGTCGTCAAGTTTATTGGGTTTATGCGATTGTTAGCAACTGCAGTTGCATTTAACCCAACTGTGATATTGGGAGTTGGTGTAAAAGGACTAGTTGTTGCATTTAGTGTTGAAGTTGAGCTGTTTTGCTGGGTTGTTATGGTAGCTGTTGTAAAGTTGACTGAAGCTGTGCTATTGTTGGCAGATGTAGTTACATTAAACCCAACTGTGGTATCAGGAGTTGGAGTAAAAGGGCTAGTTGTTGCATTTAGTGTTGAAGTTGAGCTGTTTTGTGGGGTTGTAACGGTAGCTGTCGTAAAGTTGACGGAAGTTGTGCTATTGTTGGTGGGTGTAGTTACATTAAACCCAACTGTAGTATTGGGAGTTGCAGTAAAAGGGCTAGTTGTTGTATTTAATGTTGTTGAACCATTTTGTGGAGTTGTGTTGGTAAATGTTGTCAAGTTGAATGTGGTTGTGCGATTGTTTGCAGGCGTAGTTGCAATAAACCCAACTGTGGTATTAGGGGCAACTGTAAATGGGTTAATTGTTCTGTTTAATGTTGTTGAGCTGTTTTGTCGGGTTGTAATGGTAGCTGTTGTCAAGTTGAATGTGGTTGTGCGATTGTTTGCAGGTGTAGTTGCATCAAATCCAACTGTGGCATTGGGAAAAACTGTAAATGGCCTGATCGTCGAATTGACAGTTGTAGTTGAACCATTTGGTGGGGTTGTATTGTTGGCTGTCGTCAAGTTTAATGGGTTTGTGCGATTGTTAGCAACTGCAGTTGCATTTAACCCAACTGTGATATTGGGAGTTGGTGTGAAAGGGCTAGTTGTTGCATTTAGTGTTGAAGTTGGGCTGTTTTGCTGGGTTGTTATGGTAGCTGTTGTAAAGTTGACTGAAGCTGTGCTATTGTTGGCAGATGTAGTTACATTAAACCCAACTGTGGTATCAGGAGTTGGAGTAAAAGGGCTAGTTGTTGCATTTAGTGTTGAAGTTGAGCTGTTTTGCGGGGTTGTAACGGTAGCTGTCGTAAAGTTGACGGAAGTTGTGCTATTGTTGGTGGGAGTAGTTACATTAAACCCAACTGTGGTATTGGGAGTTGCAGTAAAAGGGCTAGTTGTTGCATTTAATGTTGTTGAACCATTTTGTGGAGTTGTATTGGTAAATGTTGTCAAGTTGAATGTGGTTGTGCGATTGTTTGCAGGTGTAGTTGCATCAAATCCAACTGTGGCATTAGGAAAAACTGTAAATGGCCTGATCGTCGAATTGACAGTTGTAGTTGAACCATTTGGTGGGGTTGTATTGTTGGCTGTCGTCAAGTTTAATGGGTTTGTGCGATTGTTAGCAACTGCAGTTGCATTTAACCCAACTGTGATATTGGGAGTTGGTGTGAAAGGGCTAGTTGTTGCATTTAGTGTTGAAGTTGAGCTGTTTTGGGGGGTTGTAACGGTAGCTGTCGTAAAGTTGACGGAAGTTGTGCTATTGTTGGTGGGTGTAGTTACATTAAACCCAACTGTGGTATTTGGAGTTTGAGTAAAAGGGCTAGTTGTTGCATTTAATGTTGTTGAACCATTTTGTGGAGTTGTATTGGTAAATGTTGTCAAGTTGAATGTGGTTGTGCGATTGTTTGCAGGCGTAGTTGCAATAAACCCAACTGTGGTATTAGGGGCAACTGTAAATGGGTTATTTGTTCTGTTTAATGTTGTTGAGCTGTTTTGTCGGGTTGTAATGGTAGCTGTTGTCAAGTTGAATGTGGTTGTGCGATTGTTTGCAGGTGTAGTTGCATCAAATCCAACTGTGGCATTGGGAAAAACTGTAAATGGCCTGATCGTCGAATTGACAGTTGTAGTTGAACCATTTGGTGGGGTTGTATTGTTGGCTGTTGTCAAGTTTAATGGGTTTGTGCGATTGTTAGCAACTGCAGTTGCATTTAACCCAACTGTGATATTGGGAGTTAGGGGCAACTGTAAATGGGTTAATTGTTCTGTTTAGTGTTGAAGTTGAGCTGTTTTGCTGGGTTGTTATGGTGGCTGTTGTAAAGTTGACTGAAGCTGTGCTATTGTTGGTGGGTGTATTTACATTAAACCCAACTGTGGTATTGGGAGTTTGAGTAAAAGGGCTAGTTGTTGCATTTAATGTTGTTGAACCATTTTGTGGAGTTGTATTGGTAAATGTTGTCAAGTTGAATGTGGTTGTGCGATTGTTTGCAGGTGTAGTTGCATCAAATCCAACTGTGATTGGGAAAAACTGTGTGAAATGGGCTAGTTGTTGCATTTAGTGTTGAAGTTGAGCTGTTTTGCTGGGTTGTTATGGTAGCTGTTGTAAAGTTGACTGAAGCTGTGCTATTGTTAGCAACTGCAGTTACATTTAACCCAACTGTGATATTGGGAGTTGGTGTGAAAGGGCTAGTTGTTGCATTTAGTGTTGAAGTTGAGCTGTTTTGGGGGGTTGTAACAGTAGCTGTCGTAAAGTTGACGGAAGTTGTGCTATTGTTGGTGGGTGTAGTTACATTAAACCCAACTGTGGTATTTGGAGTTTGAGTAAAAGGGCTAGTTGTTGCATTTAATGTTGTTGAACCATTTTGTGGAGTTGTATTGGTAAATGTTGTCAAGTTGAATGTGGTTGTGCGATTGTTTGCAGGCGTAGTTGCAATAAACCCAACTGTGGTATTAGGGGCAACTGTAAATGGGTTAATTGTTCTGTTTAATGTTGTTGAGCTGTTTTGTCGGGTTGTAATGGTAGCTGTTGTCAAGTTGAATGTGGTTGTGCGATTGTTTGCAGGTGTAGTTGCATCAAATCCAACTGTGGCATTGGGAAAAACTGTAAATGGCCTGATCGTGGAATTGACAGTTGTAGTTGAACCATTTGGTGGGGTTGTATTGTTGGCTGTCGTCAAGTTTAATGGGTTTGTGCGATTGTTAGCAACTGCAGTTGCATTTAACCCAACTGTGATATTGGGAGTTGGTGTGAAAGGGCTAGTTGTTGCATTTAGTGTTGAAGTTGAGCTGTTTTGCTGGGTTGTTATGGTAGCTGTTGTAAAGTTGACTGAAGCTGTGCTATTGTTGGCAGATGTAGTTACATTAAACCCAACTGTTGTATCAGGAGTTGGAGTAAAAGGGCTAGTTGTTGCATTTAGTGTTGAAGTTGAGCTGTTTTGCGGGGTTGTAACGGTAGCTGTCGTAAAGTTGACGGAAGTTGTGCTATTGTTGGTGGGAGTAGTTACATTAAACCCAACTGTGGTATTGGCGGTAATAGTAAATGGGCTGATTGTTGAGTTTAAAGTTGTGGTTGAACCATTTTGTGAGGTTGTATTGTTAGCTGTTGTCAAGCTGACTATTGTTGTGGCAGCATTGGTCACATTGAATCCAACTGTGGCATTAGGAGAAACAGTAAATGGGTCAATTGTTGTGTTAAATGTTGTAGTGAAACCATTTTTTGGAGTTGTATTGTTAGCTGTTGTCAAGTTGAATGTGGTTGTGTGATCGCTGGCAGGTGTAGTTGCATTAAACCTAACTGTGGCATTGGGAAAATTGGTAAATGGACTGGATGTTGAATTGACTGTTATAGTTGAACCATTTGGTGGGGTTGTATTGTTGGCTGTTGTGAGGTTGAAAGCCGTTGTGTTGTTGTTTGCGGGTGTGGTTACATTAGACCCAACTGTGGTAAAAACTGTTAATGGGCTGGCTGTGGAATTGACTGTTGTAGCTGAACCATTTTGTGTTGTGTTAAAGTCTGTTGTCAGGTTTACTGTTGTGTTGTTGTCAGCAGTTGTCACATTGAACCCACCTGAGGCATTAGGAGTTGCTGTTAAAGGGGTGATTGTTGAGTTAAATGTTGTAGGTGAACCAGTTTGTGGAGTTGTGTTGTAACCTGTTGACAAGTTGACTGAGGTGGGATTGTTGGCAACTGTAGTTCCAATGGCTGTGGTATTTGGGGATGGAGTAAATGAGCTACTTGTTGCATTCAATATCGCAGTTGAACCATTTTTCTGGGTTGTGGTGAAGTTCAGTGTTGTGCGACTGTTGGCAGGTGTTGTTGCATTGGGTGTAACTGTAAATGGGCGAATTGTTGGGTTGACTGTTTTAGTTGAACTGTTTTGTGGGGATGTATTGAAGTCTGTTGCTACGTTAACTGTTGTTGTGCGATTGTTGGCAGCGGTAGTCACATTGAACCCAACTGTGGTAATTGGAGTAATTGTTAATGGGCTTACTGTTGTGTTCGATGTTGTTGGTAAACCATTTTCTGTTGTTGTGTTGTTGTTTGTTGAAAAATTGGATTCTTTTGTAGTACTAGGTGTTATTACTGGGCTGATTGTTGAGTTGGCTGTTGTAGTTGGCCCATTTCCTGGAGTTGTTTTGTTATCTGTTGTCAAATTGAGCGTAGATGTGTGAGTGTTCGCAGCCGTAGTCACACTGTCCCTAACTGTGGCATTGGGAGTGATGGATAATGGGCTGGATGTTGAGTTAACTGTTGAAGTTGAACCATTTTGTGTGCTTGTTATGCTGCTGGTGGCTAAGTGTACCGTAGTTTCACGAATGTTAGCAACAGTAGTTCCATTACGCCCAGTTGCTTGGCTTGGAGATGTTGTAAATTCTTCAGTTGTTGACTCATTTGGAACTGTTGATTCAGTCACTGAAGGTAAAACTATATCAAGTGTTGAAGTATTGTTCTCTTCAGTTGTTGAAGCTGTAAATGGGGTTTCTGTTGTGTTACCTCTGGGAAACAACCCATTTTCTAGATTCCTGTTGCCATCTATGAGTGTTGAGCTGTTTGCTATAGTAAAGTTGTTTTGTGCTGTTGTTGTATTGTCCACAACAGTTTGATTTGCTGACGTTGTAAGTGGACTAATAGTCGTGTTACTTGCTTCTGACCCATTTTGTACGTTCCAATTGTCACCTATAATTGTTACGTTGGACTCTGTTGTGTCATTGCTGGACACTGTTGTGTTACTGGTGGGTGTAAAAGTGCTACTGGAACCAAATGTTGGGTTGGGCGTAGGTGTGCTGGTTGCTGAATTAGTTGTTAGAAACCTGTTGTTCACTTCAGTTACATTGACGACTGTTGTGTTATTGGTTGACACTGTTGTGGCATTATTGGCAGCTGTGGTCACATCAAACACTGTTGTGTTATTGGGAGGAGATATAAACGCACTGTCTGTTGTACCTGATGTAACAGCACTAGTTTGCTGGTTGACTGTGCTAGTCGCATTGTTCTGTGTTGTATCAGTCGGTGGTGCAAATGTTGTAGTTACGTTAAAGATGGTAGAATCAGTGGTAGAAGGTGTCATTGTATCATTTGGTGATTGTGTAAATGTGGTAGTTGTAGTTGCAAATGGAGAGGTTATGGTGTTATTACGAGTTGTTGTATCTACTGCTGATAGTGTAATGGTGGTTGTTACATTTTGAGTTATCATACCATTCGATAATGGTGTAAATGTAGAGGCTGTGGATGGATTGTGAGTTGTTGAATCATTTGGTGATTGTGTAAATGTGGAGGCTATAGTTGCATCATGGGTTGTTGTATCATTTGGTGTAGATTTTGTAGCTGTAGTAACGTTGTGAGTTGTTGTATCATGTGGCAATGGCAAAAATGGAGAGGCTGTGGATACATTGTGAGTTGTTGTATCAGCTTTTAATGGCGTAAAAGTGGTGATTTTAGTGACATTGTCATTCCTTGTAGTATTCGGTAATGGTGTCAACCTAATTCCTGTAATTATCCTGTCGGTTGTTGCATCATTAGGTGACTGTTTTAGTGTGGTGGCTGTAGTCACATCATTGTTTGTTGTATTTGATAATGGTGTAAACATAGAGGCTGTAGTTACATTGTGAGTTGTTGAATCATTCGGTAACGGCGTAAAGGTTGTCGTTAAGCTGCGGATTGTTGTGCTGTTTAGAGATTGTGTAAATGTGGGGCTTGTAGTCATGTTGTGGGTTGTTGTATCATTTGTTAACGGTGTAAATGTAGATACTGTAGTTACATTATGAGCTGTTGTATCAATTGGTAATGGTGTAAATGTTGTGGTTGTAGTAGTATCATGGGTTGTTGAATCATTTTGTAATGGTGTGAACGAAGAGACTGTAGTTGCACTGTGGGTGGTTGTGCCATTTGGTAATGGTGTAGGCATAGTGGCTATAGTCACATCATGGGTTGTTGTATCATTCAGTAATGGTGTAAATGTAGATGCAGCAGTTACATTGTGAGTTGTTGTATCATTTGGTAATGGTGAAAATGCTGTGGTTGTAGTAGTATCATGGGTTGTTGAATCATTTTGTAATGGTGTGAACGAAGAGACTGTAGTTGCACTGTGGGTGGTTGTGCCATTTGGTAATGGTGTAAGCATAGTGGCTATAGTCACATCATGGGTTGTTGTATCATTCGATAATGGAGTAAACGTAGAGGCTGTAATTACAGTTTGAGTTGTACCATTTGGAGAATGTGTAATCGTTTCCACTGCAGTGTTGTTGTTGTCTGGTGTAGCTAATGGAGATGCTGATACAGTGCTGGTTTTAGTTACATTGTTGATTGTTGTTCCACTTGACTGTGTCAATAAATCATCTGTAGCTGTTGTGGTAACTTTGAAAACTGTTGTATGGCTGGAAGATGGTGTTGTTGTGACCACTGTTGATTTGATAATTGTTGCATCAGGTGGAGATGGTGTAAATGTGCTTGTTGTAGTAATGATGCCATCTGTTGTTCCAGTTGTAGACAGTTCTTGGTTGGCTGTAGTCACATTTGAGATTGTCTTGCTGTTTGGTGGGGTTGTTAATGTGACCGTTGTGTCATTATGAACTGTTGTAGCACTTGGTGGTGTTAATGTTTGAAACACTGGTGTAGAGGGTGTGAGTGTGTTGATCATTGTAGCATTTGGAGATGGTATTCTTGGACTAACTGTAGTTGTGTTGCTGATTGTTGTATTGTTTGTGCCAGCTGTTGTTACATTGTTATCTGTTGTAGCAACTGGAGAATGTGTAGTACTGCTGTTGTTTTTTTGTACCACTGGAGAGGATGTTACTGGATTGGCTGTGGTTACATTGAAGGTTTTTGTACCAATTGGAGAAGTTGTTAATGTGCCAGCTGTAGTTGCATTGGAGGCTGGCGCAACACTTGATGACTGTGTCAATTTGTCAACTGTAGTTACGTTAAATGAAGTTGTATTTGGAGGAGGTACTAACAAGCCTACTGTTGTTGCACTGTTCTTTGTTGTATGTGTTGATGTAGTTGCGCTGTTCATGGTTGCATCGTTTGGCGATGATGTGAATGTGGCAGCTGTACTAACATTGTGAGCTGTTGTAGTTGAAGGGAGTGTACTATTGTGGGTTGGTGTAACATTAGAGGTTGTTGCGTCAGTTGGTGTGGACATACCAGGTGTGGTAGTTGTGTTTACGGTTGAACTAACAGGAGTAGCTGTAGTGCTCTGAAGTGTTGAAGCGTTGGAGGATGGTCTGAAACCTGTCTCTGCGGTTGTGTTTTGCAGTTCAGTGCTTTGAGTAGTTGTCGATGCAGTGGTGTAATTGAACAGGGTTGCATATTGTCCTGTGTCCCTGTATGGGGTGGTCCAATCTTGTGAGCGTGTTTCAAGACCAGCTGTTGAAATCTGTGCACTGTTATTAGTTGTGAGAGGAGTACTTATGGTTGCCTGAGAGGTTGATTGTGATGCAATAGTTGGTGTAGCTGCAGCTGTAATTCCATCTGATGTGAAAGGTTGTCCAGTAGTGGTGGTTGAAGATGGCGGTAGGGCTCCAAGAGTTGTGCTGATGGTGATGTCAGCAGTGGTGGGAGATGACAGGGCACTCTGCTGGGTTGTGAGAGGCTCTGGAGTGCAGCTGTCACTCAGAAGGACAGCAAGAGTCTCTTCTGGTTCACTGGAGGAAAAAATGCAATATGAAGTAACAAACTGTTTAATCTAAAGCTTAGACCTACATGGTTACATTTAAATCAGAATCATTTAATGTAATGACAGAGTGGGGATTATATTAGTGGGATATGCCAACACTATTTTTGTTTTTCTTGTCTTGCCTCACTCCTGAATCCTTTACAAGCAGATGGACACCATTCTTGAACTGTGTGTGCAGTGGCAAGGAAGCGACAGGCAGGGCTAATTAGCTTTGCTCAAACACAAGGAGCCAATGAGTAGCATTACTAAACTGGAGGGCGCAAGCACAATTACCATGGATGTGCTTCGTTTTGTTGACTTACTTACAAGCGCGTCCATGATGGTTTGCACATGCGCCCTTTGGTTTAATTTCATACGTCCTTTTTTTGAAAATTACATTAAGTGCTAATCTTGGTTTAAAAATAGGTAAAGTAACCTAAGGCAGTAAAAAAACAACAAGTCAACAACAAGCACACAGGACCATTTAGAATAGCTGAAGAGTTTACCTGATGACTGCAGGCAGAGGCAGGCTAATACTACCCATTGACTGCCAGTGTTTGAGCTAAGCTAATTAGCAGTGGGTGAGTTCTGCCCATCTCTCCTTGTTACTGCACACACAGTTGAAAAAATGGTGTCTATCACGAAAACAAAAAAAGGTGGTGTATCTCTGGACAGATATCATGTTTTGTTTACTCTGTAAGTCATACAAGTCCCAATTCAAATGAAGTTGGGACATTGTGCAAAACGTAAATAGAAACAGAATACAAACATTTGCAAGTCCTTTTCAACCTTTATTATCTGAATGTTCAAACTGATAGTCTTAAAAATTCAGAAGTTCACTCATTTTGAATTTGACACCTGCACTGAATTTAACCATGTACTTACCACTTAAGCAAAGTGGGGTCAGGCTGGCAGACATCACTAGTTTGCAGATCACTGGAAACCCAGGTCAGGTTGGACATCAACAGAGTACGGAGCGACAACTCTTGAGGGCCACAAACCACTGAGTACACAGAGTTCCATCTTCAGATTACTTAAATAATGATTTACATGTCAGTGTTAAATATTTGGGAAAAGACATACTCAGGCGTGTCAGCGGCCTGTCGTTTGTGATGACATCATTCCCATCAATGATGTTTTGCACGAGGTTACTCAGGAGGCAGCCATCAACAGGTCCAGACATCTCCAGTATCACCATGCAGCTGTACAACCTTTAGACCAGCAGCAAAAAGGTTAAATCCTCAGACTTCAGATGCTATTTTTTATGAAATGTGTGAAATATAATGGTGCATTTCCAAACATTGTCCTTTAATCATGTAAAAGATTAGCAAATAAGTTACCTCTGTTGTGTTCCATGGCATTCAAGATGAGCGCCCTGGGTAGAAAAAAAAAAATAATAATAATAATTATTAAAAGTTTAAAGGTGCTATGAGGAGAATCTATTACCGGCGACATGAAGACTCTGCTAACCATGAGCGTGCACGGCGACTGTCATAATGCTGCGTTCCAGTAACCTCGGAACTGGGAGTGACATCATCTCCACTTATCGCGTTCCAGTTGAAGTCGGAAAAAAACATGCCGATCTACCAGGCTATTGTTAGCTGTTGTTAGCACGCCCTGCGTTGTTGTTCACAAATATCACATGAAGAATGTGATTATCACTATGGCAGCATTTGTGTAAATATAAGTCTAATAATACTATGTATGCAGCTGATCTAGAGAGACACACCCCAGTCAGAAGTGCAAATAAATAGATTATTACAGGAGCTAAATAACTGTTCACACTGGGGGCATCCATCTTCGATTGTCAACTCGGGGTGTGGCGAGGTTTCACCGAGTTCCCAGTAGGAAATTCAGACTTCGGTGGACGTTCCAGTTGCAGTTTCTTACTCGGAACTCGGAAATTCCTACTTCTGACTACAACTGGAACGCACCAAAAGACGTGACCCAAGCCAAAGCGTGTGTTTGTTGTGATGCTAATGAATGCAGCTCGGACCTTCCTCAGAACTCTGCATTGCTTTACAACTTCTTTTTTCAACAACTTACAGGATGCAAAGCGACGGGGTAATGTATCTCTGTCTAGTGACGTAGCGGTAGTTTTTTGTGTGACAACAAGCAATTTTTGGAAAACTTAGTATCGTAGTTTTTAGCTGGCTATATATCGCTACTTACAGCCCGGTGCTCTAAGACGTGTCCGAATAATATAAATTTGCTCTAGTTTTAATTGTCTTGTTCCCAAAGTTGAGTATCCAGGCCAGTCCAGCCCTGTACGACCCGACCGCGAAGCTAAGGAATAGCCTTTATAGATAACCTATTTTGATGCTATAAAACTCATCTTAAAGTGTGTATTTCGATCAGGCATATATCTAAAAGTGAGACTTTTTTGTAATTACTTAGAAACTCCTCACAGTCCCTTTAATAAAAATTGTTGAAATATTTTGATCAAACTCTAAACTGTAAACTAAAATGGGTCCTACCTTGTAGAAGTTTGAGATGTCTTGGCACAATGACCTGTTAACAAATGTAAATTGATATTCAAGTTGACTTTTTAATATCTTTTAAAAGGTTTCCTAACTTTTATCTGAAAATAAAATAAACAGTTCTACTAATAACTGAGCTCACTGTTACCAAATTCAAGCACAAAGACATTTTTTTTAATTTAAACTAAGAAAAAAGTTATTAAAACAGTACAGACTTACACTGATGTGGGTTCACAAAATTGGGCGATTGTGGACACTGACAACTGTCAAAAAACGTTTAAAAGTCTATAAAAACAGTTTAATAACATACACATTTAACTGGATAGTTAGTTAAGCAATGCTGTGCTTTACATACCAAGGCTCTAAGAAGTTCAATTCTGAAATCAGCTCTGTTGATATCGACTCTTACAGCATAAAACTGACCTGAAAAGAGACAGAGTGAGGACTTTAGTTTAAGAACTGTATTTTAAAGCCATCTAAGGGAATTATTTCAGGTTTTTGGAAATTAACATTTTTTCTGGATAAGATTAAAAAGTGGATTTATCATTTTCCTGTTTTGAACATGTTAAAGATACTTTATAAAATGTACAAGAAAAATTAATAGAGACTTTAAAGGATAAACAACAAGAACTGTTTTCACCACCAGAAACTAAAAACACAGGTTTAATAAAGAACAGGTTGAAAGTCTGATTTAAAAACAGACACCCTCTCTTTACAAAAATCTTAGTTTTAGCCACAATTTAAAAATAAATATGACAGCTGGTCTCTAAGCTTGTGGTCAAGCAAATTTGTCTTTTGAATTTCTGCCAGATGTTAACGGATGTAAGGGATTTTTGTTAAATTATATTTATGTTTATGTTAATTAAATCACTTACTAGATGTATTTTCAAAGTATCATATCTATGTGTCTTGGATAACATTTGGATGTATGATTGCACACTGTGTCACTGCACACTCTTTTAAAAGGACATACATTGGATTTTACAAATAAAAATAGAAATTAAGATTAAAAATAAAGCAAGGTGAAATAAAATATCCAGTAAGTTAGCTTATCTCACTAGTAATGCCTAACTAAGTAAGCTGGCTATTTGCTTTTATTACCGTTCATGGCAAACAGGCAGGGTTTCTTATCACTGTATTTCAAAATGACTTCATATATAATTTCTGTAAAATGTCTTTAAAATTCAACAATTCTTTTAATATTGCATAAATAAGTGTTCATACAGTATGTTCTTTAGCAAATGTGGTAAAGAAGTCAATATTTTGCAGTGGTCTTACTTTGAGTATCACAGAAAGCGTTGCAGTCACAAAAGTGTGGCGCTGCACCTGAAAGCAAAAACATTCACATCAGCAAAAGCAAAACTGGAACAGGATTTAGTAATAAAACGTGTTTTACTCACTGCTGCAGGAGTCTGTCTTATTCTGAGGAACAAGGTCAAAGTCTGGCTCTATGACGGAGCTGATTGGATGAACATTGATTAGAAACACTCATAGGTTACACATGAATCAATACAGACCATAATACTGTGAGTTTTGCTCACCAGGTAAGTGTGGCGGGTTTATCTGCCTGACACATATCATCCAGAGAGGATGACGTGGACGTGCACCTCATGTACCCTCCACTGGAGGGCAGCACATCCTCACAAAGATCTCGTCCTGCAGTGGATAAACACACACGAGTTCGCTCAGATCACTGTCAAAGTTTTACATTAAGAGTGTGAGATTGTTTTTAGAAAAGAAAGTTCTGATCCTCTTAATCACAGAGCTATTATAAGGTTTAAATCTACACATGTGGTTTAAAAATGGAAGTTTCTTTGAAGATGCATGCTCAGGTGAAGGTTTGGTTTGAAGTTTTAGGGGGCCCAGAATAACTTGTGTTGGCAAGGGTCCACACATGTCACTATATACAAACCTCAATGTGTGTGTGTGTTTGGTGAATTCTTGTCATTCTGTCTTTCTGAAGACTTTGTTCTGAAGTATCAACATCAGGAGGGACGTAAACTTAATTAACTTATAATTCTGTATTTTTTGTTTCACCTGTAAGCAGGAACTCAGGTCTTCTGTTTTTTTTAACAGAAATAGGGCTGGGGCGATTGTGGATTTCATTTTCATGATTAAAAAGTCTAAAGTCTTTGTTTCACGGCAGTTTTCATTATTTTGCATTATTTGCCTTACTATGTTACATTTTTGTCTCATCTGTAAAGTCTATAGTTTGCACATTTCACCTTACCAAGAATCTGATCTCCAAAAACACCCATTCCCAACTATTCCTTAATGTCTATTTTTTTGTTTTTTGTTTTTATTTTCATAAAGAAGCAGCAACTTGTATTCAAACTATCATTTACAAGGTTAAAAACCTAAAAAAAAAAAATAATAATAACAGCTGGTATGGTTTAAGAGATTGGACCAGAAAAAAAATGAGCATTTTTGATTTAGTTATCATACAGAATTTTTTGTGTGTACATTTTTTGCTTAAGGGTCCCCAGAGGGCTCAAACAGTGTCAGCAATGTTTAATGGCTGTGGAAGAGGAGCAGTCTTGACATTAGATCAGAAAAAACAAGCAAAAAATAAACATTGGTCCAGAAATTCATGCCATAAGCTGCAATACAGCCTTAATGATCAACAAATTACAAAACAATTTAATGACAAAAAAAGACAAAAATGACGGTGGGATCCATAGGATAGTGTTGTGTTCAAGACCACACTATCCAAGGCTGAGACTTGCCCAAGTCCAGAATGCACTGAGACCAAGACTTTTGGGAGTCGAGACCATCAAAATCAATTTAAAAACCATGACAAGGTTGAAGAGTTAAGGGAGGTGTCCCTCAGTCACAACACCATGAAGGTGTCAGTCATCACAGGGGAAATAACACATGAACCGAAGCTTTTTGTTGTTTTACCAAGTGTTCCTCCTTATTCACATTAATGAAGATGAAGAACAGCAGATCAGTGCTGGTCTGGATCAGTCCAGCCAGTCCGAGACCGAGACAAGACCGAGTAAACATGCTTTCGAGTCAGAGACAAGACCAAAACCTTCAAAATGTGGTCTCAAGACCAAGACTAGTATTTTCATGGCTTACTAACAGTGATTTTTTTTTTGTTAGACTTTAACTTTCTAAATCCTGAAAATGCAAACTATAGCCAGAAAATTCTATTATTTTAGATTAAATGTTAATCTCATTTTTTACTGAAACCCAAAGAAATCAAAATTTCCATAAAATTTTGAAACAATTGAACATATATATTTCTGTATCTCATATGATACATTATGTATTTTTGGTATCCACTATAGGACATTTTTACCATTTATATGATGTATGTTTTTGTAGTAAATTTTTGATCAAATTGATTAGATACCCTCCATGAGCCACCACCTTATCATAGTGGGGAGGTTTACGTGTCCTTATGACCCCAGAAGCTATGTTGTCGGGGGCTTTATGCCCCTGGTAGGATCTCCAAAGGTAAACAGGTCCTGGGAGAGGGTCCAGACGAAGTGTGGAAAAAAGACCACTATGAAGAAAAACAAAAATGGATCCAGGTCCCTCTTACACGGACATAGGGTACCGGGGCCCCCCCGGAGCCAGGCCTGGGGGTGGGGCTCACTGCCGAGTGCCCGGTGGCCGGGCCTACGCCCACGGGTCCCGGCCGGGTCAAGCCTGAAGAGGAGACATGGGCCCCCCCCAAATGGACCCACCACCCATGGAAGGGGCCGTAGTTATCGGGTGCTTTGTGAGCTGGGTGGCGGCCGAAGGCAGGGACCTTGGCGGTCCGATCCTTGGCTGGCTCTAGGGAATTGGAACGTCCCCGAGACCGGACCACGGATAAGTGGCAGAAGATGGTATGGTGTATTGATTAGATAAAGGTTTTTATAAAAGTATGTACCAGTATGAAACAACAGGCTTTGGGGGGTTATACATATATGTTTTTTGTTAGCGATGAAGCTACAGGTTCATGTTAATTCATGATTATGTTTAAAGGCTTTAAAGTTACTGTATTGAAAATAGTGCACAGGGAATCATGCTGTCAGTTCATTTTGAAATATGTCTTTATATTTTCTAATAAGAACAGACAGAGTAGGACGAGGGGTGTTGCTAAAGTGACTGAGGCAGCTCACCGACTCTCTCCACCTCTCTGGCGATCCTGGCTTGTATCTGCTCGTCTCCAACTTGGTGCAGTGCAGAGACTCCAGCGAGCTGCAGCTCACACACTGTAACAGCCTGACTGAGCTGCAGCAGCACATGGCACGTCGTTTCTCTGGAGAGACAAACATTTACACCACTATGAGCTGACGAACTCACAGGCACATAAATAAGTGACGCTCTCCGTGCATGCTGGTACCTGATGTTGCTCTTCACCTTACAGTTGACCTCTGCTACCTGAGGGGGAGGAGACAGAGAGGCCGCAGTCATTTCACAGTCCCAGAGGGGATGATTTAATGCAAACGAGCCAGAGTGATGCTTGTTTTTGAGACGGACTGACCTGAAGCTGTCCATCATTCTGACAGAAATCTTCTAGACCTGTTATCGGGCAACCAAAGGCAGCAGACACCTGAGTGACAGCAGAGACAGTGGCAGACAGATGCTGAATCTGTGTGGGAGGAACTGTCCTCACATCACCTCAAAGACTGCAGAGGGGAGTTATCACCACAATAAATGTTCGAAAGGACAGTTATAGATACAAATACAAAGCGCTTAATCATTTTTTTGTTAGTTTTTCCATTAAGGAATTATACGAAATTCTGTTTTGCTATGGTGGAACAAGCTATTTTTTCAGGGGTTGTCTTTAAGTTTATGCTGTTAAACACCTTAATTTAACTTTTTTATTCTTTAATTAAGCCTTTACTTAAACAGGAAGGTCCCATTGACATTAAGAACCCCTTTTTTCAAGGGGCAGTGAAGTTAAACAGTAAAATTACAGCAATATACAATCAACAATTAATTTTACAAAAAACAGCTACAATTTGAGGAGGCTGTCTCAAGTGCCAGTCTGGGCTTAAATGCATTTAAAGAAATAAGCTCAGTTAGAGGAGCAGAGTGGGCAAAAGCCTTTTGTTTCCCAGTTCTGTGCGGGCAAATGGAAGTGAAAGCAACAAGTGATCGTTTGAACGCAAACCGTAAGAATCAACACTTCTCCAAGTGATCAAATTACAAATGTAGGAGGGCAGTGGTCCAAGTATGGCCTTGTAAATAAAAGTGTACCAATGTCCCAGTCTCCTGGTGGCCAAAGAAGGCCGTCCCACTCGAGAATATAGTTCACAAGTAGAAAAGCACTCGGAGAGCGCAGACCTCCGCCAGCACCACAGTCCTTAGCCATATTGTGATTTTGACCATAAATATTAGTCCTACCTTTATTTCATCTAAATATTTAGATTCCTTGACCATGAAAACATGCCATTAGCAACTGGATTCACAATGATATCTATTTTAGTTCAGTAGTTATTCACAGAAATCACATTTTTCACCATGGACGGTGATCCAGATCAACACCAAAATGGAATAAGTTCTTCCTTTTCCCATGCTGAACATTTCCTGCAAATTTCATCAAAATCCGTCCATCACCTTTTGAGTTATTTTGTTCACAGACGGATGGACGGACAAACAAACTCTCCCGAAAACATAACCTCCTTGGCGGAGATAATGATGGTCAAGGGTCTAAAGTTGGTAATGAACCTTGGAGAGGCATGATATGCAACTTTTTTTTTTTTTTTAAATGTATATTTTCGGGCATTTTGTGCCTTTATTGATAGGAGAGAGACAGTGGATAGGCTTGTGAAAGGGGGAGAGAGAGCAGGGGAAGACACTCTGCAAACTGGTCACAGGCGGGATTTAAACTTGGACCGGCAGATGACATGGGGTGCTAACCACTACGCCAAACCAGCACCCCATGATATGCAACTTTATTTTTATTGCAAAACTGGCACACACATAAAACTTACATTTCAATATTTGAGTTTTTTTTTTCTTTTTCACTTTCTTTCACCATTTCCAGCTGCATCCAGGCAATTTAGTGGCACGTTTAGTGGAACATACATAGAATAAGTAGTTAAATAAATCAATTAATATAACTAGAAGAAATGACTTAATAAAAATACATTAATAAATAAAAAGGATAATAGAGGAAGGGAAAGAAGAAAAATGGGAAATTCAAGAAGGTGGTTGTGCAGTGTGTTCTGTTAAAGACTCTCTACAATCTTCCATGATGTGGTCTTATTGCAGAATTATGGCCATAACTGGGCTCCACCTTTTGACGAAAATGTCAGTTTGGAGTCTCAAGAGTATGTGATCTTTTCCATTTCATATATTTTTATATATTTTCCATACTTTGTCAGCCCAAATATGGTGTGTGGGCTGAGAATAAGGCTCATCCAGTCCAAGCTAAACGTCCTTCACCTTTAAAATGTCTCCGAATCAGTGCAAAAAAATAAATGAAACTAAAAAACACCTTTTAACTGTTTCTTGGAGATGTACATAGAGTAACACTGTATAAAGAAGTGTTATTTACACATTTGATATTAATGACTTAGAGCTAATAGGATATGAGGTAACAGTGTTGTCTGCTGTTCACAGCATGAATGTTTGGCTCTTAATAATAAAATTTAATTTCAGGTGAATCACAGGCCTGGAATGTGCTGCTCCTACAAACCAATCCTCTGCCGGCAAAACTTGTTTGTGACAAGCTGACATTTAGAGCTATTAAAAGCATGAAAGATGAAAGCAGCAGACTCGAAGGAGGCGTGAGGAACGCAAAGTGCACAGGGAGACATTTTCACTCACCAGTTTGTGGACGTCTTGCTCTGTTTTATCACCGTCTTTGGCCTCCACTGTAAGGTACATCCAATAATACGCATCTGAAGGAGAAAAGTGCAGTTTTCAGTCTTAAAATGAGCAGAAATTAAATATATTAGTGCATACAAAGGGGCTTTTCTCTTACTTTCTTCAGAACACAAGGGGGTGATGTCACAATTTACAAAAGAGGATCCTGAAAGAAAAAGAGAAAATGAACATTGATGACACAATTCAAATTTTATTTAATTAATCACATGATGCTTTACAGTGTTTTTACCTCTTAGAAATGTCAGAAATGGAACCAGAATTTGGATTATTTACATGGTAAAATAGTGCAAAAATATCAACATATAGTTAGAAATAAAATAAAGTCAGGAGAAATAAAATACAGTATGAAAATAGGTAGATAATAGTGCTGGGTATATGTAAGAAAAACAAAAACAAATATACAATAGGCACAAAAAAGAACAAAATGCAACCCACTAATATGTACAGAAGATGAAGTGAAGGAGCTGTTCAGATTAAAATGTACTTTTAAGAGTATAAATATGATATAACAAGCTTTTTCCTACATTTTTATAAAGGGCTGTTAAAACATTCCCCTTTAAATCACTGTTGATTTTCCAAGATATGATAGTACTGATAATTCAAAAAGCTCAAAAACTTGACATGAATATTGATGAAGTATTCAGGGACTATTAATCATGGAATACAAATAATGTAGTTTGATTTTAGTGGATTTGTGAATAATGTAGTTTGGTTAGTTTTCCATATTTTCCCTTGATAAAGTCCTGATTTATACATTTTGATCACGATACTAAGCTGTGGCTAGATTTTGGTGGTAATCCAAATCTGGATTCAGGGATTCAGGGATTCGGAAATCATCATCATCAAGTTCTTATATCTCTGACATCAACATCATATTGTGCATCAACAAGCTACGTTCACACTGCAGTCAAAAATGACCTAAATCTGATTTTTTTTGGCTCAAATGTGACCTTTTTCTGGTTTGTTTCTGACAGCATGAACAGCACAAGTCGCATTGAATCTGACATTTTCAAATCAGATTTAGGACACTTTCATATGTAATACAGAATCAGATACAGATCAGAACTTTTCTCAAAGTCACTTCATGGCCAGAACAAAATCAGAGGTTAATACTTTATAAAGACATGAATATTGAAAAGTTTACACTATATTTTCCTTAAATAAAGAGTTTTTTCCATCTACATGCATGAAACAATGCTTAAAGGGGGGAGTGATGAGAGAAAGTGTGAAAGGACTGTGGCGATCAACTGGTTTCTCCATTACACGCACAATACGCAATAAACGTAAATGAGTCATTTGTATTCTGATATCTGATAATCTAAGTTTTTTAAAGAGACTGTGAGGAGTTTCTAAGTAATTACAAATAACGTCTCACTTTTAGATATATGCCTGATCAAAATACACACTTTAAGGTGAGTTTTATCGCGTCAAAATAGGTTATCTATAAATGCTATTCCTTAGCTTCGCGGTCTGGTTGGACAGGGCTGGACTGGCCTGGATACTCAACTTCAGGAACAAGACAATTAAAACTAGAGCAAATTTATATTATTCAGACACGTCTTAGAGCACTGGGCTGTAAGTAGAGGTATATAGCCGGCAACAAAGCTACGATACTAAGTTTTCCAAAATTTGCTTGTTGTCACACATCAAAAACTACCACTACGTAACTAGAAAGAGATACATTACCTCGTCGCTTTGCATCCTGTAAGTTGTTGAAAAAAGAAGTTGTAAAGCAATGCAGAGTTCTGAGGAAGGTCTGAGCTGCATTCATTAGCATCACAACAAACACACGCTTTGGCTTGGGTCACGTCTTTTGGTGCGTTCCAGTTGTAGTCAGAAGTAGGAATTTCCGAGTTCCCAGTAGGAAACTACAACTTGAACGTCCCCTGAAGTCAGAATTTCCTACTGGGAACTCGGTGAAACCTTGCCACCCCAAAGTTGACAATTGAAGATGGATGCCCCCAGTGTGAACGGTTATTTAGCTCCTGTAATAATCACTTACATTTACAAAAATGCTGCCAATCACATTCTTCATGTGATATTTGTGAACAACAACACAGGGCGTGCTAACAACAGCTAACAATAGCCTGGTAGATCGGCATGTTTTTTTCTGACTTCAACTGGAACGCCGATAAGTCGGAGATGATGTCACTCCCAGTTCCGAGGTTACTGGAACGCAACATTACGACAGTCACCGTGTGTGCTCATGGGTAGCAGAGTCTTAATGTCGCCGTAAATAGATTCTCCTCATAGCACCTTTAACACTGCACCAACATTTTTTATGAATTTTTCAGGCTAAAATAACAGTTTACACGACACGATGACACTGCTGTCATCTCATCTGATTACTTATACTATTATCACTAACGTTATACATGACAGTGTTTTCATAAATTAATGGATTGACATAACCGACTAACTCATTTGGTCTAAAGAAGATTGTTTTGGAGAAACATGCATGTAGGAAAAATAAAGTTTGACCAAACCATTGAAAATGTGCCTACAGAGAGACTTTGAAGACTGAGGACGGGAAGGAGCAATAGTCAGTAGCCATATTTTTATTAATATTTTTAAAGAAAAACATAATTTGACTTCTTTATTTTTGATACCTTGTGTGTATTTTTTTCCTTGTGTGCTGCTAGATAATACTGCTGGAATCCTAATTTGTCAGAAGGAGTCTTTTCCAAGGGATTAATAAGCACAGTTCTATCTAATCGATTCTAATCTGGGGAGCTGGGTCTTGAACCCTCTAACTTGTTCTACCTCTGAGGACTACAGACTAAGTGCATCAGTCTTCAACTTTCTCTTAAACGTAGCTCGGGACTCTGCAAATTGAGTGTAATAGCATTAAAACATGGTTGTACAAATTCCCAAGGCACACCTGAACTTGTTTTTAAGGCACCCATTTGAGAAATGAAATTGAAGTTGATCCCGTGACAAAACAGCCCGGTTGAACTTTTCAAGACTTGCAAACAAGTTCATTTCATTGTGCAAAGACCTGTTTAGGTTCACAACAAAGCTGAGTGAGTTCTATAAAAACTGCTCTGTGGTTTGCTTTTGCTTTGTACTTTGTTCTGTCTGTGAAACCATTTCACTTCCGTCATGCAGCGTTGGTTTCATAGTTTCTTTGACCAGTTGTCAATATGCCAGTTTTACCCGCCCTCATGTCACCATGCCAGCAAATATTACATTAAACTTATTATGTAAGACGGGAGTGTTACAAAACCACAGCACATCCTGAATCACAGCAATGTGATCACACAGCATCAATAACATCCGAGAGCTCTGATAAATCAAGAAGCCTCATCTTAAAGGGCTATCCTCAATTTACATAACCATGCAGTGCAGCTGGATCCACCTGATTAAATGTTTAGGTAGATCCAGGTGACTGGTCTTACAGAGATTAGCATGGATGCTAACAGCTTCTGTAGCAGTTTTATCAGATCTGAGCCTCATTTCTTTACTGAATGGATAAAAATGAAAGAATTCTTCTACGTAAATGACGTTTGTCGCTTGACAAGAGCGTTTATTCAACGAAGTAGCTTTCTTTTCGTATTTTACAACACGGCAATAGCATCTACCTACTAATCTGATTGGCCTTTAATGAGTATCATTGGCAGAATGATTGTCCAATCACCAGCTAGACGTACTCTGAAAGGGTCTGCCTATTCCCAAACACTTTCTATGGACTGTTGTCCAAATGCACTTGTGAAATCTGGTCTGGGCATCCATTAATGATCACTATAAGGAATTCTCATTTTAGCTCCTGCCTCTTTATGCTTTTTAAATCTCCCTGAAGTTAAAGGGAGTTTTTAGGGTGTCTGGAGATAGTATTTGTTATGATTTGGCTATGTATGAGTAAAGAGCTATCAATTAATTGATAAACCATCATCTCCAAGTCATTGGCAAGTGATTACAAAACACTCAAAAATCTTAAGATGTGTAGAAAATGATTGTAAATTCTTTTTTTTTAAATGTCTCACTATCAAAACACTAAAGTCAGCCCTGATACAATAACAACGATGATGGAAGTTGTTGTTTTTCAGAACATTCACTTCTGAAATGATGTATTATGCATTTATTTATACACTGTGCCATCAAATTTCACAGTTACTCTGTTGTAACTAGACAATCTCTTCTGTTTTAGGTCGGTTTCACGGACTAACCACTGACTGCACACCAAACTATACTTAAAGTTGTTATGAGGAGAATCGACATAAAGACTCTGTTACCCATGAGCATGCGCGGCGACTGTTGTAAAGTAGGGATGGAAATCTCCATCCCCAGGACGATACGATATGCATCTCGATATGTAGGCTACGGTACGATACACTAACCATTCACATGAAGTATCTACCAATTCAGGATGATACGATTTATCTTCCTACCACGATGCAATCAGGATGCAATCACGATGCAATAACGACGCAAATCTGTGCAAATTCAACTCAACTTTATTGTTCCTTCAAGGCCACTTCAGACCACTTACAGTTGGCTACTTAAGCAGTCAGGAGGTGTGTTTGTCAACATAAAAAAGTAGGCCTATTTCACAAACAGGGACATAGGCCTAACAGTAGTGGAGCTCAGCCTTCAAAGCTGTCATTAACAATTTAGACTAAACATATAAACAGTCAGGAGCACTTTCAAAAGGCTGCCCCAGCAGTGGAGCCAGTGGATTATTTGTTAAACATAAAAACAGTCTTTCCTGTCACAAACAGGTCTATAATATCTATAATAATAATTTTAAATTTAAAAAAATATATATACAATAACACGACATCGGATTTTACCGATGCAAAGCTTTTACAAGGCGATGCATTGTGGTTTCAGCCCAGTTTCTAATCCGATGCACACCACTCCAACCGATGCAATTTACCATAAAACCTTGCATCGATGCACTGATTGTGCATCGGATAAAATGCCCATCCCTATTGTAAAGACGTGACCCAAGCCAAAGCGTGCGTTTGTTGTGATGCTAATGAATGCAGCTCAGACCTTCCTCAGAACTCTGCATTGCTTTACAACTTCTTTTCTCAACAACTTACAGGATGCAAAGCGACGAGGTAATGTATCTCTTTCTAGTTACGTAGTGGTAGTTTTTGATGTGTGACAACAAGCAATTTTTGGAAAACTTAGTATCGTAGTTTTGTAGCCAGCTATATATCGCTACTTACAGCCCGGTGCTCTAAGACGTGTCCAAATAATATAAATTTGCTCTAGTTTTAATTGTCTTGTTCCCGAAGTTGAGTATCCAGGCCAGTCCAGCCCTGTCCGACCCGACCGCAAAGCTAAGGAATAGCATTTATAGATAACCTATTTTGATGCTATAAAACTCATCTTAAAGTGTGTATTTCAATCTGGCATATATCTAAAAGTGAGACTTTTTTTGTAATTACTTAGAAACTCCTCATTGCATCTTTAAGAATACGCATTGAATTTAATAGCCTGAACACCAGCTCTGCTCTGCTCTGGTCTTGACTTTGGTTTACTGTTGGCTAAGGTGTAACGACAAAGATTCACTGGTTCACCAGATGATGTATTAACTCCTGGTGACAAGCCTGTTGGCCTCCACTGCTTTATCTTTCTCAGTCAGGTCTGACTCTCAGAGGTTGAAGACAGTTTTATGTTTTGACATCGTTATTGTGGACATCTCTTACCTGTAGTCGCAGGTGTCTGTTTACTCATGTCAGTGACAGATGATGCCATGACTGGACTTGAGGTAGTTGTTGAAAACATTTCTGTGAAAGAGAAAAGGAGGAAGATCCAGGGCTGTAATTAGGCAAAGGAGGAGGAATATTTACTGTTAAATACAATAGAGTGGTGCAGGGATGATGTATTTCTGTGGGCAACTCAGAAGTTAGCATCAAGCTGGTTCCCTTAAAGTGATACACCACCTTTTTTTCTTTTGCCTTACCTCAGTCCCATGTCCATTCTGTTGTCTGTATGTGCAGTAACAAGGAAGAGATGTGCAGAGCTCACCCACTGTTACTTAGCTTAGCTCAAACACTGGGAGTCAGTGGGTAGCTTTAGCCTTCTTCTGCCTACAGTCATCAGATAAACTCTTCAGCATCTCTTAATAGTCTTGCGTGCTTGTTATGACTATTTTTTTTACCTCATTAGGTTATGTAATTGTCTACTATCATTGTATTATCTTCCTAAGTTACTCCTAAACAGAGTCTCAGTTTTGTTGACCTACTGCACTAGAGATGGGATGTTCAGGAACGAGTCAAGTCTTTTGAACAGCTCCTTTACGTGAACGATGAGAACTGATTTTCAGTTGTGAGTGAGTCATTTGTTTGTGAGCCATTCTTAAATGCAAATTGCCTGCAAACTTAGCAATGGCTCGCCAACGCATGGCTCACCCACGGCTGCAAATCGGTTCCCATTGTTCACTTAAAAGAGCTGTTAAAAAAGACTCAACTCGTTTGCAAACATCCCATCTCTAGTGCAGCAGGTCAACAAAACTGAGGCTGTGTCCGAAATGGCATACTAACGTACTACATACTACAAACTCATGTGCATATACTGTATACTACATACTATAAGTATGATTAGGATGCCAACCGTTCACACTGTAGTATACTGCAAAGTTTCCCATGATGCATTTCAAACCTCCGACGACAAAAATCTGAAGCACACCAGGCTATCAAATGTCTCTGTTGATTGGCTACATTTGAAAGTTCAGAGAGCATTTGAGGTGAGAAAGTCACCACGTAGAATACCAAAATGTGGTCATTTGAGCCATAAAACGCACGGATACAAATATCATTTCGGCATTTCGGACATTCCGCTATGCGCCTCATTATGCTATCGAAGAAACTTCCAGTCAGCTCCAAAACAAGAGCCCATTTACAAAAGCGTTAAAGAACTAAAAGGAGATAATAAAAGACGCATTTATTTTGAAAATGGGAAGTTTGCTAGTGGCTGATTTTTGGCTGAATGCCGGTCGGTCTTGCATGGCGCAATGCATTATGGGGCGTTTGAGTGTGACTAGTATGCCCACCTCGCATACTTAAAATTTTTTCCGATATAGTATACATCCGGGTATTTCTCGCACACTCAATCTTTTCATACTATCTAATGTGAACACACTACATACTCATTTTGACGTCAGACTTAGCATGAACAGTACGTTAGTATGCCATTTCGGACACAGCCTGAGACTCTGTTTAGGAGTAACTATGAAAGATAATGCGATGATAGTGAAAGATAACTTAACAGCGGTCACAACAAGCACACAGAACCTTTAACAGTTGCTGAAGAGCTTATCTGATGAGTGTAGGCAGAAGACGGCTAGCCATACCTGTTGACTCCTAGTGTTTGAGCTAATAACTAGCCGTGGGGGAGCTCCGCCACTGCACTTCCACATAATGCCATGATTGAGAAATTTCTCCTACTTATCAAGTTGTGTCAAGGAGTTCATCCTTTCAAAACACAGTAGTGCTTTAAAAATCAAAATTGAGGCGATAGCAGCCGCATTTTATGTTGCAAATGATACTTTAATGTCTTCATGTATTCATTTTGGACCTAGTTTCGCCAAAATGAAGCCGTTCTTAAGTCCTATAGACATTGGACATGGGAACTGGAGGCTCTAAAATGCTAATTTATTCCACATTTTTAAATTCATGCCTGCACCGCCCTATTAGAGATAATTTTTTACTGTATCTGAAATGAGTGCTTACCCGGTGGAGGTGTGAATAATCGTCTAAATCCAACTGTGGGTCCTGAAAAAGTAAATTTAAGTTAGAGGTTTGGTAAACTTGTTCTCCCTGTGTATCTCTCAATATTCATTGATCTGTTGCTTTAATTTCTCATTTCACTAAACAGACAATTGTGAAAACTGTTTGGCTAGATAACCCCTTTTGGAGTACTGCAACTTTTATCTATCTATCCATTTTTCTGTCCATATATCTGCTTCTTCACTATCTATCTATCTATCTATCTATCTATCTATCTATCTATCTATCTATCTATCTATCTATCTATCTATCTATCTATCTATCTATCTATCTATCTATCTAATATTCTGTTAATGTCTGTATTAGTAGAGTAAAATAAAACACACATAAACAGACAAAAAGACAAAGCATGCAGTGATTAAGTCAAATGAATACACACCATCGGTTACGCTTCTTTTAGCACGAGCAGCATGTCTCGACCGTCTGTACTCTATGGAAAACATGAAAACATGCAACATATAACATGCTCTACAATCATGCAAAACTACACAAGTATGATGTTTCAGAGACAAAGACACATCAGAGCTTATGGGGGTTACGATCTGCATGCAATCCCACCGACACTGAGTTAGTTTCAGTTTTTTATCCGAACAGTTGTTTAACTGTGCAAAACAAACCGGAGAGACTGTTTCAAGGGCTGCCACGAGGTGACGGAAATGCAAATTATAAACAAATAAACAATTTTCAGAAACTTCTGTGAAAGTTGGACACAACCCAAGGTTAAATTCTGCTCATTTGCTCTGTCTAAAATGTCTAATGTTCCAACGCACATAGATTTTAAATGTTTTTATTTATCTAATATTTTTATTGTTATTATTATTTAAATATTATTTTTTTTTGTTTTATTGTAGAAATGTTACAGTGCCAGGAATTAAATTTGAAAGTTGCATTAAATTTATGGGTAATATTTTCTATGTGGTTCCTTTTTTACTTAGTAACATAAATACATCAGAACCAGATTTAAATGCTATTATCATGTACAATAATAATGCATTTATTATATTCATTCTTTGCATTCACATTGGTTGCTGTTGGTGTTTAACAGGTTTAGATAAACACTGATTTTTTATTTTCTTCAGCTTTTTTATCTTTTTAAGAGTACCATTTTTACCTTTCAAAGGTAGATACCGTTATGAGTATTTGTCTTGAATTTGAGCCACATGGGGTTTGAAATGTTAATCATAAAATGCTTACAAGTTTTTTTTTACTTTACTTATTGAATATTCTGATTACTTAAAGTGACTTATAACCAGTGTATTAAAAATATCTGCCAATAAAACAGTTTTAGAGATTTACTGATGACATATAATGACTTATACTTAAAATATTATAGATGAATATTGTTTCCATGAGTCATAAATTGATTTGAATGCATTAAAGTCTCACAAACTATAATCTTTAAACTGATCTGTTTAAATATCTGCAGTGTCTGATTTTTGTGATCAAGCAATATGAATATTTTTCATTTCTTTTAGCTATAAGCACAAATTAATACACTAGACATATTGTTACAAATTAATACAATCCCTTTTCTTATAATGACTTATAATTACTGCTGTAAAGCATCATATTATCACAAGTGCTTATAACTATAATAAAACTGCATTATAAGCAGAGTTTAATGCATTATCATGTTATAAACATGCTTATGATGTACATATAATGCATTGTGAGGAGGCTTTATCGAACATTTTACTGAATTATGTTTAAAAAATGAAGCTGTTAAACAATTTAACATGCTATATTATACAAATATATTTTGTATATCATTTGATTAATTTGTTTTTCTGTCAACTGATACTCCACTTGAGAACATTTTTATCATTTATCTGATAGTATTCACATATTTGTTTTTGTAATTTGTTGATCATATTGATTAGATAGAGGTATCATAAAAATATGCATCAAATATGACAGAAAGGGCGTCAAAGGGTTAAAAGCTGTAACCTCAGGTTTGATTTTAACCAACAGACATTAACTAACCATCTCCACTTTCTCATCCCTGCCTGCTCCTCTCATAATGGACATAAAATTCCTAAACCATGTGCTCTAGCCAGAATTAAAGTGTTTATATTTAACAAGCACAAATGAAAAATGTTCTTGGGTTGATTCAGGCAAACAATACAAGCCTAACAAGAGCCACAGCCTCTCATATTTGACTGCACATGATGAGGAAATATTGATGCTCGACGGTCTCACCACACAGCAGGTAGGGGTCTCTCTGTCTGGCTCTGAGGCTGGTTATCCCCCAGTAATGTGAGTCCCAGCCAACCACGTCGCCGTCCTCGCAGAAGCCATGGTAACCCACGTCCGCCCACATCCTGAACAGGTACAGCTCAATGGTTCCAAGAGCTGCTTTGGGGCGCCGGTCTCCAAGACGGCAGCCCAGTCGCAGGGAGGTGGAGGGGGGGATGGCCTGAGCGATGACCGTCCTCTCTGCGATTGTATCTCCATCAACCTGGGACAGAAACAAAATGGTGGAGTTAAAGAAGCACTATGTAAGATTCCAGCTTTCAGCTCTCTAGTGGCCTCTGTGGTTGTTGAGTGTAACTACACTGTCGCACACCAATGTGCATTTGTTGACATACGGAGGGAGGAGAAGCCGACAGGACGTCCCAAGAGACAAATAAGCCATGTGGACTGATAAGGCATCTGATCATGTTTCTATTCGAATTAATCATCATGTACTTACAAGTCCAACAATAACAGGGCCAAATCAGCATCGGGCATCCCTCCTGAACTTTCAGATCACGCCGAGTAAACACCAGGCCAATGTTTTTATCCCTATCGACGGTCCCATTTAGCTTGTTACTCTCCAGCTTTCCTTTTTTTGTCTCCCCCAATAAAACATTTATTTCCTGATTCCGCTGTGTTAACAACTCATCATTTAGCTTTCTTCTTCTTCTTCTTCTTGTTTAATAAAATAATGGCATCCAACCTCAGGATCATTACCACCACCTATGATGCACGAGTGTGAGCCAGAGGTCCCTATTTCCATTTGGAAAATAAGTGTATATTTACTGTTACTAAATTCTGTTCATTAAAGGTGCTATGAGGAGAATCTATTGCCGGTGACATTAGGACTCTGCTACCCATGAGCACGGGCGGCGACTGTTGTAATGCTGCGTTCCAGTAACCTCGGAACTGGGAGTGACATCATCTCCAACTTATCGGTGTTCCAGTTGAAGTCGGAAAAAAACATGCCGATCTACCAGGCTATTGTTAGCTGTTGATAGCTCGGGGGTGGCGAGGTTTCACCGAGTTCCCAGTAGGAAATTTCGACTTCGGGGGACGCTCCAGTTGCAGTTTTCTACTCGGAACTCGGAAATTCCTACTGCTGACTACAACTGGAATGCACCAAAAGACCCAACCCAAAGCGTGCATTTGTTGTGATGCTAATGAATGCAGCTTGGACCTTCCTCAGATCTCTACATTGCTTAACAACTTCTTTTTTCAACAACTTACAGGATGCAAAGCGACGAGGTAATGTATCTCTTTCTAGTTACGTAGCGGTAGTTTTTGATGTGTGACAACAAGCAATTTTTGGAAAACTTAGTATTGTAGTTTGGTAGCCGGCTATATATCGCTACTTACAGCCCTGTGCTCTAAGACATGTCCCAATAATATAAATTTGCTCTAGTTTTAATTGTCTTGTTCCCGAAGTTGAGTATCCAGGCCAGTCAAGCCCTGTCCGACCTGACTGAGAAGCTAAGGAATAGCATTTATAGATAACCTATTTTGATGCTATGAAACTCATCTTAAAGTGTGTATTTCGATCAGGCATATATCTAAAAGTGAGATTTTTTTGTAATTACTTAGAAACTCCTCACAGCCCCTTTAAATCTGTGTAGAAATTCAAAAGCTGCTGTATATTCTCCTTTTCCCAATATTTAGCTTTAGGTGACATATGCCGTAAAGCAGTAAAAATTTGTAGTTTGTAATGTGAAGTGTTCCTACCATCCACACTGAAGTTACATAATGCCAGTGAAGGTGACACAGACCCACTCAGACCATGACAGATGGGTCATTCAACCTGTTGTAATGTAATGTACCATCACAATGACTCTGGGAATATTAAATCAGGGTGGAAAAACTACTTTGTGTTGGTTTAATAAGAGGAGGTGTTTCGTAGAGTTTGGCTTCTGCTGTTACTGGGACAACAATGTAACTAAAAAGACTCTGAATCGGCTCAGGAGAGTCAGCCCTTGTTTTTTATCCTTCCTGATGACACCTCTACACCACCAGCAACCCTGATGTATTTGTAGGTATTGTACCAGAATAATATGGACCTAGAAGTGCAAACCCTACATTGCAAGGTTCCAGAGGCAAGGGGCGCCAAACCCTTTCAGCTGCATGACCAACTGCTGTATCATGGACTCAACAGCATACATACATTACATTTGTAAAAATAATTGATATTCAAGAAATATTAAAAGGAAATGATAAAGAATTTATTGTTGGCTTACATCAATAAGGTCATTCACCTGTTATATTTTCTATTATTTTAACATATTCATTCAGACATTGTGTTTTATTTATACATATTGCTACAGATTAGTCTTCATTCTTTCATTTATACAGTGAATATAAAGCACATCCTTGACATAAATTGCAAAACTTGAGACATTTCTTTCAGTTTTAGGAGTAGGGACAAGAAACATGTTGCTCATTGACAATCACATAGGCCTTATGAACCCTTTGTTTAGTCGTACTTCTTTGATAACAAAGATTTAATTGAGGGCTGCCAGTGTTGGTACATGTCAACTCTGTAGCATAACTTTGAATTAAGCAGAATTCACTTTATTTATTGACTTTTAATAAGTCTTGAGAAGCTCTCAGCCAAAGCAACTGAACTTGATCTGAAAGGGCACCGCCCAATCAGAGTCAATTAAAGAAAGAAGAGGCAGAAAGCACGAGTGAGACAACAAGAAGAGGCGACTGGTAGGTTAGCATAGATGCTAACAGGTTTAGAAGCAGTTTTGTCAAATCTAGACTGCATTTATTTGTTAGTTTAAAAATAAATAACAAAAACAAAACATCTATTGTTAAAAAGGACATTTTTACTCCACTACCGACATGTTTTGCAGAGAATTTGCTCTACAAGGTGGTTCACTTTTGTACTTTAGACTATGATCTAACTGACCAGTAATGACTGTGATTGGGATATGTGTTGTAATGTTTCCCTTATTGTTCACTATAATATGTCTGTGGTCTAGGTTTGAGTTCCCATCATTAGGTCTTTGTAAGGAAGTTGGTTGTTCCTAATAGAACAGGGATGAAGCACATCTTCCTCTATATGAACAGCCCTTTCATTTATATTATCTTCTAAAGAACATTTTGCTGTAAGCTTTGGTCTCATGAATATAAAACAATTGTTGTTCCCCAAGCTCACCCTGTCTTTCATTTAAGAGCTTTTACTGATTTTGTTCTTCATCTCATAGTTTCGAATCAACCATGAGCATTGCTTTAGCTTAGAGGATCTAAAACCAGAATAAAACAGTTTGAAACCCAAGTAGGCAATTGAGTTTATCACTTCCACATCTCATAACACAACAATAAAAACGAAGGGGAAAAAACCCCCACAGCATTTATGCAGCCACTTTCACTTATCAGTGCTAGATGCTGCAGACCAACTGGGACAAAAGCCTCACAACTGACTGACTTACATACCAATCAGAACCAATCAGTTATCTGGATCACCACCAAATTTTTTTCATTTTTAAGTCGAGCCATTACCAACATTCCCTGAAAATTTCAGCAAAATCTGTCCCGTGGTTTTGCGTAATCTTGCGAACAAACAAACAACAAAAAGGCTAAAACACAACTTCCTTGGCAGAGTAAATCAGAATACTCATGTTTAAAGCAGCTGTCGCCTTGGTACCCCCGTCAGCCACTTTCAGTGTTGGCAGAGTCTCTTTTAATGCATTGCTGGTAAATTATTCATTTTCTTTTGTTATATCAACATCAACATTTAAAAAGTCCCCCTCCCTCCACTTAAGAAAGCCCATTTAAGTAGTGAAACTATTGGTATTCATGAATATTTAGAGAAAATGAAAAATAATTTATTGTTAGATCATCAATAAGGTCATTCAGCAGTTACTGTATATTTTTTCCATTATTTTAACAGATTCAAGTGCAAAGTAAGTTGTTTAAAACTATTTAGAATGAGAGTGAAGCGAGCTACAAAAGATTTTGTCTAACCTAGCAACAGTAACGCGGGAAGGCGTGGCTGTAAAAGGGATCACTTCCTGGAAAGGGTGGAGCTTGACAAAGAATCAATTATCCGTATTAAAAAGCAAACAACAATTTAAGTTTTGAATGGGAGTGAAGGAAGCAATTAAAGATTTGTCAACCCTAGTTACAGTAATAAAGGGAGGCGTGGCTTAAAAGGGATTACTTCCTGGGGGGGTGGAGCTTGACAAAGGGTCAATTATCAATGAAAAGAAGGTCATAATGACTTGTGTTTGTAGAGGTGCACAACCACAAATCAGAAACCAGCTTTAACACTCTGATAGCTAAAGGAATAAAAAAGAGGATATGGATTTGTTCTCCTTGTTGGGCCAAGATAGCACCTCCAAGAGGGCATTAAGATGAAGACAGAATATGGGCCAGTTCTTTATTCTGTTTACTTTTTCAACCATTATCCTTTCCATAGGGAACACAAGTACTTCAGCTGGGCTAATAATCTTGGAGTAGACTTCAACAATGTAATTCAACTTATCAGCCTCTATTTGATGCTAAAAAGTTGTTTTCTGTCATGTTTCTCCAACTGTCTGTCCCAGGACGCCCTCATAAAAAGATCTTTAAATCTCAGTGGGACAACATTAGATGAGGATGCATTTAGGAAACAAAGGAGAATAAGAGAAAATGGTCTGCTTCTCTTTAAACCTTATAAAATAGTGATGCTGCTACAGTAATGCAGCAAATCCCTGAGTCTTGTACAGGTACTGTGAACAGGACTTAAGGGGTTTGAACAACTGCAAATTCAATATGTCCTGTTCAGTAACAGCTAAAACTAGCCAGAGACACACACATCATTTGGTGGGTACTCGGCCAGAAAGTACAAATGTGTAGGGAAAGAGAGATCTGCACACCTAAAAGCTAATTTAAAGGATTTTAAGGACAGCTGAATTACATTTTCAGCTGTGTTGGTTCATGTGTTTGCTGATGTATTTTTAAGATGTCATCACAAACTTCTCTTTTGAAGAGCCCTGTTGCTCGAAACATCACGTGTGCTCAATAAAATCCTTCAAAAGGGAATTTTTGGAGGGCATATCAGTCTCTTTTTCCTGCAGTGATAGTTCAAACTTCTACAAAAGGCATTAGATGTTATACATATTGTGGATTATGTAGTACATGTTTGGATATTTTGGTATTATCTAAGTCTGAATTCTTCCATAGCTGAAGCACAGACGCTCCCACTATTATAATCCTGTGATTCTACAGTGTATTATTGAATCTGTCAAACCAAACCTCACCCTTAATGAAAGGGATTTCTGAATGACAGCCCTAATGAGCTGTGCCAAAGTTCCTGGTCCTGCAAATGTACAAGCTCGTTTTTTTATGTTGGACTCGGTGACTACATTTGTCCCTGATCTAAGATAAAGAAAAAAACTGTAAGAAACTTCATGATTGATGTGCATTAACAGACATTTGTTTGTTCTTTATGTTTAATCTAAGATGAACTGAACTCAATAGTACTTGGTACTGCAACTTATTTATACCTTAATTGCATCATTCTCCCCCTGGTGTGGGTGTTTGTGTAGGTGAGCATGTGTGAGTTTATGTGTGTATGCTTCGGTTGGGTTTGGACATTATTTTTGTTTTTGTTTTCTCTGTGCAGCTTGTATGTTATACGTGTGAAAATTGTGGCAGTTAAAAAAGAAAATAAAAGAAAAACTGCTCAGTGAATGAAAATGAAAATGAAAATTTTAAGTTACTTCACATTCTGTCTGCTCGAATTATTCATCATCCATTGTTGAGACTTTAGTAAATTAATTATATTTTTCCAAAATATTTTTCTTCAACAAGACAAAATCAATCCATCTTTGCTAACTGCAACTTGAAAAATGCCTTTCTTATACACTACTCCATCATTTATTTTGAGTTAAGTTCATTTTAATCTGGTGTGACCACTCAATTACCTTGACTTAATAATCTTTGCCAGTTGTGCTTTATTTTGACAACCTAAGCCCTATTTCCACCAAGTGGTCTGGTATGGATCGGTACGGTTTGGCTCAGGATGGATCGGTAAAGCCTGATCCTGTTTGCGCTTCCACAGCCAACCGTACACTACTTGGTAGGCAGCGTATAAGCTGGATGCTGATAGCATGACGTCATAGCACAAGACACCGCGTACCCGGCTATTAAATACAACGAAGAAGAAAACACGACACAGTAAGCTAATGGCTCTTTTCCATTAGCCCTACTCTACTCTACTCTACTCTACCCGGCTCTACTCTACTCGCCTTGTGCTGCTTTTCCATTAGCCCCAGTCGCCTGCCCAACGGGGTGCAGTGTCCCTGTAAACAGCTGAGCGGCACTGCAGTGATGTCATTTTGAGCGGGACACAACAATCTGTGGCTTTTTGTCACAAACCGAGTAAAAAAGGAAAGCAAGAGAAGGCTGCAGGTGGTAAGAAGAAATACCCCTTGAAAAGCACAGCAGAGTTTTGGAAGCTATACAACAGAATGAAGCCGAGGACGAGAGCAATCGAGCTGCAAAGAAAAGACGTATGAGTGTAAGTTAATAGTAGCTACCACTAGCATGCTAGGATGTCGCGTTCATGACTCATCGATGACGACATTGTCTGACCAATCAGTTGCTGGTAGTCGGTGACGTCATCTTTTAGTATTGACTCTGCTCGCTTGGAACCAGAGCGGACTGGGTACTGAAACTAGCTTGTTTTAAGAGGTACCGGGTTAGTGGAAACACGCTGCAAATCGAGTAGGGCCGAGTAGAGTAGGGCCAAGGCGTGCGAGTGGAAAAGGGCCATAAGAGCAAGAATGGAAGACATCCAACAATTCTTCTTCTTTGTGATCAGCATGTGACTTTTTGTTTTGAAGCGCAACCAAGCTTTGTTTCAGAGGAGACTGCGTGCTGAGAGAGTTATCTACATGAAGAGGAGTGGAGATTTAAACATAGCGGGGGTATGTGTTGTTCTTTATTACCGCTGTTGCACGGGAAGTGACGTCTCCTTCGACCATTCAATGAACTGCAGTGTTTCTATCTCCACCTTCTGGGGTCGCATCAGTATGCTTGGCACCCCAACAGAAGGGTCCCAAAAATTAGGACGGTACGGTTTGCTTATAAGGGGTCCTGTCCCGGTTTTAAGCTATGGAAACGCCACCAAAAGCGAGCCGTACCGAGACAAACCGAACTGAACCCTCTGGTGGAAATGGGACTATAGCAAGCAAGAATTAATACCTCCAAGCTGAAGGAATTTTTTTGTCCATCCCTCCTCAGACACACCCTGTGCCATTGTATGGGAGACAGTCGCAGAGGAAATCTGTGTCGGACCCTCAGCAGCCACCCGTACAGCGCCTGGTCGTCCCCCTCTAGACCAAGTTCAGGCCTCAGTGCGTGGACCGAGTTGTAGGAGAACGCCACCCAGGGTCCAGGAACCACCACTCGTATGTCCACGCACACGGTCATCTGATAAAACTGCGGCATGGTGACCTTGTCCTGCAGGATCCAGTGGTCGTCGCATCCTGTTAACACTGCTTTGGTGTCTCCGAGGAAGAAGCCAAGTGCTGCAGTGAGAGACAGAGATACAGACATGAGAATTAAATAATCACAGGAGA